>VDFB02358134.1:39807744-40302678 GCA_007258455.2 Sequoia sempervirens
AATTCTAAAAAATTAGAAATGTCTCTAAACTTTAAAGATCATTAACTATATATATAATATTTAAATTATTGAAAACTTACACATGTACCTTTTCTAACCATTCCTAAAATATGGTCATAATCAATTGAAATCAAAGGAATTTCTTCAAATCTTTCTTCCTCATTTTCATCGTATGTTTATGAAACAACTAGTGGCACTGTATCCCATTTACAAACATATCCAAGTTCCTGGTTGTTGCATGTATGATCAGAGTTTCCCGCAATGCACTCAGTGCAAAAACCATCCATGACGACTATCTAAACTCATAACACAATGCAAAGATCCTATTTTGTCTACCCTCTTGCATCCATGCATTGATCTTTTGTCCACACCTAGATACATGTACAACAACAAACTTATGTGAATAAACATGTATATATATATATATAAAAATAAAATTATATAAATTCAAATTTTTGAAAATGTAATCTATACATACCTAATATCTCCCAAAAAACTCTATGTGGAATGTGTTAGTTTGTTCTCGAAAATGTGTCGACCACATTTGATGCAAAGTGTTTCTTACACCATTCAACATCATGTTCATTGTCTATATGATCTTCTGAATAACTCATTTGATGCTTTCTTAAAGCTCATTTGATGCAAGTTCCTACTCCATCATGCTCACCCTTTCCATGCCCACTCTCAAAAAAACTTCAAACATGTGGTATTTTGTAGATTTTATGATATCTACAAAGTGCATAGAATGGGCGTGAAGATTTGAATTGTGTCCCACATCCATCCAACCATACAAAATGCTTTTCAAATTTTACACCCCTGCTTCTCAAATTCTCAAAAAAAATTATAAAGCATTGCTGTACAAAATGTGTGTCATCCTCTTTATCATCACTAATATAAAAGTGATATTCTTTCTTAATGGCTTGTTCTTCATCTGTACTCTCAACACCATCCAATTCAGATTGTGCATGTTGATAACACACATGAACCATAATAGTGATATGCTTTGAAAAGTAATATTCTGATTGAATCTCCTTTTGATGTACAAAGGAGTAATTTTCTGCAAAGTCAACTACTAATAGAACTATTCCAAGTGGGAAAGTATCTCTCAATGTTTGGAATTGTTGTGCTTGCCACTTAGCAAAAAAGGAATGTTGTATGTATGGTTGTATCAATTTTTGAAAATATTCCATAAATTTTCCAATAGGAATCTCCTCTTCTACATATTTCAACCTTGTGGATTCTTTCCCAAAATTTGTTTGAAACTTTACATACTTGTACCTGTGCAAGTCAAAAATTTGAATAAGTAATAAACCACACAATCTATCAAACATTACAATAGATAATTCAAATAACAATCTAATCAAATTGAAACAAATAAACTCTCTAAAAATAGTACCTCTTGCAATTTACTATCTTTGTTAGGTCAAGTATCTTCATTTCTTGAAGGAAATTTAGCCAAATTTCCACATGTTTCACAAATTCCTTTTATGCAGTTTATTTGTTCTCATGATCACATAACATAGCCTTTATGAAGAAACTTGCCTGTTTAGGAGGTGCATTTTGAAAACCACAACTTTCTTATCTCATCTTTTGAAACACCTGATAGTAGAGATCAAATTCAATATGATAACGACAACAATTTTCAAAAAACTTGTTTATCTTCACATAATATGGCTTTAACCTTTCAAACATTGTTTTCCCAATCTTTATATAATGATATATATTACAAAAATTCATATACATCTCAAGTTGTGTTATGTCTAGCCAATGTTTGATATTATTTTCATAAATACCAAGCCCAATCCTATGTCTCATAACATCTCTAGTATTTCATGATGGATGAGTCTGATCATGCCAAAAACTTGAGATCAAGTTTCTAACAACATCATCAATCTTGTTAGAACAGGAAGCTCTACACATAATTTCCCAATTGCCTTTTGAACTCTCATCCAAAAGCTTTCTCTTTTTCTCATATTTTATTAGTGTGGTTCTCCTATAACCAATTTCAACCGAAAGTGCTGATATTTTTCTTTTTCTTGCTATATCTTGATTTATAATAGATGTCAACATCACCCCTTGATGGATTGGGAGCAGACCCCTTGTTGACAGTCACTTTAATATATTAAGGGAACACGCTGTAAACCTATTTGGTACTTACATTTCTGATTATACCTCACCCAAAGCCAGATGGAAAATTTTGAAGTTGTCTTTTTTACATTGGCTTAACCTTCTGCCAAAGGTTATGGAGCTTCAAGAGCTTTTGCAAATGGCTAGACTCCCTCTATTTCCCAAGGAGGACAAAATTTTCTGGTCAAAGAATCACTCTGGGGAGTTCACTGTTAAGTCTACTTATCTGTTGCTTCTCAGGTTTGGTGGTGACGTGTAGTGCTGGAGAAAGGTTTTGCTTCATTAGCTTATCCCTAAAATAAACTTCTTTTGGTGGACCTCCATCCATGGAAAATTTTAACTATTGATAACCTTGTCAAGAGGGGTTTTCAATTCCCTAATTGGTGTACTTTTTGCAGAAAGGAAGAAGAAACCATCCCCCATCTTTTTATTCATTGCCAATTTGCTTCCCTAGTTTGGTAGAATGTTTTGCAGAGATTGAACATCTCCTGGGTTTTTAATAGAGATATCCACCAATTCATCTTAAATTGGAAATGCCCCTCCAATAATCCTTCATTTAAACTACTCTGGCAACTTATTCCACCCCACATCTGCTAGTGCTTGTGGAAAGAAAGGAATAATAGGATTTTCAGAGAAAAGGAAAACAATGTGGATGGTCTATTGATAATCCTTAATAAGCTGCTCCTGGATAATATCTCAACATGTAAATGGAAGAAGCCTATTAATCCCCCAACTACTTGGGATAGAAACATTGCTACCGCCTAGAATTTACCCAATGAGATTCTGAGATTTGACAACTCCAAATCAATTATTAGGAAGCATACTAGATGGAGAAACCCTAAACCGCCCTAGGTTAAGCTTAACTTTGATGGGGTGGCTAGGGGAGGAATGTCAGCTGGTGGAGGTATAATCAGGGACCATTCTAGTAGCCTGGTTGCTGCCCATGCAAGGAAAAAGAGCAATCATACAAGTAATCAGGCTGAGGGAATGGCTCTCCTTTGGGGTCTTAAGATTGCATTGTCAATTGGTGCCAAGACTTTGGAAATCGAAGGGAACTAAATGATAATTGTGGAAGCCACTAAAGGAAAGATGAAAGTGGGATGGTCCCTAAAAGGTATTTTGGAGGACATTTTCCCTCTTCTAAATGCTCTTCATGACTTTTCTAGAGAACGCGTCTTCAAAGAAAGGAATGCGACTGCTGACAGCCTCGCGGTGGTAGGTCTTGATATTGAAGGGCTTAGGTGTTGGTGAAATGAGGTTTCTTTGCCCCCCTTGGCTCTGGTGTGTTTAAAGGAAGATTGCAAACATTAAATGATGATTTTTAGATGGTGCTTACTTATTTTTGCAGGGCTCCTAACTTTGGTTGGATTTTATGGCATGAGCTAGCTTTTGAATAATTGGTCGTTATGTGAGGTGATGGGCCTCATATGTGTGTCTGATGGCTTGTACGACCTCTTGTGGGCTAGTGATATGGTGAATCTTTCTATCCCTGCTAGACGATGGTGTCATCATTTTTTGAACCCCCTAAATTTTTGTGATCAACTTTTTAAGCTTGTGGATTTCATGAGATTTTTTGTGACGGCTAAGTACTACGCCAATATCATGCCCTTACTTGATGTGGGTGATTCACATGAGGGAGCTATTTCCCTTGCGTGGATTGTGAGAAGTCACATTTATTGCCTCTATTTTTGAATGTTATGGTCACTTTGCACTGTCATTTTTCCTATCGATGCTTCTAGAATTGACTACCAACTCTTCTGCCCTGGTTCCCCTGTTCTGGTCACCAGCATCTTTAGTGTGGGCTATATGGGTGGGGACAGAGTGCACGTGGAGCCAGACATGTGTGACAAGTGGAAAGTGGATGCCACTATTTGGCACATCTTTAAAGAGGGCGGAATTGCGCAGTACATGGAGGCCATGACTAGTCACGATAAGGGCTTGTCTCATAAGTTTGTCACCTCGTGGAATGAGGGTAGGGTCACCATTGGTGGAATTTCCTTTGAAGTTTCTAAGGAGGTCATTGCTAGAGTTACTGGGCTCCCGGATAGTGTCCGAACTTGGAAGAAAACTATGAAAGTTCTGGACCAGGTCAGTCTGAATCAATTTTTTCATGGTGATGAGAAACCTGTCAAGTTGTGGGGTGGCTTTGACTGCGAGGTGCTGCCAGAGCCATGGGATAAAGTCTATTTGGTGATCATGAAATATTTCATGTTGGAAGGAAGGTATGGGGTCTGGTATTATTACCACTTTAATTTCCTCAACCACCTTAGGAACCATCTGCATATTTCTATTCCTTTCTTCCTATATCATGCCCTTGACAGCACTGTGGCAGAGTTTAATGAAGCCACTATTTCTGGAAAGAATTGTACTATCCTTCACTAGGGCCTTATGTCTAGGCTTTATCATTTCCATATGGCACTTTTCCCTACTCGGCCTATCACTGTGTAAGAAGTTCCATCTCTCCCTACTCTTGACGAAACCCTAGTTTCGTCCACTCCCCCCTCTGCTAGTATTTTGGATACGCCAGGCCCAAGCAAAAAAAAATCCTCAAGAATCCTACCTTGAAAGCCCATCCCCATGGAACTTCCCCTGGTACAAGCCCAGGGGATATTGGTAGGGAAAGAAAGTGGCTTGCCCCTAACCCACACCCTAAGGTGAAAGCCTCTAAGAAAGCTAAAGTCTGCCATCAAATTAACTCTGATGTTGAGATCACTGAGGAAACTAACAACCCTCGTCGATCTCATAGACTGGTTTGTAAGCAAGACAAGGTTGGAAGCCTCTGATTCAGACAAAGATCTCGAGAGTGACAATGAAAGCCACAAGGAAATGGTTGCGGGAGGGGAAGGCTGGTCGATGTCGGTGAATAGTGTGTCTCATGTGTTAGAAAGTTTAAAGAAGGGCCCTTTCGATGACAATGTGCTAGAAATTACCCCTCAGTCCTCTGATGCAGTTAAAGGAAAATCCCCCTTGAAGGATGATCACAAGGAAAAAGACCAAGATTGGGAACAGGTTGGCTTGCTAAAGGGGAGATTGGAGAGGCTAGAAAAGAAGGTCCAGGAGGTGTCCCAATTTTCCCTAAGGATCATGCATAGCTCGACAACTAGTCTCTGTTTGCTACAGAAGGACAAGTCCATAGATGGTGCTGAACTTGATGCTGATTTCAAGGAGCTGCTCGAGTTCCTCATGGTGGATTGGGCGACTGCCTTACATGATTTTCCTGGCAGGAAGGATAAGAATTAGGCCGCTAGGCCTGTTTGTTCTTGTTTATTTTATGTCTTGTTTTTTTTTTTTTTCTGCTAAACTTGATGGGCCCCTAGTGGTCTTTGGACTTATTTGGCTGGTTACATGCTTGCATGTTGAACCTTGTCATCTTACGTATACTATTACTTTTTATTTTTGATGGTGTGTTGTGAGTGATGGCTTTCTCTCTGTTGTCACTGTGTTGTTAGTGTGCTTTCGATGGATGGCCTTTGGTGCCTTGTACTTATGGGTCAGCACCCTTTTTTTGCTGCTTTTTATTTCAAAAACATCACCCTTCTTGTAGTGGCCTTATCCACTGATCGAGATCCTTTCCCAATGGAATCTAAATCCTTTTTAACATTTTGAACAATATCCTTTTGTAATGCCATGTGTTTCTTCTTATTTGATGTTGAATGTACACCCAACAATTGTAATGAATCTTTCAACTCATTACAAAGAAGTAAACATGATAACAATTGGGTTTTTTCAAGTGTTTCAAGATGATTGAAATGATCATTGATTATTCCATTTATAGATTTAGTCATTGACCTCTTTCTCTTATTTGCAGGTTGGTTGGCATAACATTTCAGTTTCTCCATATCCATTTCAAGTAAATGATCTAAATCTCTATAAGAAATTTGTTTCATCACCTTTTCAACTAGTTTTATATGCTCATCCATACCAGTAGAAGGAAGTGATCTTGACCCCTCTCCAACATGCATTGTTTGAACTTGGGCCTCCTCCCTATCTTCAAGGTCCATGTGTTCTTCAATGAATTCATTTTATCCAATATCTAGATTTCACTCAACTTCAAAATGAGAACTTCTTGCTTGTCGAGCCCTTTCTACATGTCACAAAATATTTTGCAAAGAAAGTGAGAGATGATGCTATATAAGTGAAGTTTATGTATGCAAGCAAACAAAATGATAAGAGATGATGCTATTTAAGTGAGAAGTTTCAGTTAGTTTTATATGATCATCCATACCAATAGAAGGAAGTGATCCTTACCCCTCTCCAACATCTTCAAGGTCCATGTGTTCTTCAATAGATTCATTTGATCCAATATCTAGATTTGGCTCAACTTCAGCTTGAGAATTTCCTACTTGTTGTTTGAATTTACATGCAAGCAAAAAAAGTGAGAGACTATGAGATATTTAAGTGGAGTTGAAACAAATAAAATCAAAGATTCTTGAACCAAATAATTCCATGGAACAAAAGCAATTGGAAATAGATGATAAGGAATTTAGGTAATGTCTATGCAAGATGATTATTTTTTAGTATTAAAGTTTCCAAGTTAAATCTAACATGGTTTTCATAATTGGAAATATGTTTATAAGGAAAAAAATTGTGTTAATAAAAGTCCTAAACACACACTTGAGAGAGAGAGAGAGAGAGAGATGAAACAAGAATGTATCTTGTTTCGTTCCATGATAATTTTCCAAGTTTTGTTCACGCCTCTTTTGTTCTTCTTTTGAAAATTTTCGTTGAGACGTATTTTTTCTTTTTCTTTGTTGTCCCATTTTCTTCTTCAATTCAAAGATGACTCAAAATAAATCCTCTACCAACTTAGTTAAATTCTCCTCGAAAATTTTCCTTGATTGATAAAAATGAGAAGTTGCCTTCTCCAATATTTGCTTCTTTGATAAATGTGCAAAAATCTCTTCTCCAAAAATATGTGCTCCAAGTAATATGAATGTGAATTAATCTTGCAATTTAATAAGGAATAATTAAAAAGAATCTTGTATTTATATGCATATGGGAAAAAAATTAAAATTAAAATGAATTCTAGTGTATGGAATAACTAGATCCTAGTTTAAATGAATCAAGTGGTAATCAAACAAGTTATTTCATTGTGGATTTTGTTGTTATTTAATTTATAGGTATGCAACATAGAGTAATTTTAGAATTTTGTTCCTTGCCAAAAAGATAATATTCATCAAGCTTGATACCAAAGGTGCAAGATTATCTCAACCAATGAGATAACATAGTGTTTAATAAAGTGTCTCTTAGATAAGTTATGCTCATTGCAAAGTAAGGGAACAACCCAATGTATAGTAGAGGAAAATTTGCATGGTCATTCTAGTTAACCAAACACACCTTGATGGTTCTAAATCAATAGTTGAGATATTTTCATTTGTAGGAGATGTAGAGGGTAGAATACTGATTTGAGCACATAGAAGTATAATTTGAATTGAATTTTCTTAATGTTTCAAAGAATAAAATTTTCCTATCCTAAGTTGAAACTAGCAAATTATGCATTGAATTTCTTTAAAAATATATAATTTTATATCCAATTGTAGGAAAGCACGATCATGTTAAATAATGGTGTAGATTAAGAGATTATTTATGAAATAATTTAACATAAAATTTTATAACTTAGAGGGGAAGTGTTTTAAGGATGATATAATTATAAAAGGAATGTTCCTACCTCTTCTTTATAATTATATTTTGTTCTCAACTCCTCAATGGTTCATGTTGCTTAAGTCATTTTTAAAAAATAAGATTTTTGTGTACCATAAAGTGATGCACTTAATTTGTTCTTATTTTGTATCAAGATTTTAATTTCATCATTTTTATTAGATTTTAAAACTAGAAGAACATGTGCATTAATAAATAGGCTTGTAAATACACTCATTTATAAAGTATCATTAGTTTACTTGCTTGGTAGTCATTTATTTTATAATTTTTTACTGCTTACTATAAAATTCAAGTTGTGTGTGTGAAAAATATTTATTGTGATCAACACGAATGAACTTAATTATAAAGTGGAATTCATTTCCTTATCTTTGGGAATATAGGATCAAATGGGATGTTGTGATCAAATGAACTAACATAAAGTTTCACAACTCTAGGGGATTCTATAATAACATTTGGGACCGTTTTGATGGTCTTTGTTTGTGGTTTCAATGTCAACAAAACTTATTTCAATGTGCATTATTGATTTTTGGCTAAAATGAAATAGTCTTCTTCTAAAATTCTACTAGAGATCAAATGTATATCATATAAGAAAATGTATGTATATTGAATATAAGAAAATGTATGTATATCATATAAACATGTAAACATAAGAAAACACATACACACATGTAAATAGATTAAATGTATAAACATAACATGTTATAAGCAAAGAGGTCATCAAATAAGCAAATGTATGTATGTCATATAAACATTTAAAAATAAGAAAACACATACATACATGTAAATAGATTCAATGTATAAACATAACATATTATAAGCAAAGAGGTCATCAAATAAGCAAATGTATGTTAGAGATCAAATGTATATCATATAAGCAAATGTAAGTTAGAGATCATCAAATAAGCAAATGTACATATATTGAATATAAGCAAATGTATGTATGTCATATAAACATTTAAACATAAGAAAACACATACATACATGTAAATAGATTCAGTGTATAAACATAAACATGTTATAAGCAAAGAGGTATATCATATAAGTAAATGTAAGTTAGAGATCATCATATAAGAAAATACATGTAGTAAAGATCATAAATCTAGTGCAGGGCCTATTATGAATGTCAACTCCTACTCGAACAACCATCTAAATGAGAACCCTGCTCCAATGGATGTGTTGAGCCTTGCAAATAAAGTTGTGTACATAATGTGTTAAATACATATGATATATTAAATAAATTTTATGAAAGTTATTTTTAAGTATGTACTTGTATTTTTAAATATCTATCTAGATCTATGCATACATATGCATGTACATATACACATGTATATATAAAAATTTAAAACTCACATGTCCATTGGCAGCAGAATCATCCACAAAGTCATGTCAATGTACACGATCTGGATGAAGGCTAGGAGTGACTTGAGGTATGCCCACATACAATATATATACACATATATCAGTACATGAATATCTAGTTAAAACTAAAATTTAAAAATAATTAAAAAAATAATTGAAACATGAACATGCACACATACATGCACATCATCTAATATCAGATGAGCTAAGTCCTCTGCAATGGTCATCTCCACCATATCAACCAAACGGTCAAGTGACGAGTCAACATCTACATCCATCTGATCCGTTTCATGTCGTGACATAAATGATGAGTGAAGAATACTATGCAGGTGAGATGGCATCAACGATGACGAACTGACACCAATCAAGATCTCAGTAAAACCCATAGTCCATGCAACAACCAAATGATTTGTAGGTGGATCCCGACATGCACTAGTGTTGTGCTAAGAGTGATGGGATCTTGGATGTGAACGAACTCCATGTTCTAAACGATCTCTGGCCTGCTCTATACTGATCCCATAGTCTGATGCGATGAAGGCATATGCCTCCAAGAGGTCCTCAACCAAACAATGCAGAGTCCTGCATGCCATATCTCCTGTAAGTTTGTCAAGTTGTGTGGGAGTAGGGATGTCAGTCACTATAAAAGGATCCATGGTAGCCCACTATGCTACAAATGGCATGGTACAAGAACGTCTAGACATTAAATACTGGCCTACACAATCAGTAGATATCCTAGTGGTGGTAGCTGCAATGTCACCTATAGTGTCAATTGCTTCCTTTTGGGAAGTAATGACAACCTCATCTGCTATGGGGTCCAGAGTTGGGGTGAGAGAAGGAGACCTCTCGCTAACCAATAACTTAAACACTGCGGCTGGTCTATCTACTCAATGATAGGTGGGCCTATCAGCAATCTTGCCATGCCCCTAACAAACATATGGTGGAATGTTCAGATAGTTGACTTTAAGGCCCAAATGGATCTCAGCATACAACTGTTGAACAAAATATAATGGAATCTAGTCATTGTTTGGATATTGACCATGTGCTACGGGAAATCACGAGTAGATCAATGGGGCCATAGCATGATCCACACATCTAGTGACCTGGTATCCCCTCACCTTACGTTGATTTTGATAGAATGAAAAAAAAGTGTTTTTAATCATTTCTTTGGTCACAGTATCATGTATTTGTTTAAAGGGGACCTCACCATGTACTTCTTCCTGCATGCGGGAAATAATAGTAGCTACTCTATTAGGGGAATATGCACTAGTCTGTCCACATCATTGCTCACCTTTTCCTATTTCCTAATCTCTATTACTCACAAAATTGAAATTTCTAACCTCATTGCTCATTTATGCTCATTTCCTAACCTTCATTTTCTCATGTTTCAGAAAATTTTAACTTTTTTTTTTGCACTTGGGTAAATCCTAACCTAATTGCTCAACTTTTTTTAAATCCCAACCTCATTGCTCAATTGTTTCTAAATCCTAACCTCATTGTTCATCTTTTTCAAAATTGTTCATCTTTTTCAAAATCCTAACCTCATTGCTCAATTTTTTTAAAATCCTAACCTCATTGCTCATCTTTTTCAAAATCCTAACCTCATTGCTCAATTGTCTCTAAATCCTAACCTCATTGCTCATCTTTTTCAAAATCCTAACCTCATTGCTCAATTTTTTTAAAATCCTAACCTTGTTTCACTTTTCTAACCCACATTTGCTTGCATTTCAATAAATTTGAACCGTATTTGCTCACATTTCAGTGAATTTGAACCTTGGTCAATTTTTAAAGATTTCTAACTTTGTGAGCATTTAAAGGCAAGGAAAACAAAGGTTAATTATTAGCCGATAGGCTATATATTGAATGAGCTTTTGGCCTGAAACAAGTCTCACGCCGTCAAACTACTGTGGTTTCCGGTGGGTTGCTGTTAAACTTCGTCGCTCAAATACTTAAAAATAAATGTGAAACTTGGTTTTGTTTCGTGCTCGCCAAAGAAAAGCGACGGATGGTTTGGTGAGTATAATAAAGGAGGCGTGGAGCCCACATGAATTAGCCATCGTGTAAATGTCGGGCACATTTGTGGACGAAAGTGCTGGAAAGGTGTCTCCTCAGACTTTGAGGGATCAACTATTGCCGGAAGATGCGAGGGGTTTCGGTTTGTGACAAGGGGTGAACTTTGAAAGGTTAGCGACAATCTGCGGGTGAGGGAAAATCTCTTAAAGCTGTAGCCGTTGGATGCGTAACAGGTAGCAAATATCCAGAAGCGGCGCCTATATATAAAGTGTTGGGCGGTGTTGGAAATTTTATAGGCTTTGTGTTTTCTGTCTGAAGCAGCAATGAAGGAACATAACAGTAATAATGATCAAGTTCATAGTAATGTTCTGAGAGTGAGAAGCAAAGCAAGGAAAGGAAGCAATAAGCGTAATAACACGACAATTCAAACACCCATCTACACAATCCACAAGAGCGAGTTTCGTAACACAGTGCAGATGCTCATGGGATCCCAGTCTCTGTCAAGTAACGTCAATCAGACCAGTGAACAGATTCCCAATGAGGCCTCCAGGCTACGTCAAAGCAGGCCCCCGCCTCTGTTTGGCCTCAACTCTTTTGCCTAGGCTTCGAACTTGGGACCTCCGGCGCAGACTAACGGAAATTCACTGACGCCAAGTTCGATACAGTTCCCGTTCCCGTCGGTGATCGACGCCTTTTGGGCCAACTTGGCCATGAATTCACGTCAACAGATGCAAAATCTACCGGCTTCTCAGGCCCCGTCAATGTGGGGCGATTCTGTTCTGTCATTAGATAGAAGCTTAATCCCCTCGTTTCCGTCGCCTGGTTCGCGTTGTTTGTCGTCGTCATCGTTTTTGTCCCCACTTCGCCACCTTCGAGACTTCCCAAAGATTTTTACTCTCTGTCGCCGAGTTCCTACCCCCATGGTCACATGTAAAACCTATAATCCTTTCGTACACTGCCATATTTTATACTTGCATAAGGGTGTAATTACCTTTACATGGCTTTGTTATGTAAAGGTTAACAATGGTCATTTGGGTTGGTGGCCGTCATGGACCATCTTAAAATTTTCTCGTCATTTAAGCTTATGAAATAGCGAAGGAGATAATTAGGGTTCGGGTTACCAAAGACATTTCAATTACAGTTCTTAATGTGGCTTTCTTACCCCAAACTGATCAACGGAGCAAAGCTTGTGGGGGTTTTGTGTTTATATATTAGCTGAAATTAGTTATGTAAATTATGGTTAATTTGAATTTAGTCGGTGAGGATAATAGTAAAATCCTATACACCATTTTTTAGAAGTTACAGGTACATTTAAGAAAATGCTTTCTACTTAAGGGATTGTCATATAAAGAACATGGAAATCCTTCTCCTTAAATATATTTGTGAACTTGAACCACCTCGAGGGATTGTCTTTCTGCTCAATTTCAGGCTTTTGCAGGGTCCATGTAAGTACTGAAAATTTCAGAGGGAAAGCATGAATTCCTAAAATCTTCGGATTTCTATATGTATGCTGTACAGAAAATTCCCTAAAAATTAGGGACGAGATATTCTAATAAATGTTTAGTTTTTTTTTTAAATTGTAAATGAAATATTTATTATTATAGATATTATAAATATATTTATTAGCCGATAGGCTATATATTGGATGAGCTTTTGGCCTGAAACAAGTCTCACACCGTCAAACTACTGTGGTTTCCGGTGGGTTGCTGTTAAACTTCGTCGCTCAAATATGGTTGCTTTATATCTCCTCCATCCATTGACTTCGGGGACAAACCAACACACTGGCATCTACTAGAACCCACTTGCCAACTCTATAAATGGCAATAGATTGAGCGCAGAAAAATCAAGCCGTCCTTTTATGTCCTGAAGTGTGCCGTGACGGAACCATAGCGATAAATAAAAAATGTACTTTCCAGATTTGAAATCAGGGCAACTGAAAATATCAACCTCCAGCTATCTCGGACGCCATAAATTTGCATCTTTTGCATTTATTGATGTCAGAATAGATGTTGGTAAATATCTGATAAGCCATCGCTGATAATCCCTACAAGAAGAATGTTGCAATTCACGACAAACACACGGCTTTGAGACTACTAGTGGAAGTAGATCAAGCCAAATTACATGAGAATACGAAGAGGGTAGAGGACATACCAGGAAAATGATTTTAAACATGCAAGGTACTTCCCACGCAACTTTCATTGTAGTTAATAATAGCGATCCCCTTTCTCTTCTACACCAACTCTTATAAATTGTGTGCAACACAAAGCTGGCTTACTCCTCTTCCTTGGGCATCGATGGAGCCCCCTTGTATTTCTTTCCATGCGCACCATTGTGTGGGATCTCTCCGTTAATTGCAGCCTCTGTTCTTCCACGTTGGTGCCTTGTTAATCTCTGCACATTTTATGTATTCAATTTTAAAACCCCCTCACAAGCCATGCCCCTCACACTATGTTCCTTCTGCTACCAATATGCAGATTTGGGCTCTGCCTCTACTTGCATCGAGCCGCCTCCTTTTATTGATCTTGCATTTGTTGGTATCTTTGGAAGCATTATGTTAACACTAAACATTTTGCTCCCAGCTGGTTCTAAGAACAATGTTTGCAAATCTGTGGTGCATATCCAACAATCTCTTCTAAAGTCTCTTGTGAGTTCTCTTATCCTTATGCCATTGTTTGAAGTTTGGTTTTTGGTATCATATTTACTCTCATTCATAAGTTTTTTCTTTCTGCCTAAATCAAATTCATTTCGTATTGCATGATAGAAGGCCAATGCCTTGTTAATGAAATCTATTATTGTCATTCTCCATTCCGTTTTCTTGTTATCCACATTGGATGTGATCTCCATCTCTTAAACTTTGCATGGAAATTAGAAATGTAGTCGCTTTGACTAATCAACTATCACAGTTTCTCTGTTAGGATATTTACTTTCTTGAATTTTCACTCCAAATTCCAATCTTGAACATTATTGTGCACAAGTTTGTTTTCTTATTGAAAGAATAGCTTAACACAATTTTGGAGAGAGAGTCAATGAGTTAAAAATTTCTAGTCCAATTTATAGTTTTACCAACAAATTTAGGGTTGACCTAATAATGCTTTAGGCTATCACCGGTGGGTCTACTCCTAAGAAAAGTTATGGAGTCTACAAGCTTTATTAGAATAGGTGAAAATTTAGTCAACATTTTCCATCATTATAGCACCTCTTTATGTTATCACAAGAAGTGCTAAGAGTTTTCATCATGATAAGAATCATGATAATGTTTTTGAGTCGTCAAGATATAAAAATATTAGAATAACAATGTCTACCCTCTTAGGATACCAACCACTTCAAATACAAATTGATGTAAGTGTGTATGGACTATGAGGCAATTTTGTTGCAATTTTTGAAGCAAATCATGTTGTTACCATTTAGAGGTATTATATTTGCTTGTTGTTTATAAATTTTACATCGAATTAAGTAGTTAAGAATGAGCTTTCTTTTAGATGATAGGTTAAACATATTGTTTATCAACTTGCCAAGAATCAAATCATAGCTTGTAGTTGATGTAGAGATTAGATATAAATGGCTAGATGTTTATGAACGAATATTGATTTCTCAAAGGATTTATAATGGTTTCTCCCCATTAAATATATTTATTACTTCAATAAGTTGATTATAGTAGTATTTATGTTGTTGTGTTAGATCTTAGATCAAATTGGTCACCTGCATTATAAAGTTAGTATCATTTTCGATAATTATGAACTTTAGTGAAACAAAGTAGTATCTTTGGGGTGTATGCTTCATTGGAGCAAATTCTAACATTAACAAAAACTAAATTGAATGAGTTAATTTAATAATACATCCTTAGGAGGAATAGCTATAACACTAGGTGTTTCGACTGAAATAAGTAGTTAAGTTTTCTGTTTTTTTTGTTTGCATCATTATTATTACAAAGTGTTATTGAGGCATTTTGGATTCTAGGCGAAAAGTTGTCATTTTCTTATTATCATTTTTGTAGTAACATTTGAATTATCATTGCTACAATATTTTGCTATAGTCTCAGTTTAATATGCATTTACATCTAGGTATCAAATAGTTTAATATTATTTACATTAATTATAGGAATGATTTTTGAATTCATTTAGAGTAATATTGTTATTTTTTTTGGTGATATTTATTAGTATTGGCCAGTTAAAGTTATCAACGATCAATTGATATTGAACAATTATAGTTAAGTTAATTTTTTTATTATTTAATGTGGTATTCTCTAGTATGGAAAAGTTATAGTTAATGATTTATTTTCAATATGATATCCATTAATATCAAATAGTTATCAATTGGATATTTACTTGTTTGTATAGTTATTGTTTGATATTCAATTGGGAATAGTGTTGCACATGTAAAGATTACCCATTTGTATTCTCTAGTATTGAAATTAATAGTTGATATAATATTCATTAGCATTGAACATTTACCATAGTTTGATAATCATGTTATTGTTTCACATAGATACCAAGTCATTATCATAGTTACCAAGATGTTCAAGTTCTCAAAAATACTAATGATTCTAATGATTACAAAATATTAATATAAACCCTTGACTAAGTATATCCCCAAAAGAAAAAACCTAGTTTTCATTGAAGTTGACTTTCCATTTGGATTGTTGATGTAGTATGCTCACACAATTATATTAAAATTATGCTTGTGTCACCAACTGTTCTAAATGTTATATGTGACATGGCTTAATAAACAAGTAATGTTATTCAACAGAGAAGTACTTTCAGTGTTTTCGGTTGTGATGTTGAACCGTTGATCTAGATTTCTCAAGTAATGGAATTCTTTTTAATTTTAATAACATGGCCTTTTTTCAACTACATCATGCAAGGTTAATTCAGTCCCATGATATACAAAAGACATCTATCAGACTATATTATTGAGCTCAGATACTTTTAGTGTATAAATCACAAAATCAAGTTGGCATTAAATGTAGGCTTAAGGCATTAAATGTAGAATTAAGAGTGTGTAGGTTTCCAAATTCCTTTTAGATTATGTACTATTTACCAATTTCTGTGTCCTAAAGAATTTGTTTCGTATCCCTGCTAGCTTATAAAATTTTGTTTTGATTCCATGTAGAGTATAGCTTGCATATCAAGAATGTGTTACACAAATATATACTTTATTTATTAAGGTCATAAGAGTTTATTTTTAAATATGTTTGATTTAATTTATAATGTGTAATAGGTAACTAAAATTCCATGTTTATTTAGATGTCCTTTCAGAATCCATCCATTTTCTCAATATATTTTAATCTTCTTCAAAAATATCGAGTGTGAAGATTACTGTGGAAACTAACACGAACGAGGTCAACAAATTGAATATTTGAGACAATAATAGTTAGTATAAGTAGCAATGTAGATTATGGAAAATTTTGTATAAATAATAGCCTCGTGCAATATATAGACATCTTGAACACCTCTCACCAAAGTCTAGCAATGGTCATTTTGAAGACATATAGACATCCTGCCAACTCATGGTTGCAGATATTGAACGATTCCACAACTCAACACTTGATCCAAATCCTCTTCAAAATCAACAAAATATTGAGCCAATTCCCATGCCTGATGAATACATCAGAAAACTCTTTTCAATCAATCCATCCTTTCAAATTGATCCATGTCAAGAACATGAACCAAGGCATATTGAAGACAACACCACGTAGAATCAGGGTGATCCCATAATAGTGGTTTACAATTTTTGGCCAAATTGGACACTGAAATTATTATTTTTAACTAAATCTTCACATTCGGGCACCTATAGCGGCTAAACTGTGAAGAATTTTAAGATGGTGCAAACTAGGGTCTCATCAAATTTTGTCTGTAGATTCTAAAAATATTTTTTTCAAAATTTTTGGAATCAAATTGCACTTCTTTTTCCATCTCCCACGAAAATAGATTTTTTTTAGAAAACAACATTTTAAAAAAGTGACGCACATCGTATAATGCATAACTTTTTTTCCATGAAGGATTATATTCTAATTCTTTCAAATTTAGATTTGTAACTTTGATATCTAGTGCTTCCACTTAGTTAGATAGTTTTTTATTGAATATTTTTTCCTTAATCAAGTTTCAAAGTCAAACAAATTACAATTCAGACACGACGCGACTGTATAACGCGTAGCTTTTTTTGTATATGTCAAAATTTAATTTAATTTTTTTTGTTGGATCAAGGACTTCAATATCCGTGCACTCATATTTTTCAATTTTTTTTTGATAATCTTCTATTTTTCCACATGTGAAGAACAAAGAAATTCATTTTCGATGAAAACCTATGTTTAATAAAACTTAAAAACAAATACATAACAAAACCAAAACATATTAAAATTATATTAATTGATAGCTTGTTCTGAGGAATACCATAATCATTTGAAATAAATTTTAAATGAATTCATTTGATCCCCCAAAATCTAAATCAAAAGTGATTTTTTATCAGCATTTTGATAGGTGTAAAGGAGACGCATTTATAGGTATGGTTTAAAACTAGCGAGGTTCTATCCAAGGGGGTTTGATCTAAGGTGATCTGATCAAACCCTCTTCAATTGGAATCCTTAAAATGGAACTTTTTAAGGCTTAAATCATTATATTTTCTAAAAATATGTTATATCAGCTAAAATTCATTCCTCTCAGGAATTGTAAACCACTATTATGACATCACCCATCAAGATCAAGAATCCATACCTCCAATATACTACCACGATCTAATGAGAATTCTCCAATCCATACAATATGTCACAAATGATAATCATATCCATATACCACCTACTCCTCCATCTACCCATGAGATGCTTACTCCTAAATGTACACGTAGATGTTCTACAAAAACAAGAGTCTACTACTCTAAACATCATTATCAATGAGTAAGAGTCTTCTACTTTAATTATCAACAATCTTGCGCAACTTCTCAGTTTTATAGCAATTAAGGAATAAAGATAACTCTTAAACACTAGAGGGAACTTTTTTGGGTGCAAACACCAACATGGGGAGAATGTAGATTCCTTATGATAAAACCGCTATCAATGCTACAACTATTCATAACTTCAATCATCATCCATGCATCATTCCATCCACAAATTGTGCCCAACCACATGAAAACAAGGTATATCAAAGTAATGAACAAATTTGAGGTAAAATGGAAAAATAAAATTCAAATGGATACCAAAAAATACAAAAAAAAATCATCCCTTTCAACTCCATTAGTCAAAGAAACTATGGGGAAAAAATCAAGAAGGGAAGTTCATCCTAATGCCAAGTGAGTTTGCAGTAAAAGTATTAAATGCTAATGCCAATTTTGTAACCATATTTGACACGAAACAATAATTGTAATTATTTTTCACTGGTTTTCCCAATTTACTATGAAACAAGAAGCAATATTTGTGCAGGAGATTTGCTGCTTGCAGATACTTTCTATGGACAGAAAAAAAATAGCAGGAATGTTATCATTCTTCGATATGTTGTGATGTGGTTTTGTGTAATATTATCAATATTTTATAATAGTTTCTAGTTAGCCTTTTAGAAACAAAATATAGTTACTGCGTTTATTCCTTCAAAGTTTATGTAATAAAAAAAATTATGGAAGACCAGAAGATTTGTAAGATATCCTTCTACAAAATAAATAAAGATCAAGATTGTGAAGTAATCAATGCATTTGGTTGCTTGTCCTAATGACCAAGAACAAATTCCATAGTTAACACTCAAGTATTGTAATGATATTTTAGGCTTGGAAAATATATTACTGCATCTCAAGTATTGCAGTGATATTATACCAACAAATTCCATAGTTAATAATGTTTATTTAGAGGATTAGAGGTGTTTTCTATATATTACAAATAATTTGTATTTAATTCAAACAAAATTGTATAATTTTGGAGTATGCAAACATGCCAAAGGTGTTCTCTATATATTACTGACATTTTCTATATAATTTGAACAAGATGGAATGAACACATTGAATGTTTACTTCTTTATTCTGTGATAGAGATGGTTATACACCCATTATCTTTTAGTAATGTCTATTTTTTATTGTGAGATTAAAATATTGTTTGCTTTGGTACCGGTGTTTGCATCTCCAAAAAAATTGTTTGTTCTGGTATTGGTGTTTCCTGTATCTCCAAATATGTATTAAATCCACTTTGTACAAATATACAAACAATATTATACAAGTGCTAAACAGTACGTCACTCCCCTTCTTACTTCACTATATTTTTCTATCGGCGTAACCCTTGCACCCCCTCCGGTGCAAGTGCTAGTCATTTTCAAACAAATTGTGGGTGGTGAATGAGATGTGTAGTGCATCTTCTAGTTGCTCCTCTCTACACAATGTTGTGAGTTTGAGATAAGTAGTAGATGGCAATGCCATTTCATGGTTGCAGTATATGCACAGGACAGATTTGTTCAGCAATTTTTTATAGCTTAAAGCAAATGTGAGCAGCAGGTGTTCTAGTTTACATGCATGCCAAATGTTGAAGAAGATTTGAAGGCAAAAATGATTTTAGATAAATGGTCTCTTGAATTGCAAAGATTGCAGCTTATGCACAAAATGGATTTGTGAAAAAGGTTTCAGAAACTTCCATACAAATGTAGTTTGCAGATGTAATGCCGAATACGTCTACAAGTATCTTCTTCCAGCCACAGTAAATTTTGCATGCACACAGAGAAAAGAGAGGCATGAATTTGTACTGTGGAAGTATAGACCAGGCATATGTGCAGAAATGGATTTGTTAAAAATGCTTTGGAAGTTGCAATAAAATGCATTTGGCAGTGCTAATATGGATATTATGAAGTCGATTAAACCCATGAGAGTGAACGCGATTCGTGGACTGTAGACCTGCATGCCAAAATTTGGATACAAAGACAAAGCTTGGGAGTATATACAAAGCACGCTAGCTATTGAAAGAATTCCTCAATGGGATGTTCTCTTATGAAGCAAAAATATGATAGGTTTATTAAATGCTTTGGTAAAAATGCATGTAAATGGTGAAACGGAGGGAAAGCATGGAAATTATTTGACAAAGTGCCTTCAAAGAGATGCCAGCATATAGCATGCTACGCTTGCAGGATATGTACAAGATGGATTAAGGGACATTTCAAATCAAATTAGTTATGCTAATTTCTTCCCTGCCGCACCAATATGGAAGCTTCGAAACAGCAGGTGGATATCCATCAAAGCGTAAAGGGTAGAGATTTTTGTCAGATTTTGTAATTGCAATTGCCTTAGTAGATGTGTATGCAAAAGGTGAAGCATCGCAAGATGTACACAAAATGGATTTATTTAAAGTTTTTAAAACTTAAAAGCAAATGCAATTAGCAGGCGCAAATCCAAATTCACCAACCTTTTCCAGCATCTTCATCGCTTGTGCCAAAATGAGAGCTATGAGACAGCACGTGGACATCTATCAAAGGGATAAAATATAGAGGAATTTTGTTTGAAGTTGTAGCCTGCAGCTACCCATAGGCAAGGCGTGTGAACTGTTTGACTAAATGCCTGGAAGAAATGTGGCGTCATCAAATGCCAACATTGCAGGATTTTCACAAAATAGATTTGTTGAAACAGCCTTAGAAACCCTCGCGCAAATGCAATCAGAAGGTATGAGGTAGCACGTGGACATCTAGCAAAGGAATAAAATATAGCGGAATTTTGCTTGAAGTTGTAGCTACAGGCTACACATAGAGAAGGCTGTAACTGTTTGACTAAATGCCTCAAAAGAAACGTGGCGTCATGGAATGCCAACATTGCAGGATATTCATAAAATAGATTTGTTGAAAAGGCCTTAGAAACCCTCGCGCAAATGTAATCAGAAGGTATGAGACAGCACATGGACATCTATCAAAGGAATAAAATATAGAGGAATTTTGCTTGAAATTGTAGATACAGGCTACACATAGAGAAGGCGTGTGAACTGTTTGACTAAATGCCTCAAAAAAATGTGGCGTCATGGAATGCCAACATTACAGGATATTCACAAAATAGATTTGTTTCGAAGGCCTTAGAAACCCTCGCGCAAATGTAATCAGAAGGTATGACACAGCACGTGGACATCTATCAAAGGAATAAAATATAGAGGAATTTTGCTTGAAGTTGTAGTTACAGGCTACACATAGAGAAGGTGTGTGAACTGTTTGACTAAATGCCTTAAAGAAATGTAGCCCTGGAATGCCAACATTGCAGGATATTCACAAAATAGATTTGTTGAAAGGCCTTAAAAACCCTCACGCAAATGCAACAACGGGTGTAAACTTTTAAAAAGAAAATGCAAACTAGCAGGAGAAATGCTAAATATGGCATTTGCTTCAAATCCGACATCATTTAATGGCGTGCACAGAATGGGAGCATGGGAGCAGGGTATGGACATCCATCGAAGCATAATGATTCAAAGAATTTTGTCAGATTTTAGAGTTGCAAGTGTATTATCGACATATCTATGAAATGTTGAAACGTGCACAGGGAATGCAAACTGTTCGACAGAATTCCTCAAAGATAAGTCATCTCATGGAACATTATGGTTACAGAGGAATGCACAAAAAGGAGTTTGTTGAAAAAGCTTTAAAACTTTCAAGCAAAAGCATTTGGCAGATGTGAAGCCGACTTCACGATTATCGCCAACATCCTCTATGTCTAAGCCGAAATGGGAACTTTGAAAAGGATATTGGAATCCATCGAAACTGGCATCAAGGCGTTGATATTACCTATGCTATGGTAGGCATGGAAACATACACAAAAGGCATAAACTGCTCAACAAAATGCCTCATAAAAATGTGTTTTGATAGCCGCCGTAATATGATAGTAATGTCCACTGATGGGCTTTTTGGTGCTTATGTAAATGCTTATGGCTTTGTTAATGGAATTCTGACTCTCTACAATACCAAAGGATTGGCAGTAAAAGGGCGTGTTGAAACTGTGCGCAGTTGGTTTCCAGGGTATGCATGGACTATTGCAAATTGAAGTGTTTGTGATTCACACATGATGCTGCCTTGAATGTGTGTATATGTTACCAATGATGTTACCTCATATCTCTTAATAGCTCTTTCCATGCTACACATGATAGGCCAGATTTATTTTCTCCATTTGATAGTTGTTAAAAATCCAGGTACAAATGGAAAACCTTTTGAGAAACACAAGTCAAGAGTTAGGTGTATTGTGAATCCAGTTATTCCTTTTGGAAATCAATCAAATAGTATGTGGTGCAGTTCGTATTCAATAAGGATATTTATGATGGATCTAAAGAAGATAAATTAAGTGAGCCATAATCTAAGGATGACGCGATTAGAATGATACTGCCAATGCAAATTTATTCTCCACAAATGATTAGGATCATGGCCCAGTTCAAGATGCCATTACCTGTATCAATTTGAGTCTTCGGAGAGGGAAATCAAAAAGCTTGCCACAACATTGCCTACTAAGGAAGCTCACTATGTTTTCAATCACGTTGCTCTTGCATCATAGGAAAGAGTATTTGTGGTAGGAATAATTTATTGTTTTGGTGAAGGCCACCTGAATTAAAAGTATATTATTTTTGAAGGTAGTATCAATTTTTACAAGTTGGATATGGGTTTTCTTTCTTCCTTAGTAAGGTGATTGGAGTTGAAGAAAATAATCTTAATAGACATTGTTGAATATGTAGTCAAGAATTCATTATTAGTAAGCGATACACCATGACCAATAACTTGGTCTCTTTTCAAATATATAATTTCTAAGTCACCTTTTTGGAAAAGTGATTTATGCCAATTCTTATAATCTAAAGGTTAGAAATTGAACCTTATTTTCGGAAAAATGATGTAAAACCTAACAAAATAAGGTTTATTATTTTTAAAACCATTATATTTCAAAAAGGGTAGTTAATAAGTGGTTAGAAAGTAGTTACAAGGTAGTTATCCTGTGAGGCCTATAAATACAAGGCTATTTGTAATGTAAAGGAGAACTTTTAGAGAGGGGAAACTCTAGAGGAATTTAGATTTCTTTTTTTGATCTTTTGGCTTTACACATTGCACAAAAAGGGTTTCTAAAATTCTAGAATTTCATAAAGATAATACAAAATACTTTTGGCTCGTATGTTCTGAATGTATTTGAGTTATTATTATAGTTCTTTTGTAAGTCAAGCTAGCTAATCCCTTTATGTTTTGGTGGGGATTATTTGTTGTCTATATAAATGCTTATTAATCTTTGCAATTTATGTAGTGAAACACAAGCAACCTTTGGTATCTCAATTTGAGTTTGTTAGAATTACTTATCTCTTGTATGTCAAGATTTGTAGTCCTTCCGTTGGAAATGCATATTGAAATATAAATTATGGTGAAACCCCCTTTGTAATGGTTGTCAATCATGAAGTGCTATTTGGTATTCGTACATCTACCAGTATGGTATTTATTGTCCATCTCTCTTTAGTTTTCTTCCTTTTCTTCTTTATGTACTTCTAGGTTAAAAGTACACAAAAATCCTCAAAATGCCATCATACAAGTGAGTTGCCCCTCTCAAACACAGAGGAAGATTGTCATTTCACAAGGAATCTCTCCAACTATTGGTGCATTATTGCCACTTTCCATTGAGCGAGTCAAATAGAATTTCAAGTGCTAATTTACTTACCAACATTTATAAAAAGCTATCTTTTACATAACTCTTCCTTCAAACCTTAGTTTTTATATTTGAAGGAATATGAAGGAACTCAAATGATTTCAACTTCATAGGAGGAGATTTTAACAAAACAATGATTATAGTCTTTTACCTTTTGACCCCATAAAGGTTTTAGTATAAATTCAATTTGACTCCACTAACCTAGATCCCTAAGAGGCTTATGACCATACCATGCATCTTCCCAGAATTATGCTTTTGACCCATTATTAATAACCTAGGATAGATGTGGAAGGATTAGGGATCTACATGAGGAAATAAGTTCCACATTTTAGAGCCGCATGCAAGATATTTCAAGGTGAATATCCTTTCCCTTTCTATGGAATCTAGATATTTATGTTTCATGATTTTATTCCACTTAGCATCTGACTTTGGATATATTTTTTGAGTAATTTTTATTGGGATTAAGATGTCTCAAACTTTGAGTCCTAGCATTAATCATTTGATGATTAGTTGCATATTAATTTATCCTAATGTATTAAACTACCTAAGTTGCCACTCACTTTGTGGGTCCTATTGTTGAGATGACATCCTACATGGCTTTTGATGACATATGACAAGATCCTTATTTTTTAGGAAGTTGGCAACCACTTTAGGAGGTCCTGTGGATGATGTCACATGTTTCTATATTGGTGAAAAACTATTTTGGCAAGTTCCTATATTGACTTGGGAGTCTTAGTTAGTTGTTACTATATCATATTTGAAGAGGAATACAATTTTTTTTGGCTTTATCTATTTTAGACATCCAAGATATGGATAAGATGTTTTTCTTGGATATAGACACCAAGATGAGGATAAGGCTATTTTGAATTGGTGGGTTGATTTTAAAGCTCGTGCTTTTTGGGATTTTGTAGATATTAGATTTGTAGAAGATTAATGATGCTTAGTAGGCCTCTATCTTGGTGCTCTATAAATATGAGAGTTTTCTTGAGGAGTTGAGAGGATAATTTTTTATTGAAACTGAAGGGAAGAATTTTGCTTGGGTTCTAGGGTTTGGGACCTAGAATAAAAAACTCCACACTCTCATTCAAGGATGACCATAGAGATCTCAATCCAATGGAGACAGGGGAAAGAGATCTTGCAATAGGGTTGTCCTAGGAGATGATTATAAGCTAATGAGGGGTTCACCCCCAAGTTATGAATTGGAAAGACAAATGAAATGAAATTTGTAATGCTTAAACCTAGTACAATATAACCTTTCACTAAATGACCTAAAAATGCATATAAAATAGAACATAAAGTTGCAAGATGAAATGTATGCACCTGGAAATCTGGAGATGACTGGATGGAGCTTTAAAATGCTGGAAATCTTAAAATTTTGGTCTATTGGGATTCATACGCTAGTTTGGGCGTATCAATCTCATATCTAGGATTTTGTGCTGAAATATGAATCTGGCAAATGGGTATCTGGAACTGCAAAAATCTAGAAAAACTACCTATAGTGGGACTCATACACCACTTCTAGCATAACAGCCTCATTCCACTTTTTTGGGAATTTAAAGTTCAAATTTGTGCTCCTATATCCGTCCTTCCCTTCCAAACTAATTTTTGGATCTGAATCTGCGAAAAGACCTACAAAACAGAATATAGACTTGATTTGCTTATGGGGGGGTTTGCTAAGGAAAATCCTTAGTTTGGTCATTAAACCTTGATAGAAACAATGAAATATGCATGTAAATAGGAATGTTAACTGTAACCTTAAGTGTGTTTAAGATTAGGAAATATGAAATGCAATGCAACCATATTCTAATGTGCAAGAATGAGATGCATGAATGACATGTATATGAAGATGAATAACTCACTTTGAGAGATCTCTAATCACCCAAATGAGCCCTAATAATGTTTGTACCTTCCTTAGGCTTTTGTAGAGTGATAATGGAAGATGGAATCACTTAGGAAACAAGTCATTAGGCTTGGATTGATGGCTAGTTGCATCTCCCCAACCTACAATTCATCATGATTCACCATATACAACCATTATCAACCCTTGACAATGCTAGATCTTGTTGAATACCCAAGATACTAAGAGGGGGGGTGAATTAGTATCTTCTTAAACTTATTGAACAAAAACCATCCAATTAATTCAATGCATATAACAATAAGAGTGAGCAAGAGCATTAATAGAACATAAAAGCACACAACACATGAACACCAAAATTTTTATGTGGAAAACCCAAAATAGGAAAAACCATGGTGATGATTAGCTCACAATATAATATAACCAGTTATAAGATATTACAAAGGGTGGCTCACTGCCATAACTCACTGCCCAAAATGGGAGGCTCATTGCCTACAAAGATACAATAGAGAAATGACTTACAACCAAAATATGAATTGATAAAGTTACACCTAACAAGTGTTGATTCAGTTCCTTTGATGCTCAGTAAACTGACTTTACACACTTTATCATCTTTGCATACTTGTCTATAACTCTTCATTTTTTTTTCACATGATCAAATCTCAAAGTTGTCCAATATATATATTTGACTCATCTGCAAGCATCAATTAGGTCGGCCTAATTAGATGCAACCCTTATTCACTAGAAAGATTAGGTGTCAACTTCAAGCTTGTACAAAACTCTTCCAAAATCCAATTCAAGCATGTAGATGCTACAACATGTCGACATGGACCTAAGATAGGTCACAAATACATCTGCAACACAAAATTAATTCATTATAGCATCAACTATTGATTAGGTTAGCCAAGGATAGACCTAATAACACAATGCAGCAACAGAATAATGCCAACTTGTCATATGAACACCTATACACACAAAATTTTGAATGTACAAACTTCTAACATCGAAGAACCATTTCCAAAAACCACAAGTTATGATATTCATCAGTGGAGGATTGCAGACCCAAATACTAGAGGATAATAACTGCATATTGGTTTAGAATATCAGATCAAGCTTGAACTTAAACTTAGTTGCAACTCATATAACATGGTGACATCAATGACAATACAAAATTTGTATAATGAAATGTTCTTCATTCTTCCAACAATCTCCCCCTTTTTCATTGATGGCAACATGTGCCAAAAGAATTTACAAACCTCCTATGTGCAACACACTCTTCCCTTTTATCTCCATGACATTCTCTACCCCTTTGACATCAAGGACAAAGAAAAAAAAAATTACCCAGGGTAAACCCACAAAAGTGGTTTACAATTCCAGTGAGGAAGGAAAAGTTGCAAAAAATGACCCCATGCAAAAAAAGTTAGTTTTTAGGGGTCGAACAAACTTTTGGTTCGAGTGAACCCAAAGGGGGTTCAATAGAATCCCCCTTCAAGCGAACCCATTTAATGATGGGGTCCACCATTCCCGACAAAAAGCCAAAAGTGAAAGCTTGTGGAAAGGGGGTTCGATCAAGCCCCCTTGGTTCGCTCAAACCCCCCATTTCCCCCTTCTCTCCCTTAGGCACCAAAAAAGTACATAACTTTTTGCTTCAAAGCTTGGGTTGAGGATGAAAATGGAGGAGACTTCATAGACCCAACTAGATGATGGTAGTCTTCAGAACAAGCTATCCAACAAATATAATTTTAGTATGTTTTGGTTTTATTATGTATTTATTTTATAGTTTTATTAAACATAGGTTTTTCACCTAAAATCAAGCTCTCTGTTCTGCACATGTGAAGAAATAGAAGATTATCAAAAAAAAATTGAAAAATAGGAGTGCACTAGAAATTGAAGTCCTTGATCGAACCAAAAAAAAATTGAATTTCGATACATAAAAAAAAAGTTACATGTTATACGGTCTGCCTATGTCTAAATTGTAATTGACTTGACTTCGAAACTTGATTAAGGAAAAAATATTCAATAAAAAACTATAAAACCAAATGGAAGAATTAGATATCATAGTTACAAATCTAAATTCGAAAAAAATAGAATTTCATCCTTCATGGAAAAAAAATTATGCGTTATACACTGAGTGTCACTCCTTAAAAATGTTGTTTACTAAAAACAATTAGCTTTCGAAGGAGATGGAAAAAGAAGTGCAATCTGATTCCAAAATTTTTGAAATAAATATATTTAGAATCTATAGAAAAAATGGCACAAATCACTAGTTTGCATCATCTTCAAATTCCTCACGGTTCAGTTGCTATAGGTGCCTGAAAGTGAAGATTTAGTTAGAAAAAATTATTTTAGTGTCCAATTTGGCCAAAAATTGTAAACCAGTATTGTGGGATCACTCCTCGGAGGAAGGTGAGCCTTGAAGCTCCTTGAGAATACCTTTCCATGTTGTCTTGCCATTCTACCAACTCTTCTTAGCAGATATCAGCATTCTATTAAGAGATTCTAGTTCCATCAGACTTTCTTTTGCATCATCCAGAGTGCCTAGAGTCAGATTGATATTTTCTAATTTTTCTGCATTTTCCAAAGCATAGGCCACCAGAGTGTACCCCATTCTCACAAGGTCACCTAGCTGACCGAATCTTCTGATGATGTCTTCCTTATGCTTTTGTAGAATAAATAATTTCTCTCTATGAGTAGTGATAGCATTCCGAGTTGTCATGTCTTTGTCTTTAGATGCACTATATATACTAGAAACGATTGTCAACTAGGACTCAATGGAGTCCATGAGATCTTTGATACTCTATGTATCATCCATCCACTTTACGTAGTAAGCAAATACAGTATTTGCTTCAGACTCACAAGTTTGTACAACTTCCAAGATCTTTTCCACATTGGTGTGTCCTAGAGCACACTTATCATGAAGTTCTGAAAGCCTTTTCTCTGGCATTTTCTCCTCAATCTCTTGCCTTGTCTTCTCACCTAGTCTAGAGGAATAATCCATAAAGGAGTCCAATAAAAGTTTTGGATTCTCTATCAAAGTGAGAGATGTATCAATTGATATACTGGGGGTGACCTCCTATAAAGCTTTGAGAGCATCATCACTAAGCTTTGTCCCCTTTTGGTATGTTTCTAGAATTTATTTTCTTCTAGATGCATGCAATGCATCCCCTAACACCAATTTGTGAATGAGAGAAATCTTGTCCAAATCCACACTACCTTCAACCATGGAGAGTTGTAGAAGTTTTAGAGGAATTATCGGTTGGAATCTAATTTGCTTGGATAACAAGCCTTTTAATACATCATCGCCGGAGGAGGATTCTCCGGAGGACCTTTGTGAATCCACAACCTGCCTTTGATCTTCTTCATTCTTCCTAATAGATTCTCCATTTCTTTCTTCCTCCTTTGCTCTTTCTTCTTCCTCTACCTTTTCTTCTTCTACTACTACTTTTTCTTCTTCTTTTTCATCTTTGTATCTTTCTTCATTCCTTTCACCTTCATCTTTATCTTTTTCTTCTTCAACATGCTCTAGAGGGACAACATCAAGCTTCTCTAGTTCAACTTCTTCATTTTGTTTCTCTATCTCCAAAGGATTGTTTGTAACACCTATTTCCAGAAGGGTATTTGAATCACCTATTCTTTGAGGAATGTATTCCTTTACCTTTGCAAAATCCTTTTCTCCTAATTTAGGTGTAGAACCGGATGGGAGTGCACCAAACACACCATATTTCTCAGCCATACCCCTGATGGCTTCTGTAGTTTCTTTCTTTATTTTCTTTATTTGCTTTTTATCTTTTGTCATCAAAGTGTTTACCCTTTTCTTCATCTGAAACATCTTTAAGCATACTGTCTTCAAGGTTTCCAAATCATTTGGGTTCAAAGAGGACCCAATTTTCTCAAATGCCTCATTTCTTATCTTTTCTTCCAACTCAAAATCCTCTGATCTTCTTTTCATTAGAGTATCCCACAATTTCTCAGGTACATTATTCTTAAGATAGTCCCAACTAACTTCCAAAGTAATAACATACTGAATAATAGCCAAAATCAATGTTTTCCTATCCTCTCTACCTACTTGAGTATAAATTTCTACTGTAGGCTACAACATATCTTCAAAATGCACTAAGCTATTAACCAATGACCTAATCTAAGAGGGGAACCAAGTCTTACTAGTGAGGCCTTTTTTTCTTCCTGGTTCAGAGAAGCCTCTTCTAACACTTTTTCCTTCTTCAAGTCTAGTTTGGTGTTCACATGATTACCAAAATATTGTTCTTCATTTTCTTTAGAGGATGACACATATAGATATCTCTTATTCCCAACACTTGCTTCTTGTGAAGCACCTTCACCAGAGGGCATGTTCCCTTTCTTCTTTCTTATCAATTTAGCTTCAGGGTCTTCCTCCTCTTCATCTTTCTCTTTGGTGATACTAGGGTTCTCTTCCCTTGTTTCCTTTTCCTTTTTACCTCTCTTGAATGGTGCCACTTGAGGAGTCTCTTTTATTTTTCTAGATCTTGTAGTGGGTTCGAAAGGAGCTGGGCCTTTTCCTTTACCAGGAGCACTAGGCTCTACCTTCACCGATGCAAGAGTTGTGGTTGGTTTTGAAGAAGTAGACCTATTGGATCTCCTTAGTCATATTGATTCTCTAGTCATCTACTTGCCCATGGCTCTTCCTTGTGCAATTTGTTCATCAGTGAAGCCAACCTTTCTAGGCATTTGATCTACATTCTTTCTTATCATAGGCCTCTTATGCTTCAAGTAAATTTCCATAGTTTTTTCCTCATAAGTGCCCACTCTTGGTTCACTGGTATCTTTTGGGCTTTTCAATAAAACTTGTACACAACCTTCTGCTTCATCCTTTATAACTTCATAACCCAATAGTTGAATCCAAACAATCCGGGGTTCAACAGATTCAATCATGCACTCATTCAAGGAGACATGAAATATGATGTCATTCTTGTAATTTTCAACAATTTTCTTTGGAATCCTTTCACGTTCATTCATGTTGCTTTTGAATACAACAAAGAATGTTGTCAGGGCATTGTACTGACTCTTCAGATCACCCAAGTTGTGCATATAATAAAAAAATTGATGTGCAACAAGTCTTGATGTATCCCAAATCACCACATCATCTCTTTTGAGAAGTCATCTAAGAAAGTAGAACAATAAGCAAAAGATCAGGGAACCAAACTTAAATGCATATTTCTACCCCCTTGTCATCTTAGGTTTTCAAACAATTGCTGCCAGAGAAGTTCACACATATCATATCATGTACACCATTTGTTGCCATGTAATATCTGGTGTATTTAGTTGTACCGGACATAGAGTTTTCCCTATTTTTGAAGTAGATCTTGTGACCAATCATAATAACTGCACACTTCACAACAGGATTGGTAATAGGATTTGTTGCAAGAGCCCTTCTATCAAATGTTGCATCAGTGAGTTCCATCACCACTTCAATTTTCACATAATACTAGTACTGATCTGGTATCACAGAGTCCAGTAATTTCCTTAATCACTTCCTTGGTTATTAGATGAGGTCTTTCAGTCCACAAAAACTTATCATAAATTCTACTAAGAGCAGGTTTAACATACTTGTCATCAACAGTGGAGCTAAAGTTGGGAAAATAATTCCACCGATCCAACTTCTTCGCAACAATATTTGTATACTCGGGTTTTATCAAGAAATCATCCTTGATGATCTCCTTCTGCCACAAGTCTATCAATTTTTTGTGATTATATTCCTCAGTTTTGACGTGAATGTACATTCTAGTGTCTTCAATGGGCATGACACAGTGAGGAATCGATGAGAAGGTGCCCAAAGGGTCACCTTTGAATACCTTCATGGAATACTTCTTGTAGGAAGGTATAGGTCTTTCTGGCACGTTTACGACTACAAGAGTTTCCATCTTTTCACAAACCAAGTTCTAATGATTTCATAAAGAAGATTCACACAAACCCACAACAACATAGAAGAGTAAATACTTTTTTCTTTCGTGAAAACTAGAACTAGGGTTTGCATAGCTCACTCTCCAAATCACCTCAAGAATGCTCCAAATCGCTCTCCACTTTCTTCAAATACAAAAGTGATCAAAATACCTTACAAATCTACTTTATAGATCAACAGCTGCCCTAGTTCACATTAAATGCGGCATAATTCAAAAAGCTGATAAAAACCTTTTTTCACTACACTCAAAAACCCTAATTTTCTCCACAAATGATCATGCCTACAACTTTTCTTTTGGTTCCTTTTGCATAAGCTCTTTTTATTCATTCTTTACAACATATCTTTGTACCAAAGTCTGACACACTAGATATCTAGGGGGTTTGAATAATTTTCTGTTAATGCTCCCCCTAAGACCATGCTGGGTCTAATTGTCAAAGGAATTGTCTGCACCAGATGAGGACACAAAAATTTGATGTTACTGGCTCTTCTTTCTTCTTCCATATCTTGTTCATTTCTTGCTTAACCTCATTCTTGTCAATTGTCTTTACTGGTTCATTCTTCTTTACTAGATTAGATTGCTTTCCTCCTTTACTTCTACATACTCTTGAAATGTGTCCAGGTTTGTTGCAGTTGTAGCAAAAAACATTTTTCTAATTTGTTTGACCTCCATTAACCCTTGATCTGCACTAATTAGCTTTGTATCCAAACTTATTATATGCATAGCAGTAGCCAACAAATGATTGATTCATTCTACCTCCATTAGACCAATTCATCATCTGAGTTTTGCATTCACTAGCTCTATGTCCAACTTTCTTGCATGCAAAGCATTCTCCGGAGAAGGGACTAGCATATTGATTTATTCCACTTCTACACTCCATTTCCTTGTGACCAAATTTATTGCATGAAAAGTGATGGAACTTCAAATTTTTGTTCCTTATGTTTCACTCATGCCCTACCTTATGTCATTGGTCTTTCATGGTGTTAAAAATTTCCAAGGGTTGGGGTTTTAGCTTTGTCTTCATGTTAAACCCTTGTGTTTACCTTATGCCTTTGTCGGGATCTATTTCGCTGTTATTGTTGTCAATAGATTTGCACCCTGCTGAATGCAATATTCAACAATCTACTGAAACATGGAAACCTTCTTTAGATGTGGGTGATCTGAACGAAGAAGGAATCTCTGGAGTGAGTTGGTTCTCTGAATGATGAATCCTATTCTAAAAAACTTCTGAGGAAAGGGATAAAAGAATAACTTGAAAATAAAGCCTATGACTAATAGATGATTCACCAAACTTATGAAAATTTAGACTTAACCACTCATAATAGCTTCTCTATTACAGTAATTCTCACAATCTCATTAGCACATATCTCATCAATGATTTGCATGAAGATCTAGAAAATAAATACAACATGCAACCTGAAACATGTAATTTTGAAACACAACCTATAACATCAAGACATAAAAGGATTCTGATTTGAAAACACAAATACATCAGATCATTGCCATTACAAAATTTGAGATAGAAAATAAGGAGAAATCTACTCTTCTATTAAAATTGGAAGAGTCTTTGCCTGAATCTGAAACTGAGTACCAAAAGGTTTACAAGCTCAAAATGTGTATGAGCAAGAAAATCCTATCTGAACTGAGAGAGCCCAGAAAAAATACTAAGTCTTTCAAAACATAACTCTCAAGAAACCCTAATCCGAGCTTAGAAAAAAGCTCAAGGAAAAAGGCTTCAAATTGTCTCAAAAAATTGCTTAAAAGCAGAAAAAAGCATATTGCTTTTATGATCACACTGTCAAGCCTCTAAAAATAGTTTGGATTTGCTTTAAAAGCTCAAAAAACATCTTATCTCCCCAAGATAGGTCTCAAATCCGACCAAGAGGAAAAGTCAACAAAAATCTCCTAAAAATAGAAAGAAAACACAAACAATTTATAAAAGAATATTTTATGATTCTGCTTTATAGGATTGTAGATTTGCACAATTTGATTTATTTTTTGCAATTTAAAGATTTAGAATCTTTTGCAAAAAAGAAAGGCTCCTTATTGCTCCATTACAACATTTTGATTTTCTCAAAAAATCATAAAAGACATTACACATCATTATCTTCTTCTCATCCTATCAAAAATTCGCCATTGATTTCTCTAAAATCAATTAAAAAATAAACAAAGAACCTTAAATCATAAGACATCAAAACCTAATCTTAGGTCACAAGATATCCATTAATATTATCATTGTTTAACCCATACCCAAGGCTTCATATTTCACTAAGGCAAAAGAAATAAGTCACAAAGAATTAACCTATCGGCCAATTTAGGAATTTCAGCCCCCCTTAAAATATCAACATTTAGACTTTGATAAGTTATAATGCAAAGATTAAATTTTTTGACCTCCATTTGACATTCACCACTTGCTTTGACCGAACATTCTGGATGCTTATGGTATAGCTCAAATTAGGGCATGAGAAAAGAATGCCAAACCTAATCATGATTTCATTTTACACCCGTGAGTTTGAAGGAAGAGAAGCTCTGACTGGAAGAAAACACCACCATGATTAGGTTGAATCCGAGCTCGTGTGCCTTGGAAATCATCATCACTCCTTTAGAAAAATGAACTCCTCAGTGGGTAAGCTTATTCTGCTTTGTATCATAGCTCTCCTTTGTTATTGAAAGAACAAAACAACAGATAAGGCCGCGGCCTTTCATATTTTTTGACTTTTTGTCTTCTCTATACTTGTTCTTCTTTGGCCATAATGAGCCCGAGCTCAGCCTCTATCTGGAGACTCCATGAGAGAGCTCGACATGGACTTTTGCTCTCTCTCTTCTAAGCACGAGGGTAAGCCATTTACCCACAGCTCCACGGCTTCTCACTTTTGTTCATTATGGCCTTAAGGCCGGCTTTATACACTCTAATATCTCCTTATCTTTCATTTTTCTATGCTCATATCCATTACTTCGATGCTCCATTCTTACTATGAAAGCTTGGTTGCTCTTACGAGCTCAAACCCTTCAAATTTGGAAACTATCTAAACTTTTGGCAGCTAGAGTGCTCCATCAGAAACATGGACTGGTAATTCCTTTTGCTAAACATTTTTCTCTCTGAGACTTAAAGAGTTTCTTCTTTAATCAAGAATTTCTGGCCACGTTCAGGCCGCGCCAGATGTGTATTGTAGAAAACATTTTCTTTGTAGATTTTGGGTTCGACCCAGAACATAAAATTGATCATTATTTCTGTTTGAAAGCATTTCTGCATATGGGTATCATGAAAAATAGAATAGATTTGTGTTTTCCTCATTTTGATGCTCAACCCACCTTAGGAAACTTGCATTTCTGTATCTCCTTGCTGTCTCTTTTCATTAGTTATCACTATAATTGAATTTCTGTATTTTCAAAACAAGACCAAATGTGGGTACTTGAAATCACTAAAGAAAACTATATTTTCTTTTCCTTTGAAGCTCGATTCAGCACATAAATTTTCATTTTTAAAATCTACTGCTTTTTAATGTAAAACTGATATGGGTTATCTCCATTATTGCATTTTCCTCTGTTTTGAAAACAAACCTTGAATTGGGTACTTGCTGTTTGCTTTTATTCATATGAGCTCAACCCAAAAATAAATAATGATTCTATTTGGACTCCTGAAACCACAGGGCGACATGGGTATTTTTGTATTTATGAAGAAAACTGTATTTTCTCTTCCTTTGATGCATGACCCACCTCCTCTCTGCATTTATCTTGACATTTTCTTAACAAACCCTCTCTTGGGAAACACAGAAAATGAAAAAAAAGCAAGCTTTATGTATTTTGAACATGGATAATTTTGTGAATGGTGACAAAAACTGTATATTCATTTGCATTTACTCTTAAGGTTTCGATTCAAATAACCAGTGATTCTTTGCTTGATATTATGCTTTTGAGGGAAAACCCAATTGACGATCTGGAAACACACCTGTTATTTCTAACATTCTCATGCAACTCAGCTCCATCACCATTATCTCTTTTGCACTCTTAGTTACAAAACCGATAATTGGCATTTGTTATTAAAACTAATTTCGACTGTTCTCCAATTTCTGCATTTTCAGTTGATCATGATAAACTAGGATTCTAAGGCATTTGAATTTCTTACCTCCAACATGATTCTGTAGTTTCTTGTTATGAAGAGGACCTTTTAATGTATACTGTTTCCATGCTTGTTCACTGTATGCACAACAATGCTCTTCTGACTTTCCTTCACCTTAACATGACAACCCTTTGCCTTCTGCTCTTGGATTTTATGTAGAGAAACTAAATTGAAACTTTGTAGCATCATGACCACATGCTACTCACCAGCTCATATGCATAACTGACAACTCAAAACTTCCTCTGGAATGAAAGCGCTCTCTCTTCCCTTATTATTCTGGAATGATCACTTTTTATTACAATTCATAATGTTGTATTTACTTATTAATCAACTAGAACTAGTGATTCATTCAACACTCAAATGCACTGCCAGTCTTTTGTACTCTTGAGCAATATGGTACTCTTCATGCATTTTTATATTCCACTAATCAAACTGCTTTCAAAACTGGTCTCTTTCATGATGATAATCAAAACAAACCGTTAAGACATAATGTATGCCTATTCACTATCCTTGACTGTGAAAAGAATAAATTGATGAACTGAAACTTGTATGACATATATGATTATGACAAGCACAAAACATGAACTATGCAGCAATATCTGATGCAAATATACTCAGCTGAATTCCTTAAGTGAACTAAACTCACTGTTCACCTAGAGCCTTCAAAATAATTAACCTGATCGTTATGAATGCACAGTTGGTTTAGTTGCTTGATGGATAACTCTATTTTTTACTCCTTCAGTTGTATTTCATTTCACTTCATGAACACGATGATGTATCTTGAAATAAACCCATTAATGAATAGGGCAGCATGCCGAGCTCTACGCTTGTGGGAGCCCATTTTTTCTCCACATGCTTGGTCTTCGAATAATGTTCAGCTCCATGATTTTACCTATACCTGCACAAGGAAGCAAACAATGTTAGCATAAAAACAGAAAATGATGATCACGATTTTATTATTTCTCATTCAGCTCACTTCTTTTGTACTGCACTTGATTGATTGTTTCAATGCATGGTTAATAGTAGGTTTTACTATTGTGGGTGCCTCATATAGGTTACATCATAATCAAAGCCACTAACACCCACTCTTTTCTTTTACAGGTTGACGGAGCTCAAGAAGGCAAGGTGCACCATTCAGCATCGAATGTCGATAATCAGGCAATGATGATTATGTCATCTCTTATATGTTTTATTTTCTGCATCTTTAATAGTGCAACTTGCTATTAGCAATGTATTGTAACAGTTACATCCACAGCTTGTGTGGATCTTTGATTTCAATTCTTACTTTTCATTTGAAAAGAAAATGCATTTATATGCAATCTTGTAATATCATTCTTACTGTCGAGATCAAAAGAAGACTTGTAAAAAATGAGTCTTTCTATGAAATAAATGAAATCATTTCAAATACTATTTTGCTCATTTGTTCAATTCTATATTTCTATCATTTCTAGAACATCTGAATGACATTCTAAAAACTCCACTCTGAAACTCTAATTCTCCTTTAAAATGCATAACTGTCACTCAATGCATAATGATAATAATGTGAAACAACATTGAACTTAAATTGCAATTTCACCTCATGATGTAACATTCAGCCAGCTCCACCAATTGAGCTGAGGAAAAAATTGGTAACATTTTGGCAATTTCCACTATATGGTTGCCTGCTAAGCATAGATCAATGGCCTTTAAACAATTCATTGGGTGCGGAGTCAATTTTTCCCCTTCTCGAAACTCAGAAACTTGAACAACAACACTCCAAACAGCAACAAGAAAACAAAAATAGAACTGAAAGAAAACTAAAAGGCCCTAATGGCCAACAGAACAATGCGCAACAACACTTAGAGAAAGATAAACTACTGAAATTAAATGTGCGAAATGCACTTATTTGCAAACTACTCTACTATCTATGAGATAACTTATCTCAAAGGCAGTGCTTGAGGTGGATCCCGTTTACTGGGATAGACAACACCTCGCTACTCATCTTTGAAAGTTGGAATGCATTGTGTTCCTTGCATTCCGTGATCACATAAGGCCAATCCCACATTGCATCGAACTTGGAATGTCATCCAGGTCTACTTTTAAATTCATTCCACTTGAAAACTAGATCCCCAACAATGATATCACGAGGCCTCACCCTCTTGTCAAAAGTATTCTTCATTTGAGCTTGATGTATTTCCAGTTGTCTTAGAGCCTCCAATCTGGTCTCTTCAAGCTCATCTAGCTGTGCAAACCTCACTTCAAGAGGTTGTTCATTTAGCAACTCCAGTTCTTTAACATAACTCAATGTTGGTAATTCAATTGAAATAGGCAACTTAGCCTCTCTGCCATAAGTCAAAACAAAAGGTGAACAACCAGTGGCTCTTTTAGGAGTTATTCTGTTAGCCCAAAGGTCTAGCTTCAGCTTTTCGTGCCATATCCTCTAATTATCTTCAACAGTCTTTTTTATTATCCGAATTAGATTCTTATTTGTGGATTTCGCCTTTCCATTGCCCTACGGATAATAATTTGATGACGTGTTCAAATAGATATTATTTCTGACAGACCAATCTGAAATCTAAAATCCTATGAAAGCTAAACCATTATCTGAAATGATTGAATCTGAAACACCAAATCTCAATATGAGATCCTGATAGAAATTAAGCACTGAAGTCTCATTTGCTTCCTTCAAAGCAACAACTTCGGTCCACTTTGTAAAATAATCGGTGGCAGTAAGAATCCATTTATGGCCCGCACTTGAAGGCGGATTGATAGGACCGATAAAATCCAAGCCCCACTTAGCAAAGGGTTGTTCTACCTAAATCGGATGCAGGGGTAGTGGTGCAAGCCTCTGTTTACCAGCAAACAATGCACATTCTTCACACTTCCTGACCCATGCAATAGCATCTTTAAATAGATCTGGCCAGTAATAACCAGCTCGCATAATTTTTAGAGCTATTGTTCTTGCAGCAAAGTGACCTCTTGAAGGTCCATGAAATTCTGAGCTAATAGCTTGTCAACTTGATCAGGCTCAATACAACGTAATAAGACACCTTGGAAATCTCTCCTATAAAGAATGCCATCAATGATTGCATAAGGAATGGCTTGTAATCTGTAGTACCTTCTTTTTTCTCTGTCTAGGCCTTTAGAGCACTCACCAGTTTGCAGATAATGTATCATTTGTTGCAACCATGTAGTAGGAGGTGCTGGGACAACACCTAGGACATCATTTTTTAACACTATTTCTATATTTGTAGCTTCGTTTGAGCTGCTGTCCTCATTTCCAGCAATCTGCTCACACAACCCCTTGCCTCTAACGAGTTTGGTTACTTTTATATCAACATCAAACTCCATTACTTTAGTGATCCAACCAGCACGCTTATCATTAATATCCTTGTTAAGGAAAAAATATTTAACATTCGAATGAGCCACTAATAAATGAACCTTGCTGTTGGACAGCATATGCCTGAACTTCTTCAAACTTCTTACAACAACAAAGACATGTTTCTCAACAAAAGAGTATTTTACCTCGTAATCGTGCAAAACTTGGCTGAAAAATGCAATAGGCTAGTCCAAGCCTTCATCATTTTGCTGGCACAACATAGCTGAAATAGTATCCACTCCTCCAAAAGCATACAAAATAAAATCTTTGCCAAAGTTTGGATTAATGAGAGTAGGAGTGGCTGTGAGTGCTTCATTAATCTGCTTGAAGCTCCTCTTGCCATCCTTGGTCCAACTGAATGGCATATTCTTCTTCAGCATAGAAGTGAGAGGTTGCAGCAATGTTGTGATATTCAGTATGAACCTCCTCATGAAATTAATTCTCCCAAGAAAGCTTTGCAAGCCTTTCTTGTGAGTTGGTAATGGCAATTCAAGAATTGTAGAAACTCTTTCAGGATCAATTGAAATACCTTGCTTTGAGACAATGTGTCCAAGCAGTTTGCCTTCGTGTACTAAAAATATACACTTCTTTGGATTGAGAGACACTTCAAACTCTCTGCACCTTTGAAAAATTTGTTCCAAATGATCCAAGTGTTCACTAGCATTTTTGGAAAAAATAGTAATACCATCTAAATATACTAGAACAAACTTGTTCATGAGGTCGTGAAAGGCCATATCCATAGCACGCTGGAAAGTTGCTCCAGTATTTGATAAGCTGAAGGGCATCTTCTTGTAGGCCATCGTGCTCCACTTGGTTGTAAATTTTGTTTTAAACTGATCTTCTACTTAACTAGAATCTAGTTGTAACCTGAGTAACCATCTAACAAAGAAAATCTGTCAGAACCAAAAACTACTTGTAAAATTTTCTCCATGGAAGGGAGTGGATAATGGTCTTTCAATGATGCTTTATTCAGATCTTGAAAATCAACAAAAAGTTTGATTTCTCCACTCTTCTTTTTGATTGGCACCAAATTCAACACCCAAGAGGTGTGCTTGATAGGAAAAATAATACCACTTTCCACTAGTTTATTCAATTCAGCTTTCATAAGGTGTTCTAACTTGGGATTAAGTGGTCTTTGCTTCTGCCTCACTGGCTTTGCATTGGGTTCAAGCTCGATGGTATGTTGGGCTAGCTCAGGGTTAAAACCTCTCAAATCCTTGTACTCCCAAGCAAAAATGTCACTAAATTTCTAACATAACAAAATAAAATCTTGTTGTTCATCTTGACTACATACCTTTCCCAGCTTGAGGAGCTTTCCTTTAAAATTTTTGATGGTTGCATAATGTTCTTCTTTAACTGTCAAGCTACACTTGTCCTTTCGAACTTGATCATCTGAGTTAAAGACAAATTCTAATGTCACCAAACCTTTTGGCAACTTATTGGTCTTCAATTGCACAATTTGGTCCTCATATTGCTGTTACCATTTTTGCTGATTTCCATCTATGAACTCAACTTCAACAATCAAAAAATTCATGATTTGCTCATCGCTGTCAAAAACCTGCCAACTCACGTTATTGTCAGGTACAGAAGGTCTGACCACTATTTTCATGTATTGACATGCTTCTACTTTATGAATTTCTTTGGGAATGTCAAACTGGGCTCCTATGGCAGCAAGCCTGTTAGCATGCTTATTTTGATTCTGAGGAATCACCACAATGTTAAAAGCATTAAAATCCTCCATTAAATCCCATACACAATGCTTGTATTTTTGAAGCAAATAATTCTTAGCAGCATTTAAACTTCTGACCTGATTAACAATTAATTTTGAGTCACCAAAAACTTGCAAGCATTTAATACCTCGTTTGTGGGCCCATTCAAGGCCATGCACCAACACTTCGTACTTAGCTATATTATTTGAACAACTGAAAGCAAATCTGCAAGCTGAAAAATACTTATCACCTTCGGGTGATATCAACATAGCTCCACCACTGGCACCAACACTGCTTCTCGAACCATCGAAATAAAGCTTCCAAAGCTCATTATCTCTTCCTACAGACGATTCATCTTCTTTACAAAGATTAGGCATGTCGCAATCAAACTCTCGAATCATATAGACTCCTAATCCTACCTCATCTGTGTTTTTGAAATGGATCAAGCTTGTGATCTTCGGCTGCCCATTCATTGAGACTGATGTAGTCTTCCTGGGTACTACAGTCTGAGGTCATGGTTTGCTCCTCCATTGCAGAGGTGGCGTAGAGATTAGCATTTATAGGGTTTGGGGAGTATGGTTCAATATGGTCTTTGGCGAGAGGCTTGGACTTTATGGTCACTTTCATACCGTACCTTGTTCTAAAAAACAAATGAGACCAATTAGAAGACAAAAACCCACCCAACTTGGCTATGAAATCCCTTGATAGACAAATGGAAAAGTGTGGCGGTAAGTCTATGACATGAATATCCTGATGAATAGCAAAACTCAGGGATGCGTGCAAGGTAAGGGCTAATTTTTTTATAATACCAGTAGTCTTAACAACAGACCCATCTAATTGCACTACGCCTTTTTGAGGATTAGGCTCATAAACAAGACCTAATTTATCAGCTAAACTCTTAGGCATGAATGAACTACTAGCACCAGAATCAACCATACAGTTATGCACAATTTTATCACCTATGATTAGACTTAAGTAAAACGGAGGGGGCTTTACCTCTTTTGCTTTCTGCCCAATTTTCTCCTCCAAGTCATTAGCCATCACAACCTTCACAAACCCTTGATTAGCATTGTCAGAGATAGACAACTCAGCCAAAGCATTCTGCAGTAAACTTTTCTGCCCTCGAAGGTATAAAGCGTCTAATATCAACATGTTGACAGTAGTTTTCTTGAGATGCTCAATAATATTAAATGATGAAGGGTTTACCTTCTACTAGTTTTTTATGACAACAGCTTCATTTTGCCTCTATAGAGGCTGAGAATGCATTTTTAGTTGTTCCTTGCTAGGTATCTCCTACCCTCTTTGCAAAATATGCATCTTAGGCTGCGTGGTAGCGTTAACACCTGATGAGATAAGCTGATTATTGGCTGAAGGCTGTTGCTGTGAACTTCCAGCCTGCTGTCCTAAATCCATTGCTCACTTTTTAGATATGCTATTAACCGAAATAGGGGAATTTGGCTGACCTTGGCCATTCACGACACATAATTTAGAGCTCTACCAGTTCGGCAAGGCGACTTCTAAATTATCTTGCTATTCTTGATTCTGATCTGCAACATGTTCTGAAGTAGCATATATATTTTGCACTATTAAAGCCTGATTTCTCACTTCATTGGCGCATGCCAATTGGTTGTGGGGCTAATTGCATGGGTAACACCAATTGCAATCCTGAGAAACATTATTTTGCAACACAAGTTCCTTTGATGAATTGGATGCATTTAGATTGTATAGCTGGAATGGCCTAGGGTTAAAGTTTCTCCGTTGGGCTTGATAGTCATTTTGAAAAGTGGGTCTGTTTTGTTGGTTTTGCTGATAAGGGGCTTGGTAAGACTTGTGTTCCTGACCAACCTACTTTTTAATAGTCACAAGATCGTTCTCAAAAGTCTTCAATATGCTTTTAAGTTCCTGCATCTCTGGGTTTGGGACTGTAACAGTAACCTCTTGGGCTGTACTATGATATCCTATCGCTGGAACATGAGAGACATTAGCCAAAGGAGGTATAGTAGTGGGAATAGGTGGCTGTATGTATGGAAATAAAGGCATAGGGGGTCTAGGAGCTATGTCTCCAGCTTGAATGAGGAAATTTTTGGCATTAATGGCAATATTATAAGCATTAGGTAGTATTAGACCACCCATAGACTGGGTCATAACAACAATCTTACTATTTAAAGATTTTAAATAAAATAGAAATGCATGAGCCGGTAAGGGTTTTACTGCTGCAGGAATCCTATCCCAAGTCCTTTGAAATCTGTAATTAAAATCCGCCAAGTGTTCGTGTGGTGCCCTTTGAATGGTGCTCAACTGCTCTAATAAAGCTAAATTATCAGATTTATCAGCAAAATGTTGGTATAGGCCATTACCTAACACATCCCATCTCGTGATTGAGTTGGTTATGAGGCCTTTGAACCACTATAACGCCTTGCCTTTCAACGACACAACTAACAACCTTAGAGCGACGTTCTCCAGTGTGATATTATGCACCGAGCATAGTGTGGCCACATCACGGATGTGCTCGACTGGTGTAGTGTAATCCTCTTTAGTGAAATATGGTAGTCCTCGAAGGGCTGCAACTGGAATATCGTCATGTTGAGCAATATCTAATGGACTGCCTCCATTAAAGGGTGTGAATGGGTGTTGCCTCAACGGTGCTGCCATTGGTGTTATTTGTGAAATCGGGATTGGAACTCCTGGTGATAACCTCAAAGAACTAAAAATCGGAGGTGTTGACCTTGACCTCATGGGTGCTTCAAAAAGCCTCCTTGTTGTCCTTCCTCTTCTTCATGATGGGGACAACTCTCGATACTTGAAGGGTACAAAACTTGACCTTGTTTGAATGTTTCTCATGCGCGGACTACACTAGCATGCAAAAAATAGAACCAGAGTCGCCAGGTATATTGTAATAGCCTCAAGAAGGCTGGAAAATATGCTGCATACACCAAAAAGCAAACTGAAATATTAAATGTTCTCTAAAAGTAGCTTTCAAGGTCCCACCAAGTGTGCCAAAAAATATTGTCAATAGATTTGCACCCTGCTGAATGCAATATTCAGCAATCTACTAAAACATGGAATCCTTCTTCAGATGTGGGTGATCTGAACAAAGAAGGAATCTCCAAAGTGAGCTAGTTCTCTGAATGATGAATCCTATTCTAAACAACTTCTGAGGAAAGGGATAACATAATAACTTGAAAATAAAGCCTATGACTAATAGATGATTCACCAAACTTACGAAAATTCAGACTTAACCACTCATAACAGCTTCTCTATTATAGTAATTCTCACAATCTCATTAGCACATATCTCATCAGTGATTTGCATGAAGATCTGGAAAATAAATACAACATGCAACCTGAAACATGTAATTCTGAAACACAACCTATAACAAGAAGACATAAAAGGATTCTAATTTGAAAAAACAAATACATGAGATTGCCATTACAAAATTTGAGACAGAAAATAAGGAGAAATCTACTATTCTATTAAAACTAGAAGAGTCTTTGCCTGAATCTGAAACTGAGTACCAAAAGGTTTACAAGATCGAAATGTGTATGAGCAAGAAACTCCTATCTGAACTGAGAGAGCCCAAAAAAAAGACTAAGTCTTTCAAAACATAACTCTCAAGAAACCCTAATCCGAGCTCAGAAAAAAGCTCAAGGAAAAAGGCTTCAAATTGTCTCAAAAAATTGCTTAAAAGCAGAAAAAAGCATATTGCTTTTATGATCACACTGTCAAGCCTCTAAAAATAGGCTGGATTTGCTTCAAAAGCTCAAAAACCATCTTATCTCCCCAAGATAGGTCTCAAATCCGACCAAGAGGAAAAGTCAACAAAAATATGCTAAAAATAGCAAGAAAACACAAATAATTTATAAAAGAATGTTTTATGATTATGCTTTACAGGATTGCAGATTTGCATAATTTGCTTTATTTTTTGAAATTTAAAGATTTAGAATCTTTTACAAAAAAGAAAGGCTCCTTATTGCTCCATTACAACATTTTGATTTTCTCAAAAAATCATAAAAGACATTACACATCATTATCTTCTTCTCATCTTATCAAAAATTTGCCATTGATTTCTCTAAAATCAATTAAAAAATAAACAAAGAACCTTAAATCATAAGACATCAAAACCTAATCTTAGGTCACAAGATATCCATTAATATTATCATTGTTTAACCCATACCCAAGGCTTCATATTTCACTAAGGCAAAAGAAATAAGTCACAAAGAATTAACCTATCGGCCAATTTAGGAATTTCGGCCCCCCTTAAAATATCAACATTTAGACTTTGATAAGTTATAATGCAAAGATTAAATTTTTTGACCTCCATTTGACATTCACCACTTGCTTTGACCGAACATTCTAGATGCTTATGGTATAGCTCAAATTAGGGCATGGGAAAAGAATTCCAAACCTTAATCATGATTTCATTTTACACTCGTGAGTTTGAAGAAGAGAAGCTTTGACTGAAAGAAAACACCACCATGATTAGGTTGAATCCGAGCTCGTGTGCCTTGGAAATCATCATCACTCCTTTAGAAAAATGAACTCCTCAGTGGGTAAGCTTATTCTGCTTTGTATCATAGCTCTCCTTTGTTATTGAAAGAACAAAACAACAGATAAGGCCGCGGCCTTTTCATGTTTTTTGACTTTTTGTCTTCTCTATACTTGTTCTTCTTTGGCCATAATGAGCTCGAGCTTGGCCTCTATCTGGAGACTCCATGAGAGAGCTCGGCATGGATTTTTTCTCTTCTCTTCTAAGCACGAGGGTAAGCCATTTACCCACAGCTCCACAGCTTCTCACTTTTGTTCATTATGGCCTTAAGGTCGTGGCTTTACACACTCAAATATCTCCTTATCTTGTATTTTTTTGTGCTCATATCCATTACTTTGATGCTCCATTCTTACTATGAAAGCTTGGTTGCTCTTACGAGCTCGAACCCTTGGCATTTGGAAACTATCTAAAACTTTTGGCTACAGCTAGAGTGCTCCATCAGAAACATGGACTGGTAACTCCTTTTGCTAAACATTTTTCTCTCTGGAGACTTAAAGGGTTTCTTCTTTAATCAAGAATTTCTGGCCACGTTCAGGCCGCGCCAGATGTGTATTGTAGAAAACATTTTCTTTGTAGATTTTGGGTTCGACCCAGAACATAAAATTGATCATTATTTCTGTTTGAAAGCATTTCTGCATATGGGTATCATGAAAAATAGAATAGATTTGTGTTTTCCTCATTTTGATGCTCAACCCACCTTAGGAAACTTGCATTTCTGTATCTCCTTGCTGTCTCTTTTCATTAGTTATCACTATAATTGAATTTCTGTATTTTCAAAACAAGACCAAATGTGGGTACTTGAAATCACTAAAGAAAACTATATTTTCTTTTCCTTTGAAGCTCGATTCAGCACATAAATTTTCATTTTTAAAATCTACTGCTTTTTAATGTAAAACTGATATGGGTTATCTCCATTATTGCATTTTCCTCTGTTTTGAAAACAAACCTTGAATTGGGTACTTGCTGTTTGCTTTTATTCATATGAGCTCAACCCAAAAATAAATAATGATTCTATTTGGACTCCTGAAACCACAGGGCGACATGGGTATTTTTGTATTTATGAAGAAAACTGTATTTTCTCTTCCTTTGATGCATGACCCACCTCCTCTCTGCATTTATCTTGACATTTTCTTAACAAACCCTCTCTTGGGAAACACAGAAAATGAAAAAAAAGCAAGCTTTATGTATTTTGAACATGGATAATTTTGTGAATGGTGACAAAAACCGTATATTCATTTGCATTTACTCTTAAGGTTTCGATTCAAATAACCAGTGATGCTTTGCTTGATATTCTATTTTTGAGGGATAACCCAACTGACGATCTAGAAACACACCTATTATTTCTAACATTCTCATGCAACTCAGCTCCATCAACATAATCTCTTTTTGCACTCTCAGTTACAAAACCCATAATTGGGATTTGTTATTAAAACTGATTTCGACTGTTCTCCAATTTATGCATTTTCATTTGATCATGATAAACTAGGATTCTAAGGCATTTGAATTTCTTACCTCCAACATGATTCTGTAGTTGCTTGTTATGAAGAGAAGGACCTTTTAATGTAGACTGTCTCCATGCTTGTTCATTGTACACACAGTAGTGCTCTTTTGACTTTCCTTCACCTTAACATGACAACCCTTTGCCTTCTGCTCTTGGATTTTATGTAGAGAAACTAGATTGAAACTTTGTAGCATCATGACCACATGCTACTCACCAGCTCATATGCATAACTAAAAACTCAAAACTTCCTCTGGAAAGAAAGCGCTTTCTCTTCCCTTATTATTCTGGAATGATCACTTGTTATTACAATTCATAATGTTGTATTTACTTATTAATCAACTGGAACTAGTGATTCATTCAACACTCAAATGCACTGTCGGTCTTTTGTACTCCTAAGCAACATGGTACTCTTCATGCATTTTTTATATTCCACTAATCAAAATGCTTTCAAAACTGGTCTCTTTCATGATGATAATCAAAACAAACCGTTAAGGCATAATGTATGCTTGTTCACTATCCTTTACTGTGAAAAGAATAAATTGATGAACTAAATCTCATATGACATATATGATTATGACAAGAACATAACATGAACTATGCAGCAATATATGATGCAAATGTACTCAGCTGAATTCCTTAAGTGAACTAAACTCACTGTTCACCTGTAGCCTTCAGAATAATTAACCTGATCGTTATGAATGCACAATTGGTTTAGTTGCTTGATGGATAACTCTATTTTTACTCCTTCAGTTGTATTTCATTTCACTTCATGAACACGATGACGTATCTTGAAATCAACCCATTAATGAATAGGGCAGCATGCCGAGCTCTACCCTTGTGGGAGCCCATTTTTTCTCCACATTCTTGGTCTTCAAATAATGTTTAGCTTCGTGATTTTACCTATACTTGCACAAGGAAGCAAACAATGTTAGCATGAAAATAGAAAATGATGATCATGATGTTATTATTTCTCCTTTAGCTCACTTCTTTTGTACTACACTTGATTGATTATTTCAATGCATGGTTAATAGTAGGTTGTACTATTGTGGGTGCCTCATATAGGTTACATCATAATCAGAGCCACTGACACCCCCTCTTTTCTTTTACAGGTCAACAGAGCTCAAGAAGGAAAGGTGCACCATTCAGCATCAAACGTCGATAATCAAGCAATGATGATTATGTCGTCTCTTATTTGTTTTATTTTCTGCATCTTTAATAGTGCAACGTGCTATTAGCAATGTATTGTAACAGTTACATCCACTTCTTGTGTGGATCTTTGATTTCAATTCTTACTTTCATTTGAAAAGAAAATACATTTACATGCAATGTTGTAATATCATTCTAATTGTCGAGATTAAAAAAAGGCTTGTAAAAAATGAGTCTTTCTATGAAATAAATGAAAGCATTTCAAATGCTATTTTGCTCATTTGTTGAATTTTGTATTTCTGTCATTTCTGGAACATTTGAATGGCATTTTGAAAACTCCACTCTGAAACTCTAATTCTCCTTTAAAATGCATAACTTTCACTTAATGCATAATGATAATAATGTGAAACAACATTGAACTTAAACTGCAATTTCACCTAATGATGTAACATTCAGCCAGCTCCACCAATTGAGCTGAGGAAAAAATTTGGTAACAGTTACCTTTTTGGAAGGGTTTTAAAAAATCTTATGTCCCATTGATTCATCTAGGCCCAGTCCCTTTGGTCTTAAATTTTTATTTCCTCTGTGGGTTTTATTTTCCCTAAGTCTTTGTTGGCCCTGTGTTTCATCGTTTTAAAAAAACTTAGGTCATTGTTTACTATCCACCTAGTAATGTCCCCTTGTGCTTTTAATAAATTTTTTTATTTTGTAGAAGGATGATGTTCGCATTGTCGTTGATCAAATTTGCTTCAAGATGAATGGTTGCCCACCATCGCGTGATCGGGAATTGTAGGATTGCGATATCACGGGCGGGCGACATGTGTCCCATCTGGGGGATCAAATTTGCGTGACTGTTGATCAATTGTCCTTTGATCTGAGCCATTCCCTGCCATCTCGTGATGGTACTTTGGTTGATTGCGAAATCACGGGCGGGCGCCATGTGTCTCACCTGATGAAGCCGAAAGAATAAAGGAAATGCTTTAAATATGTTATGTTGCGGGTTACTAAAGTGCTTGTGAGATGTACATGCTTCAAATCGACACAAATGTTATAATTTTGAGGGAAAAGTTGCTCGATAGTTAACAATAAGGATGGCGACCATGTTGAAGGAGCGAGATCACCGATAATTAAGATCAACGGTTGCTCTCTATCCTGCGATGGTGATTTACAGGATTGCGATATTGCAGGCTACCGCCATGTGGATTTCCTTTGCGGTGTATGGTATCATGGGCCCCTTGTTGTCACATTGTCAACCATCTCAGCCTATTTTGAAGGTAGCTGTTAGATGATTTGATCAAACTAAAGGATCGACGACTAGAATTTAAATCTGCATCAAATATTTCCACCAACTGATGAAGAATACCAGAGATCGGTGAATTCTCTAGGATGATTGCCATTGTAACCAATTTTTGAATATCACCAGGTGTTTCATTTGGCTAGTGACATACGTACTACCTGGCTAGGTGCTTCATTTGGTTGGTGATAGGTGTACTTTCTGGCCTGATGCTTTTTTGCTCCTTCATTCTCTATAAGAAATATTTCAGGGCCAGAAGTACGAGTTAGCAAGTTAGAAAATTTTTGGTCGAGTCTAGGTGAAGTTGCAGAGTAAATTGTAAAGACAGATGATTTTAGAGAGAAATACAATTTAGGTTATGGGTTAGTCTATAATAGGTTTTGAATTCATGAAGATTTAATTTTGTATAATAGTACTAGCATTTGAGTTGAAATGATAAATTCAAGCTCATGTCTCTCCATTATACATGCATATTTGAACTTTGAATAAAATAACTAAGGGTTGTTTCATTCATCTTACTGTTGTGGTGTGTATGATTCTATTTTAGCTTTAATTCAAGGAATTAATTAAAATGCTTGAATGGGATTATAGGTGGGTATGTTCTGTATAGGGGTTTGGTAAGTAGTATTGGGTAAGAATGCATACTGATGAGATTGTAATGCAATGTTATCAAGTATTTCATATGTTACATATTAAATCTATCATATACCTTTAGATTCTTGTGAATTTGACTCCCCAATGGATATATGACACTGATCTAAGTTGTGCTTATTAGTATAATTCAGTATTTGTTTGTCTTTGCCTAGAGCTTGCTACAAATTGTAAATCAATGAAAAATTATATTATGGATTGTGTTGTAATTATCTCATGCTCCAAATAGTTGATATTACTGATAAACAACCAATTTATTTCAGTATTATCCTATTATGTTGAGCTATTAAGTGAGATCATCTGTTATTGTTAATGTTGTTCATGATATTGGTGCAGAGGTTATAAACACATTAAGGGATCACCCTCCCGGGTCTTGCAGAGCCCGAAGTGTAGGAGGCATTTTAAAGTCCTCATCAGTTGGTCCAGGTCCTTCGAGCTGACCCTAATTGGAATTTGGCATTTCCATAGGTAGATTAGAAGACAAACCTGGTTACATAATTGTAGTAAAAGAAAACCAACAAAATGGTGACTCTGCTGGGGTACCTAATTTTAATATTCCTTGTCAGTGTGTTGGTGGTCCATTTTGCATAGAGTTTTTCATAATGTTTCTATGATTTGAAGGTTGAGCCTCTAGTTCTGTGTTAGGTGTTAGCTCTCAAAAACGTAGGCAAGAATGCCTCAAGAGGCTGCCAACATCTTGATACGCTTTAGGGTAATAGACAAGGTCAAGAGAACTCAACCTTCTACTCTTTAGGTGCTGCTAACCTAGGCGGGTGTACCTTTCTGAATGAAGCAGACTTATCTTATGATTATCCTTCTAAAATGCTTTTTCCACAATGGCAGATGACAGTGAACAAATGAAATCAAACTTGATAACAATATTCTAATCTAAATCCTAAAATGCTTAATTAACAGTTATAAAGAAACTGAAATGAATTCAAATGATGAAATTGCAGAGACCAGTGCCTTATTGGGTATGCAGAGTCAATAGAAGTGGGCAACTTATTCTAGAAAAAATCAAATTAATGGCATATGATATGTTTATAACTTGTATAAACATGCAATATTATGACCACTAAGCTCTACTTTAATAATACAGATGAATCTCCTTGATTATTGTGATCAACAAAAAGGATTTAATCTCTACTTGAGAGAACCAGTCAATTAATCACACAGATACAACAAATGTGCATTGATAAACTAAAAATAAGCTTGTTACTTCAATTTAAACAACCAGAAAGAATCAACTTGGAGATACCTTAGCAAATTTTTTCAATAAACTCAACATGCAATTGATACCAGAAATAACCTGCCACACCAATTGATTTTCATTGAATTCTCCATTTTAAAACATGCACATAGTCTCTGATAAGAGAAATCTATTCTAATGTATCCATCTAAAATCTACTGTCTCTATCTAAGATCTGATCTAAAATCTGATCCTTCAATTACAATCGGGAGTGCATATTTATACACTAGCATTAGGAAACATATCGCTTCATATTCCATGTCGGCTTCCAATGACATATTATAAAATCCCATATGTCGGCCCACAACACTTTAATTTTATTAATCATCAGTGAACCAGTCACTGAGACATCTCGTTAGCTATGCCGAAGGCAATTCAATCATTGATCACTCTGTGTGCTCTATTCGCTTTCGCCGTAACCTATTTGAGTCGAGGAGACATCCTGTAGATCACTTATGTTTCCCTGAGAGTGATTTTACCTTTCTCATGTCACTACAACATTCTGTCTGCTACACCAAAGGCACGAAGTATCCGCATGTTCCCCTTGTGTCTCACTATAGCTTTGTGATATTGGGTAAACAACATACCGAATTCACCATGTCAGGCCGAGAGTCCTTTGTCCACCATTGAGTGTCACCAAGACAAAAGCACATTCACGTCGAGATACAATCCTCATTCACCTTTTCCAAGACAACACACAATCGAGGAGACATTATAAAGATTTCCCAATGTTTCACTGAAACACTCGTCCATCGCGTGTGTCGCTATGACTTATATTGATATCGTAACTCTTGCCAAAAAGCTCATCCATCATATCGGTCGGCAAGACAAGGGAGATTTGCCATGATGTTGCACTAAAGATAATCTCACACCGATAAGTCTACTCCCCACCTCCAGTCAGCAAGACATGAAATCTTCGCTATGACCTTTCACCAAAACTCTTAACTTTTGCCGATGCGTTCATTCTACCACCGGTCGGCGTGACACAATGAGTTCACCAAGACATCATATTGACGCCGCAACTCAAGCCAAAAAGTGTATCATCCTCTATCGTCGAGACCATGAAGAACTCCTGCTGAACGGTGCCTGCAAGAAAATTTTGATCGTTGTGACATAAAATGAGTCTTGCTGAAAGGCAACATAGACTCATGTTAGCAAAAAAATGCACAATGGGTCGGGGAGACAATGACATTCTCATGCTGATACAGACCATGATGTGGAAAACGTAGACATAGATGATCATATGGGGCAAAAATGGGCAGAAAGTGAGCAAAATGTGTTCGTGGTGGGACATATTTGGAAAATTATGAATGTGAACACTATGTAAAATCAGCAGAATTTTACAGTTCCAACAGTGGCTCCATCTGGGGATGAATGATAGTCAGATCATTGCAAGGATCCAAAATCTTTGGGTGAGTAGACCAGAACAGACACAAAATGAGCAAAATGGAAAAGGACAGGAAGCAGATGGAAAGAATGCAAAATGAATGCAAGATGGAAGGGAACAAAACCCTAAACTACTGTGCATGGAAAAAAATTTAGAGAGGATAAGCAAGAGTTGTCCATGCACTGGCAACCCTCAATCCTCTGTGTTTCACCTATCTTGAGCTGTTATGATCTGAAACTCAAACCAAGCTTTTCCCTTGTCAAATACCTGATTTTCTCTTGAGTTCATCAGATTCCTCCTGAAGATACTCACACAATCTTTCCTATCACTGTTATTGCAAGCTCTTAGAGTATCATCATGCTCAGTTTGGCCCAAAATTCCTACACCAACCTGTAGTTTAAATTCTTCATCATCATGGGACAAACCCCTGTTACTTTCAACATTCAAAATGCATGCATATTCGATGTAACAATTTATATTATCTCTCTCACTGTTACAAATTATGAAACATTTTCCCAGTTGTATTGAAAGTTCATCATCAAAGTGCTTCTCTTGAGAAACAAAAATTTCTGTCATATCAATTCTATCCAAAGAAAGAAAATCTGAAACCTCTTGCACCTCTTTGACACTACCATTTATATACAACACTAGATCATGACCCATATCCTCAATATCAAGAATATATGAACTAATTAAACCTAGAATTCCATCATCCTTGGCATGAAAATAAACATCCTCTCCATGTGAGCTAGGCATTTCAAAATCACATACCTCCTCTTGAATGGATACAGGCCCTTGATCAGTTTCAAAGGCTTCACCATCAACTGGACATAGAACTTCAAGATCATCCTTGTGTACACATTTCTGATATTCAAGAGTTAGCAAACCTGAAATTTGCTCACTGCTGAGTAAACAAGTTTCCATATTTTCATTATTACAATCATACTCATCACTTTTTTCATCATCAAAAAGAGGCCCATGATCATTAGAGAATGAAAAATCAGAAACATTACCAGCATAGTCATTCATTCCATCCCTTTGTTTATCTAAAAATACCTTTTGCTCAACATCAAGTGGATCTGAAAATAGCTGAAATTCATTCTTGGGCACACCATTGCAAAACATCATCTGATCCTCTTTTAACACCTCATCATACAATAGGTTTGAAAATTTTTGGAAACCATTTTCAAATGTACAAACCTCTTCTTCATCAAATACATCTTCGTAGCTTTCCACTGTAGCTGGAGGTACTATATACTTGCTATCAAATAAATCAACATTTCCCATTACCTCTTCATCTTGATCTTCATAAGAGGTAGAAGAATCCCTTGACTGTAGATCAAAATCTTCAGATTCATCATCAGAATCTGAATACCCACTGGCTCCATCATAACACATATTGCTTTCCTTGTCACAATCTGTTATACAAGAGAGATATCTTGTACCTTCATCCTCATCATGCAAGCTATCACAGGAAGCATACTGACTTGCACATATCTCATATTCTATTGGATGCATTGTTTGATCAATTTCTCTATACTCATCAGAAATACAATCATCTTCATATCTTTTCCTATCTACAATATCAGCCCATTCAACTAGTTGATCTAAATAAATTGGTATGTATGATTTAGGCCAATATACTAGGTTTGGCTCATACACTTTCATGAACTGCAGAATGATGTCAGACCTACTAGGTGGGAATTTAATAGGTATTTTCTTACAAATATCAGTCATTCTGCAGAGCAAAGAGTACCCAAATTCTCCTCTATATCTCCTTATACCAAGAAAGTCATCCAAAAGATTTTTGAGATATTCATCATCTTTAGATTGTTGGTTTCGATGCATACCTTTTTGCAGATTCTGACTAACATCTCCAAGTGGGCTAGAGTTGCGCTGCACTTGACATTGATCACATTGACATCGCACTTGACATTGATCACATTGACATTCTTGATAACTTGCCAATATTTGTCCAGGAAGGACTGGATAAACACTTACTTGCTTTGATGGCTGTGGAGAATAAGTGCTCTACTGTGCAAGATATGCACTGTCTCCATTGTGAGAATTTCCAATTGTACTATTAGGAATTTGAGGGGCCCAATACCTTCCTGCATTTATGTATTCATTATTTTCCATATCTTTCAATTCTTCATCAAAATTTTCAGAGTCGCCATCTACTTTTCCAAAAAGTAGGAAAATGATTCTTTTGAAATAACAATTTCTGATCTTCTCCTAGCGGAATCACCTAAAACTTATCAAATTACAAATCTTTTCTTCAATGACTCTATAATGCAATCTTCAACTGAATTTTATGATATAGTCCCCAGCAGAGTTGCCAATTTGTTAGCTCTCAAAAATGCAGGCAAGACTGCCTCAAGAGGCTGCCAATCTCTTGATATGCTTTAGGGTAACAGACAAGGTCAAGAGAACTCAACCTTCCACTCTTTAGGTGCTGCTAACTTGGGCGGGTGTACCTTTCTGAATGAAGCAGACTCATCTTATGATTATCCTTCTAAAATGCTTTGTCCACAATGGCAGATGACAGTGAACAAATGAAATCAAACTTGATAACAATCTTCTAATCTAAATCCTAAAATTCTTAATTAACAGTTATAAAGAAACTAAAATGAATTCAAATGATGAAATTGCAGAGACCAGTGCCTTATTGGGTATGCAGAGTCAACAAAAGTGGGCAAATTATTCTGGAAAAAATCAAATTGATGGCATATGATATGTTTATAACTTGTATAAACATGCAAGATTATGACCACTAAGCTCTACTTTAATAATCCAGATGAATCTCCCTGATTACTATGATCAACAAAAAGGATTTAATCTCTACTTGAGAGAACCAGTCAATTAATCACACAGATACAACAAATGTGCACTGATAAACTAAAAATAAGCTTGTTACTTCAATTTAAACAACCAAAAAGAATCAACTTGGAGACAACTTGGCAATGTTTTTCAATAAACTCAACATGCAATTGATACCAGAAATAACCTGCCACACCAGCTAATTTTCATTGAGTTTGCCATTTTAAAACATGCACATAGTCTCTGATAAGAGAAATCTATTCTAATGTATCCATCTAAAATCTACTGTCTCTATCTAAGATTTGATCTAAAATCTGATCCTTCAATTACTATCGGGAGTGCATATTTATACACCAGCATTAGGAAACATATCGCTTCATATTCCATGTCGACCAATCATAGAATTCGGGCAAAAATCATGTAGGCTTCCAATGACATATTATAAAATCCCATATGTTGGCCCACAACACTTTAATTTTATTAATCATCAGTGAACCAGTTGCTTAGACATCTAGTTAGCTATGCCAAAGGCAATTCAATTGCTGATCACTCTGTGTGCTCTATTCGCTTTCGCCGTAACCTGTTTGAGTCGAGGAGACATCCTATAGATCACTTATGTTTCCCCTAGAGTGCTTTTACCTTTTGCATGTTGCTACAACATTCTGTCTATTACACCAAAGTCATGAAGTATCCACATGTTCCCCTTGTGTCTCGCTGTAGCTTTGTGATATTGGGGAAACAACATACCGAATTCACCATGTTAGGCCAAAAGTCCTTTGTCCACCATTGAGTGTCACCAAGACAAAAGCATGTTCACACTGAGATACAATCCTCATTCACCTTTGCCAAGAAAAAACACAATCGAGGAGACGTTATACAGATTGCCCAATGTTTCACCGAAACACTCGTCCATCGCGTGTGTCACTATGACTTATATCGATATCGTAACTTTTGCCGAAAATCTCATCCATCATATCGGTCAGGAAGACAAGGAAGCTTCGCCATGACGTTGCACCGAAGATAATCTTACACCGATAAGTCTATTCCCCACCTTCGGTCGGCAAGACATGAAATCTTCGCGATGACCTTTCGCCAAAACCCTTAACTTTTGTCGATGCGTTCATTCTACCACCGGTTGGAGTGACACAATGAGTTCAGCAAGACATCATATCGACACCGCAACTCAAGCCAAAAATTGTATCATCCTCTATTGTTGAGACCCTGAAGAACTCTTGCCGAATGGTACCTGCAAGAAAATTTTGATTGCTGTGACATAAAATGAGTCTTTCCGAAAGGCAACATAGACTTATGTTAGCAAAAAATGCACAATGGGTCAGGGAGACAATGGCATTCTCATGCCAATACAGACCATGATGTGGAAAACGCAGAAATAGATGATCATATGGGGCAAAAATGGGTGGAAAGTGGTGTAGTTGGTGTTCCAAGGCTTGCTTGCACAATCTACTAGAAGACCTTTTCACTATCTCCTTCCTGGAACCTGATACCAATAGGTTCTTGTTAGGCTTGGATGGTTAACCAAGTCCTGCTCCAACTCTTCTCCAAGAGTTTTCCCCTTGTGCTTCACCCTAGAAGACTAACACCTTGTGAACTTGCAATCTTCTTCCCAACACCTAGAAGATTCTAAGTGCCATCATCTCACCAAACACTGATTTTCTTGCAAGGGTGTCTAAGATACTGAAATCTTGCCAAACACATCCAATTGAATACATCTTGGAGGGTCTTCACTCTTCACTCTTACCGATCTCAAGATTTTGCTTTGAAGAGGCCTAATTCTTGTAGCCCTTACCAGTCACCTTTTTGATTTTCCTGCCCAAACTTTCCAAATAACCTAGCAAATGAACTTCACTTCTAGATACCCTTTTTGGTCTTTTAAAATATTCACAGGGTTTCAGACCCTTGTCTCCTCTGTATAGTAGGTTCCTACAATCAAGGGAAATTAGGGCTAGTAGGCCTAATTCCTAGGGTTTTACTACTTTCTCATTCAAATCTACTTCTAATGGATTGGTTGAAGCTTCAATCCTTCTAACATACCTAGATATGACAAAATCTCACTTGGAACCGTACTTTTTCTGTACTGTACTTCTTCCCCTGCCTAAGTTCTTCAAATTTTTACTCTCAAACCTCTAATCGGACTTTCCAAGCTCGCCTAGGGTTTGAGTTTAGTAATACTTGCTCCATTCAATATACTTCCTACTGCTAAATATTTACAGATCAATGGCTCCCCTTCCATACCCAACTAATCTCAGGAAGATCCCATGGTCAAAGTTTATGGGGGAGCCATGAAAAGACTGACTGGACTGTACAAAACAAGAAAACTCTCTACAACCTTAACCTATGAATTCAAAGCACTAAATCAACTCAAAGCAACTTGTTTACAAAATGAAAGATACTCAAAACTCTATGAACACAAATACAGTGCCAAATCAGTATAGACAATGCCTTTGATGTCTCTGTTTCTCAAGATACTCGGGAAAACATAGAATTTTCAATCTTGTCTTCTATTCCACACACCAAAAACTTAATTACAATGAACTAACTACTTGTCTACGAGCCACCACACTTACATAGATGCCTTTACCATGTTTCAAGGGATGTTGATCGATCCCACACTCCTAATTTTTAGGGGATCCAAGACAACTAAGTTGCATGCAACCTCACAAATGTTGTCATGCAACTTTACAACAACTTTTGCAACTTCCCATCATTGTGTCCTCTTCCTAACTTCTAGGACCTCAATCTCCTTGATTTCAAGCCATCAACTCCCCTAACTGCCTCTTGGCATCTTCTAACAATGACCATGTGTTTAGAACACATTTAAGGCTGAACACTCAAGTTAACCTACTAAGCTAATTAAAGCAAAAGATACTTAACAAAGACTAAGCTAAGGTGACCTTAGTCCTAATGACTAATTCACTTATTCCACACACAAGCAAGACCTCCTAAGGTCCAAAATGAACACACTATCACCTTGACTTGGCTAAGGTTAGGTACAAGCCAAAATTGAACATAACAAACTGGAGTTTAGCCAAGGTGCTCCTGCACCATCCTCCCCAAAACAAAAGATTTCAATCCACCCTTGGATTGAGCAAGTTGAGATCAATGCCCAACTTCTTGAACTCTGATTCCTTGATCCACACTGCATCAGCATCAGGTTGACCATGCCTTTTAATCAGATGTTCTTTGTATTCTTTGGTTCTAGTCTTCTTATAGACCCTAGTATCCAATACACTGTCAGCTTGTTTGACTGTAACAGACGGCAGTTTGAGTTCTTCCACATCTTGGATGACTTCATGGAGGTTCTGATCTATGTCTAGTGGTGGTCCTTTGTAATGAACTAGATCTACAATGTTAAAAATAGGGGACAGTCCACTCTCATCCAAGATAGGACAAGGGCCTATCCTCTTCATTTGCAACTTATGAGGAACTCCTTTTTGCAATCTAGACTTATTTAAATGCACCATCACTAAGTCTCCAACATGGAACTGCACTTCTCTTCTATGCTCATCCACCTTGGTCTTATGCTTCATGGTATTTTTTGCCAATGTCTTTCTGACTGTATCATGAATCTCCTGCATTGCATAGGCAAACTCATCAGCATATCCACTTCCCTTGACTCCATCCCTTAAGTCTCTCAGCTCATAGATTCCTCTAGGATGTAGTCCATAGACAATTTCAAAGGGACTCTTCCTTGTTGATCTATTTACAGTGTCATTGTAGGCATATTCAGCTTGCCTAATCAACTGATCCCATTGTTGACCATACTCCTTGGTGAAGCATCTTAACAGATTTCCAAGTGTTCTATTTACAACTTCGGTCTGACCATCAGTTTGGGGATGGTATGCAAATCCAAAAGATAGATTAGTGCCCAATCTTTTCCAAAGAGTCTTCCAAAAATGACTCATGAACTTAGTGTCTCTATCTGATACAATGTTGATTGGTAGTCCATGAATCCTTACTATCTCCTTGAAGAAGAGAGAGGCTATTTGACTAGCATCATTGGTTGTTTTACATGGCACAAAGTGAGCCATCTTGCTGAATCTGTCCACAACCACATAAACACTATCCATGCCTTGTCTTGTCTTGGGTAACCCAACTACAAAATCCATACTCAAGAATTCCCATGGCCTAGTAGGAATAGGTAGTGGCTGGTATAGGCCTGCATTTGAAGAAGTGCCTTTGGCCTTTTGACACACTATACAACTCTCCACATACATCCTAACATCTAGGTTCATCCTTGGCCAATAGTAAAACCTTTGAACAAGTTCTTGAGTCTTGGTGATCCCAAAATGACCACTCAATGCACCATTATGCTTTTCTTGTATCAAGTTCTCTCTAATAGAACCTCTAGGGACACATAACTGATTCCCTTTAAACAAAAGATCACTTTGCAAATTATATTCAACATATTTACTATGAAAGTGATTCTTGTATTCAGCACATACCTTATAAATATCTGTAAAATATTCATCATCTGCATATAGATCCTTGAAATGATCTATTCCCATGCTTTTCATTTGAATCTCTTGAATGGTGAGGACTCTTCTACTGAAGGCATCTACCACCTTGTTGAGAACTCATTTCTTGTGCTTGATATTGAAGGTGTAAGCTTGCAGGTACTCCACCCATTTCATGTGTCTGTGACTCAACTTCTCTTGTGAATTCAGGAAACTGAGTGCTTGGTTGTCTGAATACACTATGAATTCCTTGGGAAGCAAGTAGTGCCTCCACTTCCTTAGAGCCTGGACCAATGCATACATCTCAAGGTCATAAGAAGAATAATTCTTCTTGGCTTCACTTAACTTCTCTCAATGAAAAGCCACCGGTCTGCCCTCTTGACTGAGAACAACTCCAATAGCCACATTGCTTGCATCACACTCAATGGTGAATAGCTTCTCAAAGCTTGGTAACACCAAAACAGGTTGGGTAGCTATCTTTTCCTTCAACAACTCAAAACTTTTGTTAGCTTGCTCATTCCATACAAACTTAGTCTTCATTCCTCCTTTTATGGTATCCAACATAGGAGCACAAATAGCACTAAATTGTCTCATGAACTTCCTATAGTATTGAGCAAGACCATGGAAGCTTCTTACCTCTGTTGCTATCTTTGGAGTAGGGAAATTGAGGATGGCTTCCACTTTGCTGCTGTCCATCTTCAAGTTGCCATGTGATAACACAAATCCAAGGTACACTAGCTCTATTTTGATGAACTCACACTTTTCTAAATTGATCATCAATTTCTCCTCCTACAACTTCTTGAAAATCAACTCTATCTATTGGAGGTGCTCTTCTCTTGTTTTGCTATAGATCAATATATCATCAAGATACACTACTACAAATTTTCCAATGTAGTCTTTAAGGATTTCATTCATGAGTCTCATGAATGTGGAGGAGGCATTAGACAATCCAAATGGCATAACTAGCCACTCATAGAGACCCTCATTGGTTTTGAAAGCTGTTTTCCACTCATCTCCCTCATGTATCCTAATTTGGTGATAACCACTCTTTAAATCTGTCTTGGTATAGTACCTAGCTTCACCTAGACAATCCATGAGATCTTTAATCCTAGGGATAGGGAACCTATACCTGATGGTTATCTTATTTATGGCCCTAGAATCAGTGCAAATCCTCCATTCTCCTCCCTTTTTAGGTGCTAATATAGTGGGTACTGCACATGGACTAATGCTCTTTCTAATAAGACCTTGGTTTAGAAGTTCTTGAATCTACCTAGCTATTTCCTCATTTTGTTGAGGTGTCATCTTGTAAGCTGCTTTGTTTGGTAGGGTAGCTCCTGGTATCAAGTCTATCCTATGACTTATGGCTCTTTTAGGGGGTAATGTTGCTGGTTGACCACTACTCACAATGCCTTCATAGGTCTGCAACAATTTCTGTATCTCCTTAGGTAACTCTGGCTTTTCAACTGCTTTCTCTTTGCTCACCTCTCTTGGCTTTAACATCACTGCATAGCCAACTCCTTCTCCTTCTTCCAAGGCTTCTAGGAACTCTTTTTCACCAACCATGATCAGTTTAGGACCTGCTTTCTACACCTTTGCATCTTCTAGCAAAGACTGAATTCTAAAGGTCACCTTATCTTTCTTGAAAGTATAGGAGTTATTTGCTACATCATGCATAGCTTGGCAGTCAAATTGCCATGGTCTACCTAGGAGCAAGTGACATGCATCCATAGGTAATACATCACACAAGACTTTGTCCTTGTACCTACCAATTGAGAACTCCACCCATGCTTGTTCATTCACCAAGACATGTTGACCTTTATTGAGCCATGTGACCTTGTAAGGATTGGTGTAGGGTATCCTTGTCAACTTCAGCTTGCTGACTGTCTCCGCTGACACAATATTGTCAGTCGACCCTGAGTCAATGATAACTCTACACACTTTTCCCATCATCTTACACTTTATCCTAAACAGGGAACTCCTTTGGCTTGGTTCTTCTTTCATCGGCTCCTTGATCAAAGTTCTCATCATGAGGTTCTCACCTTCCTCTAAGTTCAATGGTACTTCAGGATGTTTGTCTGCTGTAGTTGTCTCATCATGAACTAGGTTAGTTCTCTTGTCACCTCCATAAGAAGTACTACCTTTCTCTGGACATCTATAGGCCGGGTGTCCCAATTGATTGCAGTGGTAACATTTCATGTTGGTGAAGTAGTTACCTCTTCCTTGTCCACCACTTCTTCCTCTGGAGCTAGAGCCTCTTCCTCTACCACCTCTACTAGAGCTTCATTCTTGCTGCTCAGAGTATTTGACTTCTTCTTGAGCCCTTGGTTCTAAACTCCTTCCACCATAACCTCCTCTTTGTCCTCTGCTGTCTTTCCCTTTACCTCTACTTTTGGGGTTTTGCTCTTGCTTCTTTTTTCCTTTCTCCTCTATCTTTAAGGCCATTTGATAGCATTGGCAAATGGTTTTGAAGTTCACTAGGCTCATGTCTTCTTGGATAGACCACTTGAGCCCATTCAAATACCTTGCTAGCTTGATGCTTTCATCTTCAACCACCTTTGATCTGAGGCACAATTTTTGAAACTCCTTAGTGTATGTTTGAACATCCATATCTTTTTGCCTAAGGTTATGTCTTCTCCTATGCAACTGAACTTCATAGTCATCAGGTAGATAGGTCTGCCTTATTTTAGTTACCATGCCTCTCCATGTAACTATGGGACCCTTGCCTTCTTTCTCTCCTTCAGCTTTTACAAATTTCCACCATGTGAGAGCTGCTCCTCTCAACCTTGACTTGGCCACCTTTACTTTTTGGGCCTCTGTTATACCATCACATTCAAAGTGATTTTCTATACTCTCAATTCAGTCCACAACTGAATTAGGGTCCATTTGTCCATTGAATAGTGGCACACCTTCTAAAGCTTTGCCACTTAAGGCCTGTAGTGCCTTTAAGAAGGGTTATTCAGCAAGGATAGGGTCAGGTTTTGGAGCTTCCTCCTCCAAGTCCACTTCCTTTTCCTTTTCTTCCTGCTCTTCCTTTAGTTCTATTTTGTCCTTTACTTTGTCTGCTGTTTCTTGGACTTCATCCAAGAGCTTCTCCATTCGAGACAACCTTTCTCTTAGAAGCCGGTTGTCCTCCTCTTCCTCTTCTACCTTCTTAGCTAATTCAACATTAGTCACCATGATTCTTTCCTCTGGCGTGTTCTCTCCTACTGACTCGGTGGGCTGCAACATCAATCACAAGCCTTGATCAAACAAAGGCTCTGATACCAATATGGTGTAGTTGGTGTTCCAAGGCTTGCTTGCACAATCTACTAGAAGACCTTTTCACTATCTCCTTCCTGGAACCTGATACCAATAGGTTCTTGTTAGGCTTGGATGGTTAACCAAGTCCTGCTTCAAGTCTTCTCCAAGATTTTTCCCCTTGTGCTTCACCCTAGAAGACCAACACCTTGTGAACTTGCAATCTTCTTCCCAACACCTAGAAGATTCTAAGTGCCATCATCTCACAAAACACTGATCTACTTGCAGGGGTGTCTGAGATACTGAAATCCTTCCAAACACATCCAATTGAATACATCTTGGAGGGTCTTCAGTCTTCACTCTTACCGATCTCAAGATTTTGCTTTGAAGAGGCCTAATTCTTGTAGCCCTTACTAGTCACCTTTTTGCTTTTCCTACCCAAACTTTCCAAATAACCTAGCAAATGAACTTCACTTCTAGATACCCTTTTTGGTCTTTTAAAATATTCACAGGGTTTCAGACCCCTATCTCCTCCGTACAGTAGGTTCCTACAATCAAGGGCAATTAGGGCTAGTAGGCCTAATTCCTAGGGTGTTACTGCTTTCTCATTCAAATCTACTTCTAATGGATTGGTTGAAGCTTCAATCCTTCTAACATACCTAGATATGAAAAAATCTCACCTGAAACCATACTTTGTCTGTACTGTACTTCTTCCCTTGCCTAAGTTCTTCAAAATTTTACTCTCAAACCTCTAACCGAACTTTCCAAGCTCGCCTAGGGTTTGAGTTTAGTAATACTTGCTCCATTCCCTATACTTCCTACTGCTAAATATTTACAGATCAATGGCTCCCCTTCCATACCCAACTAATCTCAGGAAGATCCCGTGGTCAGAGTTTATGGGGGAGCCATGAAAAGACTGACTGGACTGTACAAAACAAGAAAACTCTCTACAACCTTAACCTATGAATTCAAAGCACTAAATCAACTCAAAGCAACTTGATTACAAAATGAAAGATACTCAAAACTATTCTATGAACACAAATACAGTGCCAAATCAGTATATACAATGCCTTTGATATCTCTGTTTCTCAAGATACTCAGGAAAACACAAAATTTTCAATCTTGTCTTCTATTCCACACACCAAAAACTTAATTACAATGAACTAACTGCTTGTCTACGAGCCACCACACTTACATAGATGCCTTTACCATGTTTCAAGGGATGTTGATTGATCCCACACTCCTAATTTTTAGGGGATCCAAGACAACTAAGTTGCATGCAACCTCACAAATGTTGTCATGCAACTTTACAACAACTTTTGCAACTTCCCATCATTGTGTCCTCTTCCTAACTTCTAGGACCTCAATCTCCTTGATTTCAAGCCATCAACTCCCCTAACTGCCTCTTGGCATCTTCTAACAATACCATGTGTTTAGAACACATTTAAGGCTGAACACTCAAGTTAACCTACTAAGCTAATTAAAGCAAAAGATACTTAACAAAGACTAAGCTAAGGTGACCTTAGTCCTAATGACTAATTCACTTATTCCACACACAAGCAAGACCTCCTAAGGTCCAAAATGAACACACTATCACCCTGACTTGGCTAAGGTCAGGTACAAGCCAAAATTGAACATAACAAACTGGAGTTTAGCCAAGGTGCTCCTGCACCAGAAAGTGAGCAAAATATGTTAGTGGTGGGACATATTTGGAAAATTACGAATGTGAACACTATGTAAAATCAGCAGAATTTTACAGTTCCAACATTAGGTTTGTCCACTTCTTCTATTTTCATAAGCATTCATAGTTATGTTGTAAAGCACTTTAGTGTGTTGTTAGTACAAAGTTCCAAAGGTTTTCATATCCTACCACGTACCTTGAGGTATTTGGTATTCCCAAGCTAATTGGGTGGCGACTCTGAAGTCTCTGCACCAGTGTGCATTGTATTTTGAAAGGTTTATTATAAGTGGAAAGAACTTTTTGGAGTAGTACGAGGAATGAAGATCACCAGGTCATTGATGAAGAATCATCTGGAACAAAAATTGGAAGGTGAACTTCTCAAAGTAAAGAAGAAGGACTAGATAAATAAAAGACCAAAATCTAGTAATGTTGCTCCCGCATCACAGAACCCTGTACATCAAGGTATAGCTCAACCTTTACACCCTATCCCTGAAAATCTTGAAGAGGTGTCTAGAAGTTTAGATTCAGATAGTTATGGATTTTTTGATGCATTTTTTAGCACAGCGGTTCAAGAAGATGTGACATATCAAAATCAAGGGCCTACTAGTGTCAAATATGTTGAAAGGAGAAGGGGTAGGAGTAGAAGTTGAAGCCATCATAGAGAATGCACCATTGATGTGCCTCCTCCTCTTGCTAAAAATGATGTAAACCCTTTATTGTTTGAACATGTATTGGAAGAGGTCAATCTAATAGACCTAAGTGATACATCAAGTTTTGATATGACTTTTCCTGACCCTGATGATGTTTTTGGAGACATTAATTCTTTGAGGCGGGAAATCCAAAAGCAAGTTGAGCTCAGGGTGAAAAGAGAAAAGGATAGTGAAATAGACTTGAGGGATGTTGTGATTGAAAGGGATAGGTTGATGAGACAGATGGAAAAAATGAAGTTGCTAAACAAAGAAGACCCTAAACCATGTGTTGAGGACCCGGTTGTACGAAGAGTTGTTAATAAGGCAACAAAGCATGAGTTTAAAGAAAATACAGTAAGCCACATTGGTGCCCAATCCAAACTTGCTGACCCGAAGCCCTCAAATCATGTTAAGTCTCAACCAAGTAATACAAACCCTAAGCCTGCCTTGGACAAAGGAAAGCAAAAGGTTGAGGGGATTAAAATAAATGAGAAGGTGACTCCCCATTCAACTCAAGAAGATCTCCAGCCACATGTGTCATTTCAAATAGAATCTACCTTAGAAAAGGCTAAAAGGGAGAGTGAGGCTCTGGCAGAAGAGTTGGAGAGAATAGAAATTGAGGTTGCAAATGCATAAATGAAGAGGAAAATAACTTTCCTAAAAATGACAAGTACCGATGTAGTTGCACAAGCTACAACCTCATCAAATCACCATGATAGCCTAAATAATAATCCTAAGATTACTCCAAATCCCTCCACAAGTAATTCTGACCCAAAGATTTATGCAACTGGGTTTGTAAATCCAAATCAAGATGGTCATAGAGTACAAGGGGTAGGGTCTAGTGTTGATTCTAAGATAAATGAAGGATTGTTTCAATGATGACCTATACAGTTGGAAAGATTTAGGCCCTTATTCTTTGATGGTATCCCTAGTTATCCAAATCCCATCCCTACTGACTTGAGAGAAAGGATGAGTAAGTTTTCCACCAATAATGCTATGACAATAGAGGAACACTTAAAAGCTTTCATGGACATGTTAAATGATTATTGAGGTAGAACATGAAGATGTAATGAAATTGTTTGTACAATCTCTAGTAGAAGATGCAAGGGATTGGTATAGAGGTCTACCTAAAGCTAGTATTGGTTCATGGGAGGAGTTTGAAAAGTGTTTTGTTGGAAATATGTGCCTCAAACATTATAGGCTGAAACCTCCATTAGAGTCAAGTAGGTGTGACATCCTCATTGTCTGGCCAACTAGAAAGTATGATTTATTCAGTTTTGAACAAGTCACTATGACTGTGTTATTGTCTTATCGAAAGGTTACATTGTGGAGTCTATCGCTGCAACATGGTGTATTCGTTATGACCTTATAGCACTCAGGAGACCTCTAGCCGAAAGGCCATTCAATTATGTATCGGTGAGACTCTTGGTGACTATGGTCTTCAGTGAAGCTAAAGGTTCTCGCTAAGATGTCTCAGCGAAGTGTTAATGTCTTGCCGATAGCATTTACTCTGTGGTTCTCGGAGTAACTCATGTTGGCTCTGTGAGAAGTCACAGCGAAAGAAAATGTTACGCCGATAGTGTTTGGTTTGTTTCATCGGGGAGACTTGGCCGAAGGAAGTGCCATTGGTAAGATATCCTACTAAAGTGGCTATGTCTCAACGATGAAGACTTAAGCGTTAATATTCGGTGTAACTCTTGTCGAATGGTGGTCATCGGTGGAACACTGTGTTTTCGGTAAGAAGTCCTAGTGACTCTGATGAGTCTCGCTGATGTTGAAGAATCTTTGATGTAACTTAATGATCTCAGGGAAACATCTTGGCGATAAGCTCTTATCTTGTCGACTATTCTTCGGAGCTTGTTATGACTTAATCTCATCAGTATAATGTCACACCAAAATTTATGAGTTTGGGTGATAGTGATACATGTGGAGAATGTCGGAGAGTGGTCCTGGCAAGAACGATATGTTATACCGACTGAATGTGATGCAGAGGGTCAGGGATCTTTGCAAGAAACACCAGATAACAAGAATAACAATGTTTCACTCCTCAATCTCTCAACTAGGCACCAACCTGGAGATAAGGCCTCAACTTTGCACTCAAGACTTAATTGTTTCCTTTATGGTTCCAAACCATTTAAATGAACTCAAAGGATTTAACCAAACTTGACTCAAAAGGTTCTCAAGCCCTAACCCTCTATTTTGAACAAAACTCACTTTTGCTGCTCAACTAGCCTTCTAGCCCTATTAGGCCTTTGGTGATGGATTCTTGAATTTTTCCTCAAACTTTGCAAATGAACCTCCACCAAAGATTTTCAGACTTTTAATCTTCTATGTTACTCTTAACATGCCCAATTACAAAACCATCCCTAATTTGGCTTAAAACTAGGGCTTTTTGATTCTAGGTCATCCAAACACTTCCAGGTCTTAATTTTTGACTTTTCACCATTCATTCAACATTGCACAACTATTAGATCTCAAAAACATATCACTTGTTAAGGCAGATCATTCACTGCTATACCCTAGGGTCCATCTTCATGCCTTTTTCTTTCTAGATCACTGTGCACACTTTATTTTTCCATCTTTCCTGTACACTTATTTGTTAGTTTCTTTTGGTACATGTTAGATTTGATCCATTTCATAAGTTTTCAGTCATAACACTCTATGAAATGGATCATTTATTCATTTAAAACCCTCAAAACTGTGTAAATCTATCTTTTCCTGTAGACAGTCAGCAAAAAAATGTACAAGAATTGATTCTTATTATCTTTCAGAGAATTAAAAGGTTTGAAAACATGTAATTACCAGTGCTTAATCCATCACATTGAATCAAACTTCAATAGGAAATCAATAGACTGCCAAAAAAAACACAAAATAATGCAAAAATTGTAATTTACTATTTTTTCTTGAGAACAGTCCGTACAACTCTTCTTCCAAGATGACCAACCCCATACAAATGAATATCTTGGGGTTATTAACCCATTCTCCAACTGCCCAAACTTATTTTGATTGATTACATTGCTTAATTAACTCTAAAATGCTAAAAACTCCCTTTCCCGCCTAAACCAAAATTCAAAAATTTGAAATTGCAAACTTGAAATTTATTAACATCTACCCCCTAAAAACTATTGGATCTTCAATATCCAAGTTTATTTGACCTATTTAAAGCATAAGATCACTAATCAAACCCCTAGAACATAGTTTTCCCTTTATATTGCATTTTTCTCCTAGGATCCTTATCAGGAACCTTAGAAATTTTAACTCTCATTACATTTATTCATCCCAAATGCCATTATAGGCTCCAATAGGTCATAATTGATGCTTTGACTTGCTTGGAAGGTCCTCTTGACCCTTGCACTCTCTTAGTTCTTGAAGTGCTCCTTGAAGGCCCTGGGTGCTCTTGCACCAGAATGTTTTCTTTAGAGTGACTTGTGACATCAATATGAAGTCTCTTGAAGCTCAGTAGAACATCCTGCGACTACGATGACTCTTGGTGACAGTGGTATGAAGTATATGTGGCATCGGCAAGACACTGTTAGTGTCTCACCGAGATTCCAGAGCTTTATGAATTTTATTGACTGTTTGACTGTCATACGTGGAATCTCGTGGACAAATAGAGGGAGCCGAAAGTGAACTGTTAGCAGTTGGTTCATTTCGACAGTTCTGTGAGAAAGCTCGATAGTTAGGGAACACCATGGATATAGTTTGGAGTTGGAGACCCTTGGGGGTTGGATAGTGGTTCAATCAACAGTGGAGTGTGAAGAATTCAAAGTGTATCAATAAAGAAATTAAAATCTGTAAAGGCTGTAACTTGGAAGTTTCTATTCGAAGAATGTACATGATGAATGCTATTGTATAATGACACCAGAAAGATAAGTCTGGAAGTTGTATGTAATTTTCATTATTGTAATACAAAGTTATTTCTCTTGGTGTGGTGGGTTTTTCTCCCGTAAGGGTTTTCCCACATATATCTGGTGTTCATGTGTGATTATCAAATACTCTGTTTCTATAATCTTTTTCATAGTGCATCTTAACTTTGACTGTAATTGTAAATTTTAAAGTGTATCTGAATTCTTTCCTGAGGTATTGACATTAGGAGAATTGTTTTTCGCATCTAGTTTTCCTTACTAGTGGTATCAGAGCCTAGTCAATTGTGTTATCCTTGGGGGTACATTGGATTTTTTGTGTCAATACTGTTCAGTGGGAGTCTTGTAGAGATTGTTATTTCTATTTATAGATTAAGATGTCTAGTTCATCTGGGAAGATTGAAATAGAGAAATTCAATGGCAGTAACTTTGAATTGTGGAAAAGACTGGCATCCATTTATCAGGGGAAATCCTTGGTGAATAAGCTGTTCCTGAGAAAGAAGCTTTACTCTTTGAGAATGTAGGAAGGAGGGTCTATAGTTGATCATTTGAATGCATTTAACATGTTGCTCGCACAATTAACATCTGTTGGTGTAAAGATTAAAGAAGATCACTGTATGCTTCTATTATGTTCTTTGCCAGACTCTTGGGATCATCTGGTGATGGCTATTGGGAGTACAACATCTAGTTTCAAGATGGAAGATGTTGTTCTTTGTTGTCAGAAGAGATGAGAAGGAAGTCTTCTGAGATGGCGAAGGAGGCTCTTGCTATCAGAGGAAGGTCAAAGGAGAAAGGCAAGAAAAAGGACAAGAAGTCCAAATTGAAATCAGAGGGGAGATCAAAGTCTCTTGGCAAGAAGTCCAAGGTGAAGTATTGGAACTATGGGCAACTTGGTCATGTTCGAAAGGCTTGTAAAGAGGAGAAAAAGAAGAAGGGATCTTTCGATAATGGTTCTTCTCATAGTGATGGTGATGCTTTCATTGCAGCTTTGGCCACTCAGGCATCATATGATGTCTAGCTGATTGATTCTGGAGCATCATTCCACACGACATCTCACAGAGAATGGTTCACAAAGTATGAAGAATACGATGGTGGGAAGGTGTACTTGGTGAGTGATTCAACCTTGGAAATTGTTGGCCGTGGAAGAGTCAGAATCCAATTCCTTGATGGCAGAATAAAGGGGATCAATGATGTGATGCACATACTAGGTCTAGCTCAAAATCTTCTTTCTGTCAGTAAGCTTAATGATATCGGAGTACAAGTCTTGTTCTCAGGAAGTGGCTACAAGATGACTAGAGGTTCACTGGTGTTGGCTAGAGGTGCTCGAATTGGTACCTTATACAAGTTGGATGCACAAGCTGTTCAATGTAACAATGTCTCTTCGAAGTCACTAAAAACTGCTCATGGAGGTAAAGAGGGAAATATCCCTAATTATGTAAACTCTATGGAAATAAAACTTCCTACAGAGAAGACTATGCTTTGGCATCATAGGTTAGGCCACATAGGAGAAAAAGGTTTCAAAACCTTGAAGAAAAAAAATCTTGTTGAGGGGCTTGAAGATTGTAATTTCGAATTTGAATTCTGTGAACACCGTATATATGGAAAGCAACACCATGTTTCATTTTATGACATTCCTCATAAATCTTCTGGTTTGTTAGGTTATATCCATTCATATGTGTTTGGTCCAGTGAATGTTCCTTCATTTTCTAAATCAAGATACTATGTGTCGTTCATTGATGATTATTCAAGGAGAGCATTTGTTTATTTTTTAAAAGGTAAATAAGAAGTGTTCAGTCGATTTAAGGAGTTTAAAAATCTTGTTGAAAATCAGACTGCTAGAAAAATAAAATGCCTAAGGATTGATAATGGTGGTGAATTTTGTTCTAATGAATTTGAAAGATCTGTAAAGACCATGAAATCAAAATACACAAGACTACACCTTATAATCCACAACAGAATGGAGTTGCAGAAAGGTTCAATAGGATAGTGATGGAGAGAGCACGAAGTATGCTTAGTAGTGATGGTTTGGAGGAGAATTTCTAGGCTAAAGCTACTGCTACTGCATGTTACTTAGTTAATCGGTCTCCAAACTCTGCTCTTGTTGATAAGACACCTTTGGAAGCATGGTCTGGTAAGAAGCCCTCTCTTAGACATTAGAGTCTTTGGCTATGAAGCATATGCTTATGTGTCGGATGTAAAAAGATCTAAGTTGGAGAACAAGGCTTTCAAATGTATTTTTATTGGCTATAGTGCTAACATTAAAGGATACAAGCTTTGGAATCCTGTTACAGAGAAGGTTGTATACAACAGAAGTGTAATCTTTCGTAAGCTGAAACCTTCCACCTTGGATCTGTAGTCAGAGACAAATTTAGAAAATAGTAAGGATGTAGCAGCAATTCCTCCTACACCAAAGAAAGAGGAATTGAAGATTCAAAATGTACCTAAAACTTAGCAAAGCTCAAGTAGTTCTGAAACATGTGCCTAAAACATTATAGGCTGAAACCTCCATTAGAGTCAAGTCGGTGTGACATCCTGATTGTCTGGCTGACTAGCAAGTATGATTTATTTAGTTCTTAATAGGTCGCTGTGACTGTGTTATTGTATTATCAAAAGGTTACATTGTGGAGTCTATCACTGCAACATGGTGTATTCGTTATGACCTTATAGCGCTCGGGAGACCTCTGGCCGAAAGACCATTCAATCGTGTATCAACGAGACTCTTGGCGACTATGGTCTTCAGTGAAGCTAAAGGTTCTCACTAAGATGTCTCAACGAAGTGTTAATGTCTTGCCAACAACATTTACTTTGTGGTTCTCGGGGTAACTCATGTTGGCTCGGTGAGAAGTCACAGCGAAAGAAAATGTTACGCCGACAGTGTTTGGTTTGTTTCTTCGGGGAGACTTGGCCAAAGGAAGTGCCATCAGTAAGATGTCCTACCAAAGTGGATATGTCTCAGCGACGAAGACTTAAGTGTTTATCTTCGGTGTAACTCTTGTCGAATGGTGGTCATCGGTGGAACACTATTTTTTCGGTAAGAAGTCCTAGCGACTCTGATGAGTCTTGCCGATGTTGAAGAATCTTCGAGGTAAATTAATGATCTCGGGGAAACATCTTGGTGATAAGCTCTTATCTTGCTGACTATTCTTCGAAGCTCGTTATGACTTAATCTCATCAGTATAATGTCACACCGAAAGTTATGAGTTTGGGCGACAGTGATACATGTGGAGAATGTTGGAGAGTGGTCCTAGCGAGAATGATATGTTATGCCGACTGAATGTTTTCTTCGGAGTGACTTGTGACATCAATATGAAGTCTCTTGAAGCTCGATAGAACATCCTGGTGACTACGATGACTCTTGGCAACAATGGTATGAAGTATATGTGGCATCGGTGAGACACTGTTAGTGTCTCACCGAGATGCCAAAGCTTTACGAATTCTATTGACTATTTGACTGTTGTACATGGAATCTCGTGGACGAATAAAGGGAGCTGAAAGTGAACCATTAGCAGTTGGTTCGTTGCAACAATTCTATGAGAAAGCTCGACAGTCAGGGAACACCATGGATATAGTTTGGAGTTGGAGACCCTTGGGGGTTGGATAGTGGTTCAATCAACAGTGAAGTGTGAAGAATTCAAACTATATCAGTAAAGAAATTAAAATCTGTAAAGTCTATAACTTGGAAGTTTCTATTTGAAGAATGTACATGATGAATGTTGCTGTATAATGACACCAGAAAGATAAGTCTGGAAGTTGTATGTAATTTTCATTACTGTAATACAAATTGATTTCTCTTGGTGTGGTGGGTTTTTCTCCCGTAAGGGTTTTCCCACATATATCTGGTGTTCATGTGTGATTATCAAATACTCTATTTCTGTAATTTGTTTCATAGTGCATCTTAACTTTGATTGTAATTGTAAATTTTAAAGTGTATCTACATTCTTTCCTGAGGTATTGACATTAGGAGAATTGTTTTCTGCATGTAGTTTTCCTTACTGTTTCAAGGAGCAGTATGGTGATAAAACTAATGCAAGTTTCATGCTGAATGAGTTTCATAACATCAAGAAGTCATTGAATGAGCCTGTTACAGAGTTTAACTTAAGATTTCAAAAATAAATGTATAATTTGTTTCAAGTTTTAAGGCTTGATGAAAATGTTTGTTTAACTACATATTTCAATGCTTTTGATGCTAAAATGGCATATCTGCTTAAAGACAAGGACCCTCAGACTATGAGGGATGCATTTAGAGTGGCTATAAACATTGAAAGTAATAGAAGAGCATCTGGGAAATGTGGTAGGAGAGAAGAACCTACACTTTTAAAAAATCCTAAGAGTGAGACTGAGAAGGTTCCAGCTGCCAAGCCTAAAGATGATGAAAAGTGGGAAAAGGTTTATAGTACCTTGAAAGATATAAATCAAACTATTGTTAAGCAAGAGAAGGGTATGGGAAATGAAAGGAAACCTTATAATAAAAATGATCGGCTACCTAGATTGCAAAATTATCCTTACAATACAAATTGGAAAGATGGAAAACCAATCTTGCCTAGCCAGAAACCTAAAAATGATAAGCATACGCTAGACCCCTTGCAAAAAAATTTAGTGAACTAGTAGTAGATAGACCATGGTGTGAAGTGTGTGAACATCCACATGATCAAAATTACTACGGTGTTGCTCAGTTGCTTGTTGCTGAGGGGGTAGAAGAAGATGTTCATCATCAAACATCAGAAAATGAGTAGGATGATGTAAATGTTTGTATGGCTAGATCATACATTGATGAGGCAGAATGTTCCTCTGATGATGAAATACAGGGCTGATGTGCTAAATCAGAGGCAAAGAAGTGAGGTTTACCATCAACAGGTCTTTTCTGAGCTATTAAGTGAGATCATCTGTTATTGTTAATGTTGTTTATGATATTGGTGTAGAGGTTATAAACACATTGAGGGATCACCCTCCCAGGTCTTGTAAAGCCCAAAGTGTAGGAGGCATTTTAAAGTCCTCGTCAGTTGGTCCAGGTCCTTCGAGCTGCCCCTAATTGGAATTGGCATTTCCATAGGTAGATTAGAATACAAACTTGGTAACCAACAAAAAGAAAACACCATTGAAAGATGGGTACCTTTGAGCATTTGGTTGTCTGATAGGTGGTCTTCTAGCAAAGCTTCTTGGATTTCTTGTCTATTTTCCTCTATCTTGAGTCTTTTGATTGTCCACTATGTTTTGGGTTTGCATAACCTTAGAGCTTTCATCTACTTCCATTCCCAAACGACCTTTATATTTAGTTGAATTTTGTCCTACAATCAACTCATCAAGCTTGGTGCAAATTGATTTGAATTTATCATCACAAACTTTTTCTTTTTCCAGATCTTCTCTCAGGTTTACCACTTCTTGTTCAAGCCTTGATCATTCATCAATCATGTTTTGCACCACTGCATTCAGACAATCTTCAATTCTCTTATTTTCCTCCACTTGCACCTTCAATCTGGTGATCTCTTCATTTGCTTGTTTTAATTGCTCACTTACTTCTCTATGTATTTCTTTGAATTTCTTCAATTGCTCTTTCAATTTTTGAATGCATTCATTTGCATCATCAATATTTTCTTTCAAATCTATGTTTTCATTTTCATCCTTATTATGATCTTCAAGAGCATCCTAGAGTTCTTCTTTATCATCCATTTGTTGAATCTTCAAGATATTACTCAAGTTGTTAGGCTTCTTCGGAGGAACCAAGCTCTGATACTAATTGTTGAATACCCAATATACTGAGAGGGGGGTGAATAAGTATCTTCTTAAGCTTATTGAACAAACACCATCCAATTATTCCAATGCATATAACAGTAAGAATGAGCAAGAGCATTAGCAGAACATAAAAGCACACAACACATGAACACCAAGTTTTTTACATGGAAAACCAAAAATGAGAAAAACCACGGTGAGGATTAGCTCACAATATAATATAATTGGTTATAATATATTACAAAGGGTGGCTAACTACTAGGACTCACTATCCAAAATGGGAGGCCCACTGCCTACAAAAAAACAATAGAGAAATTTCTTACAACTAGAATATGAACGGATAAAGTTACACCTAACAAGTGTTGATTCAGTTCCTTTGATGCTCAGTAAACTAACTTTACACACTTCATCATCTTCACATACTTATTTATCACTCTTCACTTTTTTTTCACACAATCAATCTCAAAGCTATCCAATATATATATCTGACTCATCTGCAAGCATCAATTAGGTCGACCTAATTAGATGTAACCCTTATTCACCAAAAAGATTATCTTTCAGCTTCAAGCTTGTACAAAACTTTTTCCCAAAAACAATTCAAGCGTGTAGAGGCTACAACATGTCAGCATGGACTGAAGATAGGTCACAAATACATCCGCAACAAAAAATTAATTGATTATAACATCAACTATTGATTAGGTCAGCCAGGGATAGACCTAATAACAAAATGCAACAATAGAATAATGCCAACTTGTCATACGAGCACCTATACACAAGAAATTCTAAATGTATGAACTTATAACAATGAAGAACCATTTCCCAAAACCGCAAGTTATGATATTCATCAGTGAAGGATTGTAGACCAAAATACCAAAGGATAATTGTCGACACTGAAAAATGTCCTAAGTTTGCGAGCGCCTTTTTTCTTGGTCTTCATCCTTTGATAATTGAATAATTTTAATTTATTCGATTATGTTTGATCATATTCCTCCATTAATTAAATAATTTTTAATTATTTAATTAATTTACATTTTCATTTCTATCCTGATCAATTAAAATTATTTAATTGCATTGCTAATATACCCCTTTCTTCTATAATTAAATAAATCATCATTTATTTAATTATTTCTCTATAGTTAGATAATAATTTTTATTGTTTGATCTTTTATTCTTCCATGATTAAATAATTGTTGAAATTATTTAATTTCTCTCCAATTCCCATTCTCCCATTTAATTAAATTGAATTAATTTAATTAAATGCTCCATATTTTATTTCCTCCAAATAAATAATTTGAATAAATTATTTATTTGCCACTTGTCCCTTTTCCTCTATTTTCTTCCATTTTTTTGAATAAATAATTTGAAATAAATTATTTATGCATCCTTCTCCAGTCAAAGATGCCTTGTCATTAACCCCTTTCATAACCTTCATTTTTGTCATAGCTTTCATTGTTGTCATAGCCGTTGGGTGTCATACCTGTCATGATTCCTCCAAGAATAGCATATTTTTGGTGCATCAATTTTGGACCATTGATCTTGGCATCTTTTATGAGACTCAATCTCAACCATCCATTTTCGAAACCTGCCTCTCATGCATCCTCATCCATCATTCTTGGAATCCTTCTAGAGGATTAATCTTAGTCATTCATTCAAATGGTTGTTTATAAAAACAACCTTCTTCCTCCATTTTCAACTTAACAACTAATTTTCTCTAGCTTTCTTGCTTACTATTTACAAGTTTTGCACAAGTATTTTAACAAATATGAGGGAAAAGTTGCATAAGAAGAAGGAGAGCAAGGGAAGTGAATCAACCAATATGGGGAGTAATTTGTTTTATGTTTTTTTTTTCTAATTCTCTCCATTATATTTTATTCTCTTGTTGATGTGGGATTTTTTTTTTTATGATGATGTCACACAAGATGCCTATTTGTTAGGTTTTCATCAAGGTGACATTTTTTATTTTTTTTATATCGGCTTGATGTTCTAGATGATCACTGATTGTTTTGAATCCTTTGATGGTGTTGATATAGATACTAGTGTCATGATATGCCAATAGTGACCTTTATGGAGTAGTTGTCTTGTTACAATCATAGCACTTGCATACAATTGATCGATGTCATTGTGATCCTCTCTACTTCTAGGTTTTTCCTTATCAAAATACACACATCGTGATAAATTTCCATGTGAGTCCTTATGATAAAGAGTTGCTGCCAAGATGACCGCACAAAGCACACAGTCAAACTGATCATATGTCTCTACCAGGACCTCCCACCGGATCTCATAGCCCTTAATCCTGAGCTGCACATTCTCCTCAGTCTCATAATAATCATACAGTACCTGAATTCCTCGAGTCAGATCCTACCACACATGCTCACCACAAATGGGTAGCCCTCAGTCTCATAATAATCACAGAATGCCTAAGTCCTTGAGTCAAATCATATCGCACACACTCACCACAAATGGGTAGCCTTAGGATCCTGTATACATCCTCTAGGGTGACTATTGCCTCCCTTGTAGGAAAATGGAAGCTGCTCATATCTGAGTGCCACCACTCTACTAATTTTGTTAGCATACCCCTGTTTACCCTGATCATGGGCATATACGTCACATAAAATAAACCTATCTCTAACAACACACCCCTCTCCTTATCGCCCAACTGGTCTCGCAACTAGAAAACATTTGGCCTTGACTCTCGTTTGTAAATGGGGGGAACCAACACCTAAAAACATTAAGAAACCAATAACATTAATCCAAAACCCTCATTTGACCTATTGAATCTAAATTGACCAAGTCAAACCTTCCTAGTCTAGGGAAATTTTTTAATGAGGCAATTGCGTTGCACTTTCTATCTAATGCGTCACATAAATTATAACTGGCCTGCAACTACAAATGCATCACATGCCCAACACATGCATCACTTGGACTTGCGTATGCATCACACAAAATCATTTGCATCATTCGCAATCACAATTGCAACTCAAAAATTCACTTGTGTTGCATAAATTTATGTGTCACACTGCAAACATTCCTACCCTATCCCTAGGCATTTGCATCGCGCTGAGTTAATTGCGGTGAACCATTTCTCAATTATGTCAAATGCGACATCAAATATGTTGCATGTCTTGCACCGCATTCATTTGCTAAGTTATTTGCTACCTTAAATGCATGCGAAATGAAAAAATTAAAACATAGGTTTGTCAAACATACCGAGTTAGGTGCTCCCTTAGGTCGATGGTAGGTATAGATCCTGTATGCATAGTGGGAAGCCTCTAGAATGGGAGACATATTCACTACCTAATCACTTTGAGCTCTCAAAATTTCTAAATTGGGAATGTGAAAATGACCCTTTTCAGATTCAAATTGCCATTTATAGGTCCAACTTTAGGGTTTTTGGCCTGTCTTGTCTTCTGGACGCACCCTTTGACACCCTGGACTTTGAATTTCACCCTATCTTTGACCTTGATCATGAATTTTGTCTTCACCATCACAATCCTTGTCATCCTTTTGTCTTATCAGGACAATTTTCCAAAATTTTGATTTTTTTTTAAATTTGTCAAATTTTCCCGAGGGGCCATTACTTGTACCCTAACTTCACCGAGGCATCCTAGAGTACCTTTGATTGAATTTATTTGACAACACGATAAACTGCATTATGTTAAAGAGGGGCAAAATGTAGACACTGAAAAAATGTCCTAAGTCTGTGAGCACCATTTTTCTTGGTCTACGTCCTTCGATAATTGAATAATTTTAATTATTCGATTATGTCTGATCATATTCCTCCATAAATTAAATATTTTTTAATTATTTAATTAATTCACCTTTTCATTTCTATCTTGATCAACTAAAATTATTAATTGTGTCGCTAATATACCCCTTTCTTCTATAATTAAATAAATCATCATTTATTTAATTATTTATCTACAGTCAGATAATAATTTTTATTGTTTGATATTTTATTCTTCCATGATTAAATAATTGTTGAAATTATTTAATTTCTCTCCAATTTCCATTCTCCCATTTAATTAAATTGAATTAATTCAATTTAATTAAATGCTCCATCTTTTATTTCCTCCAAATAAATAATTTGAATAAATTATTTATTTGCCACTTGTCCCTTTTCCTCTATTTTCATCCATTTTTTTGAAGAAATAATTTGAAATAAATTATTTATACATCCTTCTCCAGTCAGAGATGCCTTGTCATTAACGCCTGTCATAACCTTCATTTTTGTCATAGCTTTCATTGTTGTCATAGCCATCGGGTGTCATACTTGTCATGATTCCTCCAAGAATAGCATATTTTTGGTACATCAATTTTGGACCATTGATCTTGGCATCTTTTATGAGACTCAATCTCAACCATCCATTTTTGAAACCTCCCTCTCATGCATCCTCATTTGTCGATCTTGGAATCCTTTTAGAGGATTAATCTTAGTCGTCCATTTGAATGGTTTTCTATAAAAGAAATCTTCTTCCTCCATTTTCAACTTAACAACTAATTTTATCCAAATTTCTTGCTTACTATTTGCAAGTTTTGCACAAGTATTCCAACAAATCTGAGGGAAAATTTGCATAAGAAGAAGGAGAGCAAGGGAAGTGAATCAACCAATATGGGGAGTAATTTGTTTTATGTCTTATTTTTCTAATTCTCTCCATTATTTTGTAGTCTCTTGTTGATGTGGTTTTTTGTTCTAGAGGTGTTAGCTATCACTATTCTAGGCTAGAAAATAAGAAACCCCATCTCACAATAATAACAGTATACTGGTTCAGAATACCAGATCAAGATTGAACTTAAACTTGCAGTTGCAACTCATATAACATGGTGACATCAATGACAACACAAAAGTTGCATAATAAAATTTTCTTCATTCTTCCAACAGATCTTGAATGAAAATGAGCTTGAAGACCTAGAAAAAAACTTTGGTGCTACTCCAAGACTTCAACTTTTCTTGCTTTTGAAACTTGAAGGCTCTTGTGAAAGAATGCTTGAAGATTCTTGAATGCTTGGATCTTGAAATTGCTCTTGAAAATGATTTCTTAGATGAAATAATGACCTAGAAGCTTGCTTATATAGGCATTAACACCTAATTGGCTGTTATTTAGATCTCAAAAGATGACATCAACCAAAAATTTGAATTAAAAAGGTGATTTTCCTAATAAAACCCTAAAAAAGCCCCAAATGGGACTCATATGGCACCTCTGGCGTATGGGTCCCACCTAGGGGGATTCATATGCCCAAGGTGGCATATGAGTCCCACCCTAGATTTTTGTGGTGGGTTGTTAAAACTTTAGGTGTTTTTGATGATTTTGTCAAGTTTTTAGCTGAAATAAGCCTCAATATCCAAAATAATGGGTCTTAAAGGCCTATTAATGATGATTTAAAGGGTATTTAATGCAAGGGTACCAAAATAGGTCCAAATTAAGTGCGAAATTGCACCACTTTCAAGAGTGTACAATTTTCTACAATACATTTAGCCCCCACTTTAGCGCCCATAGGACTCTACATGCATATGCAAGCTAAAGGACTCAAAAATAAACTTTGTTTCATAAAAGGATATACATATAAGTTCATTCACAACATGGGAGAATGAAACCCCCACTATAGCTATCTACAAAACTACAATGTTAGGAACCGCATCCTACAACACAAATTTGTTAGTTTTCCAAAAATCCTCTTATCTAACTTCACATTTGAGGGTAGATGTATTCCCCCCTTGATTCTGCTTGCTATACGGAGGTGGAATCAAGGTAGCAGTCAAACCACATCGAATAATGTAAGTCATATGATAGGGTATTTCCAAGTACCATACCACATGATTATAGACATTTAATGAAGATGGTAGTGGAATCACGAATCCAATGCAACAATCAACATAAAAAACATAGCTCTCTAGCACCCGTTATGTTAATTTGAATGAATGACACTTTTTTAACCCTAATATAGGAAAAAGCCCAATTTTTAGCATATATAAGAGTAAAAAGTGAATTAATTTCTAACTATTTTGTCATTTACCTTCTTGTAGCTTGACTTTGGTAAAGAGTGATTGAAGATTTCGAGCCGACAGGAGTATGAAATTTTGAGACTAGATGCCTTATGAGAGAAGGTAGCCCGCAACGAGTGTCATTATTAGGTGCATTGATTTTTCTACCTTAGCTTTGTCCTTACACATTTATTTTATGTTTTGTATGAATTTCTAGGTTGATTTAGGGCTTTGGAGAAATGTTTTGCAAAGTGTCCCTTTTTTTTCTCAAAGTGTCCCCTTTTTCATAAAGTGTCCCTTTTGGTCGCGAAGTGTCCCCTTTTGTCGCAAAGTGTCCCACTTTTTCGCAAGGTGTCCCATTTCTTTGCAAAGTGTCCCGAAAGGGGCCTAAAGTCTCTAGGACCCTTAGAAAAGTATAATAGAACAACTTTAGTGCACTCTTTTTAATTGTTGATGTATAAATTTAAGATGTTAGAATGCTTATAGGACATATTTTTTCTTTTTTGTTAGATTACACCTCGGTCATGGCAGCATCTTAGTAGTAGATAGATCTATCACCCCCGAGACCTAGCCCCAATACTTTCAATGGAGGATAAAAATATATTATAGACCACAAGATTGTATTGGGTGTACCTCATGCCCCCCATGAGGTACCGTGATGCTGTGTTGATGGCATTGGCAGAGCGGTGGGATGTAGATACATGCACGTCTCATCTACTAATAGGTGAGATGACGATCACTCTAGAGGACATCCATCGTATACTTTGAGTTTTGATTCAGGGTGAGAGGGTACATTTTCTAGGGGATAAATCATTTCATGAGATGAAATACGATATGCAGTACTGTCTTGAAGGGTCGATTCATGCTGACATCATGCGACCACAAATTGATCTAGTGATGCTACTATATTCGTGAGCTCCACTTGTTGGATGGATTATGGTATTTACCATAGCACTAGTACTTGTACTTGAAAATTGAGGAGCACATTTAGAGGGAGGACTAGTACATATGATATGGGGGATGACAAAGCAGATGACCATGTATGCCTGGGGGTACAATGTCCTTGTGCAGTTATATTATGATCTAGGGAGATTTTCATTCCATGAGGTCAACAGTATGGTACATTGTACACTACTGCAAGTGTGGTGCCTAGAGCATATCATGTACACTAGGTTGACATGATTTCCATGTACATCAGCCCTAGGGTATCCTTGCACATTCAACTATCCACTAAGGCGACTATGGTAGTACTAGGATTTTCAGTTTTGGAGAGTCCAATTTGACTGATTGGATGAAAAGGAGATCATATGGAGACCTTACCAAATTATACCACAGTGGCCAGATGAGACTTGGCAGGTAAGGAGATTACAAATGGATAGATGTTTGATAGGCAGACATGATTATGTAATATGACCCTTCTACTTTGATTGTTTCATGCAACAGTTTGGATAGGTCCAGGTACCACCCATGGCACACTTCTTTTTTCAGGAGATCAATATGGAGTGCTCAGAGGCCTGGTGATACTAGACAATCCACTACCGATGATGTCGTCTATAGTGACTTTGATGATGATGATCATGATATGCCTTAATTCTCTAACACTGATGACATTAGTACCACAAATTCCTATGAGGAGTGGTGGGAAACAACACAACCAAATCCTATATTCTTGATGGATGATCCAATAGGTGATGCAGGACCACTCCCAGATCAGATATATGAGGAGGATAGAGCTAAGGAGATATAGGTAAGGGCTGTAGAGATATTCATAGATGTGATAGATGAGGAGTATGATGAGGCTATTTATCCTGAAGTCCCAATGAGAATGGAATGTCTCGTTGATGATGTTGGTGTCTTCGGTATAGCTCTTGGTGAACAGTGGTCATCGGTGTAACATATTTTTATTCGATAAGATCTCTTGGTGAAGGTGATATGTCTTGCCGACTATTCTTTGGAGCTCAGTATAACATGTGACTTCAGTGTAACCCTTGTTGACTCGGCGTGAGGTCCTGGCAAAAGCGATAGGTCTTGCTGACTGTTTGGTGCTTCAATGTAACACATGAAAGCTCGATAGGATGTCTTGGCGAGATCGATAAGTTTTTCTGATAGCATGACTCTTCGAAGTGACTTGTGAGCTCGATGAAACATCTTGGCAATAAGAATAACTCTTTCCAATATCGATATGAATATTATGTAGCATCGGCGAGACATTGTTAGTGTCTCACCGAGATGCCAAGAAAGCTTGAATCTCTTTTGACTATTTGACCATCCTATGTGGAGTCTCGTGGATGAATAGGAAGAGCCGAATGGGAACCGTTGGAAGACAGTCTGTTGTGATAGTTTTGTGAGGAAGTTCAACAAATAGGGAACACCATGAATATAGTTTGAAGTTGCAGATGCTTGATGGTTCGATTAGTTTTGATCAACAGTTGTTGTATCATTTCGATCTGTATCAGTAAATGAATTCTATTCTGTGTAGACTGTAAGTTGAAGGTTATTGTACAAAGATTGTTCATGGTGAATGCTAATGTATATAGACATTAGAAAGATAAGTCTAAAACTTGTATGTAATCATTATTACTGTAATACAAAGTGATTTCTCTTGGTGTGGTGGGTTTTTATCCTGTAAGGGTTTTCCCACATATATCTGGTGTTCATGTGTGATTGTCAAATACTTTTTTTCTGTTATTTGCTTCATAGTGCATCTTAATTGCACTGTAAGTGTAAATTTTAAAGTGTATCTGCATTCTTCCTTGAGGTATTGACATTAGGATAATTGTTTTCCGCATCTAATTTTCCTTACAAGTGGTATCAGAGCCTGGCCAGTTGTGTTATCCTTGTGGGTACATTAAGTTTTTTGAGTCAATTCTATTCAGTGGGAGTCTTGTAGAAGTTTGTCAATTTCTAATTACAGATTGAGATGGCTAGCACATCAAGAAAGATTGAAATAGAGAAGTTCAATGGTAGTAACTTTGAGTTGTGGAAACTCAAGATGGAGGATCTCTTCGTGGATCATGATCTGTGGCTTGCAGTGTCTGGAACTAAACCTACAAGCATGAAGCAAGAGGATTGGGACCTTGCAGATAGAAAGTCTAAGGGGCTAATAAGGCTCTGTTTGGTAGACTCCGTTCTTCTCAATGTGCATGAAGAGAAAACTGCGTCTACCTTGTGGAAGAGACTGGTGTCTATTTATCAAGGGAAGTCCTTTGTGAATAAATTGTTCCTGAGGAAGAAGCTATACTCTTTGAGAATGCATGAAGCAGGGTCTATAGCTGATCATTTGAATGCATTTAACATGCTGCTTGCTCAATTAACATCTGTTGGTGTAAAAATTGAAGAAGAGGATCGCTGTATGCTATTACTGTGTTCTTTTCCAGACTCTTGGGATCATCTGGTGATGGCTATTGGGAGTACAACATCTAGTTTCAAGATGGAAGATGTTGTTGGTTCTTTGCTATCAGAAGAAATGAGAAGGAAATCTTCTGAGATGGCGAAGGAGGCCCTTGCTATTAGAGGAAGGTCAAAAGAGAAAGGAAAGAAGAAGGACAAGAAGTCCAAATCAAAATTAGAGGGGAAATCAAAGTCTCTTGGCAAGAAGTCCAAGGTGAAGTGCTAGAACTGTGGGCAACCTGGTCATGTCTGAAAGGATTGTAAAGAGGAGGAGGAGAAGAAGAAGTATTCTTCTGACAATGAGTCTTCTCACAGTGATGGAGATGCCTTCATTACAGCCTTGGCTACATAGGCATTAGATGATGTCTAGCTGATTGATTTTGGAGCATCTTTCCACATGAAATATCATAGAGAATGGTTCACAAAGTATGAAGAATACGATGGTGGAAAGGTGTACTTGGCAAGTGATTCAACTTTAGAAATTGTTGGCCGTGGAAGAGTTAGAATACAATTCCCCAATGGCAGAGTGAAGGGAATCAATAATGTAATGCATATACCAGGTCTGGCTTGAAACTTATTTTATGTAAGTATGTTGAATGATATTGGAGTACAAGTCATGTTCTCTGGAAATGGCTACAAGATGACTAGAGGTTCAATGGTGCTGGCTAGAGGTGCTTGAATTGGTACCTTGTAGCTGGATGCACAGGCTGTTCAATGTAACAGTGTCTCTGTCAAGTCATAGAAGGCTACTTCGGTAAAGAGGGAAATATCCCTAATTATGTAAACTCTATGGAAGTAAAACTTCCAGCAGAGAAGACTATGCTTTGGCATCATAGGCAAGGCCACATAGGAGAGAAAGGTTTAAAAACTTTGAAGAACAAAAACCGGTTGAGGGGCTTGAAGATTGTAACCTTGAATTTGAATTCTGTGAACACTGTATATATGGAAAGAATCACTATGTTTCATTTTATTCCAGTCCTCATAAATCTTCTGGTTTGCTAGATTATATTCATTATGATGTATTTGGTCTAGTGGATGTTCCTTCTTTGTCTAAGTCAATATACTATGTGTCGTTCATTAATGATTATTCAAGAAGAGCATTTGTTTATTTTTTGAAAAGTAAATCAGAAGTGTTTAGTCGATTTAAGGAATTTAAGAACCTTGTTGAAAATCAGACTAATAGAAAAATAAAATGCTTAAGGACTGATAATGGTGGTGAATTTTGTTCTGATGAATTCGAGAGGTATTGCAAAGACCATGGGATTAAAAGACATAAAACTACACCTTATACTCCACAACAGAATGGAGTTGTAGAGAGGTTCAATAGGATAGTGATGGAGAAAGTATGAAGTATGCTTAGTAGTGTTGGCTTGGAGGAGAAGTTTTGGGTTGAGGTTGTATCTACTACATGTTACCTAATTAATCATTCTCCAAATTCTTCTCTTGTTGAGAAAACACCTTTGGAAGCATGGTCTGGTAAGAAGCCCTCTTTAAGACATATTTGTGTTTTTGGCTGTGAGGCATATGCTTATGTGCCAGATGTGAAAAGATCTAAACTAGAGAACAAGGCTGTCAAATGTATTTTTATTGGCTATAGTGATGTCATAAAAGGATACAAGCTTTGGAATCCTGATACAGAGAAGGTCGTATATAGTAGAAGTGTAATCTTTCGTGAGCTAAAACCTTCCACCTTGGATCTGCAGTTAGAGACAAAGTCAAAAAATAATAAGGATGTAGTTGGAATTCCTCCTACACCAGAGAAAGAGGAATTGAAAATTCAAAATGTGCCTAAAACTGAGGAGAGCTCCAACAATTCTGAAAGTTTTGAAGAAGAAGAAGAACCTCAGCCTCAGCAAGTGAGGAGGTCAACTCGTGAAAGAAAACAACTAGATAGGTATGGGTTCTCTTTGATAGATTCTACTTGTGCCTATGCTTTAATTTCAAGCATTGATGAGCCTAGGACTATAAAGGAGGCATTTAAAATATCTGATTCAGACTCTTGGTTGGAAGCCATGAATGAAGAAATGGCATCATTAGAAAAGAATGAAACCTAGAGTTTGGTGCCATTGCCTAAAGGTAGAAAAGCTGTGGGTTGCAAATGGGTATTCAAAAAGAAGATTGGTCTAGATGGTAGTGTTGAAAAATATAAGGAAAGATTGGTTGCAAAGGGTTATTCCCATGTAGAGGGAATTGATTATGGGGAGATTTTCTCTCCTGTAGCTAGGATGACGTCTATTAGATTTCTTTTGTCACTTGCAGCAGCGTATGACTTAGAGGTCGAATAGATGGATGTGAAAACAATATTTCTTCATGGTGATCTTGAAGAAGAAATCCATATGTCCCATCCTAAGCACTTTGTTGAAAAAGGTAAAGAGAAACTGGTTTGCAAATTAAAAAAGTCTCTGTATGGGTTAAAGTAGTCACCTAAAATGTGGTACCAGAAATTTGATACTTTTGTATTGTCTTTGGGATTTGTGAGATCAAAATCTGATCATTATGTTTATTATAAAGCTGAAAGTGATCAGATTCTTATTATTGCTCTCTATGTTGATGATATGTTGTTCATAGGCAATAGTAAGCTAATGATTTATGATCCTAAGTCTCAGTTGTCTGCTAAGTTTGAAATGAAAGATCTTGGTGCAGCAAGGTATATTCTGGGGATGGAGATAACCAGGGATAGAAATAATAGAAAAATTTGGCTCAGTCAGAGCAAGTATATTAGGACCGTTCTAGAGAGATTTTGCATGAATGATTGCAAGCAGTTAGTTTTTCCAGTCTTGCAGGGAACAAAGCTATTTGTTGAAGATTTTCCAAAAATCTCCTACTAAGATGGAGGACATGACCAGTATGCCCTATGCTAGTGTGGTTGGCAGTCTCATGTATGTAATGGTTTGTACAAGGCCATACTTTTCCCAAGCAGTGGAAGTACTTAGTGAATTTATGGCTAATCCAGGAAGAACACATTGGGATGCTGTGAAGAGAGTGTTTAGATATTTGAAGGGAACTTCAGATTTTGCATTGTGTTACCATGGGAACTCAGTTGAATCACAGAGGACTCTTAACATTTGTGGCTATGTGGATTCTGATTGGGTGGGGGACATTGACAGCAGGAGGTCCACTAGTGGATACACTTTCATGTTGAATGGTGGTGCAGTGAGTTGGATGAGTAAGCGGTAGGCTATAGTCGCTTTGTCCACTACAGAGGCTAAATACATGGCAGCTACTCATGCTTGTAAAGAAATAGTTTGGTTAAAACATTTGTGTTCTAACATTGGTTTTGATGCAGGGGAAATAACTATTTTATGTGACAGTTAGAGTGCAATTTGTCTGGAAAAGAACCCTACTTTCCATGCCAGGACGAAAAATATAGACGTACAGTACCACTTTGTACGAGATATGGTGGAGGATGGAAAGGTCAGTTTGGAAAAGGTTGATACTCTGGAGAATGTTGCAGATGCATTGATGAAGCCAGTGAGCACAGAAAAGTCTTGGTGGTGTGCCAGTTCAATGGGCCTTAGTGCCCATGTTTTTCAGTAACTTTTGTTGTGCTTTGGAGATGCCTATGTGATCTTTGTCAAGTGGGAGATTGTTGGAAAAATATGCCTCAATCATCACAGGCTGAAACCTCTTTAGGAGCCTATTCAGTGTGACATCTTCTATGTCTGGTGCAGTTTGGAACATTATGTTTTGTACAAGTCATTGTGCCCTTAGAGGAGTCTCACCGAACATATACACTTTGGATTCTATCACTATGACATATTGTATTCAGGGTGACCTCTTAGCACCCGTGGAGATCTTTGACCGATAGGCCATTTAATCGTATATCAGGAAGACTGATGGTGACCACGGGCTTCAGGATAACCTTTGGTGGCTAAGAGAGAAGTCCCAATGAATAGCCAAAGTCTCACTGACAGTTAAATAACTAAGGTTCATTAGAGTAACAATGTTTGTTTCGTTATGATGTCTCAGCGATGTGTAAAGGTCTCACCGACGGAGGTTCAAATGTTGGTCATCAGTGTAACACAAAGAGTCTCAGAGAGAAGTCTCAGCGAGAATGGAATGTCTCATCGATGATGTTGGTGTCTTCGGTATAGCTCTTGGTGAATGGTGGTCATTGGTGTAACATATTTGTATTTGATAAGATCTCTCGGTGAAGGTGATATGTATTTTTGACTATTCTTTGGAGCTCGGTATAACATGTGACTTCCATGCAACCCTTGTTGACTCGACGTGAGGTCCTAGTGAAAGCAATAGGTCTCGCGGATTGTTTGGTGCTTCAGTGTAACACATGAAAGCTTGATAGGATGTCTTGGCAAGATTGATAAGTTTTTCCAATAGCATGACTCTTCGAAGTGACTTGTGATCTCGATGAAACATCTTGGCGATAAGAATAACTCTTACTGATATTGATATGAAGATTATGTGGCATCGGCGAGACACTATTAGTGTCTCATCGAGATGCCAACAAAGCTTGAATCTCTTTTGATTGTTTACCATCCTATGTGGAGTCTTGTGGATGAATAGGAAGAGCTGAATGGGAATCGTTGGAAGACAGTCTATTGTGACAATTCTATGAAGAAGTTCGACAGATAGGGAACACCATGAATATAGTTTGAAGTTGTAGATGCTTGATGGTTCGGTTAGTTTTGATCAACGGTTGTTGTATCATTTTGATTTGAATCAGTAAATGAATTCTATTATGTGTAGACTGTAAGTTGAAGGTTCTTGTACAAAGATTGTTCATGGTGAATGTTGCTATATACAAACATTAGAAAGATAAGTCTGAAAATTGTATGTAATCGTTATTACTATAATACAAAGTGATTTCTCTTGGTGTGGTGGATTTTTCTCCTGTAAGGGTTTTCCCACATATATCTAGTGCTCATGTGTGATTGTCAAATACTTTGTTTCTGTTATTTTTCTTCATAGTGCATCTTAATTGGACTATAAGTGTAAATTTTAAAGTGTATCTGCATTCTTCCCTGAGGTATTGACGTTAGGAGAATTATTTTCCACATCTAATTTTCCTTGCACACCCAATGAGGCAAGGCTTCCCAGGATGCTCAATCATCTCGAGCCCCAACAAAGGTTGAGAGACTTTAGTCAGAGATATCTAGGCTATACGTGGATATAGATCATCTAGAGGAGGAATTCCAAGAGGCCCTTGGGTGAGTACAGGGTTTGCAGTATGCTATGGATGTACTCAAAGGCTCACGATCATGATCACATACCACCATCTCTTGACCAACCGCCTCTAGATAGATGCGAGCACCATATCTTGAGGGATCTAGCAATCACAACATCATTAGCATTGTATGTATTGATGACATGTACACAAAACTTATATATATATATATATATATATATATATGATCATTTGATGTTTGGTTACTTATGTTTATGTGTTAAATGAAAATGTGATTGATCAAATAATCTTTGTAAGACTATTTAATAAATCTCTCCATGATTTAACATGTTTTATGTGATCAAATTAAAACTTATTCTAGTTTCTCTTAGATGCAACATTATGATTAAGTATGTTATGCTAAATTAAATGTGCCTATGATCTAATTAAAGAACATTAAATGCATATAAGGATCTAATCTAACACAATATACAAGATTATCTTGAATATTATGAAATCTAAAGTAACCATTTAAAAGTTAATTTAAATAATTACTTTAGTATTCAAGACACACAAATAATTGTTTGTCAAGAACGAAGCAATGTGAGAGCACATAGAACATTATTTACTAACTCTAACACCAATGATTTATCATCCACACTATTAAAGAAGATTAGGGATAATATCGACACATATGCATGACATTTATAGGCTCCTTAAGTGGTGTACCATCCATTTCTATTGATGTATGTGTTCTGGAGCCATAACTTTCATAATTATATAAGGTCGTAAAAAATTATGACTAAATTTTCCTTTTTCAGTCGGGTTGGCATAACATTATGTTGATTTTTGAATAACACCAAATCACCTTTGTTGAATACACAAGGGGTGACATGATGACTATGTAAGGAAATCTAGGAGCACATCTAGTGAAAACTCCATAACAGTAGTGCCTTTGGTAACTTTCATTTCAATAGGTTGCCTCAAAGACACGTACAACTATGTCCTAAAGTGGAAACAAACATAGTTATTTCCTACATTAATCCTTCTGAGAGAAACACATGTAAATTCAACAACAATCAACAACACAGATGAAAGACACTACAAAATATAGAACACAAAGATTTTATGTGGGGAAAACCCTTTCAGGTAAAAAACCCCACTCTCCAAAGTTTGAGCCATTTTATTATTCAGCAACAAAAAGTTACAATATAGTTTTAGGCTCTTAGCCTTTCAGAGATTACATCTTGTTCATTCTGGATACAACTGGTAGCAAACTCTCCCAGGAAGATCAATCATGGCATTCATGATCAAGAGAGATTCCAGCACAACTCTGCCTCTCTCTTCCTCTACTTTGACCTCATGGCCTCGGCCTTTCAGCCAGCCACTCGGTCCTCACTATCTCTCTCCTTCTCTTAGCCCTTCAGATCATTAGCTTATCAACTTCTCAACACTCTACTACAGAATGTCCAATGCATACATATATGCATTCGTTCTCAACAGGCTCTCTATGAATTGGTTCAAGATCACACAAAAGCAATCACCCAACTCAGCATCCTTATCATCATAGATGTTTCTACTCCTATGTAGATTTATCCTTGCAGACCGTTCAACTCCATCGCAACTACTACAAAAAATCCAACTGCCAACTGTTTGAATTTCCCTTCCTCTGATTGGTCCATGAGCCAAGTCAAACAGTCAAGAAAACAATCCACCGAGTTCACATGTCGGTGAGACATGAGAAGTGTCTCCTCGATGCTCAAGGGATTCACAGACGATATCGACATAGGTTCCAATAGTTGGAAAGAGGTTATATCGAACGCCATGAGTCATACTGAATCCATCGACATCCATTTTATTTCCATCGACAAGCCATTTTACCAATGCTCACAAGTCATATTGATTTCAACTTTGCCATCAGCAAGACATTACTGTTTGCCAAGAGTTCTCATCGAGTCTCCTGAAGTTTCACCGGAGCACCAAATAGTAGTCGGAAAGACTTTTGTCTCTCGCCAAGACCTCACTCTGAGCATAACCAAGTCTTACTGAGTCAGCAAGACTTATGTCTTTTGCTAAGACCACATACCAAGTGCTCATGTCTTGCCGAGTTAGCAAGACATTTGACTTCGCCAAGACCTTTCACCAGGCACCGAGAGCTACACCGATGACTTGCATCCCCATCGGCGAGACCAACAGCTGTTGCCAAGACTTCATGCTGAAGTCTCGAGGTTACCCAAGCCTACCTTTCACCAAGAGTCATTCCAAACGCATCCCACACCATCGGTGAGACAAATTCCTATCGCCAAGACTTCATAGCGAAGCCTTCAAGTCATATCGATGACTCCAATCGGCGAGACATCTCTTGGTCGCCAAGAGTACATGCCGATAGGAACAAGTCATGCCGATTTCCACATTGGCCAAACATACTAAAGGTCATGCCGATATCGGCAAGACTTCCTATCATCACTGAGATAACATTCTAACACATATGAGTTTCCTCGATGACCACGAGCAATATCGGAAAAACTTCACATATCGCCAAGACTTCATGCCGATACCCTTTGAGTTACTCCAAGTGTATTCAGTCGGCCGAAAATCTCCCAATCGCCAAGAGATCTTCCTGAATGTTCAAGTCACCCCGATGACTACAATCGGCAAGACATCTCCCTATCGCTAGGACCACATACCGACACACTTGAGTTACCCCGACAGCTCCAGGAGAAATCATATCGGTGAGACAACCCTCCATCACTAAGACTTCATATCGAAGCAAATGGGTTACACTGATGATCCAGTCGCCATAGGTCACACTGACATATGCTAGGCACCCGATAACAAACCCTTATGTCACTGAAACATTCCCACTCAGCAAAGGGTTATAGCGAATGCACCAAGTCACAACGATAGGCTCCTTCAGAAAAACAGAAGCAATGTCACAACGACATGAGCAAAACACAAGATTACTAAACTGTTAGTCGGCTAGACACCAAGAATGTCACAGTGACCATGATTTCTCAGAGGTTTTAGCTTGTGAGATTGAGGCAATATTCCAACAATCTCCCACTTGATGAAGATCACACATACACCTTCAAAGCAACCAGAAACTAGGAGCACACTAGCTCCACTAGTTCAAACCCTACAATTCTCAAGACACCCAATCAACATGATTCAACAGATAACAGTCCATTAGACAATCTATAACAAAGATCAGGCATCCAACTACAACTCATTGACCAACAAAGCTACCGATCACAGCCTTCTAGGAAACCACATAGACCTCAAACATGCTCTCATGCTCCATCAAGAAATCAGCTCCAAGATCCAAGATGTCCACCATCCAGGCAACAATCTTGTCATCTTCCAACATGCCACCTATGGAAGAAGGATACAATGCCAAGGTGTATAAACACCATTCCAACAAACACAAGAAAAAGATCCCAGTGATATCACCAACAAGATACTACTACCACTTCATTGTGCTCAAACACTATATAGAAGCAATATCAACTTCAAAGCCTCAAACAGAACACAACCATGAAGTCGTCCTCTAGAAACAAGATAAATAACACCAGTTAGAACAACAATCAGAATGACTGCTTCCATCCAACTGATTAACCCACGCGATTGAAAATAGCACCCATAGCTCGTGCTATTCCATCCAATTTTACATACCTCATAGGTATCACCATTAGTAAACTTATGCCAAACTAGAATAGCAAATACAAGTTCCAGTCGAAGAAGACAAGACACATACAAGAACTCCCATTGCCTGAGTAATCCAGATCTAAAAGATCAAAGGCATCAACAAGTCTACCAATAATAGCACATAGAAAATGTAACCCTATAGTACCAAGGAAAAATCCACAATGATATGCACAACCTGCAACAACCTACCACAAGAAACATTTCTCTCACCACAATCCTTCACAGCCATAGAGAGAAACTCTGCACATCATCTTCCTGTAGAACATCCTCCTACCTACACTTCTAACAGCCAACTGTGTCAAGAATGATCTTCTTCATATCCCAAAAGTAAGCCTTAACAACATCCATCCGTTCAATCACCAAGATCAAACCATCTTTAAAACCAATATGGATGTAAGCATCTCAAAGAAGATCCAACTAGTTCATTTCCCATTTTAGGAAATCAGCCCATACATCATCTCCTACCAATTCTCATTAGTAACAAGGAGATAGAAGAAACTGTACAACTTCCACTATGAATCTTCCAGAATCATTAAACAGTAATTCAAGATCCATATCATGAAAGTAAACTTAATAAAACACATCTAAAAAATATAATGGGCCAAATACCTTTCAGATAAACTACTGAGCAGACCAAGAGTGGGAACGAGAATACTCCTTCAAGATATACAAGTCATCATGACTAATCCAAGAGCAATCTCTTCATAGGTCTCTTATTGAACTCATGTTCAACCAAGGTGTAGCCTTCTCAGACTTTCAGACCATTGTCAAAGCTCCAATTAGCTGAATCAAGAACTTATCATGACACCATGATCTACACATCTCCTTAGAAGATACCACGCTTCAAGTGACTTCTCCATTGTCTTTAAGTACAATGCACAATGCCAAAACTCCAGTGCAAACAAGAGTATACCATGACATACAACAAATAGAATCAAAAACAATATCACCTATCAAGCACCACCAACACCTTAACCAAAGACTTCAAGCGTCCTCCATGGTTCCAAGATGTTGCACATCTTCAAATAATGTCCATGCAAAATTGAAAGAACCCTTCTGCAACACTAAAGAAGACCATTCACCACCATGTAATGAATCCACAGTCACTGCTAGAGCTCCCACTGAAAAGTGATACTCGAGCTCTCCAAGCATCATAACCACCTGCTATAGGTTCCCATAACCAATTATTCAGGTACTCAATAGTATCCAACCTCTCATCTCAAAACACAACACCAATGTTCAAGTGACCACAGACAAGGCTAGCTAACAAGTTTGTACCAATAATGAATCAACCTTGTGGATATAGATAGTCCACTTATGAGTTGTCTCATAGCAAACATGTAGGTAAAGACAACCCACAACATTGCACAACCCGTAGATCCATTCAATAGAAATGTGCAAACCCATCATTGAATTGGAAACTGCAACAATGAGATATCAAAGATAATAACCACGTAGACAACATGATTGAAACACCGGATCACACCAGATCTGACTTTCCAAACATGTCCACAACAAGCACCATAATCAAGGAACCCACCATAAGAATGATGAGTGACAAATCACATACCAACACTCCCATGCAGAGAAGAAAAACACACCTCCTCAAACCATGCACCAAGCATGCATGCAAACCTGCAACTATCTCATCCAGCAACACCCCAAAAGGCCAATGTCTAGACAATAGCTTAACAACAACTCCACATGACCACAAGTTTTGCTTAACCATGTAAAACATGCAAAACCACAGAGCCATGCAAGTACAAAACATCCTTAGAAAGGAAACAACAGTTCAGAAAATCCAGGCCCCTTTCAGGCCGAATCTAAACCACCACCATGTACATGCATCCAAGAAAGAGAGAAAGGCTATTTCAGAAGCTTGAAAATCATCTAATGATTAATTCCATAGCCTTCAAGCATTTGAGGTTAACAGAAAACAATGCCTTACAACACCAGGAACCACCACCTAGCATAAGCACTCTCTTCCATGACTGAGTAACAACCTAGGCTTCTCCATATCACCCAGGAGCCTGACACACAAATGCCCAATATGAAAGCTTTACTACTACACAACCACAGAGCAAAGAAATCCACCTCATACTCCAAGGTTAAACCTTTACCAGCTAGGAGACACAAATCACAACATGATCAACTCCATTTTCCATCTTGACCATCCTTCAAGCTGCATGCTATCACAGAATACCACAGGCTTCCACTCATCAAAGGATCAATCCATCAGTCCATTCCTCCAGATTTCTTTCAGCCCATCAAGCTAAGAAATCTTCATGGGAGAAATATACAGAACCATCAATTTAGGAGCACATTTAGTGAAAAATCCATAACAGTAGTGCCTTTGGTAACTTTCATTTCGATAGGTTGCCTCAAAGACACGTACAACTATGTCCTAAAGTGGAAACATACACAGTTATTTCCTACATTAATCCTTCTGAGAGAAACACATGTAAATTCAATAGCAATAAACAACACAGATGAAAGATACTACAAAATATAGAACACAAATTTTACGTGGGGAAAACCCTTTCGGGTAAAAAATCCCACTCTCCAAAGTTTGAGCCATTGTATTATTCAGCAACAGAAAGTTACAATATAGTTTCAGGCTCTTAGCCTTTCAGAGATTGCATCTTGTTCATTCTAGATACAACTGGTAGCAAACTCTCCCAGGAAGATCAATCATGGAATTCATGATCAAGAGAGATTCGAGAACAACTCTGCCTCTCTCTTCCTCTGCTTCGACCTCATGGCCTCAACCTTTCATCCAGCCACTCGGTCCTCACTATCTCTCTCTTGCTCTTGGCTCTTCAGCTCATTGTCTTATCAGCTTCTCAGCACTCTGCTACATAATTTCCAATGCATACATATATGCATTCATTCTCAATAGGATCTCTGTGAATCGGTTCAAGATCACACAAAAGAAATCACCCAACTTAGCATCCTTATCATCGTAGATGTTTCTACTCCTGTGTAGATTTTTCCTTGCAGACCGTTCAGCTCCATCACAACTGCTGCAAAAAATCCAACTGCCAACCGTTTGAATTTCTCTTCCTCTGATTGGTCCACGAGCCAAGTCAAACGGTCAAGAAAACAATCCATTGAGTTCACATGTTAGTGAGACACAAGAAGTGTCTCCCCGATGCTCAAGGGATTCACAGATGATATTGGCATAGGTTCCAACAATCAGCAAGAGGTTATATCGAATGCCATGAGTCATGTCGAATCCCTCGACATCCATTTCATTTCCATCGGCAAGACGTTTTACCGATGCTCACAAGTCATATCAATTTCAACTTTTCCATCGGTAAGACATTACCATTTTCCAAGAGTTCTCATCGAGTCTCTTGAAGTTTCATCGAAGTACCAAATAGTAGTTGGCAAGACTTTTGTCTCTCGCCGAGACCTCACTCCGAGCACAGCCAAGTCTTACCGAGTCAGCAAGACTTATGTCTTTCGCCAGGACTTCATATCGAGGTCCTAAGTCATACTGAGCGCTACATTCACTAGTCGGAAAGACTTATGTCTTTAACCAAGACTACATATTGAGTGCTCATGTCTTGCCAAGTTGGCAAGACATTTGACTTAGCCAAGACCTTTCACCGAGCACCGAGAGCTACACTGATGACTTGCATCCCCGTCGGCGAGACCAACACCTGTCACCAAGACTTCACGCTGAAGTCTCCAGGTTACCTCCAGCCTACCTTTCGCCAAGACTCATGCCTAACGCATCCCACATTGTCGGTGAGACAAATTCCTGTTGCCAAGAATTCATAGCAAAGCCTTCAAGTTATAACGATGACTCCAATCGGCGAGACATCTCCTGGTCGCCAAGACTACATGTCGATAGGAGCAAGTCATGCTGATTTCCACATCGGCCAGACAGACCAAAGGTCATGCCGATATCGGCCAGACAGACTATCATTGCCGAGACAACATTCCAACACATATGAGTTTCCTCGATGACCACGAGCAATATTGGCAAGACTTCACATATTTCCAAGACTTCATGCCGATACCCTTTGAGTTACTCTGAGCGTATTCAGTCAACCAGACATCTCCCAATCACCACGAGATCTTCTTGAATGTTCAAGTCACCCCGATGACTACAATTGGAAAGACATCTCCCTGTCACTAGGATCACATACTGACACACTTGAGTTACCTTGACGGCTCCAGGAGAAACCATATCGGTGAGACAACCCTCCATCGCTAAGACTTCATATAGAAGCAAATGGGTTACACCGATGACCTAGTCACCATAGGTCACACCGACATATGCTAAGCACTCGATAACAAACCCTTTTGTCGCTGAAACATTCCCACTTGACAAAGGGTTATAGCGAATGCACCAAGTCATAGTGATAGGCTGCTTCGGCAAGATAGAAGAAAAGTCACAACAACATGAGCAAAACAGAAGATTACTGAACTGTTAGTCGGCTAGACACTAGGAATGTCATAGCGACCATGCTTTCTCAGAGGTTTTAGCCTGTGAGATTGAGGCAATATTCCAACAGGCTATAACTATGTTGTAATTTTCTAGCATAAGCTTGGAGATGTTCAAGAGAATTAATGCACTATTCATCAAGCATCTCAAGCTGATGCAATTGTCGTTCTTTATAAGTGTTGTCATAAATAAGTCCTTGAAGAGAAATCCTTAACATGGGGATTTCTAACTCCATTGGCATAATTACCTCAGTACAATAGACAAGGTTATAAGGAGTTTTACCAATAGATTTTATGATACTAGTACAGTAAGCCCATAATGCATATGTCAACTATTTGTGCCAATCCTTATTGTGTTTATTTACTATCTTACTTAGGATTTTCTCTAGGGTCTTATTAGTTGATTTGGCTTTACCATTAGATTGTGGGTAGTAAAGTTTTGAAAAGCGATGTTGGATGTTAAATGTTTCTAGGAATTTCTTCACAACATTATTCTTATATGGTGTCCCATTGTCTGAAATCAATGCAGAAGGAAGTCCAAAGTGAGCAATAATTTGTTCCCATATGAAATGACATATTACATCAATATTTGTTGATCGAAGAGGAATAGCTTCTACCCATTTTGTGAAATAATCTATTGTGGTGATTATAAAAGTATGTCCATTGGAGGAAGGTGGTGATATTTTTCCAATCAGATCTAGTCCCCACAATAAGAATGACCAAATAGGAATTTGGGTCCGAAAATAAGAAGTAGGAGCATGAATCAAATTGCTATGTTCCTAAAATTTGTGACATCTCTTAACATACTTGAAGCAATGTTTTTCCATATGTCTCTAGTAGTATCCCATGCCAACAAGTTTTTGAACTAATGATCTTCCTCCAAAATGACCTCCCCAGGCATCCGCATGAGCCTCTTCAAGTGCTATGGGGATTTCATATTCCTTGAGGAATCTAAGTAAAAGACCATTAAAGGATCTTCAGTATAACATGTCAGAAATAATTGTATACTTAGATGCTAGTTTTCAAAGACAATCTCAAGTATTCATTGTTGTTATCTCAGGAAAGGTGCCTTCTTTTAAATAATTAAATATCAATGTATACCATTCACTAGAGCTTTCCATAGTTTTTGATAATACTTCTTCGACTTTGGGTTTGATTAATGGTTTCATAACTGTATGGACAATAAATGTGAAATCCTTTGAAGGATCTTGAGGGGATATAAGAGAAGTTGCACTTTCCATTGCATCTGCATGCTGATTATCCTTTCATGGGATGTTATCAATGGTAAATGATTCAAATTTCTCTAAACAATTCATTGTGAGATCCTTGTATTTCAATAATTTTTCATGCTTTGCTTGGTATGCCCCATTTATTTTCTTAATGAATAATTGTGAATCACCGAATATCTTAATATTTCAAACTCCCAAAGCCAAAATAGCATGCAAACCAGCAATTAATGCTTCATATTATGTTGTGTTGTTGGTGCATAGGAAGTTTAAGCAATAGGATAAGGGAATATGCTTTCTTGCGAGTGGGATTATTATAACCTCAGTGTTGGAGCTTGTTCTACACTTAGATCCATCAAAGTATAATTCCCATACATCTTCATATTTCTGAATAGTCCACACATTCTCATCAGGGAACATTTCTATATTAGGTAACACCAAGGGCGAGGGCACATGTGCTAAGTGGTTGGTTAAGGCTTATCATTTAATTTCTTTTTGTGAAACAAACTTAAGGTAAAACTTTGTTAACAACATAACCCATTTATCTAAGCATCTTGATAAAGCTTTTTTTACTGAAAAAATGTTTTAGAATATTGAATTTCATCATCACATGTATTTTAGCATTCAGTAAGTAATGTCTCAATTTACTTGTATCGAATACAAGAGCCAAACATTTTTTTTCTATCATTGTGTATCATTTCTCATAATCAATAAAAGTTCGACTAATGTAATAAATAGGATGCTCTTTACCATTTTCATCTTGTTGAGCCAACAATGCTATGAGAGAATGGGCTGATGTTGCCGTCTAAACGATGAATGGTTTGTTTTGCATAGCAGGTTGTAAAATAGGTGGAGTGGCAAGATAATCCTTCAAACTCTCAAAATCTTGGTTACAATCTTCGTTCCAATCAAAGTGCACATATTTCTTGAGGAGATGTGTAAATGGTAATGTTCAATCTGCTAACAATGCTACAAAATGATAGATAGCTTGAATTCTTCCTTGTAAAGTGTGCAATTGAGAGATGTTTCTAGGAGGTAGCATGTTAAATATAGCATCAATTTTCTTTGTGTCCACCTTGATTCCTCTGTGAGATATGATAAAACCTAAAAAATTTCCACTATCTACACTAAAGACACCTTTTCAGATTCAATCTCATTTTGTATTTTCGCATTCGCTCAAAGATCTTCCAGAGGATATTCACATTGTCCTGTCTAGTTAAAGATTTGGCTAGAACATCATCAGCATAATCTTCCAAAATATTATGCGTGTAATCATGAAATATTAATGTCATATCTCATTGATATGTTGCTTCCACATTCTTCAATCCAAAAGGCATGATGACCCAACAAAATTTTCCCCAAACAGTTGTAAATTTTGTTTTATATTGATCTTGAGAGTTGATAAAGATTTGATTGTACCCAAAAAATCCATCTATATGGGAAAATTTATCATAATTATGGAATCAAAACCCTACTTCAATGAAGATGTAATAAAAAAACATTAAAAGGAATTAAACACATATATTAAATGCAAAACCTCCCTTATAATATTCAAATTGTTCACTTCATTAGCCTTCTTTCTTCTCTAATCTGATTTGAAATGTTGGTTCAATCCATTGTGCAAATGCATATGAAGCAAGGAGAAAGCATGTCCTGTGAGAATACTAGAAGAAAATGAAAAAAAACCTTATGATTGCACGATTCGAAACGATAATGCAGATGGAAACTCATGAGATGATCCAAATGAGGAGATGAGATCCCAATTTATAGACTTTCAAAAATGAGTGAACAGACAAGATTGAAAATCAATCTGACAAATGCGATCAAATGAGAAGATGAGTTAGAAGGGAGACTTGCATTTAAAAGTGAGTGAGGAAAATGGAGTTAAGTAAAAAAGTAAATGGAAGCTTTCATTTACACTCAAATCATTCCATTCAAAACTCAAACAAGTGACATAGAAGACTATGAAAAAAACTATGACAAACTAGAGAGAAAATGGGAAAGCGAGAAATGAGGTGGAATTAATAATCCAAAATTATTAATTCCATTCATTTCCTAATTAGCCAATTTATAAAATAATAAATTGTGAGAAGAAAGGAATAAATAAATATTCATTTATTTATTTAAAAAAGGGGGACATGTTAGTGAAAGGGGATTGAATAATTATTTAATTATTCATCCTACGGAAGAATGATCAAAATGGTTCAAAACTCCAACCCTAATGTTGAATTAGGTCCCAACGGTGATTGATAAAAAAAATTAATTGAAAAACATGACAAAATTAATGACAACTAACCAAAGTTGATTGAAATTGAGTGAAAATGATAAGGAGATCAAAAATACCTAGGATTTAATGATGATTTGATAAGAATAAGAAATTGGTAATGAAAAGAGATGAAAATGATGATTAAAATTGACTATAAATGCTTGATGGGGAGATTAATTGAATTGATTGAAAATGATTGATAAAGAGGTTGATAATTAATGGCTAATTAATTATCAACAAAGGTTGATTAATTGAATTGATTAAAAATGATTGATAAAAAGGTTGATAACTAATGACTAATTAATTATCAATAAAGGTTGATTTAGGAAAGATTGATCAAATAATAAAATTGTCGATCATGATGATTCAGGACCAAATGTGTGAACAAGTTCGCTAGGGTTGGAAAGGATTCAAAAGGAATGAAATGAAAGAAGAAGAATGACACAATGTTACAATGGATAAACATCAAATGCGGCATAGAAGAAATGTTAAAATTAGGTTTTGCGAGACTGACATAAACCAATTTTGAGTGTCTACACCATCCATGAATGATAACAAAGCATGTTCCACAGTCGAATATACTATCATGTCGATATTAGGAAGGGGAAAGTCATCATTTAAAGATTCTTTATTCAAGTCACAAAAATCCGTACGCATCCTAATATGATTGTCAGGTTTTGCAATTGTGACAATGTTTGAGATCTAAGGAGAATAATCTATAGGTCTTATGAAACCACCCTCAAGGAGTTTTTGAATTCTCCCTTAACTAGAAAGGATACCTTAGGATTCATCTTTTGTATGTTTTGTCTAACTGGTTTAGCATTTTCAGCAAGGACTATATTATGTGTCACTATCTTAGCATCGATTCCTGGCATATCCAAATAATTCCAAGCAAAAAGTTTAGGAAATTCATGGAGTAAAATTGTGTGATCTTCTTGTTCTTCATCATCAAGTCACTTTCCTATCTTAATTACTTTCTTCTTATCATTGATGTTCATTGGTATGTCAATTGTATCTCCTAGAGGAAGTGCACTTAGTTTTGGAAATTCAGGGTTGTATTCTTATTTACTCATGTCCATCTCACTACTTTCCTTTTGTCCATCATTTTGTTTGGTGCTAATCATAGCACATGTAACCCATTTCTTTTGAGGAGGAGTAGATGGTTTATCATAAACTCCTAGCATTTGTTTCAAGGCTTCATCATCTTCAAAGTATTCCCATGATGGTTTAAAATTCATATCAAGAAATTCATGATGCTTCAAGGTGAGATTTATTTTAGGTTTACACATAATGATGTTTATGTTTAACGAAGGTATTTTGTTTGCTTGTGTTATCTTAGAAGGACAGTATCCAAAACCACTTTTTTTTCTTGCGTGTTATGTTCCACAAGAAAACCAATGCCTTGTTCTTTCTTTCCATATCCTTTTCTACTATAGCCCAATTGATTCATAAGTTCACAATCTCTCCCATAAATTCTTTCCATTTCTTTCAAGTTTGGTGGTTGTTGATAATCTATCTCAATGAATTTTGTTGTGTAGCTTGTGTCTTCTTCAAGCGTAGATGAGGTAGATGCTTGTGAGTTTTCTTTTGAGTTCTTCATTGAAATAACCATTGGTTGCTTTTGTTTTTCATCCTCTTTTCTTGTGATTATGTATTCTCCCATAAACAAAGTGTGAACTCCAAGGAACCCCAATCATCGTCTAATAACTTTGATACTGTGTCTATTTCTTGTTTTCCTTCTTCCATAGGTTCTGTGTTCGATGTTGGAATTAATGTGTTTAGAGGACTTGCCATTCCTTTTTCAACTTATAGAAAACTTTTAGGCTCAGGGTCTATTTCAATTTAATATACCTTCTTATTGTAGACATACTTCATTATACGATGAAGAGTTGAAAAGGAATTGCATGCATTTCATGAATCCAAGGTCACCCTAAAAGAAGATTATATGAAAGATTATTAGGCATTGCATGAATAGGGGTCTACAAGGTAGCCTTTCCAACTGTAATAGGTAAAGTAATCACACCCAGTGGTTGTTTTCCTATGTTATCAAATACACAAATCGACAAGGAATTAGGTTGAATTTTTAACTTATCCTCACCAAGTTTATCCAAAAGTGTGACACTACACACATTAAGAGTAGAACCATTGTCAACAAGGGTTCTTTTTATTCCTAATCTATTGTAGATGGCTATTATAATGAAGGCATCATTTTTCTTTCTCAATTCCAAAGGAGGTAGCTCATGTTGATGAAAGGTAATGTCTACATTAACTGTATTCATTCCTTGTATTAGAGCTTCCACATCATTTGAATTTGTGCCAAGGGGAACTACTACTTGTTGTAAAGCTATTTGAAGCATAGTGTGATAATTAGGTGAATTCTAAATTAGGTACCATAGGTATATCTTTGAGAAGTATTTTTAAGTTGTTCAATAAGATCATACTCCTTCCCATTATGTGAAGTTAAATGAGGAGTGCTAGGAAAAATGGGATTAGGCAAAGGTAAGGTTGTCGGTGTTGGTTGTTTTGGTTGTGGATTGTTTCGAGTGTTGTATGTATGAGAAATGGTATTATTACTTGATTTTTGAAAAACATTGTTCTGAGGTGGGTAAAGAGTAAATTTAGGCTTGTTTTTAGGTTGAGGTTTGTGTGAAGGTGGGTAAAGGATAAGTTGAGGTTGAATCACGTTAACTTCTCTTAGTTTCAATTTATCATAACAAGCCTTAGTGGATTAATCTTGTGAGATGAATTCCTCAAGGGCTTCATCTAACATGTCAAAGTCATCACTACTAAAAGGCTTGAGGGTTAGGTTAACTTGGAAAAAGAGATTTGACATAGTCAAATAACTATACTTCCTCCAAGTGGTTCATCAATTTATAAGTGTTTTTTTTTTAATTTTCAAGCGAATGCCAAATGTACTCTAATCTTATTGAATTATGAGCTAATGCTGAAATTGAAAAGTGCAAGAATCTAATTCTATCCATAATTGCAATGAATGTAGATTATGTTAATTATAGTGATTTGAATGAAACTAAAGCTATGCAAACTGAAATAGAAAGTAGAAGCACAAAAACAAGGTTTTAAATTCTGGAAAAAGTAGTGCAAAATTTGCACTGGGACTGATTCACCCAGAGGGGCATATGAGTCCCAGTGAGGATTTATTTCAAAATTATCAAAAAAATTTAATTAATTTTGATGCTTTTTATGTTGTATGATTTTTAACCTAAGTGAAAATGTAGATTTTATATGAATTTCAATGATTTGAGATGCAAAAATGCAACCTATATGCACTTTCACTAATGCAAAATTATAAACCATAGAATGCCAATTAACTAATGTAAACCCTAATGCAATTGTTAATCCAAGCAATATCTAGGATGATGATGCACTCCAAATCAAAATTATGGTTTTCTAAATACAGGTTCACCAAAATGAAGGGAAGAATTTTTCTTGGGTTCTAGGGTTTGGGACCTAGAATAGCAAAACTCCACACTCTCATTCAAGGATGACCCTAGAGATCTCAATCCAATGGAGAAAGGGGAAAGATATCTAGCAATAGGGCTGTCCTAGGAGCTGATTGTAAACTAATGAGGGGTTCACCGCCAAGTTATGACTTGGAAAGACAAATAGAATGCAAGTTGTAATGCGTAAACCTAATGCAATATAATATTTCACTAAATGACCTAAAAATGCATATAAAACACAATAGAAAGATGCAAGATGAAATGTATGCACCTAGAAATCCAAAGATTATTGGATGGAGCTCTGAAATGCTAGAAATCTTAAAATTTTGGTCTATTAGGACTCATACACCAGTTTAGGCATGTCAGTCCTAGATCTAGATTTCTATGCAGAAATGGGAATATGGAAAATGGGTATCTAGAACTACAAAAATTTGGAAAAAGCTACTTATAGTGGGACTCATATGCCACTTCTAGCGTATCAATCCTATTCCACTTTTTTGAAATTTTAAAGTTTAGATTTGTGCTCCAATCTATGTTCTTCCCTTCCAAACTAATTTCCAGATTTGAATATGCGAAAAGACTTGCAAAATAGAACATAGACTTGATTTACTTATGGGGGATTTCCTCAGTCAAACCCTTAGCTTGGTAATTAAACCTTGCTAGAAACAATGAAATATGCATGTAAATAGGAATGTTAACCATAAACTTAAGTGTGTTTAAGATTAGGAAATATGAAATGCAATGCAAACCTATTCTAATGTGCAAGAATGAGATGCATGAATGACATATGAAGATGAATGACTCACTTTGAGAGATCTCTAATCACCCAAATGAGCCCTAATAATGTGTGTACCTTCCTTAGGTTGAATGTAGAGTGATAATGGAAGATGGAATCACTTAGGAAACAAGTCATTAGGCTTGGCTTGATGGCTAATTGCATCTCCCCAACCTAGAATCCATCATGATTCACCATAGACAACCATGATCAACCCTTGAAAATGCTAGATCTTGAATGAAAGTGAGCTTGAATAGCTGCAAAAATAGTTTGGTGTTGCCCCAAGACTTAAACTTTTCTTTCTTTTGAAACTTGAATGCTCTTGTGAAAGAATGCTTGAAGATTCTTGAATCCTTGGATCTTGAAATTGCTCTAAAAAATGCTTTCTTAGATGAAATAATGACTTAGAAGCTTGCTTATATAGGAATTAACACCTAATTTATCATTATTTAGATCTCAAAATTAGACATCAACCAAAAATTTGAATTAAAAAGGTGATTTTCCCACTCAAACCCTAAAAATACCCCAAATGGGACTCATACACCACCTCTAGCGTATGGGTTCCACCTAGGGGGACTCATACACTCAAGGTGGCATATGAGTCCCACCCTAGATTTTCGGGGTGGGTTGTTAAAATTTGAGTGCTTTTGATGAGTTTGTTGGGTTTTTAGCTGAAATAAGCCTTGAAAGATCTGAAATAATGGGTCTTAGGGGCCTATTGATGATGATTTAAAGGGTATTTAATGCAAGGATGCCAAAATAGGTCCAAATTAAGTGTGAAATTACATCGCTTTCAAGAGTTTACAATTTTTTACACTACAAAAAGGTTATGCTGTTAGATTTCCTTTAGAGAAGACCAAGATGTAAATCTCTATGTTAAGGCTTAGAGCTTGGAAGTGTATTGTAACTTTATTTTTTGTAGATTAATACATTGGTTCGATGCTTTAGAGTATGTGGTTTTTATTTGAAAGGGTTTTATCCATGTATAATGGTGTTTCTTCTCTTCTATCTTTTATTCTTCTATTTTTATTCTTTTATGTTCTTAAAGTGTTAATTTGCATGTCATTATATTGCCAAAATTTACTCTTATCTAAAAGCTACATTATATTTCCTATAAGGGTTAATGTGATGGTAATTACGCTATGTCTATTTTTGCTTTAATGGAATAGTAGCTTGTTCTTGTATCAAGTTGTTAAAATATGGTTTAAAAATAAACATACGATACTGAAGGTGCATACTGATTCTCAGAGGTCTTTATGGCTTCATCTTTCCCTTTCAATTGGTATCAAAACTTAGATGTGCATGTATGTGATTTTCATGTACTTGCATGTGAGTTACATGTACTTGCATGTGAGTTACATGTACTTTCATTAGCTTGCATGTTACTGCGAGTGTTGGATTCATGGTGTTTAGGGTTTTGGCTTTTTCTTTTGTTGTGATTTATTAGCCTAAAAAGCTTGATGGAATCTATTTTAAAGGAATTGGATGATTATTAATCCTCATCTAAGTGGACGTTTTGCAACTGATCTTGTTTTTAGGAGACAATAGTCATTTTGACGGATTAAGAATATGGAGTTTTATGGAGTTGATCATGTGGTTATATTTGATATGATATTGATCTAGAGCTCTTGTTTGACAATATATTATAGCCCTCATGAATGGTGACCTATTCTTATATTATGTGGTTGTGTGCAACAAAGTATTTTGGGTGCTTGGTCATATGGAGAAACTTGGGTTGTCATGACTATGGTTTGATGTGCTGCTAGGCTTTAATATTTGACATTGGAAGGCACTATATCATTAGCCCTAAATTCATGTAGGCTATGGAGTTGATCATTATATAATTTTAAAGCTTTTGGAATATCTTAGCTCCTTCATATTCTTATACATGATGGTGGTTGTGGAGTTGGCCTATAAATGGGCCTAGAGTTCTGAGACCTCTTCTTCCTTTAATTGGTTGTACTTGCATGTCTCAGTTTCATGTTGGTTGGTGTTATGCCTTGCATAACCACCCCATTTTATTTTGGAACTAAATGGGTCCCCCTTTTGATTTTTTTTTCTTTGGTTGCTTGTTTGGGTCTTAGGAGTTGTTCATTTTTTCTCTTAAGTTTTCCTTTCTTTTGTTCTATCAAAAGCAGAGCCGAAACTGAAACTGTACTCTAGACTTTTCTTCAAAGTTCCTAGTTCAAGTTTCATTCCACCTCTAGTTTCGCCTTCTTTCCTTGTTTCTTGCTTTGTTCTGTCATTTTTTTTGTGCTCGCGGGTCTATTTCTGTTCTTGGGTTGTTCGTCATTTTCATTGTGCTTTGATTCCGGCTCCGCTCGTTTTCCTTGTTTTTGCTTTTGTTCATTGTTTGGGCTAGGTCTAGTTTTTTCTTTGTGGTCCTATTTCCCTCTGTGCTTGTTCTCATTATTTCTTGGTCTTTTGTTGGGACCGTAGCCGGAATTGGAACTGCACCCAAAAATTTGTAAAAGGTTTATGGTTAAGTCTTGGCTCTGTCTCCGCTTCCGATGTCCATGCTTGTTTGTCCTTTTCATGGGACCGAAATCGGAATGAACTTTGGGCATGAAGGATTTTGAAAGTTTTCTTATTCCAAGTTCATTCCTGACTCCATGTCCACCTTGCTTTCATTTTTTCTGAGGAGTTAACTGTCTGTTCACGTTGTTTTCTCCGCCTCCAACCAACCTAATTAATGGTATTAATTGCAGCATCTTCGCACACGCAAATTGATTTTTAATCTCTAATTATGTTTAACTGGCTCATTATCTTTGTTATTCGAGACGTTTAAGTGCATCAGAGCTAGGAATACATCAAGATGAGTGATTTGATTGTGGAAGCAGTTATAGAGAAAATCTTGGTCGGATTTCCGTCTTTCCTTAAGAGCATTTTGAGGTAGGGTTTTTTCTCTTTTTTGTTTTCTTTATTTTGCATTGTTTCATTGTTGTGTCATCATGTTTTGGCGCGTTCACAAAATCTTTCCTTCTAAGAATTATTTTCCCATCATTTGTTTGTTTCTTTTTTTGCTCCTTTTGTCTTGTTTTCCTTTCCCATTCTGTTTTGTTTGTTTTTTGTTTTCATTTTTCATCATTTTTTTATTTGATGTCACTTTCATGATAGGTGGGTTTGTCGTGCCCTAGCTTCTAATTAGGGCTTCCATTTGCAAGGGGTTTTCTATACTCTAAATGTCTAAATTTGTTTGGAAACCCTTTCTCATATCTCTTGTCATCTCTACATTTTCCAGGTTGGGTTTTTGTGCTGCCCTAATTTTTAGCGTTAGTGTGTCGAGAAAACTAGGGTTTGCTTGAAAACCTTCACAAAATTGTTTTTGCAAGGGTTTAAATTGGCTTTAGTATGATTGAGCTATTTGGGGGTTTAGGCCCTTCTATTTTTGATTCCCTCGTTAGTCCATGTGACTGTGCTTTTGTAAAGTGCCTTTTGTGTTATATTTATGGAATTGGTGGGAGTGGACTTAGGACTATGCTTGTCCCAAGGTTGTTTTCTTTTAGGATTAGATCCTAAAATTATTCCATTTCCAACCATTATGGTATGGAGTCTTTATGCTTGTCCTTGAGCGGAATCAGAGCCGGGGTGGAAGTTGAATTTGAAAGTAGTGTTAGTTTCTGGTTTAGTTTTCATTTCGGTCCCGGTTCTGGTTTTATCCTCTTTTCGACCCTGACCCTGCTAGTGTTGAAAATTGTTTTATGTCTTTGGTGATTCTATGGTTTCACTTTCGACAAAGGTGAGTATTGATTGATGTATTGATTTCTATGTGTTGATAATCTAATATAGGAGTTTATTGCAGAATATCAGAGATGTTTGGAGCATCGAGAGAAGCTTCTCAAAGGAGTCAACCAACAGAGACTTCTAAGCAGGGAGCTAGACCAAAGAAAATTAAGGTAGAGTAGCTCCCCTACACTTTGAGGTGTAAACATAAAGAAGTTATCCTCAACACAGGCAGGATCGATTCTAACTGGGAAAATATTACTGATACTAATTTGTGCCCTTTCAACTATGAGGAACTGAAGGATGGAACCTTTAGTGAAGATATTATTCCTAGAGCCTAGAGGATTGCTCAATCAGGACTAGCACATGTTGCACTATTCCCTTTGTTTGCTCAATGTCCAGAATTGGTATTAGAAGCTGCTGGAACTTATAATCCTACTACCAGGCAGTGTATGGATTTACAAGGGAATGTTATTATTGACCTAACATCCCAAATGTTTAGTTTCATGTTTGATGTGCCTGTTCCTCAAGATCCTAAGCAGTTGAATGAAGCAGAGGCTTTGAAGCTTTACAGTCACAACAAAGATACCAATAGATCCTACATGAATAAGCATTGGATGAGGATAAAGAAAAAGTCCCTAACCAAGCTTCCTGATCAACCAAAAAGGGAATATTTCGGTAAGGAAATTGGGGACATAATCATGCTGCTTTCTAGGGTGTTTGGAAAAAGGGATGCTTCACAGTTCAAGGAATGGATGTTCCCATTCATCCATGCTATCTTGGAAGGTAAACAAAAAATTGACTGGCCAACGGTGGTGTCAGAGAGTATCCATAATCAAATGCTCAGAGTGAAAGAAACTAAGAGTTTCTTTATGACCTCTTATGTGGTTTATGGGGCAACTTAGATGGGGATCTTTCCTAGACTCAATACAGTTGGGATATTGGAAGAAGCAGATGGAAAAAATAAGGTGTGGGAGCACTATAGTCAACTCACATTGCAAGCATCAAAATTACATTATAGGATGGTTAATGATGCCTTCCTTTATGCATTCATCAATAGAATCACTAGCGATGCTGGATATAGAGTAAGTAGGGAGGCAATGACATTTATCAATGAATGGGGACACCGGTACATCCAATACCCCACATACACTTATTTCAAATTAGGAGGCTTTGATGGTCATCCTCATTTTCTTCCTAGGTGTTGCAACAATAGAATTGTTTTAATGGAATTCATATACCAAGCTCGGGCTGTCAATTTCAAATTTGGTAACAAGCACAAAACAGGATTTCACAAGTTTCCCATGAAGTTGGGTAAGTTTAGCTGTCCACACATTGTGTCAACCAAAGTTGTTTGTGATGAATTAATTTATATGAGGCTGGGTCTCTATACTGCTAGAAAGTATTATGATCCTGGTCACAAGATGCAGGCATTGCTTCCTAGTGTTTTTGATAAACATTTAAATCTATTAGAGGACTTCTAGTTGGATTTGCAAGATGATTATGATCTTAGGAAGAGGAATTAAGAAAGATTATCTATCCCACTCATGGTTGAGTATTGGATCAAGGAGGACATTCTAGAGTCATTGTCTAATGATGGAGTAATTTTGGATCCTCAGTATGATGTAGATAAGATTGGCACTAAGAATCTTGATCCAATAGATTGGAATGTAGAAGAGTCTATTGATATCAAGGAAATTGCAAGACCATTTTGGATAGAAGTGTGCATTGAGTCAATTTAAGAATTAATTAGCTAGAAGCTCAACCATCTAAGAAAAGAAATACTGATGGAACTACCTAGGACAAAAGAAAAAAAAGGAGAATTCTCCCTAAGGAACCTTTGGAATTTATACCTTCTAATGCAGATGAGGAGGTGGTTGCCCAAGATCTCCTGGAGATGCAAGAAGGTGAGACAGTCGCACAATTTGGTGCTTCCACATCCATGGTAGGGGAGGTATCTACTCAACCCCTTGTTGCAGACCAACCAGGTGAGGAAATGACTACAAGAGATCTCCACAAAGAAGCTAAGTAATTAAAAGAGAAGGATCCTGAGATGGTAATACATGATATTGCAATAGATTCAGAGGCCACTCCATCTAATAAGGAGGCCCATGTAGTAGCATCTGTTGATGTAACAAATGATGTAGGGACTAAGCATACATTGATAGAGGAGGACCAGTGGAAGCTTTTTGAGGATGCCAAAAGGGAAGCTGATGCCAAGGCACAAGTTGAGGCATTGGCTAAACAACAAGAAGAGGATGCAAAAGCACAATCTTACTTGAAAATCAAGCAACAAGAATTGGAGGCCAAGGTTAAGGTTGATTAGTTGGCTCAACAACAACAACAACGAAAGGAACAGGAACTGAAGGTGAAGGAAGAGAGGGATAAGTTGGTCTTGCAACAGTGGATTCATGAATTAGAAGAGGAAAAGGCTGCTCAGATAAGATAAAAGGAAGCTCTTGAGGCCAAATTCTAAGCACAAGAAGAGGCTCATAAGAAAAGGGAAGAGCAGGAACATTTGGAAAGGGAGAAAGAGGCTACTGAGATTAAGCTGCATGAGAAAAAGCCCAAAGAAGCCTAGGATTATGTTGAGGAATTAAAGAAGCAAAGAGACCAGGTATTAGAGGAAAATAAATTAGAGGAGGAACACTTGAAGCAGGAGTTGGAAGCCAAGAAATTGTAAGAGCAAAAGGATAAGGAAGAGGCTGAGAAGCTTGCGCAAGAGAAGGCATAGAGTGAGTAAAAACATGTGCAAAAGGTTGATTCTCAGCCTGGAAATATAATATTACAACATTTGTCTTCTACTACTGTCACCTCTTCTTCAGCTCAAGTCACTACTACCCCACTTGCTCCTACATGGTTGAAGCTAGATTTTGAAAGAAAGTAGGTAGTTCAACTACAACCATTGAACTAGGATGAAATGATGAAAGAGATTGAGAAGAAGAAACTAAAGAAGAGGGCTAGAGTTCTTCACTCCACCAAGCTCACTAATACTAGAGAGATCATTGCTGAATGTGCCATACCAATGGTGGAAAAGAGTCATGATGATATAAAAATCACTGATTATCAGCTGGGAATAGTAAATTTGGGAAGGCCTACAAGAAACCAACAAATGAATTTGATTGATATTGTGGCTTCTTCTACCAAGTCTCAGATGATCAAGGACAAACATAAGAAGGATGAGCTTAAAGCTCAATTAGATCAACTACACAAGTTTCTAAAGGATGTCTCAAATCCTATCTCTCAACAAGTTGCAACTCCTAAGACTCCAATCTTATTAACAAAGAAGGAGGCAGATGATTTGGTTCAGATGAAGAGCAAGGTGGGAATGTTAGAGAAGTGGTTGGACAAGCTTAATCAAGAAGTTGATGATGTTCCTGCTGATGGTTTTAGGAGTTACAAGGCAGCTTTGGAGTTGGCAGGGGATCTATATCAATGTACCAAAGATATAGATAAGCCAGATAAGGAATATGTTAAAAAGCTTGAGGACATTGATAGAGTACCTATGTCAACTTTGTTTGAAAACTCAATTCTTGAGGAAGATAGTGGATATTTTGTTGAGAAAACTATGAGTATAATAAGGTATAAATCTAAGGCTATTCATGTGCATCAAGATGAAGTTCAAGAATTAAATAATTATTTGAACCAACAGATTGATGAATGGGAGGAAATTATAGCCATTCTAATCAATCTGGATACTTCAGTTGAAGAAGGCCTTTCTTTAGATAAGATGAGGGAGAAATGAAGGGGTAGATTTAAAGACATAATTCAAAAAGGAGGTGAGGGGGAGGATCTATTATTAGATCGGTTTATGGATATCAAGGAAGAAGAAAAGGCTGCTAGAAGTGAATTAATTAAGTTGAAGGAGGTACAAAAGTTGGTTTCAACTGAATTAGGAAGGATCAGATTTGAAGATGGTTGGTTGGATGGACCTGATGTAGGTACTCTTCAACAATTGTTTGATAGCTATGATGAATATGTCCTTTAGCATGCAACACAAGGATAAGTTGGCAGCATAAAACCTTCTCTTGACTAGACACAATGTCTCCTTTTCTCCTCTTTTGTAGGGCTTTGATGTGGATTTGAATCCAGTTCCCTTTTTCAGTTCCATCTTCTATTTCAAATGTCAGAATTGTGCAACATTTTGCTCCAGTCTTCTAACTCAAGGTTCAATAGTTCAATTCTTCATTTAGTTCTGATTCCTTGATTGGTGGATCTGGATTCCAATTAGGGAGGAATTCATACATACTTGACCTATATGTATTATTTGGTTCCATTTTGTAAAAGTCAACTAATTGAAGCAAGTTTAGCCACCTGATGATAGTAAACAGGAATAGTCTTAGGTTTTGATAGTTGTTAAGTAGATACTCTTAGATTCAATTTTATTCTAGATACAATTTTTATAGCTTTATATAAGTTTTTATGTTGTCAAGTTGAACCTATTTTGATGATTAATGATATATAATCGATCCATATGCCAGTGATTTTGTTGTGCCTAAATGTTTCTTATTTGATGAAAGTCAATAGAAGGAACTAGACTTAAGATTGTTTCATTAAGTTATCTGTGAATGAATTGTTGTTACGTCTATTTGATTTGTGCTTTAATGATGAGTGAATGGTTTGTTTCAAAGTTTCATGAAGTAAAGTTTAATGAATGGTATGGTATTGAATTAGCACTATGGATGTATGCAGTAGCATAGTTTATTATGTGGATTGCATCTTGTTGTGGTTGTGGTTAGGTGAATAGACACTCATTGTTTGTATACATGTCTGGATATTAGGAATTCTCATTCATACTCTTCTGATTTTAAAGCTCTGATCTATCTTTTTATGTTTCTTTAAAACCCTCAAACATAGATTAGTTGATTTCATGTAGTTTTGTTCCTTGTTACTAGCAAAGGCCCCTTGCACATTACAGTTACATTGACCATTGAGCAACATCAACATAATTGAGAACCAATTACTAGGACCTTGGGAGTTAGATGGCTATATGTTATCTTTCTTTTTTCAGGTGAAATAGAATAGTAATATTATGTTTAATGTTGTTGTGCTATTTTGACCCTCAATAGTTGGATTTGAGGGTTTTACTAATTTTCTATTCAAAAATCTATGGTAATACATACATTCATGTTATTCCATTATTTTGGTTTAACTATTATCATGTTTTTCAAATTTGTGGGTCTTCAAGATGATAAGTTGATATCGATTTGAATGTGTGTCTATGTACACAAAGATGATTTTGTAGGTTTTACATCTTAATAAAATGTGAATTAGGAAAAGTGATCCTCGATCCAACTAGGATTAACTTCTTTTCATGTGACTCCATATTTGAACACAAAACCAACTAGGGTTGATGATTAGCTTGCTACCACAATGAAGAGCCAATCTTCTAGGGATTTTTTTGTTTTTTGAGTTGTAAAGGAGAGAAGTTTGATGTTTTTCTAACAAGATTATTTAACATGTAGCTCGAGATCTAAAATGTAACTTATCACACATACAAAGATGAAAACTAATAGTTTACTTGCAAATTTGAGAATGAGATACAAAGAGGAACTTGTAATTGAAATTGAGGTTGAATTGTAGGGACAAGGGAGTGGGCAACCTAGACCTTAGATGCTTTCCTTTTAGGATTTGTAAACTCTAAAATGTAGGTTAGAGTTTTCTATATGTTTCCTATGATTGGCTCTTGATAAAACTTCTAGATCTATCCTGCACACATGAAAAGAGGGGAAACTATTATGTTGTATAGAGGTTTTCCTATGTCAAATCCCATTTTGGCATTTCCACCTATATTTATAATAAATGATGATCAAGAGGACATGCACTAGGTTAGGAAGAGGCCAAAATTATAATTGATTGAAATGATAAATGGTAATTGATAAGATTACTTTTGGTATGAAATCCTTGATGAAGTGATGCCAAACCACAAGTTTCCACAAATGTTGATTGATGGATGTCTTAATTACTTGATAGACATGCAAGAGGTTAGTCTACAAAAAATAATAGATTGTTGTAGCTAGCATGTAGAAGATGATTCAATACATCTTCATAAAATGACATGATTGATCCTAATAGATTCTTACACATAATTGCTTCCTTCTTCCTAAAGACTTGCAAGCATGATCTTGATTGATGAAAACATTGTAATAATGCTACTAATTTTTCCCTTGAATTACCTTGACTACTTTGAGGATTCTCAATTTTCTCAATATATTTTTCTAGGATTACGTAGGATTTTATTAGGATTTCACATGGTGAAAAATACTTAGTATTTTTTATACATTTCATTAATTTCCCATATATTGATTATCAATAGCCAACAAGTAAATTCAAATTTCTAAATGTTAAACTACTGACATTGAGATATTTGAATTGGGGCCAAAATAGATTGGACACAGGAACTAACACGCTAGTCCATACCTATGTTGGGGCTTTCAGTGTCAAATATTAGATGATAATTACTAATTTAACTTTGGTTTCCTAAAAATGATAATAAAACAAAAAAATTATAAGCACAATTAGGTCTAGGCACATAGGGGGAGCTAAACCTAGTGTGAAATTGTCAAGGGTGACAATTTATGATGTTGCATTTAGGCCCCACTTTAGTGAGAGTATGAACTTATGCTCATGCTCACACTAAAGTAAGGATAAGACAAGAAGGGTTCTTTCATCCAAATATTGGACCAATTTCATGTGAAGTTAGGCTATCCATGGATTTGCTCCATGAATGCCATCCTATCAGTTGTGCATAAATGTTTAAAGTTTCCCTTTGGCAATGAAATCCTTACTGTGCATCATAGTGGCTTTAATCCTATGTTCATGTAGTTTTGTTCCTTGTTACCAGCAAAGGCCCCTTGCACATTACAGTTACATTGACCATTGAGCAACATCAACATAATTGAGAACCAATTACTAGGACCTTGGGAGTTAGATGGCTACATGTTATCTTTCCTTTTTCAGGTGAAATAGAATAGTAATATTATGTTTAATGTTGTTGTGCTATTTTGACCCTCAACAATTGGATTTGAGGGTTTTACTAATTTTCTATTCAAAAATCTATGGTAATACATACATTTATGTTATTCCATTATTTTGGTTTAACTATTATCGTGTTTTTCAAATTTGTGGGTCTTCAAGATGATAAGTTGATATTGATTTGAATGTGTGTCTATGTACACAAAGATGATTTTGTAGGTTTTACATCTTAATAAAATGTGAATTAGGAAAAGTGATCCTAGATCCAACTAGGATTAACTTCTTTTCACGTGACTCCATATTTGAACACAAAACCAACTAGGGTTGATGATTAGCTTGCTACCACAATGAAGAGCCGATCTTCTAGGGATTTTTTTGTTTTTTGAGTTGTAAAGGAGAGAAGTTTGATGTTTTTTCTAACAAGACTATTTAACATGCATCTCAAGATCTAAAATGTAACTTATCACACATACAAAGATGAAAAATAATAGTTTACTTGCAAATTTGAGAATGAGATACAAAGAGGAACTTGTAACTAAAATTGAGGTTGAATTGTAGGGACAAGGGAGTGGGCAACCTAGACCTTAGATGCTTTCCTTTTAAGATTTGTAAACTCTGAAATGTAGGTTAGAGTTTTCTCTATGTTTCCTATGATTGGCTCTTGATAAAACTTCTAGATCTATCCTGCACACATGAAAAGAGGGGAAATTGTTATGTTGTATAGAGGTTTTCCTATGTCAAATCCCATTTTGGCATTTCCACCTATATTTATAATAAATGATGATCAAGAGGACATGCACTAGGTTAAGAAGAGGCCAAAATTATAATTGATTGAAATGATAAATGGTAATTGATAAGATTACTTTTGGTATGAAATCCTTGATGAAGTGATGCCAAACCACAAGTTTCCACAAATGTTGATTGATGGATGCCTTAATTACTTGATAGACCTACAAGAGGTTAGTCCACAAAAAATAATAGATTATTGTAGCTAGCATGTAGAAGATAATTCAATACATCTTCATAAAATGACATGATTGATCCTAATAGATTCTTACACATAATGACATGATCTTGATTGATGAAAACACTGTAATAATGCTACTAATTTTTCCCTTGAATTACCTTGACTACTTTGAGGATTCTCAAATTTCTCAATATATTTTTCTAGGATTACGTAGGATTTTATTAGGATTTCACATGGTGAAAAATACTTAGTATTTTTTATGCATTTCTTTAATTTCCCATAAATTGATTAGCAATAGCCAACAAGTAAATTCAAATTTCCAAATGTTAAAATACCGACATTGAGATATTTGAATTGGGGCCAAAATAGATTGGACACAGGAACTAACACGCTAGTCCATACCTATGTTGGGGCTTTCAGTGCAAATATTAGATGATAATTACTAATTTAACTTTGATTTCCTAAAAATGATAATAAAACAAAAAAATTATAAGCACAATTAGGTCTAGGAACATAGGGGGAGCTAAACCTAGTGTGAAATTGTCAAGGGTGACAATTTATGATGTTGCATTTAGGCCCCACTTTAGTGAGAGTATGAACCTATGCTCATGCTCCCACTAAAGTAAGGATAAGACAAGAAGGGTTCTTTCATCCAAAGATTGGACCAATTTCATGTGAAGTTAGGCTATCCATGGCTTTGCTCCATGAATGCCATCCTATCAGTTGTGCATAAATGTTTAAAGTTTCCCTTTGGCAATGAAATCCTTACTGTGCATCATAGTGGCTTTAATCCTGTGTCTTCCTATGGGAACTTTTCATTGGATTTATTTTGGCCCAAGCCTATTGAACCTAGTAGACCTCATGAGGACTACTTTTTCAAAGCATATCAAAAGTCTAAGGTAAAAAATATAGCAGAATTATCCCTTAGAAATATGCCTCAACCCGTGATTGAGCCACCTATCCTTGATGAAATGGTGATTGAACAAAAATCCCTTCCAAATATCCAAGAGTAACCTATGAAAAATCATCCTTCAATTTCTTATAATAGACCATGAGACAATCAAAATAATCTCATTGTGCCTCCTAAAGTCAAACAAGTTTACAAAGCTGAATAGAAAGTGGTTGAACAACCTCCTATGGTTCCTTCCATTCTTCCCTTAAGGGAAGAAAAGAAACCTATTGTTGATAAAATCACTCCTACACAAACCTAAATTGACAATAGATTGAAATGAAATTGAAATACTAGAGAGTGTAGGCCTATACGTCATGCTATTGCTTGTATGTTACAAACTAAAGAAGAAAAAAGCAACATAGAAAACAAAAAATTGAACTTTCTTAAAGCCATGCATGATTCTATACCCTCATCACAACATAAACAAGAACCTTCCAAAGACATTATCATTTGACCTCCTATTGTGGTTAATCTAGACGATGACATTGAAATTGCTAAGATTGATGAACAAGTGCACAATGAGTTGAATTCATTGTTTTCCTCTTCTATGAGCTTAAATGACAATTCTCCTAAAAAGAGTGTTGAACTTGGTATGTGTCCTAGTTTGACACTTAATGTTTTCCCTTTGGCTAGTTGTCTACCTTCCAGATATACTGACCAAGATTGGGATGTAGATGAATTGCTATAGGTTGACTCACATGTGCCTTACTAGTCTTTTTGCTTTTTGATTTTTCATGTTTCTTTATGTGATTGCATGTGTGTAATATGATCCCCCATGCTATTTTTTTTGATGTATCTCTCTCTCTCTTTTTGTGCATTCCTCTATTTGTACCTACATTCTTCTCTATGTCAAATTTTTTTTATCTTTTTTCCTGTCTTATATTTTACTTTTGAGGATGACAAAAGAGTCGAGGCATTTAGGTATCTTTCATGTTGACCCAAAAGGCTTTTTCTTTGTTTTCGATCTTTATGTGTCATTCTTTCAGTTCTATGAGTATTTGGGGAATGATGATATTTTTGAGCTCTTAAACAACATTGTAGCAAAGACATGCTAACCCTGAATCCATAAATCCCTTATGTATTTTTGGGGCAAACCCTCCCTCCTTTTTCATGGCGTCACTTTATTTCAAAAACATATGACTTGGAATAGGGTTTTCTAAGGAAAGCTCTCATGTCTTAGGAGAAAACATTGGATACTTTAAAGTGATTGCTCACAACAATGGTTTTAGAAACTGCTTTAAAGTGGGGGCATATATTGATAATCTTTCAATATTTTGCATATTTCATGGTGTATTTTTTTCTTTCTTGTGATGCATCCTTTTATTGGTGGTTTCATTGGGTTTGATGCCCTCCAAGAGTGTGATATTTCTTAGTGTAAAAATTTCTCTTAGTGGCTTGATGTGATGCGAGGCATACCCTAAGTTGCAATCAATTACTCTTGACTTGTCCTCTCTTGGCGACATTAGGAACAATGATCCCTAAGAAGAAGATCTTACACAAATGAATCAAGATCCCTTAGAACAAGAGCCTATAGACATTATTGTGCATGGGTGATTAGCATAGAATATCTTGTTAAGCACAAGATTTGAATGTGAGTGGCACCCTATTAGAGCTATTAGAGGGATATCTTTAGTATGGTAAGTATAGTGAGAACCAACACACAGGAGTGAATTTCTCACTAAGCCACCTTCTTGGAGGGATACTCACCTAGTGGATGACTTGAGGTTCCACTGCCCTCGAGTGAGTGCATGCATTTCTTGCATAGGGGACATCGAGTTATGCTTGTGAATGTTTTTAAAAAATAGTTGAGATGTGTTCCACATTGTGTTGGACAATCGAGGCTTGATCCACCTCACTTTTCTTCTTGGTCTTTGATAGTGTATGATTGTGTATCTTTGTCATTACTACATACATAAGTGTCTTGAATGTCTAATTTAGTGTGAGTTTCACATGGGTTCATACTATCACTAAAGTGGGGGAAAAATGTAGTAATAGAAAAAGTGTCCCTTTTTCCTTAATTTGGGAATAATTAATAGTAAAATGAGCTTAATTATGCCTTGATTTTGTGTTGTAATGTGTTTTACACATTCACATTAAGTTTATGACCTTGATTAACTAAATGGACTTAATGATGCCTTATTTAGGGTGTTGTAAAGTGTATCTTTACACTTTCACATTAATCTAGGGGTTTATTAATTAATTGAGGTTGATTTTTCCTTAATTGGCCCCTTTAATTCAAATCCAAGCCTAATTAATTGTAGATTCTGAGGGATAAAGCCTGATATTCATAAATGATATTAGACAACATTTAATTTTATAAGGTATGTGTCCTAGGTTAGTGACCTAGGACCCATTTTCCACTTGGTGAATGGGTCATCACTAGGTCCTAAGACCCCCCTTTTACATAAAATTTCATATTTCTTGAAGTGTGTCTTAGTTAAGTGTGCTATGACCCATTCACCCTATGGTGAATGGGTCCTCACTTAACCCTAGGACCCCCCCTTGGAATATGTTTTTGGTAGTATTTTAATGATTTAAAATCCTAGATCTAATGTTAGCTTGTGTTATTTGAATTTCAAGATTTAATCTTAAGACAAGTATAAATACAAGGCTATTTCACCTAGTTTCACTTAGAATTTTTATGAGCAATCAAGAATAATTTCACAAGAGAAATATAAAGCATTCAAGAAGGCATTCAAGGGTAGATTATTAAATTTTATTGTACCTGTATAAGAGAAAAATTGCACCCTTGCGATTTCCCTTACATTCTTATTTCCACTTTAGTGTCCACTCCTTTAGCATCTTGAGTTAGCTCATTTTAGCCCTTTTATCATCCTTTTTTCCTCTCAAGATGCTCCAACACCCCTTTTTAGCAGCTACCCTTGCGTGTTAATTTTGCATTAGACTTTGTGCCTTTCTGGTTCGTGTTATTTTGTAGTGTGACATGTCCAGACACTAGCACGTCGTGCAAATGTCTGCACACCGCACTAGCATCTTGTGATGTTTCAATGCTCAGATGACCGTTTCTGAGCATGTTTTCCACTTGTCATCTAAGTTTGTCAGTGGAAATGGCTCAAAATTCTCTGAAATGACTCGAGAAGCTTATTTTCCCTCCTTAAAAGTCCTTTTTTCACTTCATTTGAGGGACTTCCTTTACAACTAGCTCCATTATGCTAGTGTTTAGCTTGAATCCATCACTTTATATAGCTTGTCATAGCAACTCCAAGCTATCTCAAGCTTCCATTATAACACTCTTTGCAGTTTTATCTTCCTTACATGCTTGTGAGCATTTTGGGATTCCATATCCCCTACTATTTGCACATTTACTTCGTGATACAGGTTCTCCTCGAGCGAGGTTTGATTTTATCACATGCTTATTTGTGGTGCGGGTTCTACTCCTGAGTGGGTTTTGCTTTCACCACATGCTTTACACTCTTACTCTTTATCTTCTTGGTTGTCTGTGGAGGTGGGAACACCAAAATGGGGGTTTGACTGAGGCAAACCCCTATACAAACCCAACATTCTCTCTAGATATCGCACTTGCAGGTTTTGAAGACATTTGTTCGATGGAGGCTTCATCGCTCACATGATTGTAAGTATTTATTTCCTTTTCTTCTCCTTACCTTTGTCATTTCCATTTCTTTATCCCAGTCCTATCACTTTCTAATATTTTGTTGTATTTTGTGGTCTTAGCATTCAGAGTAGAAATAGTCACTTTAGGTGTTTCTGGGATAAACTCGTCCTTTGATCCATACGAGACACCAATGCTCCTTTGAGAGGCTAGCGTGCCATGTTGTCATCCACTTTCTACACTGATGTCCTTTGGCCGAGAGCCTGTCAATTTGTCCAAAGACCCTTTGTGACCTTCTCTTGCAGATTTTAGAACTTTTGTGTTGTTCCATTGAGGTAATATAGGGAAGTTCACCCCATGAGGATCTCTAAGCAAAGAGAACTCATTAGTAGCGAATTTCCCTATATCAAATTTTGGTGAACCTGACATGAAGAACATTGTTCTTCGAAAAAATTGTAATAGATTTAATATCTTCTTTTTGTCAGTTTAGTATCCAACTTTGTTCAAAATATTAATGATATTCCATTCGATGCATGTGATGGTGACTTGGCTCTGCCCATGTCACTCAGTATCTTTGATCCTTCTCATGAGATTCCTCTTGCTTAAGAGGATGTCTTGTTGCAAGAAGAAATCATTGATACTGAGTGTGGGAAATGTTAGTATCAAAACAAGATGACAAAAACACACCAATGCAACATTAAACTAAAGAAAGTTAAATAAAATGAAATCAAAGAAATCAAACAGAGCTTCTTCAGAATCGTTCCATTGTCCTCTATCTCCAGTGATTTGCTTGAAGCTGCTGCTCTTAGATTGTATAAGAAAATCTTCTCAGAATGGCAACCTGTAGAATGAGTATGCAAAGGGAGAGTACTTCTCTATCCTATATGTTGGTGGAGTGAAATGTTGGTATACGGATATGCACAGGGGCTGTAGATTATGCACAGGGGTTGTGGATTATGGATGCTATTGAAGATATGATATGAGGATGATAGGCCATGATATGGATTGCTAATATGCTAAGCTATGCTATGATATGATTCTAGAGGCTATGGATGCTGAAAGACTAATTGACTATAGTTTTCTTGTATGCAAACTTTTTTTTTTTCAGAGACCCGACAATCCTTTTTATAGATTTTTACAGGTAAGAGCCTAGCTGGCAAAGATCAATGACTGTGAGATTGTCTAGTAATTTTGAATGGTGAGAGATGGAGAGGTTGAGAGGAAGATGGAAGATGTTGGGAGGCTGGAGAGAAGAATGGAGGTTTGTCTTCAACCCACGGGAACAACTTTGCTCAAAAATAGAGAAATTTATTGATTTTTTGTTTTGAAGTTGTTTCATGGTTGTTGTAGATAATCCAAATTAAATAAATAAATTTATTTAATTTTATGCGAGTTTGAGGATTTAAAACATTTTTGAAATATTTGATTTAGAACTATAGAAGACTCAATTAAATGTTTGGAATATTTAATTGCGTATAGACTTTAGAAGAATTAATTAAATATTTGGAATATTTAATTGTGAATGGAATTTATAGGATTTTTAGAAGAGAAGAATATTTAATCTTTATTTGAATAAAATACTCAAGCCAAGATTATATGATAATTAATATAAATAAATCATAATGTTTATTTAATTAATTAAGAAATGGATAAGAAAAGTGATTAAATAAACTTATTTATTTAATCAAAATGAAAGAATGAACAATATAAATAAATTATTTAGATTTATTTATATGCAGAATTTAATTCAGATTTAATTAAATATTAAAAATATTTAATTAATTACTAGACTATTGTGATGTGACCATTTTTAGGTGTATACATTTTCCCCTCTTTGAAGTGATGTGTTTTCACGCATTAGTTCAAAGAATTTCAAAAAATTTGTCCCAGATGATGAATGTTTGAATGTTGATAGGTATATGCCCCTGCGGATGATGAATCGATAAGATTTTGATTTTTGTGAATTTTTTTTTTTGAATTTTTAGATTTGTTGGAATTTTTTTATTTTTATGATTTTTAAGACATTGATTCATCATTCAAAAATTTATGATGTGAATAAATTGACGTGGAAAGATGTGAGATGAAAAATTGATGACCTAAATTGCCCCTGCAATAATAGAATGTGATAAAATGCCCCAGTTTTGCCTTTAAATAGGTTAAAAATGTCATTTTCCCATTTTAACCTAGTAAAAATTGAAATTTTTGAGCTCTGTAGTAAGAAAAATGGCACTTCCTACCCACCAGCACCATTTTGAGTGCATCCGATGACATCAGCGGCTGACACACTATGGACCCGCGGTATGTACCTGTTTGTATCTTTATGCATTCTTTTAGCGCCTTTTAGTATTTTTGTAGTGCCCTTTATGTTTTCCATAGCACCCTTCATTCTATAGCACCCTTTAAAGTATTTGTAGCACCCATTAAGTTTTTTGTAGTGCCCTTTAAAGTTTTTGTAGCACCCATTAAGTTTTTTGTAGCGCCCTTTATTTCTCAGCGCCCATGATGATTTTGACAGCACCCATTACTAATTTGACAATGCATGACCTTGTATTGATTGTTTGCGTATTGCATTGTCCTGATTTGATGATGTTTTGTGTGATTAATTTGTTCCCAAGCTTGTTGGAAAACAAATAATAGCTGATAAATTTGCTTTTAAAGTTGTTAAAAACAAATAGTTGTTGATAGGTTTGCTTCTAAGGTTGTTAAAAACAAACATAATTTTGATAAATTTGTTTTCATGAAAATGAAAAAAAAAATAGTTTTGGTTGATAAGTTTGCTTCTAAAGTTGTTAAAAACAAATAGGATTTTGATAAATTTGTTTTCATGAAAATGAAAAACAAAATAGTTTTGGTTGATAAGTTTGCTTCTAAAGTTGTTAAAAACAAATAGGATTTTGATAAATTTGTTTTCATGAAAATGAAAAACATAATAGTTTTGGTTGATAAGTTTGCTTCTAAAGTTGTTAAAAACAAACAAGATTTTGATAATTTTGATATTCAGATTTGATTGATGTGTCATGATGATTTGATATTGATGTTGCCTTGACTTGATGATTCTTCCTATTCAATAAGAGAGATTGAGTGTCTTGCATTTACGAGAGAAATTCCTGAAGACATGGAGATTGATTCTGCAACTTGGACATGTGAATAGAGATGTGATCGAGGCATGCAGACTGACCTCATTACTTGAGATGCCTGAGGTGCATCTCAACAAAGCCTTATTGACAACACTTGCAGAGAGGTGGCACAGTGACATGAACACCTTTCATTTTTGGATAGGAGAGATTACCGTGACTCCTAAGGATGTGTATCGCATTCTGAAGATTCCAGTGATGGGTGAGATAGTAAGATTTGATGACCAGGAGGTGGGAGGTATTGATTCCTTGAGGTGGATATTCAGAGATGATCATATTGCAGGATACTATATCTCATGGGTGGAGATGACAGATTTGTATGTGCCTTTACCCTCTGTACTTGCAGGCTTCATTGGAGGTGTTTTGTGCCCCGACCATAGGTTGAAGTGTTTTGCAGTCAAGTGGGGTCGTTTACTTAAGAGTATGGTGATGTAAGGTACATGATATGCTTGGGGATCGTGCATGCTTGCACATTTATATGATGAGCTACACCATGTTGTGTACGATCGAGGCCAGAGTTTGGCTATTGGTTGTTCACTTTTACAGTATGGGCATGGGAGCATTTTGCCATTATGTGACCATTGACTCATGGACGACGGCCTATAGGTCAACTGTATAGATTCTGATATACCGATGTCATTACTCAGCCGAGGCTGGGAAAATTGGATCATTGGCAGTGTCTTTTGGATGATCTCGATACAGTATGCTGGCGGCCCTATGTAGATTGTGAGGCATGGCCAGAGCATGCTAGGGAAATTCCCTATGTCCTTACCGCTAGATATTTGATTGGTCATACTCTTGGGATTATTGAGAGGTTTCTTCTTGGTTGGGTGTGGTGACAGTATGGTCAGCCTCAGGGTATTCCATTGGGTTCTGTTGATCGTGTTTTCTACACAATAATAGCCTAGACAGAATATGGTATCCTATCTCTCTTGAAAGGTAATATCTATAGGCAAGCCTCAAGAGATAACCCCAAGGTCTCTAATGTCAGGTCTTGACAGTGCATAAACAACTCAGTAACAAAATGTGAAAATGCTGGCAATCACAATGGGACCTTACTACAAGCAAAATATTGAATTGATTTTATTAGATCTAACAATCTGATGATACTTCATTCCTAGATCTAACCCAATAGTCAAAGAAATAGAAAAATACAAGGGTTTCGAAGAGATTCCTACACTTAATACTAAAACTAAGATTAACAATGAAAGTAACCAACACTCAAAATGGACCAATCCCTCAAAACTGATCTCTACTCGACCCAGATAAATCTGTAATCTCACAGAAAAAATAGTACAATCTTCTGAGGTGTTGAGATTTTCAAATTATGAACACTCATTCAACAACCCTATTGCAGTTATAATGAGAAAATCTTCACAATCGAACTAAGCACACTGAATATGAAGTCCAGGCTAACTTTGGAAAGCAACTTACAATCAGTTGGTTGCGAAAAGTATGGACTGAAGGATCACTGCAACATTCAAGTATTAAATCATAAACATTATTGAACCCAAATCTAATCTAAACATTAACCTTCTCAAAGCAATTTTAAAGATAGAATAATAGGAACCATGCAAAACAAAAGAAGACAAGTATGGCACAAAATCACAATTTCATTTCTTGTATTCAAATTGTTCACTGTAGCAACAATTCTAGCTTTCTGTTACAATATTTGCTTGAAGGAAACTACTTGCTAACTTGCTTCTAACTATATCTATATTCTAGTTACAAATTCTAACTATCTAGCCCACTTCTTAACCCTTACAAAAGAGGCGAAATGCAAAATATATAGAATTCCCCCAGAAAACCCGTCGACCTAGCAAGAGTCTTGCAGCATTAATGGCACAGCAACCCAGCCAAGAGAAAACAGCAACCCAACATTAATTGCACGGGAAGATAATAGGGAAGCACAAATTGCACCACATCCCATCATCAACTCCCTTCCCTATCATATGTATTCTAACCCAACATTTCATGAACCTTCAGAAGCGTCCCATCCAAGTCAGCTACTGGTGGTAGAGGCAGAACCCTAAGTCAATTTTCAATGGATGCAATCTCTTCTCTTGACCACTTGACCAACCTATCCCAATCTACCTTATATGTCACATGCTTATCAATAACTGCGAGGTAGGTGGCCACATCATCCAACTGGTGTTCAGAAATAGAAACATCATCCAGTGATGCATACACAACATGCCACCAATCCCTCAACTGTTCCAGGCTCAAGTACTTAGGCGCGATCTTCCTTCTTCCTGTCATAATTTCAAAAAAGGCAATGGAACCATTATAAACCCTAGTTAGAGTGTTGTCAATCTGCTTTCTTTGTTTGTAAATCTTTTTCAACACTTTCTGCCTAATTTGCAATCCTTCAAACCATTCCCATGGTTTGACAGCTCTAGAGGAAGGAAGAATTCCATCACTCACTAATTTATCTTTGGTGTATTCCATGAAGGTTCTGGTTTTCTGCAGAAGGAGGTCTGTATCCTCCTTATCTTGCACTAACACCTACCTCAACCACTCAGTTGCCCTAACAATGTCCTTCCCTGTTGACATGACTTCCTTAATAGCTTCATCACCCTTTATTTGCACCCTTTTCAACCAACTCATAGTGGCAAGGGTGGAGGCTTTCATCCTTTCTAGCTCAGTGATGGTCTCTTGAGGAAGAGGATTTGCAGCAGAGGAAGAAGGGTTAATGGATTGCAGGTGCTTCATTAATTCCTCCAAGCATTTCCCAAGATTTTCATTCTCTTTCTTTAGTTCCTACTTGGTCTTCATTTCCTTCCTCAATCTACTCACAATAACTGCACTAGAACCCTGGTAATCCTCAATATCCTGCTCAACGGATGTAGGCCCAAGATTAAAAGTATACACATTATAATCATATCCAGCCACATCATCTCTATTTTTATCTGGGACAGGGGTAGCAATATGAACAACCTTGATATGCGCCTCATCCCTTTCAACCCTTGAGATCATTCTAGCCTTATTTTTACCTTTATCCTTTCCAATCTTAGCTAGTAGTGCATCCCAATTCGGTGGACTATCCTCCACAACCACCTGCTTTCTCTTTATCTCTTTGTCTAGCCAACCAGGGACAGTGGATTCCAATTGCACCTTACTTTGCTTCTCCTCCTGCTAATCTTTAGGTGCCTCACTCAAATTTTGTTTATCAGGATTCTCATCCCTATTCCTTTACTCTTCGATGTGTTCTTCCTCATGTTTAGGTGATGGCATCTTTTTTGCCTCTTCTTCCCTTGGAGGAGATGTAACTTCTTCATTTGTGACTAGAGACTTTGCATGTGCAACCAAAGGTGACTGAATTATCTCTTCAACTTCAGCTTCTGCATGGTAAAGGTCACCCTCATGGAATTCCTCTGCCTCAATATCTGGATGATCCTCAATATTCCCTGCCTCACCTAATGCATTTTGGGTTTCATGAGCAGTAGGAACATCATCATGCCGCTCCTCATGCGAAACCACCAGAGGGAGATCAGCCTTAGGCACACTGTCCCTGGGAGAAGGAGTCCTAGACCTCCTTGTATACACCTTGGCCCTCTCCTTTGAACTTTCAACATTTATTAGTGGTGGGGGAATCACTTCTTCTCCTACCTTGGAGCTTGCTTTCTCTGATAATTTGACAATTCTCTTCCTTTTAGGTATAGGATCATCAGCCTTAGGACTCTGCTCAGACTTCTTAGTCCTTGTCCTCTTCTTGGCCTTTGGCCTTCTCTATTTTTCTGCTTCCTGGGCTTCTTTTCTTGGAACACCTTTAGACTTAAATTTGATAGGAGAATCTAGCTTGCCTTTACCTTTAGGATCTTCCTGCTCTGCAGACTCCTTAGAAGTTGAATGGGGATCCAAATCTCCCATTTGTGCATAGGTGCATTGCACACCGTTATTTTCTAGTTCCCACAGCTTATGCTTTAGCCACATCCTAGTGAATTTGAGAACTAGATCCACTAGTTGTTTCAATTCTATCTTTTCCTCCTCTAACAAATCCACATCACTAATTGATCTATCTTTTATGGCCTCATAAGCATGATCCTGGATCAAGTTCCCATCATCTTTGAGCTGATCAAGAACTTCCTTCACATTGTATAATCGAACTGACTCAACTGGAAGCTGAGAAAACTTCCTCTTTCTAACCTCAAATTCATCACCACAATTGGCCCAATAGTCCTCCAAGTTCACCTTATGACTATATTCTCTACTGGTCTTCTTCTAGGCTTCTCCTGTAATGTCAAATCTAGACCTCTTGGAGTGGAGAGACAGACCTAGGGTACTCATTTCTTCTTCTAAAGCTTGGGTAGAAATAATGGAAGGACATGCCTCTCCAGTGCCAATCCTTAGGGGAAATCTCCACCAAATCTTGTCTTGTGTTTGTCCTTCTTGACCATGGCATCAAAGTCATAGATCTGCCTAGTGACTTCCAACAATATAATGTGATCAGTGGGATACCTTGGGAGTCTGTATGGGGCTTTCTGGCAACCATCAATCCAAACATAGGAGAGGTTGGGAACTGAATAAACCAAGCTCCATACTTCTTGATGAGCTCCTTGGCTTGATCTAAAATTCTAACATGCTCTGCTTCCTGAAGCATTCTAGTGATATACATGGTGAATGCATCATTTTCCCTCCTATAGTTTGAACTTCCCAAATGCAACTGAGGGAAAACTTCATAAATATTATCCTACCCGAAAATTCCTTTTGTATCTAATCCTTTGTAGGGATGGAACCTAGCAAGTGGATAGACCAAATATGAGGTCATTATGAAGGTCTTTGTCTACAACACATTGGACAATTATTTATGAATTACTTAGCTAATGACCCCTGCCCAATGGTAGTTAATATTTTCTTGCTCCATCCTCACAATTGCATGGCACATCCAATTCTGGAACGTTCCAACACTCTTCAATCCAACCACCTTGCTAAGAAAGGTGATGGCATCATAGTATTCCTTCTTGAATTTTTCTCTATATAGCTGCTTGGGCAATTTGGAGTAGTGAGACTTTGGCTTCTCCAGCCAAGAATTGATAAATTGTTGTGACTTCATGGTCTGGTCATCGTAGAACTCCTGAGCTTCCTTAATGGTGAATCCCACCACATGAGATGGGTCTAGCATATCGAATGTTTGGAAAATGGAGACAGGGTTGAGATTGGCAACAACTCTCCCTTGAGGACCAATTATCCTCTGTGTATCCTGATCATAGTTCCTGGCACACTCAAGGACTAATTCATAACACTACACCGTAGAAGGGAAACTAGCTACATGGGACAAGCCTGATTCCATCATCCTTCTAGTCACCAAAGGAGGATCCTTAGCCACCATTCTTTCTTTGTACTCCTCTTTGTCCCAAAGGCCAACATTTGTATTAGTGACTTCTGACTAGACAGAAGTGATTTTACTCTAAGGTGCCTTGCTCTGAATGTCCAGCTTAATCCTCTCTACATCAGACAATGAGGAACCAGCTGTTGCGTTGCTTGATTCAGCCTACACTCCACATGGAAATCATATTAAACCATAGGAAAGAAAGGTCAATCCATCAGAACACCGTTAGAATGCATCTCATATAGTCAAGGTGTTATTAAAATATCATATGAAATGACCACAATAAATTTTGGGTTTCACGACCATCCATGGAATCTGAGCCAGAGAGGAATTTTGGGAAATTCCAGACTGATCGGATTCCAATGGAATAGCCAGGAAACACCTACTTAACCATTAAACCTGATCATTTTCATCAATATACCACATGGGAGTTGAAATATGTCATGAAATAATCATCAAACTTATCACAAAGTATAAATGAATCCAATTCTTTCATGTTCCTTTACATTTCACCAAATTTTGGGAAAATCCGCCAGAGATGGATTCTAGCAAAGAACGAGCCAAAGAAGATTCTCAGGAAATCAAGGAGATGGTAGATTTCGGAGAAATCCAGACCTGATGGACATCCGCGGTTAAGGAAAAGTTCTAAACCAATGGAGATTCCTAGAACGAAGGTTTCAGCACGAGTTGAAAGTTCACCGAGAAGTCTCAGCAAAGGCCATGAACTCACACTGAAGGATGCCATTAGAATAGGTCTCGCCAAGACATGGTGGTTCCGGTGTAACGTCTCACCGAACGGTGATATAGCAAACAATACTGATATGATCACAGGGTAGTCGGGGTAAAATCTTAGCAATTTTTTTTGGTCTCACCGACTAGCAATAGAACACGAGAGACCTTTGGTGTGAGAGACACTATCATAGTGAACATATGGACTTAGGAAGGCTTTCGGTGAAATGTTTTGAGTTCGACTAGAGGTCATAGCGACTACGTAATGTTTCGCCGATGTAGAGTTCTATCAGTATAACCTTTGGCCGACAATATGTGGTCTCCCCAAAAGAAGATCTGGGCTCGCTAAGAAAAGAAGGCCTCATTATGAAGTCCTGGCAACCGCCAGGAGTCTTGCCGAAAGCGAAGGCCTTGGCAAGGGCTGAATATGTTTGGTGAAAGGTCTCGTGAAAAGGGGAAGGTCTCAGCAATAGAAAGGGAAATCAGAAAGATGAAAGGAGCTCGATATGAGCTCTTGGCGATGAGGGTTTGTCTTTCCAATAGAAAGGCTTTCAGTGTGAGAATTATAGCATCTAGGCGATCAAATACAAACCCACGAAGGGCTTCAGCAAGACACAGGATGACTGATATGACATCTCCCCAACCTTGAAGGGTCACAACGACTGAAAAGAATAGAGCTTGATGAAAGTAAAAGTGCTCAGTGGGAGGTCCCGGCGATGGACGGATGTCTTGGTGAAGAAAATGAATATTGGTAAAACCATTGGATCCCACTATGACCTCTTGCCGACTAGGGCTTGTCTTGCCAATGGAAAATATGAAAAAGCATGTCAAAGAGATATTTTCTTACGAGGTGAGGTCTTGGTGAATCCTCTTTGTCTCATTGACTAGTATGCATAAAAGACTTCATCGGAGTGAGAAACGATATTGTCACGACGATCCAATATGAACTTTAGTAAGATCTCCTCGGCGAACTACAGGGTGGTCGATATGACATCTCTCCGACCTTGAAGGGTCACAACAAAGAGATTTCAGAAGGGATGGAGAGTCCTAATTTCACCCAGACACCAAACTAATTAGGAATTTCAAAAGGTTTGACTCAGGACTAGCCAGGGACGGACCTCTCATAGATTTTCTTTACATTCTAGGTCAATTTTAAGACAAAATCACCTGATATGGCACTGCCCTAGGTTTAAAACCCTACTCATCTGCCATTAGCACACAGGAAAGTTCAAAATTTAGTTGTTTCAACTGTTAAGTCATCACTAGGGTTTACAAATTACTCTCAGGAAAGATTCATCAAAATGCAAGTAGACAAATGAGCTCAAAACTCGCCTAGGAGATGACAAATGATGCAATACTGAACAACCCTAGCACAAAATAAAAAAATACATAGGAATTCGAATCCCACAAGCTCTCACAATACCGATGTGCCATTCATAATTCAATTCAAAGTAGAGTAATCAAACACATACCATTACAAAGCGGCAATCAATCCCAGAATCAACAAAAGGGAGGAGAACAGGGTCCTCAAAGAACAGACACAGGAATGCACAAGAAACATCACTGGAAACCACAGTTTTCCTGAATATCCCAAAACAAAGCCAACAGTTCAAAGAACAAACTCTAAGGATGCAGCCCTCAACTCAGACAATGGAAAACAGTGAGCATAATGGCACAAAAGATCTCATAAATCAAATAAAATCTGGCCTTCAAAGCACGTACGAAGCCATTAATGTGATTGATAAGATAGTCATGAAACCCGAGAAGCTGACGACAGGGCAGAATCTAGGAAAATCCAGCCCACGTAGAAATTCGCGAATACTGAAAATCCCTGAACAACAAGGTCATGTATCAATGGAAAATTAGATTGTTAGATTGTTAGATTGTTAGATAATAACATTAAAAATCCAATGAAATAACAAAGCACAAAGGAAATAAAATGAAAATAACAGGAACAATGTTACCAGAAATCTTCATCTTCCATGGTTCACCTTTGTTACACCTTCTAGTTTGTAGCAAGTCAATGAGGCCCTCCGATTTCAAATGAGCAACCTATAATAATGTCAAAGTCCTATGCAAATGTTGAAGGATTTATAAATTTATGCCTATGTCTATGACAAAATGATAAAATGAAAATAATGACTACTAATGCTAAAATGACTATAATGCCTAAATTCGAAAATGAAGTTGTCGGATCGAAATTATGAGCAAAATTGTCTTTTATAGAAAACACAATTTTGAGTGGACAGATGAGATTGAATTCTAAGAAAGACCTAGAATGAGAGGTCCAGATTAAATATGAGAATCCCTAATCAGGGTTAGGGAAAAATCCTTAATCGAATGGTCAAAATAATGTCTCAGATAATCGAATCGATGGTGGAGAATAAATGAGATAATCAATTAGAAAATAAAGATTTTCGAAAATCAAGAAGATAAAGACTACCTGATTTGTGAGATTCGAAAAATCAAGAAGATAAGAGTTAGACTGAATATCAGATTTGGAAAATCAAGAATCTGCCCGATTACTTGATTTTTGGGAGAATAATATCTTTTTGAATTTAATTAATTCAAAATGATGATTTTGTGTGACGAGTAAATAATCTTTTTCATATTATTTACTAAAAAGAGTGAAAGTTAATAAAATGAAATCATTTTAAATATTTTCATTTATTTAAAATGAGAGAAAAGTGAAATTAGTAATTAAATAATTAAAAATAGTTATTTAATTTGGAAGATAAGACTGAATAAATAAATAAATTAATAAATTTATTTAACTGTGACAATTAGTGACATACCAAATAAATAAATGAAATTCATTTATTTAATAATCAAGAAGAATTAATGAAGAAAGGTAATTAAATAAATTAAGAAATTTATTTAATTGAGAGAAGAGTTAGACAATTAATGACGTATTTAATAAATAAATAAAATTTATTTATTTAATAATCATGACAAATAAAAGGACATGAATTAATTAAATAATTATGAATTATTTAATCAATAGTCGAATGTGGACCAAGGACATAATTAAATGTCATAATTATGCTAGGACGAAAGTGGTAAAAATGAAGCTTGCAGGCCCAGGTCATTTTTACGTGTCTACATTTTGCCCTTCTTTGTCATAATGTAGCATGTTTCATTGTGACAAAGAAAATAAGTCAAAAATATGCCCCAGTGCAAAATACGATGAAGAGGAATGATGAGGAGGGTAGCGGTATGCCCCCTCGAGAGGATAGACAGGTTTGAAGAACATGGCTATGCTCTCGAAATTGATTAGAAGACTAGAATATGAAGAGATGAAGAAATTTTAGTGTAAAAGACATGAATGCAATGCCTATATGAGATGGGTGAGAGAAGATGACAAGACTAAAGAAGATGGATGTTAGTTCCTAGACCAAATCCTTCAAACCTTACCATAGGACTTTTAATATTTATTGCTCTTAATCATCATTGGGAAAATTGTTGTGATAACCAACAAACACCATGATATGACATAGATCAAGGTGTACAAGGCCGTACCATCACATAAGACAAGCAGTCACAGACAAGGAAGATCATGACTCATACCAAGAGCGTTATTGCCCCAATCTTTGTCATAATCAACCACAAGCAGAAAAAGACAAAAAGGACAAGTCATGAAACATCGTTGGTCCTCTAAATCCTGTTGCTAGGACATCCTTTAGGAACTAGCAACATGACTGTCAGAAAGAAATAAGATAAAGCCATTATCATGATACATCGCTACTTTTCTAAATCCTTTTGTCAGAATCTCGCTGAGAAACTAGTAACATGAGTGTCAAAAGACAAGACAAATGTCATGATACATCGCTGCTTCTCTAAATCCCGGTGTCAGGATCTTGCTGAAAAACTAGTAACATGAGTGTCAAAAGACAAGACAAATGTCATGATACATCACTGCTTCTCTAAATCCCGGTGTCAAGATTTTGCTGAAAAACTAGTAACATGAGTGTCAAAAGACAAGACAAATGTCATGATACATCACTACTTCTCTAAATCTTGGTGTCAGGATCTCGTTGAAAAACTAGTAACATGAGTGTCAAAAGACAAGACAAATGTCATGATACATCGCCACTTCTCTAAATCCTAGTGTGAGGATCTCGCTGAAAAACTAGTAACATGAGTGTCAAAAGACAAGACAAATGTCATGATACATCGCTACTTCTCTAAATCCTGGTGTCAGGATCTCATTGAAAAGCTAGTAACATGATAAAAATCCAAAAATGAATGCCAAGTATTTGCCAAGTGTGTCTGGATGTCAAGTTTTAATGATGTCAAGATGATGAATGCCGAAGGTTGCCATATTCAGGAAGGACACATCTTGCATAATGTCGATGTATAGGAAGGACACATCCTAAAACACCAATGTAAGAGTTTTTTTTCTTCAGAAGGACACATCTGAAAGAACGGTGACGCCAAGAGGAATGATCCTTAAGTGTCAGAAAGGATCCCTCGAAAATGTCAAATGATAGGGACAATGCCTAGGAAGGACACATCCTAAGGCATAAATGACTAAGGTTATTCTTCAGAAGGACGCATTTGAAAGGTAACCAAGAGTTGATAGTTTGACTATTTGCGATAATTTGACTTGTTTTGACTAAGTTTGACTTATTTTGACTGAGTTTGACTTGTGTTGATCATATGACGATAATATACCATGGTGATATGATTGTCATGTTGAATGAATAATTGCCATACTTTGTTTTAGGATTTTTCCCATTTGGAGAAATGATCTGTTGTCACTAGTAGATTTTTGACATGTATGCCAGTGTAGTGTCATGAACCCTAATGGACTGACCTAGTGTGGCGTCAGGGGCTCATCGACAGATGGCCTTGCCTACGTCATGTACTCAGAGACCTCGTAGTTCGACAATGACATGGACTGACTGACATGACTGACTTTGACTCCATTTTTAGGATTTTGACATTGATTTGAATGTTTTTGTGTTTTTCTTAGGATGTTTTATGATTTTTAGGTCTTTCTTCAGGACTTTTTGTGATGTTTTTGTCTTTTTTTAGGACATTTTATGATGTTTTTGGTCTTTCTTCAGGACATTTTATGATGTTTTTGGTCTTTCTTCAAGATATTTTATGATGTTTTTGTCTTTTTTCAGGACATTTTATGATTTTTTTGTCTTTTTTCAAAACATTTTGTTGTGTTTTTTTCTTTTTTCAAAACTTTTTGCTGTGTTTTTGTCTTTTTTACATTTTATGATGTTTTTGGTCTTTTTGTTGTTTTATGGTTTTTTTGGATTTTGACGTTTTATGATTTTTTTTGGATTTTGACGTTTAAGAGGATCATGAAAAATGCATATGACTGATGCCTACACCTAAGAATCCAAGGACAAACATGATTGTGCCCGTAGTCAAGCTGAATACCAATTGACAGGTGATGACAATGTTGTTTGATGTGGGAAGGACGCATCCCGAAACAACGTGAGGATGATGACGATAATGTGATGAAAGTATGGAGGTCTACAGCTAGGCTAGGAATGCAGTCAAGCAAAATATTGGATAATCTGCTTGTATGGATTAGACTCGTTGCATTTGGAATGACTTGGTTAGGACTAGATGGGATGATGATTATCCTTAGACCGTTTGACAAGGGAAAGCCAAGATAGGTGACATACATGAAAGGATAAGAGGTGGCCTTGGTAAAGGACGGAAGACATGAGACTAAGGGATTTTTCATATGATTTTCAAGGACTATGTCATATAAGGACAATAAGACTATGATGGTCGATGGCATGATGTTTCATGAATCGTGTATGACCGAAGGATAGACATGTCAAGAGTTTTCCCAAAGCATGATTTATGTGTGCCAGTTTTATGTCAAGACCAAGGTAGGTGGGAAAATGGATGAAAATGATAGGGCTTCGATGGACGTCAATGTCATGAGGAAGGCATGGGAAAATGAGACAACTTGCCACCAAGTATAAAATTCCACATAGATGATTTATTTTACACATGACGCCTATTTGCCAGGTTTTCATCATAGTACTTATCCATGGCGCCTATTTGCCAGGTTTTCACCATTGGATGAAATTTTTCTATTTACTATTTTCTTGACTTTTTGATTTTTTTGATGTCACCAAGACGCCTGTTTGCCAGGTTTTCATCAGGGTGATGATTTTTTACATTTTTCAATTTTTTTTGTATTTCTAATTTTGCGGGTAGCCTGGATGCTTTAGATGACCACTAACTGTTTTGAATCCATTGACGGTGCCGATGTAGAGACTGGTGCCATGATATGCCAATAATGTCCTATTTGAAGTAGTTGTCTTGTCAGGATTGTAGCGCTTGTATACAACTGATTGATGTCATTGCGGTCCTTTCTAATACTAGAGTTGGCCTTATTAGAATACGCACATCGCGATAGAGTGCCATGAGAATCCTTGTGGTAAAGAGTTGCTGCCAAGATGTGACGGATGTGTGACGTGGGATTTTTGGACTTTAAACGAGATGTAGGGTTATGACGAATGATGGTAGACGTGGAAAGATTGTTTGGACATTTGGATGAATAACTTTTTATTTTCCAAACTTGGGATGGTGGATGATGGATTTTGGAGGGATGGTGTTTGGAACCAACACTTTTATATGCCTTGATTGATGACCATTTTGAAGGAGGTAGACATGTGTTATATATGGGAGTCCTCTTGTCTTGTGGCTCCACATTGTTATTGACTTTTGTATTTGTCTTGATGTCTTTGTTTGATCTATCTTTCTTTGGGATCCATTTTAATTTCATTTGTCCACTTGTCCTTTTGTTTGATTCAATGGCCTTTGACATTTGATTTTGATCTTTTGAATTGTAAGACTTTTATTTTTGTTGGTTCTAAAGGGAAGGTTGATTCATGATAGAATGATGGTTTATGGTGTGGGTGGATGGGGTGTTGGCAGCAATCTTATGACAAGGATTTCTCATGGATTCCATTTTGATGTTTGTATCTAACAAATTTGCCCCCAGTATCGAGGAGGTACCACTGACATTGTTTGATTTGTTGTCTGAGGAATAACCAAGACCTTGATGTCTATAATTTCCCTGAAGCTGTATTGGTTCAAGAATTCCTTGCTTGTGTATGCCTAGTCCTTTTCCTTGATATTGCATGCTTTGAAAGATTTTGTTTGCGATGGGGTATTTATTGTTTTGAAAGCAAGATGCTAACCCATCATGATGTCTATGGACACTATCACTTGTAATATTTTCATCTATAAGAAAGCCCGCTCTAACAAAGATAGATGACCCTAGTTGATAAAGTATCTTAGTTTCATTTTCATGTTGGACATATTCCTGACTGATATCTTTGGCCTGATCATGTGACATGTCAGGTTCAGATGATTATGTTGGTGCTTCCAAGGCAATGTCAAAGCCATCATTATTTTTAGTGTCATAGAGCCCAATGGTTTTAGCTATAACTTGATCATATGCAAGTATGTCCCTAGTGGAAGATTCTTGTTCTGGAGGAATATTGTCTATGTGTCCCATGGAGGCAAGTGTCTCATATGGGGAAGTGTCAATAGTCAAGGCTTGTATAGGGTCAGCAAGTGTTTGATCATGAATGGCATAAAAGTCAAGGAGTGGATCGTTTTGGATTTCTTTGTCCATGGTAGGGTCTTGGTCCAAGATGGGGTTGTCAGGGATTTAGATTTCTTGGTCAATGGTAGGGTCTTGGCCAAAGATGGGGTTGTCAAAAATAGGGTCATGGGATGGACTACCTTGTTCTTGACATGAGGGTGACATTATAATGTCATTCTTTGGGATTTCATTTTGACATGTATCCTCAAGTTTATTAAATGGGATTTGACTTTGGACTATGATAGAATTTTCATGACTAGATGTGGCTTGTGAGGGGGTGACTTGAAAAGGATTAATGACAAAAGGACTAGGATAGGACGTGGGAACTTGGACTGGACTAGTATGTGAAGGACTAGGATAGGACATGGGTACTTGCATTGGACTAGTATGTGAAGGACTAGGGTATGACATGGAGACTTGGACCGGTTATGACATGGAGTCTTGGACTAGAGTGACTGTTGAAGGACAAGGATATAACATGGAGACTTCGACTGGATTGGTGTAAGGTTGATTGAAATAGGACGTGGAGACTTGGACCAGATCGGTATGGTATGATGTGGGGACTTGACATGAGTTGGTAGATGGCTGATAAGGGATGCAAACTTGGATGGGATTAATAGGTGAAGGATTAGCATATTATGTGGAGACATGGAATGGACTAGTGGATAATTGACTTCCCTTGTCAAGGTTAGGATAAGGGTGATAAGTGGGCATTTGTTGTGAATTACTGGTAGGAGTTATGTCAAGTGACTGTTGATGGTGAGGGTAGACAGATGGAGGTGGCAAAGTATTTATGTCAAAACCTTGTGGTAACTTAGCCCCTTCGTCCAAAAGCATGGCTAGATACCTTTGAGGGTCATGTAAGACTGATTTTCTTACAAAGGAGAATATATAAGGATTTTGCGCTGCAACTTCTATGTCTTTGACATATACTCATCCATTTTGGTCTCTTTGTATGAATGGTTCAAAAAAAAATTGTGATGAAGATGGCATGTTCATGGGAGGTTGCATGTTCATGTTGTGAAATGGGTCAGAAAAGGTCCAATGTTTGTTCATGTCATAAGTGTTATTATCGATGTTGGGATTGAAATCTTATCCAAAGTTTTCCATTTGTCATTTTTGTCTTTGAAACCTAGTCTCAACCGTAAAGGGATTTTCTCAAATGAGAATGATGAGAATGACAACTAAATGCAAGGATGACACTAGCCTATGTTTTTTTTTGGATTTTTTGGATAAAAGATTACAATGCAAGACTATGTTTTTGGATTTTTGACAATAAGGGATGCAATATGACAATGTTGTCTAAAGAAAATGACTAATGCCAAAGGACAATGAAGACTAAGATGACAAGTTATGTCACTAATTTTTTTTTGTATTTTTGGAATAAAGGATGACAATGCAAGATGATGATGACGTTTTCCTAAGGAAATGATTAATGCAAGATGACAAGGTTGTCAAGGCTAAAGTGCCAAATGAGGACTAAGATGATGATGTTTGACTAAGGACTTAATGTTATAAATGCCAAGTTTAGGTTCAAAATGATGACTAAGATGAACAATGCAAAGTCTAAGTTCAAAATGGGGACTGAAATTATTTTTTGATGTTTTGTTGAAAAGTTTGAGTTGTCTAAGGTCGATTGTTTGTGTCCAGATTTGTGCATTTTGTGTATATTGTTTGAGTAATTTAGCAAGCACTTGACAAGCACAATGCTTTGGTGTAAGCAAGCACACATGAGACAAGTACAATCCTAAAAGGCCAATAGGTCAAGGGTTTGTATACTTGGTATAGCCCACCGATATACCCCAGATTGGTGATAAACACCTTTCCTTGTCGAGAGCGGATAGCTTAGAATTTTGGTGGCATTGGCTCCCCTCCACGGCTCATTAACGTCATTCGAGCACACCAAATTCGAATTCTTGGGTAGTGACTTCCCAAGAACTACTATCTCTACTCAAGGGGATCAGTAGTGAGTGTCTTCGGGCATGATACTATACCCTGCACTATACCAAGAAATGGCTAAAGAACGGTTGGACACTAAAACAAGAGGTTTTTAATTCGAGCATTCCGTTCGTGGGGCATGATCCATGCGGCGAGAGTCCCCTTTTGGATCCATCTCGTCGGAACCACACTTGTGATTCTTGGGCTTTCCCCAAGAACCCACTTTTATATACCGGCTAGAAGTCCCTCAATGTCAAGGTGCTACCGGTCTGAGTCATCCTGGGGTGAGTACTTTTTCCCACCAGAACAGGCCCAAGTTCTAGAGTTAGTAACCATTTCTCTTACACCCAGGATCGCACAAGTGCGCAAGGGGAGAGGATACTTCGATATACCAAATCGTGAGGGTGTACAATAGATAAAAATGGGTCTGGTTTTTTGATCACCGAGTTTTCACATGGTGAGAGCATAATCACCTACCATTTGTTCAAACACAATCAGACACTTGCAAACATGAAAGTTCTTTTTATGTGCCCCAAAATGAAATGTTTGCTAATCTATAAAAAGACAAGCACATTATTTTCTTATTCCATATTTGACATTTGAACCTACAGACAATGAATTAGTAGTCTTCTTTGAAATTATCTTCGACACACGAATAGTAACTGCCACACGCTGCAAACGAAGATTAGTCACAACTATTAGAGAGTTAGCTAGTCACAACAAATCTGATTTTTAGAAAAAATTTTGATAGTAAAATGAAAAATATAGAGAATAAATCCTATCTAAAATCTCAAGAGGTTTCCAAAAATGTAAATAAATCAGAAAAATTTGTTGTTTTGCACCTGAAATTAATTTTTTATGAAACATCATAAAAAATTTATAAAAAATACAAAATGGCTCTAAAAATTCTAATTTTTTTACTAGATTCGTCTGATATCATTCTAAATCTGTGAAAAAAAATTGTGATTAGATCTACAACTGTGGGAGAGATATAAGCCAATCTTTGTTAAACCCCAATTTCAAAAAATCTATTTTTGGACTAATAATTGCACATCAAAATTTAAAAACTAAAGAGTAGACCACTATTAAATTCAAAGAGCTTTCCAGAAATGTAAAAATATCTAAAAAAATTGATTATTTTCTCCCAAAATTAATTTTTTATTAAAACAATAAAAATAATTATAAAAAATGAAAAACAAATCCAAAAAATCTGATTTTTGGAATGAAAGTGCATGATCTTGTCCCCAAGTTGTGAAAAAAATTTCATGAGAAAATACATAGCCGTTTGAAAGTTATGGTAAAATAGTTGGATTTATCCACAATGATGCCAAACCTGCAACAAAAAGCAAACAAGCCCTGCAACAAGAAGAAGCCAACTCCAAAAATTGCTCTTTATTTGTCTAAATATGTCAGGTTCACCAAATGTATCAATGAAAAATTAGATTGTTAGATTGTTAGATAATAACATTAAAAGTCCAATGAAATAACAAAGCACAAAGGAAATAAAATGAAAATAATAGGAACAATGTTACCAAAAATCTTCATCTTCCATGGTTCACCTTTGTTACACCTTCTAGTTTGTAGCAAGTCAATGAGGCCCTCAGATTTCAAATGAGCAACCTATAATAATGTCAAAGTCTTATGCAAATGTTGAAGGATTTATAAATTTATGCCTATGTCTATGAAAAAATAATAAAATGAAAATAATGACTACTAATGCTAAAATGACTATAATGCCTAAATTCGAAAATGAAGTTGTCGGATAGAAATTATGAGCAAAATTGTCTTTTATAGAAAACACAATTTTGAGTGGATGGATGAAATTGAATTCTAAGAAAGACCTAGAATGAGAGGTCCAGATTAAATCTGAGAATCCCTAATTAGGGTTAGGGCAAAATCCTTAATCAAATGGTCAAAATAATGTCATAGATAATCAGATCGACGGTGGAGAATAAATGAGATAATCAATTAGAAAATAAAGATTTTCAAAAATCAAGAAGATAAAGACTGCCTGATTTGTGAGATTCAAAAAATCAAGAAGATAAGAGTTAGACTGAAGATCAGATTTGGAAAATTAAGAATCTGCCCGATTACTTGATTTTTGGAAGAATAATATCTTTTGAATTTAATTAATTCAAAATGATGATTTTGTGTGACAAGTAAATAATCTTTTTCAGATTATTTACTAAAAGAGTGAAAGTTAATAAAATGAAATCATTTTAAATATTTTCATTTATTTAAAATGAGAGAAAAGTGAAATTAGTAATTAAATAATTAAAAATAATTATTTAATTTGGAAGATAAGACTGAATAATTAAATAAATTAATAAATTTATTTAATTGTGACAATTAGTGACATACCAAATAAATAAATGAAATTCATTTATTTAATAATCATGAAGAATTAATGAAGACAGGTAATTAAATAAATTAAGAAATTTATTTAATTAAGAGAAGACTTAGAAAATTAATGACGTATTTAATAAATAAATAAAATTTATTTATTTAATAATCATGACGAATAAAAGGACATGAATTAATTAAATAATTATGAATTATTTAATCAATAGTCGAATGTGGACCAAGGACATAATTAAATGTCATAATTATGCTAGGATGAAAGTGGTAAAAATGAAGCTTGCAGGCCTAGGTCATTTTTAGGTGTCTGCAGGTCCAATAGGAATCCAAGCAGGATCCGGGGAAATCTGACTAGGGTGGAAAATCCTGAAATTCATCTAAAACTTAAGATTTTTCAATGAATAACTTGGGGGAAACACTTAGGCATTCAAAATAAATATTTCAAGCACATGCCTAGGTAGGACAAAACCTCAGAAGAAAGGGCCAAAACACCAAAACTAAACTGAAAGAGGGTCCCTGCTTTTAGCGGGGCATGTGTGCGAAAACTGCACAACAAATGGCGACTCCGCTGGGAAATACTCCAGAGCATTTGATGAAAAACAGGAATCGAGAACCCAAAATCTCTAGTTTCAATCTGACCATCAAACAAACAAGTCAGAATGCAAAGATTTAAGAATCAGAACCACATGATAGATCAAGCCTTCCATTAACTGATAATCCAAGTGTGTGCACATGAGTTCATTTCCCTCCTTAAGTTACTATAGAAAACCAAGTTTGGTCAAGTTAGGCTACGTAAAGATTCTGACTTCAAAAGCAACCTAGATAGGGCCTCTCTGCCAGTCAGGCATCCATAGCCCTGATGAGGTTATTGCTGTGACTCTCCTGAACATAGCTCTACTGCCAGCCAAGCGTCCATAGCCCTGGTAGAGATATTTAGGTATCCCTGATAAGCTGAATTCATTCCTTTGATATTCAATATTTCATTTTTTCTTCTTTTGATATTTTTTTTCTCTTCACTTTTATTTCACCTTGTAAACAATGAAGTTCACACTCAGGGCTGAGAACCATAGTGGTGCTGAAGTAGGAATAGGATTTTTCACTTGAAAAATCTTCACAAGGATTCTTAAGATATAAGATAGGTATAAGATTTCAGAGTATTTCAAGTTCAAATTTGCACCAGTGACTCATCTTCCTTAAATCAAACATTGAGACTGTTGGCAATAGCAAAGACTTCAACCATCCTTTCAAGATGCAAGACTAAAGTTCACCAAAGAAATACTTAGAACAATTCCAGAGAAGATAGATTTACCATGTAGGTGCAACACACTTCGGTGAAAACAAAGAAACCCCAAGGCAAAACAAAACCAAAAAACTAGACTAAAAGAAAACCAAAACAAGTGACAGAAAGGGAAAACTAATCTAACTATATACAAGACGAGAGTTGAAAACAACTCAAGACTGGAAATAATGCTTCAAATACTGCAAATTGACAGGCAGTGGGATATTTTTTCCAGTGAGAGTTTTCAAATGAAAAGCATTATCTCCCAAAATTTCTGAGATCTGGTAAGGGCCTAGCCAAAGTTTATCAAATTTTCCATGCTCTCCCTTACGGTCATGGGCTTTATCCCAATAAAGAACCAAGTCCAAAATCCTAAAAGATTTAACCTTTGCTCTTCTATCAAACCATCTCTTGACTACCCCTTGGTGTTTAGCAAAGTTCTCTAGGGCTTCATCCCTTTTTTCTTCAAGGTGCAATAGCTCGGCAAGTCTGGACTCACATTTATCTCCCTCATCATAATACTCATTACTAAACTAAAGGGTAGGAATTTTCAATTGTATAGGAAACACAGGTTCTAATCCATAACCAAGATGGTAAGGTGATATCCCTATGGAAGCTTTATGTCTTGTACAATCTGCCCAAAGAGCGAATCTAAGTTGGGTATGCCAATCCTTCAGATTTCTCTCTAACAATTTGTGGATAAAAGTCAGGAGATTTTTGTTGGATGACTCAGCTAAACCATTATCCTAGGGATAATAGTTGGAGGAAAACTTAATGATAATCCCATGATCAAAAGCCTAGTTAGAAAACTTTAATGATGAAAACATAGGACCATTATCACAAACCAAAGACATAGGACATCCAAAACGATTAAGAATACATGATTCGATGAAGTTAATTACTACCTCAAAAGTACACTGTTTGTATGCAAGAGCTTCAGTCCATCGTGTAAAATAGTCAGTAATGGTAAGAATATACCTGTGACTAGTAGAGGGGGGTGGATTGATGGGGCCAATGAAGTCCATTCCCCATTGTACAAAAGGTTTTACCTCAAAAACTGGCTGGAGTGGGAGTGCGACATACTTCTCTCTGGTGGTTGCAGTCTGGTACACATGGCATGTATTGACATGGTTGTGTGTATCTTTGAACAGTGTAGGCCAATAGTAACCAGCTCTGAGAATTTGGTTCATTGTAGAAGGTGCTGACCCATGGCCTATACTATATCTGTCATGAAACTCAAACATCACTCTTGCAGATTCTGCATTTCCTAGGCATCTTAAATACACACCCTCATGATTCTTCTTATACAGGACAACTCCTTTCAACATGAAATTGTCACTCTTTAAGCGCAATGCCCTTCTTTGTATTGAATTGAGATGATCAGGGCATCTCTGGGTCAGGAGGTAATGAACAATATCATCATACCACTCTCCTGGAGAAACATCCTCTAAAGTATAAGTCTGAGCTATAAGATTAGGGCCTGTCTCTGCCATTGTTTGTGTAAGCCCTTGCCCTCTTACCAACTTCATGGGATGAATCTCAATATCATATTCTTGATAAGTAGGAGGTATTTTTCCACAGCGTGTCAAATTATGATATTGCTATCAGGATTCAACCGTGTAGTTTCGAGTCAAACTCATTGACCCATGTTTCATGAGTAGTGGTTCAACAAGAACCCATCTCTCATGATATCGAATGGTCCACTTAGCACTCATTGCATCTAGGTGATGCTCATAGAGGTGAAGCAAGTCCGTCCGGAGGTCACCCATCCCAGTACTACTCAGCTCAAGTGCTCTTAACCAAGGAGTTTTCTCCAAGGTTAAGCCCGCTTGAGTTGTTACCCCATTTGCAAAACCTTCAGCAAGTGTTGTGCCTTATGAACCATTCATAATAGAGCCCCTTTAGCTCATCAATTGATAAGTAGGAGGTATTTTTCTACAGCGTGTCAAATTATGATATTGCTATCAGGATTCAACCGTGTAGTTTCGAGTCAAACTCATTGACCCATGTTTCATGAGTAGTGGTTCAACAAGAACCCATCTCTCATGATATCAAATGGTCCACTTAGCACTCATATTCTTGTAACATAGTCATCCATTTGGCTCTACGTTCCCCCAACTCATTCTGCATTAATAACAACTTAATTGTAGGATCGAGAACTATTGCAAAGATTTTGTTTCTAAGGATATAATGCCTGAATATATTTACAGCCCTAACTAAGGCATAAGCCTACTTTTCCACACTTGGGTATTTCAGTTCTGCATCCTTCAATGGTGTGCTCATGAATGCTATGGGATGTTCATTGCCTTGGTCAGATTTTTGAGTTAATATAGCAGCACAAGAGTGGTCAGAAGCAAATGAATATATGTAGAATGGTTTAGCATAATTGGTACTTACTAAAACTAGAGCTTCAACAATAGCCTTCTTTATCTCTGCGAATGCTTCTTTTGCTTCTGCATTCCATTCCACCTTGGCCTCCTGCTTTAACATTGCATTCAGTGGCTTAACTATTTCTGTAAATCCACTAATGAATTTCCTTACAAAGTTGATCTTGCCAAAGAATGATTTCATTTCTTTTTTACTTGCAGGCAGGGGAATCTTAAGAATGGCTTCTATGCATTCTGGATCAATGGAAATTGCCTTTTTAGAGATAATATTCCCTAATAACTTACCTTCTGTTACTCCAAAGATGCATTTCTTTGGGTTGAGGGATATCCCAAACTCTCTACATTTCTGAAAAACTTTGCATAAATATGAGATATGATCACCTCTCTTCTTTGAAAATACTGTCAAGTCATCCATGTAGCTGATTATGCATTTACCAATCATATCTTTAAAGGCAATGTCCATAGCTCTTTGGAATGTAGCTCTAGCATTAATTAAGCCAAAAGGAATTCTTCTATAATAAAAAGTGCCCCACTTAGTGGTGAAAGCAGTCTTGTGTCTGTCCTCGTATTGCACCATGACCTGGTTGTATCTTGAGTAACCATCCAAGAAGGACATCATCTGAGATCCGTTGACAATCTAGAGGGCTTCATCTAGTGAGGGCACTGGATAATTATCCTTCTTTGACACCCTGTTTAAGTTCCTGAAATCTACACATAGCCTGATTTCACCATTTTTCTTCCGCACTGGAACCAGGTTTGCAACCCAAGTAGAGTGTCTGACTGGGAATATTATCCTTGTAGACAATAGTTTCTGCACTTCCTTCTATACCATGGGTTCTAGTAAAGCATTGATGGGCCTTTTCCTTTGTTTGAAAGGATTTACTCCTAGATTGAGAGGAATAGTATGGGTTATGATTGATGTATCATAAGTTTTTAAGTCTTCATAACTCTAGGCTATCACATTTGGATATCTATGTAATGCATCAATAATTCCTTGTCTTTCTTCTGGAGTACACACTTTGCCAATAAGAACATTTTTGACATCCTCCTGAGATCCTACATTATATTTGTCACATTATCCACTAATAGACTCCTTCTTGTTATCTTGTTCCTAATCTTTGATCTTGTCCAGATCAAAGATCCTCTCTAGCTGCACCATTCCCCTGGGAATTGTGTTGGTCTTCAAGTTAATTACCCCTTCCAAGTCCATTTCAGCTTCTTGAAGTTCGGTTTTGTCAATGATTTGAGAAGCAAAGACATCAGTACTAGTAATAAAAGTCCAACAAATCCCTTGCTTTGACTTGGACCCATCGAATCTCAAAGTCCAACAACCAGCAGCTGTAGAGCTCCCCACTTTTTACTTGCACTGTTACCACTGGATAGCTCTTCAGAAGGCATTACTCTTTCCCTTTTGGGATCTTCTTGGACATTCATGTTATCAATTTTGACTACAGGAGTGGGGTTGATATGTTTTTGTATTTGTTCCACTGCAGCTTGGCATAAGCAGCAATACAATTTTGAATGTGAAGCATTATGTACTGTAGACATGCAAAATTAACATTCTGCATTTGATCATGTTCATTCATCAACCGAACTAGACGTTGCATTAGGACCATTCATCACTTTCATCCATTCATTAAATAATCTCATTTATCAAATAAACATTATCATTCAACCTTCATCTTGCATCATCCATTTAATTAAATAAATCAAAAGCCATTTAAATCAAATCCTAAATCATTTTCCATCCTTTTCTGATTTAAATAAATCAATTATCAAAGTCCAAAAAGTCAAATCATCTAATCAGCATTAAATCAGCCTAATCATCATTAACTTAATCTAATCCTAACCTAATGCTAATCCCATCCCACTTGCATTATCTAGATCTATCCACTTGCACAATAAATCAATTTTATTGATTTATTAAAATCTCATTTTCTTTCAACATGACAAGTCAAACAGGGCATTTATTGCTCTTCTTTCTTGTCCCCCTCTCAAAATTTATTGCAAATTTGAATTCAAAATTTCCCCCTCTTGGGCACTCTTCCCAAATCTTGCACACACATCAACTAATCACATGATGACAAGTGTCCTCAACTCATTGGCTTGTTTTTGATCCCACATTGGTCCATCTTCAACACTTGGCATTTTGAAAATCTTTAAATAGGTGCTTCATCCTCAAGCAAATCCTCCACAATCTTGCAAGGTCACTCTCTTCATTTGAGATTAGATCTTGTCCATCATCTCCATCATCTATAGCAATTTCATCATCTTGAGCTTTTTATCAAGGATTGGGAAAGGGTCACTAGCACATGTGACACCAATCCACTATGAGATAGAGTTGGATCATGTCTTTCATATGCATTCTTTAGTTTCTATTGTTCCATTTTATTGCATGATTGATATGTTTCATTATTTCATAGGGATGTTAAAATGTTGTTTTGTTTTAAACTAACCATTTGTAGATTTTAGCATCCACATGTACCCTCCACCAATTGGGCAAAAGTAACTTTCCAAAGTTCATACTTCTTCCTAACTAAATCTGATCTTCAATACATTTTTGGATGAATTCTTGAAATCTTTCTAACAAAGCCAGCTGATTATCTTCTGGATCATCATTACTTTCAGCTGGTTCACCATTGTTTTTAACTGGTTCCACTAGGGCTTCAACATCACTAGACTTTGTTGTGAGGCCATGAGACATTGTGTGTAGCATGAGGACCTCCTCCGAATCCAGTTCTTCAAGGGGAGTGGAAAGCATATAGTTACCCATACTTACTTCTGATACCAGAATTTCAATAGAGGTTTTCTAATATTCTATAATCATATACTTTATTATGGGTTCTTGTTAAATTCTAATCTGATTTGGTACTCCTTTCCAGGGAAGCCACATATGGGAGTGATCAGTTGAAACATACCCATTCAGAGCCCTGGTAAAGTCTCTTCCCAGGATTAAGCCATAAGCATCAGGTATGTCAGCCACCTGTATATTGATAACCTGCTGAATCCTAGGGTCAAAAGCAATATGCATGTGAATCATATTTAATTCTCCTACCACATTCACTTCAATCCTATCCAATTGTGTGACTTTATTTTGGGAATCAGTAGCGGTAATACTCTTGGCTCTACATACACCAAGGGGCATAACATTGGTCAAAGCACTAGAATCCAATAGACAATTATGCAGGTTCTTACCGAATATGCGGACAGAAATCAAGAATGGGGGGGTGTCTGTTTTCCCTTGAAACAGAGTTAAGGGAGTATCTACTTGAACAACTTGAGATTTGTCCCTTTCTTTCCTAGTATCTCCAAGGGGAAAATGGACTGGATCATGAGTCTGGTTTTGTCTTCCTATTGACTGAGAACCAAATACTCTATTGACATTCTTGCTAACTGATCTATCTTGCGGCATGGAATTTGCATCATAAGAACCTAAGATTGCATTCCTAATGGATGGAACTCTTAATAGCTCAAATGAAAATAGATTTACCTTCAATTTTCAAAGTTCTTTAGCAACATATGTGGCCAATTGTTCTTCATTTAAATCCGTAGGAGTCTCCCTCAGGTATTCCATCATCTTTTCTTTATTTGCATCAACATTTCTTCCTTTTGGTACATCAGCATGTCCTAGATTTTGAGATAAATATTGCAAGGAAACTGGAGGCAATGAGGGATTGCTACTAGCATTAGGTTCTGGAGGTGTGTTGAAATTATTTAGTGGGATGGAAGTAGTAAAGGGGCCTCCAGCCTATGGGCGCCTATGTGGCAATTCCCTCAAACAATACTTCTTGATAGGCCTCTAGAAGGTCTGCACTTCTTCAATGTAAGTTCTTCTTCGACATAAGTCTCTCCCTCATCTCTGGGACTATTATCATTTACTGGATTCTTATCAAATAATTGTGTTATTTCATCTCCATTGCATACCTAGTCTCCCTCGTCCTCCAACTGGTCATATTCTCTTTCAGGTACATTATCCTCACTTTGTTGAAAAGGAGCATGGTTTAATACCAACACTGGTGAATCATAAGGAATAGAGGGTACAATTTCCTAACCGCTTACATTGTTCTCCACTTCGTACTAAAATATTGAGGCCACCGTTTGGAATTCTTGATAGTCTAACTCAGAATGCTGACTAGTCTTATGGAGCCTACACCACCCTGATAAAGCAACCTTAGCTAGATATACACTGCTGGGAGGCTTCTCTTGATTAACTGGTTGACTGGAAGACTGATTAATAGGTTGACTAATTGGTTGATCCAATGGGGTGGGGACTCCTCCATTATTGGGACCTGTGTTCCAAGTCCTATTCTATCTTGACTACTGCCTTCTCTCAAATCCTTGTCCACCACCTGGTCCTTTATCAAACTTCTGACCCGATGATTGTCCCTTATCATAATTCTATCTTCTGTCATTATTATACCCCCTGTCATTGTTGTAGCCTTTGTTCTTGTTGTATCCTCTATCATTATTGTATCCTTGGTCCTAATGTTGTCCTCTATCAAAGTGTTGTGGATTCTCTCTGTTCTAATTGGACTGCATATTCCTCTGAGCAACTTGCAATTGACTGTTCTAGTTCCTTAGATAAGTCAGTTCCATATTTATCTTTTTTATTTGTTCAGACAACTCATCTAGTCTCTCCTTGTCAGGATTACTATGCGGAGGCTGATTCACATTATTTTGGGAATACCCAACTGTAGCATTGGCATTTAGCAATTGGTTCAAGACCTCAGAATTCTACAGGTATGAAGGATAAGTAGCGTGAGGCTGGATATGTAGAGGTTGATTCACATTTTGTTGAGGGTAACTAATCATGGGTAACATTTGTCCCCCATGAGGTCCTGGGTGAGGGACCAAAGGCAGCTGAGGTATCAAATTCATGATAGGAGTTCGGTGCGCCGGAGCTTGGTTGAGAGCTAGAACTTGTCTAGGGTGAGCAACGGGTCCTAATGAGGGTAAAGGCCTAGACAGATGTTGTCTTAAATTAGTGCTAACTTTCACAGCTTTTGCATATGCATCGAGTAGACTAGCAAGAGGGTTATTACTCCACTTTATAAAGGTAGCTGTCAAACTATCAAGTCCCTCATAATAAACTTCTAAGGCGGTGGGCTCATCTACAGCATAAGGGGCCTGTAGTCTAGTATAAGCATGATGAAACCTATTGTTGAATGATCCTATAGGTTCATTGACATCCCTCTTCTCATTAGTGAACTGATGGTAAAGCTCATTGGAACTAATGGGGATTCGAAACTTTTGCAAAGAGGCAGCCTCTAGCTCAGTCCAATGTTGGATAGATCAAACAGACAAATGGTTGTACCAATAGAATGCATCTTCCCCTAGTGAATAAGGAAATAATCTACACGCTACATCCTCATGATTTATTCCTCTATCTTTAAGGCTAGTCTGAAAGATCCTGATGTGTTCCTCATCGGTTCTATTTGGATCATTAACATGGAACTTTGAAAAAAAGTGTTTAGGGTTTTTGGGCATGACATTGTAAATGGAAAAACTTAATGGAGATGGGTTGGTTGCCAGGAAAGCCATTGGTGGAGGTGGGGGTGGTAATGGCTGATTTATGAATGGCTGAGGTTATGTACTGGGATGCCCTCAGACTCAGATGAACCTAATGAAGATGGGGATGATGGAGATGTGGGAGGTGGATGGGATGATGATGATGATTCCCTTCCTCTGTTGGTCCTTCTTGACCTAGCAGGGTCTGGTAACTCCTAAAATTCCTCCTCTCCAAGGGCAGATCTTGTTCTTCTTCTGAATCTCTCAAGAGAGATGGCATTCAAAAATTGATCTAGCTTGCTTGTTCGAGCCCTCCTTCTAGCACCAGTTCCTATTGATCGTGTTTTCTGCACAATAACAGCCTAGACAGAATATGGTATCCTATCTCTCTTGAAAGGTAAATCTCTATCGGCAAGCCTCAAGAGATAACCCGAAGGTCTCTAATGTCAGGTCTTGACAGTGCATAAACAACTCAGTAGCAAAATGTGAAAATGCTAGTAATCACAATGGGACCTTACTACAAGCAAAATATTGAATCAATTTTATCAGATCTAACAATCCGATAATACTTCATTCCTAGATCTAACCCAATAGTCAAAGAAATAGAAAAATAAAAGGGTTTTGAAGAGATTCCTAAACTTAATACTAAAACTAAGATTAAAAATGAAAGTAACCAACACTCGAAATGGACCAATCCCTCAAAACTGATCTCTACTCAACCCAGATAAATTTGCAATCTCACAGAAAAAGATAGTGCAATCTTCTGAGGTGTTGAGATTTTCAAATTATGAACACTCATTCAACAACCCTATTGCAGTTATAATGAGAAAATATTCACAATCGAACTAAGCACACTGAATATGAAGTCCAGGCTAACTTTGCAAAGCAACTAACAATCAGTTGGTTGCGAAAAGTATGGATTGAAGGATTGCTGCAACATTCAAGTATTAAATCACAAACATTATTGAACCCAAATCTAATCTAAACATTAACCTTCTCAAAGAAATTTTAAAGATAGAATAATAGGAACCATGCAAAACAAAAGAAGACGAGTATGGCACCAAATCACAATGTCATTTCTTGTATTCAAATTGTTCACTGTAGCAACAATTCTAGCTTTTTGTTATAATATTTGCTTGAGGGAAACTACTTGCTAACTTGCTTCTAACTATATCTATATTCTAGTTACAAATTCTAACTATCTAGCCCACTTCTTAACCCTTACAAAAGAGGCGAAAATGCCAAATATAAAGAATTCCCCCAAAAAACCCGTCGGCCCAGCAAGAGTCTCACAACATTAATGGCACAGCAACCCAGCCAAGAGAAAATTTGAAATAGGTCAAAGGGATGCATTAAATGCATGTTTCGTCCAAGTCGGCTCAGGATCTGCAATGCAACTCAGACCAATGCGCAGGAAGATAATAGGGAAGGACAAACTGCATTGTAGCCCATCATCAACTCCCTTCCCCATAATCCATATTCTGACCGAGCATTTCATGAACCTTCAGAAGCGTCCCATCCAAGTTAGCTACTGGTGGCAAAGGCAAAACCCTAAGTCAATTTTCAATGGACGCAATCTTTTCTCTTGACCGCTTGACCAACCTATCCCAATCTACCTTATATGTCACATGCTTATCAATAATTGTGAGGTAGGTGGCCGCATCATCTAGCTGGTGTTCAAAAATAGAAACATCATCAAGTGATGCATACACATCATTCCACCAGTACCTCAACTGTTCCAGGCTTAAGTACTTGGGCGTGATCTTCCTTCTTCTTGTCATAATTTCAAAAAAGGCAATGGAACCATTATAAACCCTAGTTAGGGTGTCATCAATCTACTTCCTTTGTTTGTAAATCTTTTTCAACACTTTCTGCCTGATTTGCAATGCTTCAAACCATTCCCATGGTTCGGCAGCTCTAGAGGAAGGAAGAATTTCATCACTCACTAATTTATCTTTGGTGTATTCCATGATGGTTCTAGTTTTCTGCAGAAGGAGGTCTGTATCCTCCTTATCTTTTGCTAACACCTACCTCAACCACTCAGTTTCCCTAACAGCGTCCTTCCCTATTGACAGGACTTCCTTAATAGCTTCATCACCCTTTATTTGCACCCCTTTCAACCAAATCATAGTGGCAAGGGTGGAGGCTTTCATCCTTTCTAGCTAGGTGATGGTCTCTTGAGGAAGAGGATTTGCAGTAGAGGAAGAAGGGTTAATGGATTGCAGGGGCTTCATTAATTCCTCCAAGCATTTCTTGAGATTGTCATTCTCTTTCTTTAGTTCCTGCTTGGTCATCATTTCCTTCCTCAATCTACTCACAATAACTGCACTAGAACCCTAGTAATCCTCAATATCTTGCTCAATGGATGTAGGCCCAAGATTAAAATTCTGCACATTATAATCATTTCTGGCCACATCATCTCTGTTTTTATTTGGGACAGGGGTAGCAATATGAACAACCTTGTTATACGCCTCATCCCTTTCAACCCTCGAGATCACTCGAGCCTTTTTTTACCTTTGTCCTTTCCAATCTTAGCTAGTAGTGCATCCCAATTCAGTGGACTATCCTCCACAACCACTTGCTTTCTCTTTATCTATTTGTCCAACCAACCAGGGACAGTGGATTCCAATTGTACCTCACTTTGCTTCTCCTCCTGCTGATCTTTAGGTGCCTCCTCACTCAAATTTTATTTATCAAGAGTCTCATCCCTATTCCTTTCCTCTTCGATGTGTTCTTCCTCATGTTCAGGTGATGGGATCCTTTCTACCTCTTCTTCCCTTGGAGGAGATGGAACTTCTTCATTTGTGACTGGAGACTCTGCATGTGCAACCAAGGGTGACTGAATTATCTCTTTAACTTCAGCTTCTGCACAGTAAAGGTCACCCTCATGGAATTCCTCTGCCTCAGTATCTGGATGATCCTCAATATTCCCTGCCTCACCTAATGCACTTTGGGTTTCATGAGCGGTAGGAACATCATCATGCTGCTCCTCATGCAAAACCACTAGAGGGAGATCAGCCTTAGGCACAGTGTCCCTGGGAGAAGGAGTCCTAGACCTCCTTGTATACACCTTGGCCCTCTCCTCTGAACTTTCAACATTTATTAGTGGTGGGGGAATCAATTCTTCTCCTACCTTGGAGCTTGCTTTCTCTGATAATTTGACAATTCTCTTCCTTTTGGGTATAGGATCATCAGCCTCAGGACTCTACTAGGACTTCTTAGTCCTTGTCCTCTTCTTGGCCTTTGGCCTTCTCTATTTTTTTGCTTCCTAGGCTTCTTTTCCTGGAACACCTTTAGACTTAAATTTGACAGGAGAATCTAGCTTGCCCTTACCTTTTGGATCTTCTTGCTTTGCGGACTCCTCAGAAGTTGAATGGGGATCCAAATCTCCCATTAGCGCATAGGTGCATTGCACACCGTTATTTTCTAGTTCCCACAGCTTATGTTTTAGCCACATCCTAGTGAATTTGAGAACTGGATCCACTAGTTGTTTCAATTCTGTCTTTTCCTCCTCTAACCAATCCACATCACCAACTAGTCTGTCTTTTATGGCCTCATAACCATGATCCTGGATTAAGTTCCCATCGTCTTTGAGCTGATCAGGAATTGCCTTCACATTGTATAATCGAATTGACTCAATTGGAAGCTGGGAAAACTTCCTCTTTCTGACCTCAAATTCATCACCACAATTGGGCCAATAGTCCTCCAAGTTCACCTTATGACTATATTCTCTACTGGCCTTCTTCTGGGCTTGTCCTGTAATGTCAAATCTGGACCTCTTGGAGTGGAGAGACATACCTAGGGTACTCATTTCTTCTTCTGAAGCTTGGGCATAAATAATGGAAGGACATGCCTCTCCAGTGCCAATCCTTAGGGGAAAATCTCCACCAAATCCTGTCTTGTGTGTTTCCTTCTTGACCATGGCATCAAAGTAATAGATCTGCCTAGTGACTTCCAACAATATAATGTGATCAGTGGGATACCTTGGGAGTCTGTATGGGGCTTTCTAGCAGCCATCAATCTGAATATAGGAGAAGGTTGGGAACTGAATAAACCAAGCTCCATACTTCCTGATGAGCTCCTTGGCTTGATCTGAAATTCTAACATGCTCTGCTTCCTAAAGCATTATGGTGATATACATGGTGAATGCATCATTTTCCCTCCTATATTTTGAACTTCTCAAATGCAACTGAGGGAAAACTTCGTAAATAACATCCTGCACGAAAATTTCTTTTATATCTAATCTTCTGTAGGGATGGAACCTAGCAAGTGCATAGACCAAATATGAGGTCATTGTGAAGGTCTTTGTCTACAACACATTGGACAATTGTTTATGAATTACTTGGCTATTAACCCCTGCCTAATGTTTATTAATCTTTTCTTCCTCCATTCTCACAATTGCATGGCACATCCAATTCTCGAATGTTCCAACACTCTTCAATCCAACCACCATGCTAAGAAAGGTGATGGAATCATAGTATTTCTTCTTGAATTTTGCTCTGTACAGCTGCTTGGGAAATTTGGATTAGTGAGACTTTGGCTTCTCCAGCCAAGAATTGATAAATTGTTGTGACTTCACAGTCTGGTCATCGTAGAACTCCTGAGCTGCCTCAATGGTGAATCCCACCACATGAGACCAGTCTGGCATATCAAATGTTTGGGAAATGGAGATAGGGTTGAGATTGGCAACAACTCTCCCTTGAGGACCAATCATCCTCTGTGTATCCTGATCATGTAACTGAGGATTTCTTTTAGGTTTAGATTAGGATTGTTAGCAGTAAATCAATAAAGACAATGAAACCCAAAGATTTATCGAGTACAAAGGAAATTAAACAATAAAACAGTTATACCTGTAAATCACATTTTTCATGATTACCTCCATAGTACCTTCTTGCTTATTAGATGATGTTTTTCCCTCAGATTCGATGTGCAAGCAAGCCTTGATGAATTCCTACACCAGCTTTGAAGGATTTGATAAATGCCTAAATGTCTATGACTATGACTATGATTGACAATGCCTAAATATGCCAAGACTTGATCAAATAAAGATAATAATTGCAATGAGAAGCCTAAGTGTAATACACCTATTATATGTCTACTTGTGTGTGTGTAGTCTAGAAATGAGAGCAAAATAGCATTTTATAGAAAATGCCATTTTGAATGGACGGACGAGATTGACTTCTGACAAAGACCTAAAATCAAAGGCCCAGATTTAATCTGACAATCCCTAATCAGGGTTAGGGCAAAATCCTTAAGTGAGCGGTCAAGATGTCATCTAAGAGAATCAAATCGGTGGTGGAGAATAAATGAGATAAATTAATTTAGAAAATAAAGATTTTCAACAATTAAGAAGATAAAGATTGCTTGATTTGTGAGATTCGAAAAATCAAGAAGATAAGAGTTGGACTGAAGATCAAATTTGGAAAATCAAGAATATGCCCGATTACTTGATTTTTGGAAGATTAGTTACCATTTTGAATTAAATTAATTCAAAATAATGATTTTGTGAGACAATAAATAATATTTTTCAAATTATTTACCAAAATGGACTAACAGTTAAGAAAGCGATGACATTTTAAATAATTTCATTTATTTAAAATGAGATGAATATTAATTTTGATAATTAAATAATTAAAGATAATTATTTAATTTAGTAGATAAGATTAATTAATTTAATTAATTAATTAATTCATTTAATTATGACAGTTAGTGACATATTAAATAAATAAATAAAATTTATTTATTTAATAATCAGGAAGAAATATATGACGAAGGGTAATTAAATAAATTAAGAAATTTATTTAAGGGAAGACTTAGACAATTAATGACGTATTTAATAAATAAATAAAATTTATTTATTTAATAATCATGAAGAATAAATGACATGAATTAATTAAATAATTATGAATTATTTAATCAATAGTCGAATGTGGACCAAGGACATAATTAAATGTCATAATTATGCTAGGAAGAAAGTGGTAAAAATGAAGCTTGCAGGCCTAGGTCATTTTTAAGTGTCTACATTTTGCCCCTCTTTGTCATAATGTCGCTTGTCGCGTTGTGACAAAGAAAATAAGTCAAAAATATGCCCCAGTGCAAAATAAGATGAGGAAGAATGACGAGGAGGGTTACGGTATGCCCCCTCGAGAGGGAAGATAGGTTCCAAGAACATGGGTGTGCTCTCAAAATTAATAAGAAGTCTAGAATATGAAGAGACAAAGAAATGTTAGTGAAAAAGATATGGATGATGATATGGATGAAATGCCTATATGAGATGAGTGAGAGAAGATGACAAGACTAAAGAATATGCATGTTAGTTCCTAGACCAAATCCTTCAAAACATTACCATAGGACTTTAATATTTATTGCTCTTAATCATCATTGGGCGGTAAAAATGACACAAATGGACAATAAACACCATGATATGACGTAGACCAAGGTGTGCAAGGTCATCCATTTGAAAAACAGACAGTCACAAACAAGGAATGTCCTAACTCATACTAAGGGTGAAGTTTCCCCAGTCTTTTTGTTGAGACATTCCACAGACAACAGTCAAAGAAAATAAAATAGGCCAGGAGACGTCATCACACCTCTAAATCCTTCATGGGACATCCTCGAGGTAGCTAGTAACATGACCAAAAAGATAAGACAGTAAAAATATAAGATAAACTAGCCAAGATAGTCAAAAGATAAGACAAGATAGACCAGAAAGATAAAAACCATTTTATTTTGTTTGCCAATGTTTGTTTAGCAAAGATTGGTTTCTTGTTAGTTTGACAGTTTTGACAGTTTAAGAGTTTTGCCAATTTGATGGTGTTGACGGTTTGACGGGGCCTATTGTTAGGAAGGACGCATCCTGAAAAGGCAAAGTATATTTTGACGAGGTCTAACTCCAAGAAGGACACATCTTGAAGAGGACCAAAGAGTGACGAGATTCACATTGTTTTGACTAATATGTTTTGGAAAGTTGACTAATGTTGACTGTTTGATTGATTGGACTGTGCTGTCTGATTTTGACCAATTTTGACATTGATGTTTCGAATGATTGTCTTGTGTCTGAGTTTGACTATGTTTGAATTATTTGACTAATGTGACGATTGTGATAAATGCCATGATTTTATTTGGACCAACCTAAAAGGACTGACCTAATGTCTCGAGGACTCATCGACTGATGGCCTTGCCTACGTAGCAAATGCGCAAAGACAACGTAGTTTGACAATGACATGGACTGACTGACATGACTGACTTTGACTCCATTTTTAGGATTTTGACATTGATTTGGATGTTTTTGTGTTTTTCTTCAGGACGTTTTATGATTTTTAGGTCTTTCTTTAGGACATTTTATGATTTTTTTGGTCTTTTTTTAGGACTTTTTGTGATGTTTTTGTTTTTTTTTTAAAGGACATTTTATGATTTTTAGGTCTTTCTTTAGGACATTTTATGATGTTTTTGTCTTTTTGTCATTTTATGATTTTTTTGGATTTTGACGTTTAAGAGGATCGTGACAAATGCATATGATTGATGCCTACACATGAGAATCTAAGGACAAACATGATTGTGCCCCTAGTCAAGCTGAATACCAATTAATAGGTGATGACAACTTTGTTTGAAATGGGAAGGACGCATCCCAAAACAATGTGAGGACGATGACGATAATGTGACGAAATAATGGAGGTCTACAGTCGGGCCAGGAGCGCAGTCAAATAAAATTTTGGATAATGTGCTTGTATGGATTAGACTTATTGCATTTGGAATGACTTGACTAGGACTAGAAGGGATGATGGAATATCCTTAGACTATTTGACAAGGGAAAGCCAAGATAGGTGACCTACATGAAAGGATGAGAGGTGGCCTTGGTAAAGGACAGGGGACATGAGACTAAGGGAATTGTCATATGATTTTCAAGGACTATGTTGTATAAGGACAATAAGACTATGACGGTCAATGACATGATGTTTCGCGAATTGTGTATGACCGAAGGATAAACACGTCAAGAGTTTTCCCAAAGCATGATTTATGTGTGCCACTTTTATGTCAAGACCAAGATAGGTGGGAATGATATGGATTAAATGGTCGGATTCCAATGTCAAGAGGAAGGCCTAGGATATGTGACGACTTGTCCCCAAGTGTAAGAGTCCACATAGACGACTTATTTTACACATGATGCCTGTTTGCCAGATTTTCATCATGGTACTTATCCAGGGCACCTGTTTGCTAGGTTTTCACCATTGGATGAAATTTTTCTCTTTATTATTTTCTTGACTTTTTTATTTTTTCGAGGTCACCAAGATGCCTGTTTGTCAGGTTTTCATCAGGGTGACGATTTTTTAATTTTTTAATTTTTAACCTTTTTGTGCTTTTGATATTGTGGATAGCCTGGATGCTTTAGATTACCACTGATTGTTTTGAATCCACTGACGATGCCGATGTAGAGACTGGTGCCATGATATGCCAATAATGACCTTACTGAAGGAGTTGTTTTGTCAGGATCATAGCACTTGTATACAACTGATCGATGTCATTGCAATCCTTTCTGATACTAGAGTTGGCCTTATCAAAATGCGCACATCGCAATAGAGTACCATGAGAGTCCTTGTGGTAAAGAGTTGCTGCCATGATGTGACGGATTTGTGACATGGGATTTTTGGACTTTAGGTGAGATGTAGGACTATAACAGATGATGGTAGATGTGGAAAGGTTGTTTGGACATTTGGATGAACGACTTTTTATTTTCCAAACTTGGGATGGTGGATGACGGATTTTGGAGGGATGGTGTTTGGAACCAACACTTTTATATGCCTTGATTGATGACCATTTTGAAGGAGGCGGATATGTGTTATATGTGGGAGTCCTCTTGTCTTGTGGCTCCACATTGTGATTGACTTTTGTATTTGACTTGGTGTCTTTGTTTGATCCATCTTTCTTTGGGATCCATTTTAATTTCATTTGTCCACTTTCCCTTTTGTTTGATTCAATGGCCTTTGACATTTGATTTTTATCTTTTGAATTGTAAGACTTTTGTTTTTTTTGGTTCCAAAGGGAAGGTTTATTTATGATGGAATGATGGTTCATGGTGAGGGTGGAGGGGGTGTTGGTAGCAATCTTATGACAAGGATTTCTCATGGATTCCATTTTGACATTTGTATCTGATAAAGTTGCCCCCAGTATCAAGGAGGTACCACTAACATCGTTTGATTTGCTATCTGAGGAATAGCCAAGACCTTGATGTCTATAATTTTCCTAAAGTTGTATTGGTTCTAGAATGCCTTGCTCGTGTATGCCTAGTCCTTTGCCTTGATATTGCATGCTTTGACAAATTCTATTTGCGATGGGGTATTTTTTGTTTTGAAAGCAAGATGCTAACCCATCATTAGGTATGTGGATACTGTCACTTGTAATATTTTCGTCTGCAAGAAATCCTGCTCTGACAAAGATAGATGACCTTAAGTGATAAAGTGTCTTAGCTTCATTATCTTGTTGGACATATTCCTTACTGATATCTGTGGTCTGATCTTTTGACATGTCAGGTTTAGATGATTCTGTTGGTGCTTCCAAAGAAATGTCAAAGCCATCATTATGGTCAGTGTCATAGAGTCCAGTAAATTCAGCTATAGCTTGATCATTTTCAAATATGTCCATATTGGAATACTCTTGTGCTTGAGGAATATTGTTTATGTGTGTAATGGAGGCAAGTGTCTCATTTTGGAAACTGTTAATAGTCAAGGCCTATATAGGATTGGAAAGTGTTTGATCATGAATGGCGTAAAGGTCAAGGAGTGGATCATTTTGTATTTCTTGGTCAATGGTAGGGTCTTGGTCAAGGATGGGGTTGTCATGGATTTGGACTTCTTGGTCAATGGTAGGGTCTTGTTCAAAGATGGGGTTGTCATGGATAGGTGTGTTTTGGATGTCATGATTGTCTTGGACTCCCTGAAAGGAGTTTAAGATAGGGTCATGGGATGGACTACCTTTTTCTTAAAATGAGGGTGACATTATAAGGTCATGCTTTGGGCTTTCATTTTGACATGTATCCTCAAGTGTAGATGATGGGATGTGACTTTGAGTAATGATAGAACTTTCATGACTAGATGTGGCTTGTGAGGGGATGACTTTTAAAGGATTAATAAATGACGGACTAGGATAGGACGTGGGGACTTGGACTGGACTAGGATAGGACATGGGGACTTGGACTGGAGTAGCATGTGAGGGACAAAGATAGGACATGGAGTCTTGGACTGGATTAATTATTGAATGACAAGGATATGACATGGAGACTTGGACCGGATCGGTATGGTATGATGTGGGGACTTGACATGAGTTGGTAGATGGTTGATAAGGGATGCAGACTTGAACAAGATTAATAGGTGAAGGACTAGGATATGATGTGGAGACATGGAATGGACTAGTAGACAATTGACTTCCCTTGTCAAAGGTAGGATAAGGCTGATTAATGGATGTTTGTTGTGGACTAATGTCATGGATGTTGTTAAGTGACTTTTGGTAGTGAGGGTAGATGGATGGAGGTGGCAAAGTATTTATGTCAAAGCCTCGTGGTAATTTAGCCCCTTGGTCCAAAAGCATGGCTAGATACCTTTGAGGGTCATGTAAGATTGATTTTTCTACAAAGGAGACTATATCAGGATTTTGCGCTGCAGCTTCTAAGTCTTTGACATATACTCATCCATTTTGGTCTCTTTTTATTAATGGCTCAAAAATGTTTTGTGATGAAGATGGCATGTTCATGGAAGATTGCATGTTCATGTGGGTCAGAAAAGGTCCAATGTTTGTTCGTGTCATAAGTGTTATTGTTGATGTTGGGATTGGAATCTTGTCCAAAGTTTTCCATTTGTCATTGTTTTCTTTGAAGTCTAGTCTCAACCGTAAAAGGGATTTGCTCAAATGAGGATGACGCCAGTGACAACTAAATGTGAGGATGATGACAACCTATGTTTTTCGGATTTTTTGGATAAAGGATGACAATGCAAGATTATGTTTTTGGATTTTTGACAATAAGGGATGCAATATGACAATGTTGTCTAAAGAAAATGACTAATGCCAAAGGACAATGAAAACTAAGATGATAAGTTATGTCACTATTTTTTTTTTGTATTTTTGGAATAAAGGATGACAATGCAAGATGATGACGTTTTCCTAAAGAAATGATTAATGCAAGATGACAAGGTTGCCAAGGCCAATATGAGGACTAAGATGATGATGTTTGACTATGGACTTAATGTTATAAATGACAAGTCTAGGTTCAAAATGATGACTAAGATGAACAATGCAAAGTCTAAGTTCAAAATGGGGATTGAGATTGTTTTTTGATGTTTTATTGAAAAGTATGAGTTGTCTAAGGTCGATTGTTTGTGTCCAGATTTGTGAATGTTGTGTATAATGTTTGAGTAATCCAGCAAGCACTTGACAAGCACAATGTTTTGGGTGTAAGAAAGCACACATAAGAAAAGTACAATCCTAAAAGGCCAATAGGCCAAGGGTTTGTATACTTGATATAGCCCACCGATATACCCCAGATTGGTGATAAACACCTTTCCTTCTCGAGAGTGGATAGCTTAGAATTTTGGTGGCATTAGCTCCCCTCCATGGCTCATTAACGTCATTCAAGCACACCAAATTCAAATTCTTGGGTAGTGACTTCCCAAGAACTGCTATCTCTACTCAAGGGGATTAGTAGTGAGTGTCTTCGGGCATGATACTATACCCTACACTATATCAAGCAATGACCAAAGAACGGTTGGACACTAAACAAGGGTTATTTAATTCTGGCATTCCATTCATGGGGCATGATCCATGTGGTGAGAGTCCCCTTTTGGATCCATCTCGTTGGAACCACACTCATGATTCTTGGGCTTTCCCCAAGAACCCACTTTTATATACCGATTGGAAGTCCCTCGGTGTTAAGGTGCTACCAGTCTGAGTCGTCTTGGGGTGAGTACTTTTTCCCACCAGAACAGGCCCAAGTTCTAGAGTTAGTAACCATTTCTCTTACACCCAGGATCGTACAAGTGTGCAAGGGGAGAGGATACTTTGATATACCAAATTGTGAAGGGTAAAAATAAATAAAAACGGGTCTAGTTTTCTAATCACCGAGTTTTCACAAGGTGAGAGCATACTCGCCTACCATTTTGCAAACACACTCAGACATAGTAGAAAGACAAGTTCGCTTTAATTGCACCAAAGGAAATGTGTATTATACTAAAAAAGACAAACACATTGTTTTGATGTTTAGTCTTTGACGTTCGAACTTGCAAGACCACACATTAGTAGTTTGATAATGATCTTCGACTATCAATCTGCAAAAATAGTTAGATGTATCATTTTTTTTCTGCTTGATCCAATGTGTCCTTTGAAGTGTTTATTTCCTACACATGCACAAAACCAACAACAAACCCTAACAAGATAATCGATCACTATTATTAGAGGGTTAGCTAGTCGAGACAAATCTGATTTAAAAAAAAAAAATTGACAGTAAAATGAAAAATACAGAAAATAAATCTTGTCTAAAATCTCAAGAGGTTTCCAAAAAATTAAATAAATAAGAAAAATTTGTTGTTTTGCACCTGAAATTAATTTTGTATGAAAAATCATAAAAAAATTATAAAAAATACAAAACAGCTCTAAAAATTCTATTTTTTTTACTGGAGTCGTTTGATGTTATCCCAAATCTACCAAAAACATTTTGTGACTAGATCTACAACTGTGAGTGAGATCTAAGCAAATATTTTTTAAACCCATATTTTAAAAGATCTATTTTTTGACTAATAATTTTGCATCTAAATTTAAAAGATAAAAAATAGACCCCTATTAAAATTTAGAGAGCTTTCTAGAAAAGTAAACATAGCTAAAAAATTCGATTATTTTCTCTCAAAATTAATTTTTCATGAAAAATAGAAAAAAATTATAAAAAATGAAAAACCTATCCAAAAAATCTGATTTTTGGAATAAAAGTGTGTGATGTTGTCCCCAAGTTGAAAAAAAAAAATCATGAGAAAATACATAGCCGTTTGAAAGTTATGGTCGTGTCTTTGAAAACTAGGGCTTTATCCACAATGATGCCAAACCTGCAACAAAAAGCAAACAAAACCTGCAACAAAAAGAAACCAACTCCAAAAATGGTTTTTCTATTTGTCCAAATATGTCAGGTTCACCAATGTATCAATGGATTTATTTTGAGGATTAGAGTGTGAGATAAACTAACACATAAAGCATATAATCCAAAGATCCTATCAAGAACAATGAAAACAAGAACAATAAAACAGTTATACCTGTAAATCATATTTTTCATGATTACCTCCATAGTACCTTCTTGCTTGTTGGATGATGTTTTTCCCTCAGATTCGTTGTGCGAGCAAGCCTTGACGAAGTCCTACAACAAGCTTTGAAGGATTTGATAAATGCCTAAATGTCTATGACTATGACTATGATTGACAATGCCTAAATATGCCAAGACTTGATCAAATAAAGATAATAATTGCAATGAGAAGCCTAAGTGTAATACGCCTATAATATGTCTACTTGTGTGTGTGTAATCTAGAAATGAGAGCAAAATAGCATTTTATAGAAAATACCATTTTGAATGGACGGATGAGATTGACTTCTGACAAAGACTTAAAATCAGAGGCCCAGATTTAATCTGACAATCCCTAATTAGGGTTAGGGCAAAATCCTTAAGTGAGCAGTCAAGATGTTATCTAAGACAATCAAATCGGCGGTGGAGAATAAATGAGATAAATTAATTTAGAAAATAAAGATTTTCAACAATCAAGAAGATAAAGATTGCCTGATTTGTGAGATTCGAAAAATCAAGAAGATAAGAGTTGGACTGAAGATCAAATTTGGAAAATCAAGAATATGCCCGATTACTTTATTTTTGGAAGATTAGTTACCATTTTGAATTAAATTAATTTAAACTAATGATTTTGTGAGACAATAAATAATCTTTTTCAAATTATTTTCCAAAATGGACTGACAGTTAAGAAAGTGATGACATTTTAAATAATTTCATTTATTTAAAATGAGATGAATATTAATTTTGATAATTAAATAATTAAAGATAATTATTTAATTTAGTAGATAAGATTAATTAATTAAATTAATTAATCAATTCATTTAATTATGACAGTTAGTGACATATTAAATAAATAAATAAAATATATTTATTTAATAATCAGGAAGAAATATATGACGAAGGGTAATTAAATAAATTAAGAAATTTATTTAATTAAGGGAATACTTAGACAATTAATGGCATATTTAATAAATAAATAAAATTTATTTATTTAATAATCATGAAGAATAAATGACATGAATTAATTAAATAATTGTGAATTATTTAATCAATAGTCGAATGTGGACCAAGGACATAATTAAATGTCATAATTATGCTAGGAAGAAAGTGGTAAAAATGAAGTTTGCAGGCCTAGGTCATTTTTAGGTGTCTACAGATCATAGTGCTTGGCGCACTCAAGGACTAATTCATAACAATGCACCATAGAAGGGAAACTAGCTACATGGGACAAGTCTGATTCCATCATCCTTCTAGTCACCAAAGGAGGATCCTTAGCCACCATTCTTTCTTTGAACTCCTCATAGTCCCAAAGGCCAACATTTGAATTAGTGACTTCTGACTAGACATAAGTGATTTTACTCTTAGGGACCTTGCTCTTAATGTCTAGCTTAATCCTCTCTACATCAGACAATGAGGAACTAGCTGCTACCTTGCTTGATTCAGCCTGCACTCAACATCGAAATCATATTAAACCATAGGAAAGCAAGGTCAATCCATCAAAACACCATTATAATGCATCTCATATGGTCAAGGTGTTATTGAAATCTCATACAAAATGACCACAATAAATTTTGGGTTTCGAGACCATCCACAGAATCTGAGCCAGAGAGGAATTTTGAGAAATTCCAGACCGATTGGATTCCAACGGAATAGCTAGGAAACACCTACTTAACCATTAAACCTAATCATTTTTATCAATAAACCACATGGGAGCTCAAATATGTCATGAAATAATCATCAAATGTATCATAAATTATAAACGAATCTAATTCTCTCATGTTCCTTTATATTTCACCAAATTTTAGGAAAATCTGCTAGAGACAGATTCCAGCGAAGAACGAGCCAAAGAAGATTCTTGGGAAATCAGGGAGACGGCGAATTTTAGAGAAATCTGGACCTGACGGACATTTGTGGTTAAGGAAAAGTTTTGAACCAATGGAGATTCCGGGAACGAAGGTTTCAGTAAGAGTTGAAAGTTCGTCAAGAAGTCTCGGCGAAGGCCACGAAGTCACACCGAAGGATGCCATTAGAATAGGTCTCGCAAAGCCATGGTGGTTCCAGTGTAACGTCTCACCGAATAGCGATATAGCAAAAAATACTGATATGATCACAAGGTAGTCGGGGTAAAATCTCATCAAATTTTCTTGGTCTCACCAACTAGTGATAGAACACGAGAGACCTTTGGTGTGAGAAAGACATTGTCACAGTGAACATATTGACTTAGGAAGGCTTTCGGTGAAACGTTTTGAGTTTGGCTAGAGGTCCCAGTGACTACGTCATGTTTTGCTGATGTAGAGTTCTATCGGTATAACCTCTGGCCGACAATAGGCGGTCTCCCCGAAAGAAGATCTGGGCTCGCTAAGAAAAGAAGGCCTCGCTATGAAGTCCTAGTGACCGCCGGGAGTCTGAAAGTGAAGGCATCGGTAAGAGCTGAATATATTTGGTGAAAGGTCTCATCGAAAGGGGAAGGTCTCAATGACAGAAAGGAAAATCGGCAAGATGAAAGGAGCCCAACATGAGCTCTTGGCAACAAGGGTTTGTCTTGCCAACAGAAAGGCTTTCGACGTGAGAATTACAGCGTCTGGGCGATCAAATACAAACCCACAAAGGGCTTCGGCAAGACACATGATGACCGATATGACATCTCCCCGACCTCGAAGGGTCACAATGACTGAAAAGAATAGAGCTCGATGAACACAAAAGTGCTCGGTGGGAGGTCTAGGTGATGGACAGATGTCTTGGCGAAGAAAATGAATATCGGTAAAACCATTGGATCCCACTATGACCTCTTCCAGACTAGGGCTTGTCTTGCCGATGGCGAATATGAAAAAGCATGTTGATGAGACATTTTCTTACGGGGTGAGGTCTCAGCGAATCCTCTTTGTCTCACCGACTAGTATGCATAAAAGACTTCATTGGAGTGAGAAACGATATTGTCATGGCGATCCAATATGAACTTTAGGAAGATCTCCTCGGTGAACTACAGGGTGGTCGATATGACATCTCTCTGACCTTGAAGGGTCACAACAAAGAGATTTTGGAAGGGATGGAGAGTCCCGATTTCACCTAGACACCAAACCAATCAGGAATTTCAAAAGGTTTGACTCAGGATCAGTCAGGGATGGACCTTTCATAGATTTTCTTTACATTCTAGGTCAATTTTAAGATGAAATCACCTGATATGGCACTGCCCTAGGTTTAAAACCCTACTCATCCACCATTAGCGCATAGGCAAGTTCAAAATTTAGTTGTTTCAACTATTAAGTCATCACTAGGGTTTACGAATTACTCTCAGGAAAGATTCATCGAAATGCAAGCAGACAAATGAGTTCAAAACTCACCTGGGAGATGACAAATGATGTAATACTGAACAACCCTAGCATGAAATAAAAAAATACACAGGAATTTGAATCCCACAAGCTCTCACAATACCGACGTGCCATTCATAATTCAATTCAAAGTAGAGCAATTAGACACATACCATTACAAAGCGGCAATCGATCCCAGAATCAGTAAAAGGGAAGAGAACAGGGTCCTCAAAGAACAGACATAGGAATGCACAAGAAACCATCACCAGAAACCACAGTTTGCCCGAATATCCCAAAACGAAGCCAACAGTTCAAAGAACAAACTCTAAGGATGCAGCCCTCAACTCAGACAATGGAAAATAGTGAGCATAATGGCACAAAAGATCTCAGAAATCAAATGAAATCTGGCCTTCAAAGCACGTACAAAGCCATTAATTCAATTGATAAGAGAGTCATGAAACCCAAGAAGCCGATGACAGGGAGGAATCCGGGAAAATCCAGCCCACTCAGAAATCTACGAATACTAAAAAATCTCCGAACAATAAGGTCCAACCGGAATCCAAGCAGGATGCGGGGAAATCCGACCAAGGTGGAAAATCCCGAATCTGGGCAAAAGCCCAAAATTCATCTAGAACTTAAGATTTTTCAATGAATAACCTGGGGGAAACACTTAGGCATTCAAAATAAATATTTCAAGCACATGCTTAGGTAGGACAATACCTCAGAAGAAAGGGCCAAAACACCAAAACCAAACTGAAAGAGGGTCCCTACTTTCAGCGGGGTGTGTGTGTGAAAACTGCACAACAGGTTCGTCTATTTATGCATGTCGGCAATAGGAGCTTACAATGTGGGATCTGCAGATTTCATATGTTGTAGCAGTGGCAGAGTTCACCAGTTTGGGAGTACAGATGTGGGACTACAAATCTGATATTCTTGACGGGGGGATGACTCCAGAGTATGGTTAGTATGTATTAGAACATCCCGCGCCATGATTATTTGATCCTGATGAGCTTGCCGCTCTAGTTGCGGAGCAAAGACCACATATAGGGGGACATAGGTGACAGCGAGAGGCAGCTTCAGAGGGTGATGACTCTAAGTAGGATGATGATGATGATGAGTCAGATGGGGATGGAGATAGCAGTGATGAGGAGAGTGGGGGTGATAGTGGTGGAGGAGGTGGCAGAGGTGGTGGCAGAGGTGGACCACAGATGAGACATTCAACTCTATCATCTTTAGTAGATCCAGTGGTGCTGAGTTAGATAGTTACCTTGCAGAGTAGAGTGTAGAGCTTACAGGGTCAGTTAGCATAGGTGCAAGCCTTGGTTACACAACTATAGGGATAGTTGATGATAGTGACAGCTGAGAGAGATATAGCCAGATGACAGGGTGAGGAGGCCATGGCCCTAGCTGACAGTCTGTAGAGAGCGGCATCAGGTGGTATGTTGAGAGAGCTTACCAAAGCCGTTTGGGAGGCAGAGTTCTATAGGATTAGATACCATGATGTAATGCCACCCGAGCAGAGAGTGAGTTATATAGAGTCTCAGTCTACACATAGTCGCTCTTGGGCTACCAGCAGGGGTGTATCGTAGCCATTACCTCTAGGAGGGTCATCAGGGGCAGGTAGAGTAGGTCCATTAGGTGTAGGTGGGACAGGTTTATCAGGTGCAGGTGGGACAGATTCCAAACCAGCACCATCAGAGGTTAACACTTCATAGTGCATTTTGCATGATGTTCTATGGATACTCTATTGAGATGTTTGTATACACACTGATATGGTCCCATTTTGGATGATGTTATGTCATGCTTAGCTGACATCTTTGTATATTTTGACATTCACTTTTGAGATAATATGATATGCAGCGATGTTTTTGTTTATGTGATGAGTATGTCAACCTTTATTATGTGATGGGTATCTATTTTATCTATGCATGATGCTTATGATATGATTTATGAAAATGCAATGTTATGATATGATTGCAATCTATTGATGGATGATTTTATGAATATGAATGTGAAATGATGGATGGTACAATTTATAAATGCCCATGAATGTTTTGATTATGATGTATGCTTTGTTTTTTTTATGACTGTCAAAATGTACTCAGTCATTTATTGGAAAGATATGAAACTTTGATACTTTTCCAGCTTTTGGGAAAATCTATGAAATGCAAAATGCAGAATGTAACTTGAATGTAATCTTATACTAACCATGCAGATTTATTCGTGCAACATTGCCATTCTGAGAGCTTATTTGTATTTTTTGTGTCATCATAGAGCATTGAAATGTTGAAAGTTAATACAAGCATCAAAGGGTATGTTAGCACCAGTGATGACCTGAGTATTGCTTTCATGATTTTTGATATAGCAAGATAATACAAGCATCTAGGTATAATTGAACTGAGATGACCTGAGTATCACTTACATAAATAGACAAGAGTTAACCCGTTTCCCATGCAAATTTTGAAATGTCATCAATGATACTTAGTAGAGCATGTCTCGCGACCAATTTGCATAGTACTAATGATTCACTCACAAACAACAGACAAAGAAAAATCATACTCCTTCCTTGCTTTTCTAGTTCAGTACATCATCGAATTGCTCCAGAGATATGATAGAAAATCAACCAACAATTCAAATTTTGCCTAAAGTATTCCAAACATTATTCAATTAAGATCATCCAACTTGGTTATCAACATTGATGTTTATGTTTTGATTAACGTTGTTTTGACCATGTTGTTTGATGTCATTGGCATTGAGTGATCATTTTGGTGTTGTGGTTGATTTGATGTGTCAATGTATGTTGCGTTTTGGCAAACCGTCATTTGTCCATTTGTGATGTTCTAAAAGCTCATTGCCCCTCTCTTGTTTTAGTCTAGGTTTTTTCCCCCAGTGTAAACACAACCTAAATATTATGGATATGTACAAATTTCATCAAGCCATGATGAAACACAAGAATTCTCGTTGCATGATATGGACAGATGATGTTGTAAAGAAAATGCAAGACATAAGCTAATAGATAAAGGAGCTCATTTTGATCACAAGTAGCGCCTATTTTCTAGGTTTTCACCAATTGTTTTTATTGCAATTTTTTAGATCATGTGAATTTCTTCATGACCTTTTTTGATTTTTTTATTTTTTTTGGGGACTTTTTTCTAATTTTTTGGTATTTTTTTAGGACTTTTTCTAATTTTTTTGTATTTTTTCAGGACTTTTTCAGTTTTGATGATTCAGACATAGAAATTCTTCAAATGAACGTTGTTGATTGGGTCTTCAAACAAGTCCCCTTCTGACGTAGATAACTGATATGCTCCAGAATCGTATGCTGCAATGATGACAAATGGACCAAGCCAATTTGGTTCAAATTTTCCTTTCTTTTCTCTATCTTGCTGATTGTGTGGATTTTCTTTCAAGACTAAGTCACCTACTTGAAATGTCTGTGGTTTAACTCTATGATTGTAGCTACAAGACATAACTTGTTGATAATCCTTCAAATGATCAGTTACATGTTGACATCTTTCATCTAATAATTCTAGCTCTTGTAGATGAGATACTCGGTAGTCTTCATCATTTATCAATCCTTTCAGTGAGACCCTAAGTGAAGGTATTTCAACCTCTAATGGTAAGATTGCTTCTGCTCCATATACCAAGTCATATGGGGTATCTCTTGTTGGTGTGCGAATGTTGGTTCTGTATGCCCACAAAGCTGGATTTAATTGGACATGCCAATCACGACCAACATCATTTACCGTCTTCTTCAAGATCTTCAAGATTGTTTTGTTTGAAGCTTCTGCTTGACCATTTCCTTGTGGATAGTAAGGTGTAGAGAACTTGTGTTGGATGTGAAATCTTTCACAAAGTTCATCAACATCCTGATTCTTGAAAGGCCTCCCATTATCAGTGATGATAGAATTAGGAATTTCATATCGGCAGATGATGTAATTCAGGATAAATGAAGAGATTTGTTTAGCAGTCACAGACATCAAAGGAACAACTTTGATCCATTTTGTAAAATATTTTGTAGTTGTGATGATGAATTTATGCCCATTTGATGATGAAGGATGAACTTTTCCAACAAGATCTAGTCCCCACTGAGAAAAAGGCCACGTCAAAGTGAAAGGTTGTAGTTCCTGTGCAGGTGCATGAATAAGATTCCCATGGATCTGGCATTTAGAAAACTTCTTGAAAAAAGTAAAAGATTCTCTCTCCATGGTAGGCCAATAATATCCCATTCTAACAAGTTTCTTTGCTAAGGTTAAACCACTTGAATGAGTTCCACAAATACCGCCATGAACCTCTTGTAAGGCTTGTTTAGATTTGTCACGTTCAAGACATCGAAGGAGTGTACCATCAAGACCACGTCGGTAAAGAATATCGGCGATCAAGGTATAGTGGGATGATTGGCGTATGAAATTCCTTTTTTGGTTTCAGGATAAGTCCAGAGATAAGATGTTATTTTTCAGATAGGTATAAATCTTGCCATATAAAGGTGAATTAGAACTGATTAAATGACATATGACTTGGGTCTCAAGATTATCATAGGCTGGAGAAAACAATTGTTCCACCAAGAATTCGTATCATTTTTTATTTTCTGATAATTACAACAAGGAAGTAATTGTAGCCATTGCATCTGCAACTTTATTATCAATCCTTGGGATTTGTGAAAACTTGATTTCCATAAAATACTTTTTAAAATCATCCACCATGTTCTTGTAAGGTAGTAGCTTATCATCTTTAGGCTGATAATCATCATTGATTTGATTAATGACAATTTGTGAATCACCGTAGACTTGCAACTCTGTAATCTGCTAGTCCAATTCTATCTTCATTTCTGTGAGCAATGCTTCATATTCAGCTATGTTATTTGTGCAGGGAAACATCAACTGATATGATTTTGGGATGCTATGTCCTTCAGATGTAACAAAAATAATCCCTGCCCCTGAGCCATGTTGCGTGTAAGATCCATCAAAGTACAATGTCCATGATTTCTTAATTGTTGTTGTGAAGACGTCTGCATCAAGAAATTCAATGTGCATTGGGTTTTCTTCTTGTAAAGGTGCTTTGGCCAACTAATCTGCAATGACCTATCCTTTTATAGCTCTTCAATCTACATAGTGAATGTCAAACTCACTTAAGATCATTACCCATTTTGCAAGTCTTCCTATTAAGGTAGCTTTACTTAAGAGGTATTTTAGTGGATCAATTTTGGTTATCAGCTTAACTATATGATCCAACATATAGTGGCGCAACTTTTGGGAAGCAAACACTACTGCTAGGCAATATTTTTCAATGAAAGTGTAGTTTAGTTCATGACTTGTTAAAGATCTGCTGATATAGTATATGGCCCTTTCTTTGCCTGTAGAATCCTCTTGTGCTAGTAACGCTCCCAAAGATACTTTTTTTGCTGAAATATAAAGTATGAGCGAATTTCCTAGAACTGGTGGAATTAGGACTGGTGGATTTATGAGATATTGCTTGATCTAATTAAATGCTGCTTCACACCTTTCATCCCATTTGAATGGGACATTTTTATGCAATAGATGTGTAAATGGTAAGCTTTTGTCTGCCAATTGAGCTATAAATCTCTTGATGGATTGTAATCATCCTTGGAGTGACCGGAGCTAACTGATATTTCGTGGTGGTAGCATGTCCATTATAGCTTGTACTTTTTTTGGATCAACCTCTATGCCCTTTTTTGAAACAATGTATCCTAGGAGTTTTCCATATTTAACGCCGAAGACACATTTCTTTGGATTGAGTCGAACATTGAACTTCTCCATTCTGATAAAAATATTTGACCAGATTTCTAGATGTCATTCTCGTGTGTTAGATTTGGCCAATAAGTCATCCACATAGTCTTCCATGAAGGTGTGCATCATGTCATGGAAAGTGGTGGTCATTGCTCTTTGATAAGTTGCATCTGCATTCTTAAGCCCAAATGGCATGACATTCCAATAGTAGGTACCCCAAGGGCATGTGAACGTTGTTTTATCTTGATCCTCTGGTGTAATCTTTATCTAGTTGTATCCTGAAAATCCATCCATTAATGAATACATTGCATGGCCAGCAGTTAAATCAATAATCATATCTATGTTTGGCAAAGGGAAGTCTTCTTTGGGACACGCTTTGTTCAAATCTCTGAAATCTATACAAATTTTAATCCTTCCGTCTGGCTTTGAAATAGGTACGATATTGGAGATCCATTCCACATAGTCAATAGACTGAATAATCCAACATCTAAAAGCTTTTTTAACTCTTCTTTAACCAATAATGCAACATGTGGATACATTTTTCTAAGTTTTTGCTTCACAGGTTTTGCCCTTGTGTTTATAGATAGATGATGCATTATCAAATTAGGATCCAACCCTGGCATATCAGCATATGACCAAGCAAAATTGATTTGATTCTCCTTCAATAACTCTGTGAATTTTAGTACTTCTTGCACTGTTAATGATGCTGCAAGTTGCAAGATTTTTGGCTGCTCTACTATACCTATATTGATTGATTCTATTGGCTCAATCAAAATAGAAGATCTTTCTTGATAATGTTTTGGAAGAGTGTCAAGTTTCTCATCCTTCAGTGCCTCAAAAAGGTTTTCACCATTGGATTCGCTCTTTATTTTTCTCTTGGTGTGATCTACCACTGCCATTTTTTGGTTTTCACCGATAGATCCATGTTTTATTTCTTTTATTTTGCAGCTAAGATACTTGACACCCTCCCTATCAAAATCTTGAGTATGAGATTCTTTGATGGAACTGTTGTCAATAAATTTACACCCTGCTAAATGTAATATTAAGCAATCTACTGAAACATGGAAACCTTCTTCAGATGTGGGTGATCTAAACGAAGAAGGAATCTCCAGAGTGAGCTGGTTCTCCGAATGATAAATCCTATTCTAAAACAACTTCTGAGGAAAGGGATAAAAGATGATTGAACATAAAAACCTATTTCTAACAGATGACCTTCAAAACCTAATAATTATTTAATGATGATTATGATTTCTTCGTCACAAACAACTTTCAAAAAGATGCAATATTTCACAACTTCTCATGAACAATTGATACATAAATAATTTGCATGAAGACCTGACTTGAAGCACAACATGCAACCTATATTATGAACTCTTCGCATTAAGAATTATAGTTTAAGGACAAAACAAGGACTCTGTAAACATAAATCACAAGATAAAATCAAACTGAAACTGTAAATGGACACAGAAATGAGAAGTAGGAATGTTGTCTTTATTCAACTAAAGGAGAACGCCATAATCTGAAACTGAGTACAAAAATGTGTTCAAAAACTCAAAATTGTGTCTGAGTAGGAACTCTGATCTGAACTCAGAGAGAGAGAGCTCAAGACTAAGGCTTTCAAAACATAACTCTCTAGAAACCCTAATCCGAGCTTATAAAAAAGCTCAAGGAAAAAGGTCTCAAACTATCTCAAAAACTGCTAAAAAGCAGAAAAAAGCACAATGCTTTTATGATCACACTGTCAAGCCTCTAAAAATAGGTTGGATTTGATTTAAAAGCTCAAAAAACACCTTATCTCTCCAAGATATGTCTAAAATCCGACCAAGAGGAAAAGTCAACAAAAATCTGCTAAAATTAGCAAGAAATCACAAAGCAATTTATAGGATATCACTTTATGATTCTGCTTTACAAGATGCAAATTTGCACAATTAATCTTATTTTTGCAATTAAAGATTGAAAATATTTTTCAAAAAATAAAATATCCTTATTTCCCCATTACAGTGTTTTGATTTTCTCAAAAAATCATAAAAAATATCAATATAATAATTATCCCCTCATCAAAATTCCAATTGATTTCTTTAAAATCAATTAAAACAAAAACCCTAAATAGATAGTCAATAAAAAAAAATTCTAGGTCATCGATTATTCACCATTACACCCTTATTTTTTTCTCACAAAACAATAACATAAGGTATCCAAATTTCCATAATTCACTAAGGCACAAAATAAGTCTCAAAGACTTATCATATCGACCAACCTAGGCATTTGAATTTCGGCCTCCAAACATATAGTATTAAACTCATATTTTAATAAAGTCATAATGCATAGATTATAATTTCGACCTCCATTTGAAATTCACCATGTGCTTTGATTGAACATTCTGGATGATGATAATGCTCGAATTAGGGCATGAGAAAATAGGGTCAAACCCTAATTATCACTTCATTTCACACTCGTGACTTTGCAAGGAAAGAAACTCTGTCTGGAAGAATAACGCCGCCATGATGGTTGAATCTGCATCTTGTATGCTTAGGAATATTCACCATGCTCATTAGTCAACTGAAACTCATCTGGGGTAAGCTTTGCTTGCTTTGTATTGAAGTTCTTTCACTTCATTATTGAATACCAAAAAAGGAAATAAGGTTGCAGCCTTCCATGCTTCTTTTCTGACCTTTCTTTGCACTTTCGGTGAGTTCAGCTTGCTTGGTCTTCTCATATGAGCTTGGGTTCCATCGAAGGCTCTATGAGAGAGATCGCCTTGTGTTTTTTTTGCTTTCTTCTACTGTGCATAAGGTAAACCATCTACTCACAACTCCATCGTTTCCTACTTTTGTTCATTATGGCTTTATAGCCGCGGCTAACACAACCTTTTAAATGCCTTTGTCTTGCATTTTATGTGTGTTTCCTGCCATTGTGTGAGCTCGACCTTTATTGAGAGCTCGACTCTCAGCTTCTGGATGTTTTGTGAAGCTCTTCCTATGGCTAGGATGCTCACTTTGAGCCTCGAACTGGTAATCTCCTTCTGCTAAACATCTATTCTCCAGAGACTTAAAGAATCTCCTTTTTGTTTATGAATTTTGGCCATGGTCAGGCCACACCAGATGCACACATAGAAAGCTTTGTTTAATAGATTTTGGGCTCGACCCAGAACAAAAAATTGATCATTATGTCTTTCTGAAAACAAATCCACTTGTGGGTATTATGGAAATTTGAATAAAATTGTCCTTTCTCCCTTCTGTTGCTTGATTCATCACAAAAATTGCTTTTTATTGTTTCCTATTGCTATTTTATGTAAAACCCATATGGGTTCTCTCCATTATTGTATTTCTTGCACTTTGAAAACAAACCTACATGAGGGTATTTGAAATTTCTAAAGAGAACTATGTTTTTTGGAACTTGGCTCAACACAACAATTCGCATTTTGACTCAACTATTGTCTTGGGAAAAATCTTCACATGGCCACCGTGATTATTGCTTTTCTCTATTTTAAAAGTAACCTTGGAAATGGATATTTGAGATTCAAAACTACAAATCTATTTATGATCTATAACATATGAGCTCGGCCCAAATGAGCCAGTGGCTTATTCTGAACCTTTGAAACAAAATAATGACATGAGTATTGGAAATTTTCAAAGAAAAATGCACATATTCTTATTTTCTTAGCAGAGCTCAACCACCCATTCCTTGCATTTATTCTTTCCTTTTATTTAACAGACCCTCACCTGGGTATCAATAGAAATGAAAACTACATGTTTTCATATACTCTGAGCCCTGACCCAAGAATACAACTTCACTGGTACTTGTTAATTCACACAAAGAATTCAACTGGAATGATAGAAAAACTATTTTGTTATTTAAAAAAGGAAAACCCTTATGGATGATTGAAAATGATAAAATTTTGTATACTCCTTTGCATTTACTCTTAAGGGTTCTGCTCAAATAACCAGTGATCTTTCTGAATTTCTATAACAAAAGTATGTCTTGAATATTTGTTTTCACTTTTAACCTCTTTATCATTCTGTACTTAAAGAAAAGAACGCTTCTCTGTTGCATTACTGATGCTATTTGTCATGACATTCATCCTCAGAAATAAAAATCCCTATGAGAGAAACAAAAATCTATGCATTTAACCATATTCAGTTTAGGGACTCAACCATTAAGTGACGCTTTACACTTCAGTTGCAAAAAACTCATACTTGGCATTTGTTATTAAAGCTGACTTTGACTCCTCTCCAATTCCTACATCTTCATTTTATCATGATAAACTAGGCTTCTAAGGCATTTGAACTTCTTACTTCCAACATGATTCTGTGTTTGTTTGTTGTGGAAGGGATGACCTCTTAATGTATACTGTCTCCATACTTGTCCACTATATGCATAAGAGTGCTCTTCCAAATTTCCTCAACTTTAACCATATAGCAACATTGCTATTGCTTTCTGCTCTTGGATTTTATGTAGAGAAACTAAACTAAAACATTGTAACATCATGACTACATGCTACCCACCAGCTCATATGCATGACTAACAACTCAGAACTCCTTCTAGAAAGAAACTGCTTGCTCTTCCCTTATTATCCTAGAATGATCACTTGTTATTACAATTCATAATGTTGTATCTACTTATTAATCAACTAGAACTAGTGATTCATTTAGCTCTTGAATACACTATTTGTGTTCATACTCAGCTGTAACATGGCACTCTTCATGCATTTTTATGTTATTATTAATAAACTTCTTTCAAAATCTGCTCTCTTTCATGATGAAAATCAAAACTCTTTATTAAGGCATAATTTATGCCTGTTCACTATCCTTGATCAGCAATACCTGATGGAGATATACTCAGTTGAACTCATTTAGTGAACTAAATTCACTATTCACTTGTAGCCTTCAGAAAAAAAACCTGATCGTTATGAATGCACAGTTGGTTTAGTTGCTTAATAGATAAATTATGTTTTACTCTTTCAGTTGTTCTTCATTTCATTTGATGAATATGATAATGTATCTTTAAAATCAGCCCATTTAATGAATAGGGCAGCATGTCGAGGTCTACCCTTGTGGGAGCCCGTTTTTCTCCACATGCTTTGTCTTCAATAATGTTCAACTTTGTGATTTTACCTATACCTGCACAAGGAAACAAATAATGTTAGCATAAAAAATAGAACATGGTGATCATGATATTGTTATTTCTCCTTTAGCTCATTTCTTTTGTACTGCACTAGATTGATTGTTTCAATGCATGGTTAATAGTAGGCTGTACTATTGTGGGTGATCCTTATAAGTTACATCATAATCGAAGCCACTGACACCCCTCTTTTCCTCTTATAGGTCAACAGAGCTCAAGAAGGAAAGGTGCACCATTCAGCATCAAATGTCGATAATTAGGCAATGATGATTATGCCGTCACTTATGTGTTTTACTTTCTGCATCTTCAATAGTGCAATGTGCTATTAGCAATGTGTTGTAATAGTTACATCCACAGCTTGTGTGGATCTTTGATTTCAATTTTGCTTTTCAATTGAAAAGGAAAATGCATTTTCATGCAATGTTGTAATATCATTCTAATTGTTGAAATCAAATGAAGCCTTGTAAAAACATGAGTTTTATGAAATAAATGAAAGCATTTCAAATGCTATTTTTCTCATTGGTTCAATTCTGTATTTCTGTCATATCTAGAACATCTGAATGGCATTATGAAAACTCCATTTCTGAAACTCTATTTCTCCTTTTAAAAATGTATAACTGTTACTCAATGTATAATGATAAAATACGAAACAACATTTGAACTTAGATGCAATTCCACCTTATGATAAATAACATTCATCCGGCTCTACCAATTGAGCCGAGGCAAAAATTTGGCAATAGGAACACTTGTTTTCTTGATTAGATGAACAAAGGAAATTTACAATATCCTCATCATCATGAAATGTAGGGATATGGATAGGTGCATCATTTTCCCAATCAATAAGTTCCGGATAGACTAAAGGTATGGAATCATTAGGTTGGGTAAGGTCTGGAGCTAGAAAAGTCATGATACAGTTGTCATTTTTATGATTGACAAGGTCTATGATGGTATTTTCCTATCGATTATCAATCTCGTTAAAATCTAAATCATCCTCACTTGAGTCATGATTTCTTTGTAAAACATAATCAAGTGGATTCCTTGAGCCCTCCCCTTGTAAGAACGTGGGTGTGAACTTTTGTATGACATCCACCCTTTTCTCTATTAAGAATGTATCATCGGAGACATCATCCCATTCGTATTCATTAGAATCAGTGTCTAAACTATTCTGCAATTGGAAAAATGATCCATAAATTTTTTGTAGAGTGACATCTTCATGGGGTTTATCTGAAATTGATTCTGTTTCATGAGTTTGTTGTGCTTGCTGTGAAGTTGAATCTTCTATATCCTTACCATATCCAATTCCTATTTTATCTTTTGGATGTATTGAAATAGGTTGAATTGGCTCAATGATTGCTTCTTTTCTTTTTCCTATAGGACCATTTCCTTCATAGCCCATTCTTTGCATGATGGTATACCCTTTGCCATATTGTTCGGTAGGTAACTTGATGTGCAAGAGAGATTCATCTTCATCTTTGTAAAGCCAACTTAGGATGTCCCTATCTTCAGCTTCTTCCTCAGTAGTGTTAGCTTTAATGAATTTTCCATCAAACTTTGTGATTGGCACATAAGCTTGTGATGTAGAGGTTGTTGCGATCTTTTGATTTGATAGGTTTGGCTACCCATGTGACCTCAGAGAAGGAGGTAAGCTAGAAAGGCATAACAAATATTCGCCTACTCCTTTGTCTTTTAAATGTAGCTTGGTGTCAAGATTCTTTGTCAATTCTTCCAATTGGCCTTGTAGATTGGAAGAAGAAGCAATAAGAGCCTCCCTATTGTGCGGCACAAAGGCGTCTTGAGTTGCTCAGAGATTTGAACAAGTTTGGGTGCTATTGTAGTCAACTTGTATAGTTATTTCCTATCCATCATACAAAAAATTGAGGCATTGATGGTATGTTGATGGTACTACCTACATATCATGAATCCATGGATGACCCAAAAGTATGTTATAGGAAAGATCACGATCTAGAACCTAACAAAAGGTATTTTCACAATAGGTCCCACTCTGATAGGTAGCATTATTAGTCCTTTAGAAGCTCTTTCTTCATCATCATATGCCTTGATAGTTATTTTCCTTCATGGATCAATGGAATTTTCTGATATTCCTAAGGCATGTATTAGCTTTAAGGTACAAATGTTTAAATTGGCTCCTCCATCTATCAAGACATGTCTGATTCGGTGTTTATGGATCATGACTTCAAGATAAAGCGATGAATTATGCAGATGTGTCATGGAGGCATCATCTTTTTCAGAGAATGAAAGACAAGTGGGGGAAGAAAAATGTCCCACCATGGCTTGAAATTTGTCTACATCCAAATCAGTGTCGATGGTTGTGTTTACAAGAGCTTCTTCTAAAATATTCTTGTGTACGGGAGATATTTTGAGAAGTTCAAGGATGGAAATTTGAGCTGATGTTTTTCTCAGTTGATCAACTAGATTATAATGACTTGGAGGAGGAATAACTACCTTTGATGAACTTCCTTTTAAGACAAATTTTCCTATCCTCTCGTAGTCACATTAACCTATTGATATTCTTGTTTTTCCTTGATTTTAATAACATTAATCCATTGATCATCTACATAGATGTGGTGGATTATGTTGTCTTCAACATTATTTATACTTTTCACTTTGGTAGCTGATGTTTCCCCCTTTTGATAGTTTGGTAAAGGATCTTTGAATGCTTGATGATCATCATTGGTATGATGTCCTTCAATTGTGATGGTAACATTTTCAATTAAATCTTGTACTAGATTTCGCAAGGCTTGACAGTTATTTGTTCTATGACCTTTACATCGATGATAATTGCAATAATATGAATCATTCCATGATGGTGGTTTGACTCGTGGCTCATAATCTCTGTGTGGTGGTAAGGTGATAACCTTACTATCGAGAAGCTCCTTGAGAGAAGACTCAAGAGATTGACCCAAAGTGGTAAAATTCTGTCGATTTGAAAAGAATGGAGGTCTTGGTAGATTTGATGTTTGGGTATTGCCAAGCTTGTTATTGAAATTACCATGATTATCCTTGTTGTTTTGATTGGTCAGGCTTTCTTGATTGGAGTTTTGTACTTGTTGATTGTTGTTACCTTGTTGGTTGGTATTTCCTTGTTGGTTGTTTTGTGGAGCACTTGATAGGTTGAAGATAGATGGTCTTGTTCGTAGATTGTTTAGATCCACTATACCATCATTGACGCCATTTTTATTTATGTTCCAAAACCTTGTTTTATCATTGTTGTTATGGTTGGATGAACTTGGATTATCAAGTTTTATCACTCCTCTTTTGACCAAGGCCCCTTAAATGGTAATTGTGTTTTCAATCAATTTTTCAAAGTTATGAGGACAATGAAGATTAAGCCTATAGATTAATTCTTGATCTAGGCTATTGATGAAGATATCCATCTTTTCCTTTTCAGGAATAGGATAGGAATATCGTGCAAACAATCTTCTCGATCTTTGCAAAAAAGTAGTGAAAGATTCCCCTACTTTTTGTTTCACTTTACAAAGATCAAGCATGGTTATCTAGTGTTGGATGTTGTAGGCGTATTGTGATATAAACTGATTTATTAAATCCTCAAAGGTTTTGATGGGGGGAGTGATCTTTGAAAGCCACTCCATGGATTTTCCACCCAGACTTCGTGGAAACAATCACATTAAGTAGGTATCTTCATAAGCGAATTCTAGACTCATATTTCAAAAATCTCACATGTTCAATAGGGTCAGTTTTCCCATTGTACCTATCAAATTTAGGGATTTCGCAATGTTTTGGAAAAAGGATCATTTGAAGACTCCTATCAAATGGATAAGGAGATATGTCATCCAAAACATACTTCTTTGTTGCACCCCCTTGCATTTCCTTTATTTTCCCTTGTAATTCTTTTATCTGTTGAGTAAGGGCACTAAAATCATTAGGAGTTTTAGGATTATCTTTAATCCCTTCTATATCAAAATCAGAAGGTAACTTAGCTCCTTGATTATCTAATGAAAGGAAATATCTTTCTTTATTTCATTCTAAAATCCTTTCCATAAAAGTATGGAATTGTGGATCTTGCTCTGCTTCTTGAAGTTTTTCTTCTGTTATCTCTTCAATATGAAATGGATTTTCTTCCTTCTCACTATTATCACCCATTTTGCTTGTGGTACTTTCTCTTTCATCTTTTTCTATGTGCTTTCAAGATCTCATGACAACAGGCATAAGCTTTGTCCCAAATTCTACTAACTTTTGATCAAAAGAATGAAATAGTGCAATTTTTGATGGTTATGAAAGTATGGATAGAATGAAGATTCTATGACTTAAAAGATTTCTAGTCTTTAGCTCATGTTTTCCTTGATTGAAAAGATGAAAATCCTATTGGTGGGAATTTAAGCAAAAGATCAAGAAAAAATGATTTTGCACTTTATGAAGTTTGATCATAGCTTCGTAAAAAGATAGATTTGTGATAAATGCCTAATGTGATTGAGTTCTCTATTGCAAAAATTGATTCGGACGAGTAGAATATTCAATTGCAGGTTGGGGAATATAATAAGAATGAATACACTGACTGTGGTTGTGCCTTTGAGAAAGGGCTCTTCTTTGAAAGAAAGCTTGTGAGTATAACGGTTCTACAACATAATCATCAGTGAAACCTCTAACAAAGTCGTGATATCGATGGATAAAGGTTCTATGTTTAAGTAAAACCTTTCGACTTTGGTACAAGAATCATCTTTTCTTCAATAGTTTCTTGTAGCTAAGTGGTTTCTTTGGCTTTTTGATTCGTTTAAGAATGGATTTCTTAACAAAGGTTGTGGATTTCCAATCTCTTAACATGAGAGTAATCAATGTAATTGTGAGTTTTGGATGATCTTTATTGAATTAATGTTTTGAAAACACATCAAGCAAGTTGTAGAATAGTTTTTTTTAAGTCCTATACTAAATATTAAGTGTATGATCAAAATGTTTTTCAAAAATTGTTTTCACAAGTTTTACACATGACAGATAGTTCAAGCAGAATCACTCTTAGTACTTAGGTAGGTCACCATAATAATCAACAACCCACATCTTAGAACTGCGTCAGCTCATACAGCCGTGTCACCCCTGAAGGGGTGCCCGTGTTTTTGTCTTTTCTAGGCACGTACTCTGAGTGACCGAAGTGGATACCAGATCCCCTGAGCAAACGGTCCTTGGTAGTTATATGGTGAGTATCTTGGGGGTAGATTATTCCCTCCCCTACACTGTGATTATTATGATGTTTAGAAACTGACTTTAGCTGGATACTACACTAAGTTCGTAGTAAAGGTTTTCGTTCAGTGTGGAAATAATAAACTCCCTCAGGAGACCTCCCAACCTTTAGAACAAAGGCTTTGGGGATGGTTATCTTGCACACTACCATTGAATGGGATTTTCATCAACCATCCACATTTGATTAAAGTGGGTTGGAAAACTTGGCTTTAGTTGTTCCCACTTAGGTCATTCCCGTAGGGTGAGTACTTTTTCCCACTACGACAGGCCTTCTAAAAGGTTTTAACAAAGCTTAAAATTGCATGAAATAAAATAGATGAGTCTGGAATTTTGATCACCTAGTTAAGGGGAAAGCATAGGCCTATCATTGTTTAATCATAGCAAGCAAAAGTTCAATTTTAAGCCCAAATAAACAATTTTCTATGCTAGGTGAAGATATTGCTTCACAAAGACATGATGTTCTTTTTAGTCCAAATAGAAAATGAGGTGACTATCCTAGGATTTCTTTTTTTTTAATTAAGTGACTATCCTATGATTGATTCATTTCAATTAAGTGACTATCCTAGGATTGCTTCATTTTTTTAAAGCTCTTACTGGCCGCGGTCGCGTCGGATCCAGTCAAATCTTACTTAAGTCACAAATTATAGTTGCAGACTTACAAATTCTATGCTAAGATAAATAAATGCGCTAAAACAAACATCAAGAGTGCTAAAATAGAAATGCTCTATGAAAACAGTAAATAACACTACAGAATCAGTAAAGGGCGCTATAATACCATTAAAGGGTGATACAGAATCAGTAAAGGGCACTGTGGAATCTTTAAAGGGCATTGTATAATCCTTAAAGGGAACTGTAGAATCCTTAAAGGGTGTTGTAGAATCTTTAATGAGCGCTAAAACAAAGTTAAAGAGTGCTAAAACAAAGTAAAAGAGCGCTAAACTAGGTAAGATCTGCGCTGAAGCGTGTTTAATGTGCTAATACGCTCTTCTAGCCGTAACCTGTCAGAAAAAAATTGTGAAAAGATGTTAAAATTGGGGCAAGAACCCCATGGTGGGTGCCAAAAATGTGTGTGGGAAATGTTAGTATCAAAACAAGATGACAAAAACACACCAATGCAACATTAAACTAAAGAAAGTTAAATAAAATGAAATCAAAGAAATCAAACAGAGCTTCTTCAGAATCATTCCATTGTCCTCTATCTCCAATGATTTGCTTGAAGCTGCTGCTCTCATATTGTATAAGCAAAGCTTCTCAGAATGGCAACCTATAGAACGAGTATGCAAACGAAGAGTACTTCTCTATCCTATATGCTGGTGGAGTGAAATGTTGGTATACGGATATGCACAGCGGCTATGGATTTTGGATGCTATTGAAGCTATGATATGAGGATGATAGGCCATGATATGGATTGCTAATATGCTAAGCTATAATATGATATGATTCTAGAGGCTATGGATGTTGAAAGACTGATTGACTATAGTTTTCCTGTATGCAAGCTTCTTCTTTTTTTTTTAGAGACCCGACAGTCCTTTTTATAGATTTTTATAGGTAAGAGCCTAGTTGGCAAAGATCAATGGCTGTGAGATTGTCTGGTAATTTTGAATGGTGAGAGATGGAGAGGTTGAGAGGAAGATGAAAGATTTTGGGAGGTTGGAGAGAAGAATGGAGGTTTGTCTTCAACCCACGGGAACAACTTTGCTCATAAATAAAGAAATTTATTGATTTTTTGTTTTGAAGTTGTTTCACGGTTGTTGTAGATAATCCAAATTAATTAAATAAATTTATTTAATTTTATGTGAGCTTGAGGATTTAAAACATTTTTGAAATATTTGATTTTAGAACTATAGAAGACTCAATTAAATGTTTGGAATATTTAATTACGAATAGACTTTAGAAGAATTAATTAAATATTTGGAATATTTAATTGTGAATGGAATTTAGAGGATTTTTAGAAGAGAAGAATATTTAATCTTTATTTGAATAAAATATTCAAGCCAAGATTATATGATAATTAATATAAATAAATCATAATTTTTATTTAATTAATTAAAAAATGGATAAGAAAAGTGATTAAATAAACTTATTTATTTAATCAAAATGAAAGAATGAACAATATAAATAAATTATTTAGATTTATTTATACGTAGATTGAATTCAGAGATTTAATTAAATATTAAAAATATTTAATTAATTACCAGACTATTGTGATGTGACCATTTTTAGGTGTATACAGATACCTTTCTCAATGTTACTTTACCTTCTATTCATTCCAATACACTCTCCCCTAGAGATGGTGCATTTGTGAATGACGAAGCTCCCTCTCCTTCTGATGCGCTCTCTTTTGGAGATGATGCATTTGTGAATGATGAGCCCCCTTCCACATCTGATTCACCTTGGATTGATGTTGAGAATGTCTCTTTAAATAATTATTCTATGTTTGATCCTATTTGGATTGATGTTGAGAATATGTATTTAAGTAATCATTCTACTAGTTGTGGTGAGTCCTTAAATGTGGTGAATGTTTCCGCTGCCCCCCAAGGGCCTAAGAAACTGATCATTCATGAGACTCTAGCTAGTCCTGCTCCTAAAAGGATTTGTGTTATCGATGGTGTCCTGTTAAATAATGGACCTCTTGACCTTCCTAAGGCTCCCTCCTATAGAGCGGTAGCCTACACTTACGAGAAAAATATGAATAAACAACCAAGACTTCCTCAAGCTCCTAAACCTACAACTAAAGCACCTAATGATTACAATCTTGTCAAGAAACATCAGGTTAGTTCGGATAAGATCTCACTATGTGACTTGCTTTGGTCTCCTTTAGTTTATCAAGGTATGCTTTAGGAAGCCTTGCAAAAGATCTTGTTGCCTTCTTCCACTAGGCCGGTAGATGCTGATGCATTGATGGCGTATATTCATTTAGATTTTCCAAATATTACATTCTATCTGCAAGATCTCCCACCCCTGGAAGTACAGAAGTAAGTAGATCCTCTAATGATTATAGTCAATATTAATAAGATATGCATTAGACACACTCTCATTGATGATGGTTTGACACTCAATGTATGTAATATTGATCTATTGCCTAAGATTAATATTGACCCATCCTCTCTTAATACTTCATCTCTGGTTCTCCATGGGTTCAATAATGTCGGTCAAAAATCCCTAGGCACAGTAGTCTCTCCTTTGAGGTTGGGACTTGTTACTATTCCTACCCTTGTATATGTCATGATAGAAAAGTTGTCATGTAACCTTCTTCTTGGTAGATCATGGATTCATGCTATGCATGTAGTCCCGTCTACCTTGCATAAATCTATTAAGTTTATTTATAAAAATAAAGTAGTCATAGTAAAAGTTGACCCTAAGGCTATACACCTATGCGAGATAGTGGCTACTGGTTGAGCTCCAGTTGTGCCTACTCTTATTCCCTCAGTATCTTCTAGTGTGTCAATGTTTACCCTAGCAGTACCTACTGCAAAGGATACTCTCGAGGTAGACGTCCCTAAAGAAGATCCTTCTGAATCAAGGAGTCCTAAGTGTGCTCCTTCCACCTCTTCTCAAAGGAATGCATGTCTTGGTGGTGATCGGGGTCCTTTAGACTTTACAAATTCCTTCGTTGGAGAATATAAAGTTGACCCGATCCACTTAGACCTTCCGACAACATCACCTACACCTGTTATCAAAGATTATTATTCTTTTATATTGTGGAGTAGGGCGAGCAATCATTGTAATATCCTTAGTATTGATCCTCCTTCTGAGGAAGAGGATTACACTTTAGCTAAGGAGGATAGTGTTGGTAGTCCTATTAATAAGAATGATGGTGATCCCATAGAGGAGTGTGATCCCTGTTGCTGGGAAAATGCTCTTTATAAGGATCCACCTTCTTTTCAAGACTTGCAAACACATTATGTCCCTGGCTTTAGGCTCATCTCTAAATGTGGCTATGAGCGTAAAGGTTGTGGGCACAACGAACAAGGCATTTAGGTCCCTATAGAATTTGTGCCTCGTAAGCATAACTTAGGGCTTGGTTCTTTGAATGAACAATCTAAAAGGGGACCACGGTTGAATGGTGACATGAATTCCACTCAACCTTGTTCTCGGGGACTGATTTATCCTCCCTTGTCTTCTACCTTTGTGCCTTCTTCCTCTTCTTGTGAGAAGTTAAACCTTCCCCAACAGGAGAAAGGTTTGCTTCCCTCTCCTCATTCCTTGTCTAAGCAAGAGCATATTTTGTTGAGGCTCCTAAAAGACCGCTTAATCACTCTTCCTTCTCCCACACAAAATAAACTTCATAAACATGATGAAGGAGAGCATTCTTTTTGTGCATACTATCAAGTGCTCGGTCATTCCACTAGTGAATGTAAGGCCTTGAAAGAAAAAATACAAATTCATGATTCAGGTGCCATTAAACTCCTGTTTGATTGATGCACCTACCTTTACTTTGCATGACAAGTGATAACGAGGTTTACCTCTATCCTGTTCTTGGTATTTTGCATAGTTCTCCTCCCTTGTACATTGGGGGTAGTGATAACTCATTTTGGAGATGTGTGTCCTTCTTAAGGACCCCTCTCTTCGCTATGTCTTGCAATTGAAGCATCCCTTGAGTGGACCCCTTTCCTCTTTTGAAGGGTTCCCAAGGGACCTCTTTGAAATACTTTCTTTCGAATGAATTCTTTGCATCTATCTTGGGGGCAGCCTAACTAGATCTTACCTTTCAAATAGTGCATCCCTCGAGTGGACCCCTCTTTTTTCATGCCAGGTTCTTGAAGGACCCCTTTGAAAGTTTTTCGGTCTCTGTGACCAACTACTTTAGACATGTTCTATCTACGGGTAGGCATGTCACCGCTTTTAGATGCATTCTATCTGTGGGTAGACATATCAATGCTTTAGACATGTTCTTTGGGTAGGCATGTCACTGCTTTTAGATGCATTCTATTTGTGGGTAGACATATCGATGCTTTAGACATGTTCTATCTGTGGGTAGGCATGTCACCACTTTTAGATGCATCCTATCTACGGGTAGACATATCGACGCTTTTAGATGCGTCCTATCTACGACTAGATGTATCGATGCTTTTAGACATGTTCTATCTGTGAGTAGACATGTCACCACTTTTAGATGCATCCTATCTACAGGTAGACATATCGACTCTTTAGACATGTTCTATCTACGGGTAGACATGTTTCTACTTTTAGATACGTTCTATCTGCGGGTAGACGTATCGACACTTTAGAAACACTCTATTTGCGAGTGGACATGTCACCGCTTCTGAAATGTCACCGCTTTTCGACTCTGCGGAGTCCACTTCTTGGGGTTTCCTTCATTTGAGAGTTTTTGAAGGATTCGTTCCTTGTAGGTCTGCAAGCTTATAAGGCATTTTTTGGTGATATGGGTTCTCCTCCTTGAGTGGGTTTACTTTATCACCTCTTTTGTGGTGTGGGTTCTACTCCTAAGTAGGTTTTTCTTTCACCACGCGCTCTTATCTCTTGCATACACCAAATTGAAGATATGCACCTTCTTCATCTTGAGTATATGCTCCTTCTCTCTTCATCTTTGAAGTCTTCTATGTATTATTTGGGGATGACGCATAGTACTGAGACAAACTTTCACATCGAGGTCTCTTTCACTTTGATGACTTGAATCCTTTAGCTTTTATGTTCTAACATTTCTATTTATTGCAGGTGCTTCTTCTCTAATGTATTGGTTTCATAGATCGCCAACCTAGGGGCATGCTTCCACAGTTCGAAGAATTATCTGCTTCCTGTACTGTATCCTTTTGGCATATGATGTTATTTATGTTTAGTAGATTTCCTTTAGCATGCATATTAATGTGGATTCATATGCCCACTAAAGTGGGGCAAAAATGTATAAAAGAGAAATTGCACCCTTGTGATTTCCCTTACATTCTTGTTTCCACTTTAGTGTCCACTCCTTTAGCATCTTGAGTAGGCTCATTTTAGCCCTTGCATTAGCCTTTTTTCCTCTCAAGATGCTCCAACACCCCTTTTTAGCAGCTACCCTTGCATGTTAATTTTGCATATGACTTTGTGCCTTTCAAGTTCGCGTTGTTTTGTAGTATGACATGTCTAGACACTAGCACATCGCATGGACATTCACACGCTGTGCTAGTGCCCTATGATGTTTCAATGCTCAGACGACCATTTTTGAGCATGTTTTCCAATTGTCATCTAGGTTTGCCGGTGGAAACGGCTCGGGATTCTCTAAAATGGCTTGGGAAGCTTCTTTTCCCTCCTTAAAAGTCCTTTTTTCACTTCATTTGAGGGATTTCCTTTACAACTAGCTCCATTCTTCCAATCTTTAGCTTGACTCCATCACTTTATATAGCTTGTCGTAGTAGCTCCAAGCTCTCTCAAGCTTCCATTATAACACTCTTTGCAGTTTTATCTCCCTTCCATGCTTGTGAGCATCTTGGGATTCCATATCCCCTACTATTTGCACATTTACTTCATGATATAGGTTCTCCTCCTTGAGTGAGGTTTTCTTTTATCACACGCTTATTCGTGGTGCGGGTTCTACTCCTGAGCAGGTTTTTCTTTCACCACACGCTTTACACTCTTGCTCTTTATCTTCTTGGCTATCTGTTGAGGTGGGAACACCAAAATGAGGGTTTGATTGAGGTAAACCCCTATGCAACCTCAACATTCTCTCCAGATATCACAATTGTAGGTTTTGAAGACATTTTTTAAGTGGAGGCTTCATTGCTCGCATGATTGTAAGTATTTCTTTCCTTTTATTCTCCTTACTTGTGTCATTTCTATTTCTTTATCTCAGTCCTATCACTTTATGCTATTTTGATGTATTATGTGGTCTTAGCATTTAGAGTAGAAATAGTCACTTTAGGTGTTTTTGCGATAAACTCGTCCTCTAATCCGTACGAGACGCTAGAGCTCCTCTGAGATTCCAGTGCGCCTCGCTGTCGTCCGCTTTTTGTGTTGACGTCCTTTGGGTGAGAGCCTGTCAGTTTGTCCAAAGACCCTTTGTGACCTTCTCTTTTGGATTCTAGAACTTCCACATTGTTCCATTGAGGTAATATAGGGCAGTTCACCCCATGAGGATCTTTGAACGAAGAGAGCTCGTGAGTAGCGAATCCCCCTATATCACTGTTGGTGTAATTAATTATTTAATTACACTTTAGCATAAGTTTACTTAGGTAATATTTTAATTCCTAGGTTAATTATTCTCATCCTTATCTTGTTGAGCTATCTTGTTGCTCAAGATAAGATTATGGTTATGCATACTTTCTTTTATAAAGAAAATCATCTCATGTAATTATGAATTCCTGAATAATATTATTTGCACATCTTTTTGCAATAGCTTTTCTTTCTCTATTTTTCTCTTCCATGGAAGGTTTTTTGGTTTGCATGTCTGATCTTGGTTGCTATCATGGTATCAGTGGTTGTACAACCTTCTTTGCCCCCTCCTAGCCTTTATTTTCCTTCTAGGGTGTCTGCATCATCTTCTTCTCCTCATTCTTCTTCTTTAAAACAACACTATAGGGGCACAACTGGTTTACATACTTCGTCAGATATGAAGGGACATGCTCTTTGTGCTTCTTCAAGTATTGGATTATGGAGATGGCTTCTAGATTCAGGAGCATCTCATCATATGGAATCTTCACAAACTATGTTAACTTCCTTTGCACCTTGCACTATGTCTCCCATTTTGATGGGAAACAACACTTACATGAGTGTTATAGGGAAGGGGTCTATTAGTTTTGGGGACCATTCCTTTCAGGATGTCTTGTGTGTCCCTCACTTGACAAACAACCTTCTTTCCATCTATCAGATCACACATGGAGGCACTAGGAGATATGTGGAGTTCACACCTGATTCAGTTATCATCAGAGACTTGGAGAGTAGAGCAATTATTGCTACTGGGATAGTGGATCACTCATCTTGGTTGTATTCCTTAACCGATTTTTCTACTGATGGTGCTTCTGTTCCTATAGCTATTCCTCACACTTCTAGTGTGCATCATCATTTAGAGGAGAGATTTGGCTTCTTGAACATTGGTGTTCTCACTTCGGATCCTATTCTCGAGCCTTCCATTCCATCTCCTACACCTCCTATTGCTATTGTTGTGGCTACTGATGTGGCTTCTTCTATTTCAGTGCAGTAGGATCCTGTTGATCTTCCATTTCTAGAGGCTACTCTTGAGTCTTCACCTACTTTGAATTCTTCATTGGTTGAGGTCACACCTACTTTTGTGGAGACATCTTGGGCTACTCCTACTTCACCTTCAGAGATTGTATTCAGTCAACCTCTTCCCTCTCACTTCTTTCAAGAGATGCAGTTTCTTCAGTTCTTTTGGAGCTACTTCATTTTGGGGGGATCTATGGTTTCTTTCTTCCTCTCTTCTGGGGGGATTCATTTATGCATCTTTGTGATGGATGGTGTCCTTGGGGGGTCTTATGGAGTCCTCCATCTTTCATCACTTAGTTAGTTTTCATTCTATTTTTGGGGAGGAGTTTTGTTCCCATGTGATTTTCTCCTTTACCCCATTTGATTTAGTTTGCATTGCATTTGTAAATGAGTACCTCATCAAGCCTTGTTGTTGGGACTTATCTCTTGCATAATAATTTGCTTCTCCCTAAGTTGCACTTATGGGGGGGTGTTGGTGTAATTAATTATTTAATTACACTTTAGCATAAGTTTGCTTAGGTAATAATTTAATTCCTAGGTTAATTATTCTCATCCTTATCTTGTTGAGCTATCTTATTGCTCAAGATAAGATTAGGGTTATGCATACTTGCTTTTATAAAGAAAATCATCTCATGTAATTATGAATTCCTGAATAATATTATTTGCACATCTTTTTGCAATAGCTTTGCTTTTTCTATTTTTATCTTCTGTGGAAGGTTTTTTGGTTTGCATGTTTGATCATGGTTTCTATCATGGTATCAACGGTTGTACAACCCTCTTTTCCTCATCCTAGCCTTTATTTTCCTTCTAGGGTGTCTGCATCATCTTCTTCTCCTCATTCTTCTTCTTTAGAACAACATGATAGGGGCACAACTGGTTTACATACTTCGTCAAATATGAAGGGACATGCTCTTTGTGCTTCTTCAAGTATTGGATCAAGGAGACAGCTTCTAGATTCAGGAGCATCTCATCATATGGCATCTTCATAGAATATGTTCACTTCCTTTGTGCCTTGCACTATGTCTCCCATTTTGATGGGAAACAACACTTACATGAGTGTTATAGGGAAGGGGTCTATTAGTTTTGGGGACCACTCCTTTCAGGATGTCTTGTGTGTCCCTCATTTGACAAACAACCTTCTTTCCATCTATCAGATCACACATGGAGGCACTAGGAGATCTGTGGAGTTCACGCCTAATTCAGTTATCATTAGAGATTTGGAGAGTAGAGCAATTATTGCTACTGGGATAGTGGATCACTCATCTTGGTTGTATTCCTTCACCGATTTTTCTATTAATGGTGCTTTTGTTCCTACAGGTATTCCTCACACTTCTAGTGTGCATCATCATTTAGAGGAGAGATTTGGCTTCTTGAACATTGGTGTTCTCACTTTGGATCCTATTCTCGAGCCTTCCATTCCACCTCCTACACCTCCTATTGCTATTTTTGTGGCTACTGATGTGGCTTCTTTTGTTTTAGTGCAGCAGGATCCTGTTGATCTTCCATCTCTGGAGGCCACTCTTGAGTCTTCACCTACTTTGAATTCTTCATTGGTTGAGGTCACACCTACTTTTGTGGAGACATCTTGGACTACTCCTACTTCACCTTTAGAGATTGTATTCATTTGGCCTCTTCCCTCTCACTTCTTTCAAGAGATGCAATTTCTTCAGTTCTTTTGGAGCTACTTCATTCTGGGGGGATTTGTGGTCTCTTTCTTCCTCTCTTCTGGGGGGATTCATTTATGTATCTTTGTGATGGATGGTGTCCTTTGGGGGTCTTATGGAGTCCTCCATCTTTCATCACTTAGTTAGTTTTCATTCTATTTTGGGGGAGGAGTTTTGTTCCGATGTGGTTTTCTCCTTTACCCCATTTGATTTAGTTTGCATTGCATTTGTAAATGAGTACCTGATCAGGCCTTGTTGCTGGGACTTATCTCTTGCATAATAATTTGCTTCTCCCTAAGTTGCACTTATGGGGGGGTGTTGGTGTAATTAATTATTTAATTACACTTTAGCATAAGTTTACTTAGGTAATATTTTAATTCCTAGGTTAATTATTCTCATCCTTATCTTGTTGAGCTATCTTGGTTCTCAAGATAAGATTAGGGTATGCATATTTGCTTTTATAAATCAAATCATCTCATATAATTATGAATTCCTGAATAATATTATTTGCAGATCTTTTTGCAATAGCTTTGCTTTTTCTATTTTTCTCTTCTGTGGAAGGTTTTTTGGTTTTCATGTTTGATCTTGGTTTCTAACAATCACAATAGCAATCAAGATATTAATTATCATGTCAAAGTCATGCATGTGTTAGGGTTCAGGTAGATCAGAGCAATAAACGTTACCAATTATATGCAGATTAAATAACCCAAAAATAACAATGAAGAATAACATAAAAGAGATCAACACATAAATTTAACATGGTTCACCCAATATGGGATACATCCACATAAACTCAACCACACAATGATTTTATTATCTAGTGAAAAAATATTACAATCTTGTGAACACCATACCACAACATACATCCCAGCCGCTTATAACAAGCTTTTTGGAAGCTTCTAGAATCAGAGTTTTACAAGGTCATTTTTCATTTGATGTGTTAACATGAAAATATTGATGTGTTAATGGGAAAAAATCTTGACATGTCAGTGGGAAAACCTTGACATGCTAACGAAAAAATAATTTTGGGGTGATACCTTGAACCCCACATCTTGTTACGAGTGTATAGTATTTGCATGATCAGTCACCAAATACAAACAACATGTTGTTGAGCTAATATGTTGATGTAGCATTGGAGATCTTATTCAAGAATTGTTCCAAATCAAGTTCATGATCAAGATCTATATCCATTGAGGCCACTTCATGCAAGGTTGATGATTTGTACTCCAGAGTTCAATTGAGGATTGGTGAGTTGTGACATCACATTATTCATTCATCTTTCCTTTTATGCATTGTTTCATTACAAGTTTTAATTACCAAAATTGGGTTTGACAAAGGCAAACCCCTATTCCCTAACAATCAACATTTTTCTCCTCTTTGATGTGTGATTGTAGGTTTTAGGTTGAAGATCAACTGGAGAGAAAAAGTTGTCAAAGTTGCAAAGTTATCATCTTTCTTGAAAAATCATGGAAAGTCCTTTGTAGAACTCATTTTTTACTTTCGGAAGCTAAACACCTAAGATCTAGGAGTGCAAACATTGAATAAAAGAACCCATAAATTGATTTTCCAAAACCCTAGCATGGACCCATTCACCACTGGGCGAATGAGTCCTCAGTGAGGCCCAGAAAAACACTTTTTGCAACAGGTACATAGCATTTGACCCTCTTAAAACTTACCTTTTGATTGCCATGCTGGTTAGGTTTAATTTTTTCTATTCATTTATGCATTATTACCCTCATAATTAAATGAAGGGTGATTCCACAAAGCTGGTTTACAATTTTTGAGAGATTCTAATTTTTGCTAAAATCACATATTTTAGAAAATATAATGATTTAAGCCTTAAAAATTTCCATTTAAAGCATTCCAATTGAAGAGGGTTTGATCAAACTACCTTAGATCAAACCCCCTTGGATAGAACCCCGCTAGTTTTAAACCATACGTATAATAGAGTCTCCTTTACACCTATCAAAATGCTGATAAAAGACCACTTTTGATTTACCTTTTGGGGGATCAAATGAATTCATTTAAAATTTATTTTTTGTAAGTATGTAGTCCTTATTATAATCTTCCCAAAAAGTATAATTTTAAATAAATTTAATTTTATTATGATATTTATTTTTTATTTCTTGTGAATGTAGGTTTTTCACTGAAAATAAAGCTCTCTGTTCTACACGTGGAAAAATAGAATATTATCAATTTTTTTTGAAAAATATGAGTGCACCAGATATTGAATTCCTTGATCCAAAAAATAAATGAATCGATACATACAAAAAAAGTTGTGTTATATAGTACACCTATGTCTGAATTGTAATTGGTTTGACTTCGAAACTTGATTAAGGAAAAAATATTCCATAGAACACTATGAAACCAATTGGAAGCACTAGGTATCATAGATACAAATCTAAATTTGAAAACAATAGAATTTTATTCTTCATGGAAAAAAAGTTGTGTTATATAGTGAGAGTCACTCCTTAAAAATGGTGTTTACTGAAAAAAACTATTTTTCAAAGGAGATCAAAAAAGAAGTGCAATTTGATTTCAAAAATTTTGAAAAAAATATATTTAGAATCTATAGACAAAATGTCACAAGTCACTAGTTTACATCATCTTCAAATTCCTCATGATTTAGCCACTATAGGTTCCCAAAAGTGAAGATTTAGTTAGAAATAATTAGTTCAGTGTCCAATTTGGCCAAAAATTGTAAACCAGTATTGTGGGATCACCCTGAAATATAGGGAATATAAAGTTCATCATCTTGTTAATTCATTTTGGTGAACCCTACTTTTCCATGGTTCAAGAACTAGTATTTTGTACATATGAACTTGTAATGTTGTAAGAGGTTGGTGTCATAGGGAGATTGAGTTGGTGCTAAATCAGGTGTGCAGTGTACCTTGAGGTTGGTGCCTCAAAACATTATCTTTGGTGTGCAGTGTAACAAGAGGTTGATGCCTCAAAATATTGTCTTGGGTGTCAATGTACTTGTAAGTGGGTGCTTACAGAACATATGTAATATCTTTGATTGCGAGGTTGGATTTGAGCAGTAGAATCAAGCAACTTTTCTCACTGTGGTTTTTCCCTTCTAGGGTTTTCCATGTATATCTAGTGTCTTCTTATGTGTGTTGTTTTTCTTGATCTTTAATCTTATCTTCTGTTTTAATGTGTTAAAAATTTGTATACACCAATTCACCCCCCCTCTCAATGTATTAGTGTTCTTTCAAGGCTGGAAATTCCACAACTTGCAACAACCCACTTTCAATCAAATGTTTAATGATTGGGGGCCTATCTTCCTTTCCAATTCTCTCCCAAAATTCATTCAAGTTTTTGTGCCCTAATTCTATGTCTCCAATTTTTGACATTGTACTACACTAATTAGAAAAAATTTCATAATCTAGATGCTTAAACTTCATAATAAATGTAATTTGAGTGAATGTGGACATAATTTATGTTTGGGAATGATCCAATTAACTTATGTGGTTTGTTTAAATGACACTCAACTCTCAAATTTGCAATAATTCCCAACAAATTATCTTACGATAAGCTAGGGTCAAGAAGAAAACCACTATACCTCTGTAGTAAACTTGAATGCTGCAAGAACTATTGCTCAAATCCTTCTACAAATTTTCTCTTCCATCTCTTGCAAAATCCATCTTCGAATGCTTGTTAAAATAAGTTCTTTTAGCAATATAATCCTTATATAGACACTTGCAATTAATGTGTGAAAGTGGTAGATAAATATTAATGGCACTCTTAAAAATTGGAACATGTGAGTTTTCTCGTCTTACATTTAGTAATAAATTTTTTTAAAATTTTGAATGAGAATGGCTATGAGAGCTTTTCAAAGAATTAATTGGTTTTGAAAACCCTATCCGAGTCTGACATAGTTTTCAAAACCTTTATCGTTATTCAAATATCTTTGTTAAAACATATTTTGAAGAATGCAACCTTATAATACAAATCCCTTTGACCATAGTGTATAAGAGAGAATTTACACCCTAGGTGCAATTCCCCCTTTTTCCTTATTACACTTTAGAAAACCTAAGTTGGAGGCTTAATTCACTTAAGCCCGATGATGGCAGTCCACTTGGCACCCATTTTGTGTGACGGTGGAGGTATTTTTGTCGGGGATGCCTATGCGACATGCAAACGTCCGTGCGATGCGCTTATGTCCCTGGAAGATTCCTACAGCTAAGCTAGCAGAGGCATTAGTCTTCCCATTGGTAGTGAAGTTGTAACACCTCCTTCGGCCACCTAACCCAAATATGGTCATTTCTTTCCTCATTCCTTCATAATCAATCCTTTGAACTTGCATTAGAGGTTAGATGAAAGGTTGGATGAAGATTGGAAGAACTCTACATCACTTCAAGCTCATTTGGTACTCACATTCCAACATTCCAAGGATTCCATAGCAGCAATATCACACTCCATCACGTCGATAGAGCAAGTTTGGGACCACGCCATTGCAACAGAGGATTAAGTTCCTCTCATTTCTCCCCCAAGCAGCCTTGAGTGCTCTTGGTGGAGGTGGTAAGCTTCCCTCTCCTCTCCTCTTTCATTTGATTGAGTAGCATAGTACTATTTGTAGTGCTTGTGTTTTTATCACTTCTTTATCTCTTTTCCATTGGCTGTCCATGGAGGTGGGAATACCTAAATGGGGGTTTGACTGAGGCAGGCCCCTATACAACCACCCCCCAACATTCTCTCTTTTGTTTTGTGTAGGTGTGTGAGCTCTTGGAGGATCAACTAGAGGACAAGTTCATTGGTGAGATTCTCCTCATCTTTATCACTTTTGCTTATTTGTTTTACAATATTAGAGATTACTTAATCTATTTAGTTACATCATTCTAGCCTTTTAGTTAAATAGCTAGGCTGATAAGTCATTTTGGTGTGTTTAGCCTCATCTTGACTGATGTTTGAGCATACAGACTACAACGCATTTCTGAGATGCTAGCGTGTCACGCTGTCCTTCAAAGTCTGCACTGACATCCTTAGGTAGAGAGCTCCCTAAGGCATAGAGTTGGATCTAAAGATCGACTCGCCTAGCCCCACCTTGAAACTTGGGATTGCAGAGTGATCGTAGGACTCTAAAATCCTCATCATTCTCATCCTCATTTCCTAAAACATACACTTAGCTGAGGTAAGCTAGGGCAGCCTCTTGCATCTCAACCCTCTGTGGCCTGGGGTCTTGCATGCGGTGGTCCCCCTCTTACATTTTTGGTTAACTCGATGTGAACAAATGTTTGTTCATCTGTTGGTGTTAAAAATCCCTTTAGATATTCGTGGTTGTTGTGACCTCGAATGTTGTGAAGGTTTATGAGCATCACAACCCAGTCCACAACTTATGGGCATATCGTGAGGAGAAGCATATGACACCTCCTGATGGATAGAACGAAGGTCTCACTTGGTATCTCTATGGGTCTTTTCTCTAGTCCCACCATTATTTTGGCCACACAGGAACAATTATTGAGGAATGAGATGGGGTTCGCTGATGAGATTGATCACATTCCCACTCCTCCTTTGTCTCCCATGCCATCATCGATGGATGAGCATGAGGCCGTTCAAATTCCCACTGATTATGTATTTGCCCTCACTAAGGATTGGGCGACCTTAAACACCATTTGGAAAGAAATCCAAAGATGGCTAGGGCCACTTGGGTTGTTAGTGAATTAAAACATATGATGGGAAAAGATCAACTAAGCATCAAACTTCTAAGTAGTCTCTTTGGTATCGCTGAAGTGTGCTCTCCTTCGGGAAACTCTGGTTCTGCGCAAGGAGTCACCTTCAGAGAGCCCAAGAGATAATTAGGAGTATCAATTCCTTCTACTTCAGTTTACATGAATGATGCAATCCCTTCCATTAGTATCCCTTCCATCCCTAATCAACCAGAAATTGTCAAAGTGAATAAGGTCTCGTTGGGCTTTAGTTTTATCCCTTTTTTCACCTCCAGGGTTGGAGGTTTTGGTGGAATAGGTGGTGGAGGCTTTGGTAGTGGCGGTGGATTTGGTAGCGGAGGTGGTGCTGGTAGAAGTGGTTCCGATGGAGGTCATGGTGGTGGTTCCAATGGAGGCCCTACTGGCGGTGGTGGCTCTAGTAGCGGCTTTGGCCGAAGTCACACTGGTGGTGGTTCTGGAAGTGGACCTAGCAGTGGTTCTAGAGGAGGAGGATCCTCTGACCCTGTATCTTCTAACAACCCTATTCTAAACACTCTACTTTAGAATATGGGTAAGATGCATAGTCAGTTAGCAAACCTCTCCTAGGCCTCATCCCAACCCATTTTCTAGACCTTATTCTGGCATAGTCCATTATCAGTCACTATCTTGAACACTTCCTTCCCTCAAGGAATGGAGATTCCAAAGTTTGGTAAATTCAATGGCAAAGGGGATCCACAAACACATGTGTCTAACTTTAACGCTCTTTGCACCAACTTCTTCCATCATGATGCTTTGATGGTTAAACTATTCCCCCAATCTCTCAAGGACACAACACTCGAGTGGTATTGTTCCTTGCCTGATAATTCTATCTTTTCATTCGATTAGCTTGTTAACTAATTCCTTAGGCAGTTCCAAGAAAACATTGAGCTGAAGATGACCTTCTCAGATCCTGTTTGATGTAAGCAAGGAGACAATGAGAAGATCACTGACTTCATAGCATGTTATCAAGTGCTTCTTTCACAAATCTCGTATCAGCTGCCTGACTCTAACATGTAGAAGGTATTCATAAGCAACTTACAAAGGCCTTGGAAAGAGAAGTTCGCCAAGTAATGAAATACCCCTCTTTTGCGCATCTATGTGCAACTTTACGAGAGTACCAACAGACGGTTGCTTAGTTCAGAGGATATTCCTCATGCTCCCATTCTTAAGGGAAATTCATTGTATCAATCTCCAAAAAAGACAAAGCCATTGTGAATGTAGTAGCTACTGCTAATGAAAACGGCCTCAGACACAATCGAAAGTTCACAAAGTTATCAGAATCCTATACCTATATCTTAGAGAAGTTGTTGAGAGATAAGATCATAACTTTTCCAGCTCCTAATCCCATTAAGGAACCTTACCCTAACTGGTATGACGAGAGCACTTACTGTCAATACCATCGTGTTAATAGACATGATATCGAATGTTGTATGTCTTTGTGTCATGAAATATAAGATTGCATCGAGGATGGTAGCATTTGTCTCAATGGGAATAAACAAAACATGAATAAGTTAGTGGCAAAAGAAAATAGTGAATTGCAGATATACACAGACCCATTTCTGTCACATTCTGCTAACATGATTATCGATCCCACTGATTTTGCTTCTCAACCCGAGGCCTATGTAAATATGGTCATGGTGACTTCCTCTATTTCATTTGCACCCGACTCACCGGATGTTGTATTTACAACACAAGATCTACCTTTGAACAAAAAGCCCTCACCTCTTTACATTCCCACTCGTATCAATGGTAACATTGTGATAGGAGTCTTGATAGACCCCACAAGCTGTGTGAATGTTGTTACTGAGGAAACATTGGTATTGAACTCACTGCAAAAAAAAAATGGAGACACAAGATCTACCATCCATACCCACGATGGTATGAATCTCAAACCTTACGGCTCAATCACTTTGTTCATCCTATTTGGACCTAGGACTATTGATATGGTCTTTGACGTTATTCCGGAGTCAGACCTGTTCAGAGTGAAGCTAGGCATTCCTTGGTTGGATTCCATGAATGGGATCGCTTTCATTATCCACAAATGCTTAAAGTTTTCCCATGAGGGTGTTGTGCATGTAGTGCATGATGCCAGATACCAACTTTTGGTATCTCGTGGTGGGTATTTGTTGGATCACTTTTGGCCCTCTCTGATTGGTCTGCTTCCTTCGAGCATGGACCTACTTTACAAGAGCTATGTGAAGTATAAAACTAGAGGCAAAGGGGAGCCAAAGCTGACCCTTCCTATGGAAGATCAACTGGTTACCTCCTCTTCCCAGGAAGAGAAGAAGAAGCCCATGCCAATGACTACTCCTCCTCCGAAAGAGAAAGAGATGTCCACGCCGGTCCCTTATCCTTCCTATGAAGGTAAAGAGAAGGTTACACCATCCATCCCCTCTTCCCTAAAGAAGGAATAGAAGCCCATAGAGGCTCCCTATTCTTCTTGTAAAGGTAAAGGGAAGATGACCCTTTCACAGACTACCCTGTCCTCTCCCCTTTCCTGGGAAGAGTACTAGATGAACAAGCCCGATGGCTATCCATTAAATCTGATGATTCCTCCTTGGCATAGGCCCAAGATTACAATCACAGACCTTCCTAATGAATTTCCAGGACCATGGTACTACTTGTACAATAGAAAGAAAGGTTCTCATAGAGAATTCAATCTGCGAAATCCTATTGCTTCTGCTCCTAAGGAAGTGAGCAGAAAGAGGCCCACTACTGAGGTTCTCAAGTCGACTCCTCCTGTCACTCCTTAGCTTGTTCCTCCTGCTCCTACACAGGAACCTGTTCCTCTGCCCAAAATGACTATAGTGGATATCCCTATGGTCGAGCAGGAAGCTTTTTTCCCTTTGCGAACTATGGCTTCAAACTCTAAGAGCTTTAGGAACCACCTTGCATGAGAGTGCAAGTGCTGATGAAAGGCTCTCCTAGCCAAGAAAGCCACCTCACAACAGAAGGAAAAAGAAACAACCGTCACCGCTTCAGGGCCCTCTATAGTGTCATCTTCCTCTTCTCTTGTTATGTCTCTTCTGCCTGATCCATTTTTGGCTTCCATTGTGAGCACAAAATCACCTAACCCTAATTAGGTACAAGTGTTTATCACTCCCTTGGTGGAGCCGCCTTTGCTGATGTCCATTCTAGATATTCAGCCCTTCCAAAAATTTGTGGATATGGTTAGCACTTTGGTTGTATCCATTGTAGTTTTGTCCTCTTCCTCCTCTATACCTCTAACTTCATCTATGGGGAGTTCATCCCCTCATGTGAAGAAGAAGGCAGGGGCTAGTCCTTCTTGTGATAAAGGACGTAAGAAGAGCCCACCTTTGCAAGGTGGCCCTGTGATGCCCCATTCTATCCTTGTGATAGAACCAGTCCTGGCCTCTCCTAAGTTTGTCACCACTCCCAAATCATTCGGTGAGCCTAGTAGTGTATCTCAGGAAAAACTCATCTCACCCGCTGAAGTAAGACATGGAACTCCCATGGGGTGCATGTTTAACTCTGTGGATGAGGTCCCAACCCTGTTAGTGATCTTCACAAAATCGCTAACTTTGACTCCACAAGAGCTCGGTGGAGAGGACCTTGAGGGGCCCTCTTCCTTGGCCCTTGTCGCGAGAGGGTCAGATGCCCTTCCTCTTAACATTTTTCCTTTGCAGACTCATCCTCCTTCCCCTTATGAGGATTTGGATTGGGAAGTGAACAACCTCTTGGCCGAATAGTGTTAGGAGGAGGCCCCCTCTTTTCTTAAGCTTGTGTGCGTGTGTGTGTGTCTTGTGATGTGTTCCCCCCTACCCATGCTATATGTGCCTGGATGACCCTCGTCACCCTTGTTAGTGCTTGGATACATGCATGGTTTTTGTGTCATAAACCTTCTTCTATTTGTACCATCATTCTTCCATGTTTGTGCTTAATTTTTGGTAAATTGGGGATGACATAAAGCATCACGGACATTTAGGCTTCCCTTCCATGTTACCCAATTTTTTATTTTTACTTTTTTTCTTTGTGCATTCTTCTTGATCTAGTTGGGGATTGATGATTTTTCTCCTTGCATTGCGGTTACCTACTATTATATTAGCTCAGACATATCTAACCCCGCTAAACTAGATCCCTTTGTGCCCTCTGTTTGTACTTTTTCTTTTCTCTTTATCTTTTTATCTTCTTTGCTTGAGTTGTCCCTCCTATGTGTGACAATGTGCTTTAACACTTTGAATTTTAGAAAAAAAAATTGCTACCAACGAATCTTTTCTCAAAAGTCCTCACAACACCCTTTCCCTAGAAGCGCATTCTCAACATAAAATCCTAACGGAATGTGTTTCCTTCATCATGGGTTCATAAAGAAAGGACTTGAAGACCTTCCTCCGAAGTGGGAACTACTTTGACTTCCCCTCGCATGGGGGCATGACCTTCCTTTCAAATTCCTTGATGAAGTGAACATCTTTTGAAAGGATCCCTTGATGACAAATCACTCTAAGATGACGACTTTTGAACTACATGTCCCTTGAGTGGACCCCCCCTCTTTCATGGTGGGTTCCTCAAGGACCCTTTCTTCAAAAGCCTTTGTAATGAATGGAATCTTACACGTCTATCCTGGGGGCAGCCCGACTAGACTTGTTCCATTCACCCTTTTGCGTATAGCTTGGGGGCAGCCTGACTAGAACTTGCTAAATTTCAAACTATGCATCCCTTGAGTGGACCCCTCTCCTTTTGAAGGGTTCCCGAGGGAGCCCTTTGAAATTTTTTCGGTCTGCATGACCGACCAATTTAGACATGTTCTGTCTACAGGTAGACATGTCACCACTTTTAGATGTGTTCTATCTGTGGGTAGACACATCGACACTTTAGACACGTTCTATTTGCGGGTAGACATGTTGCCGCTTTTGGATGTGTTCTATCTGTGGGTAGACGCATCGACGCTTTTTAGACATGTTCTATTTGTGGGTAGACATATCACCACTTTTAGATGCATCCTATTTGCGAGTAGACATATCGATGCTTTAGACACACTCTACCTGTGGGTGGACATGTCACCGCTTCTGACATGTTCTATCTGTAGGTAGATATGTCACCACTTCCTGACTCTACGGAGTCTGCTTCCTTGGGGCTTCCTCCATGTGGGAGATCTTGGGAGTTGCCTCCTTGCAGGTCTGCGGGCTTGTAAGGATCTTTGTTGTTCCAACTACATAGTTCTGAGCAGCTATGGAGTCCTTTGTTTTCCCTGCATTTTCAAGTTCATTAGATCGCGGTTTGCATCCTTGATGGTTCAAGTATACTTTTCTAGCCCTACTCTCTTCTTGATCTAATTTACCGAGCACTCATCAGTACTTGTGCTCGCTAAAGTGGGGGAAAAATGTATAAGAGCGAATTTTCACCCTAGGTGCAATTCCCTCTTTTGCCTTATTACACTTTAGAAAACCTAAGTTAGAGGCTTAATTCACTTAAGCCCATTGATGGTAGTCCACTTGGGACCCTTTTTGTGTGACGGTGGAGGTGTTTCTATTGGGGACACCCAAGTAGTGTGTAGACATCCATGCGACGTGCTTACGTCCCTGGCAGATTCCTGTGACTGAGCCAGTAGAGGCATTACTCTTCCCATTGGCAGGGAAGTTGTAATGCCTCCTTTGGCCACCTGACCCGAATATGGTTGTTTCTTTCCTCATTCCTTCATAATCAATCCTTTGAACTTGCAGTAGAGGTTGGATGAAAGGTTGGATGAAGACTGGAAGAATTCTAGATCACTTCAAGCTCATTTGTCACTCACATTCCAACTTTCCAAACATTCCATAACAACAATATCACACTCCATCACATTGGTAGAGAAAGTTTGGGACCACACCATTGCAGCAGAGGCTTAAATTCCTCTCATTTCTCCCCCAAGCAATCTTGAGTACTCTTGGTGGAGGTGGTAAGCTTCCCTCTCCTCTCCTCTGTCATTTGGTTGAGTAGCAGAGTACTGTTTGTAGTTCTTGTGTTTTTATCACTTCTTTATCTCTTTTCCATTGGTTGTCCATGGAGGTGGGAACACCTAAATGGGGGTCTGACTGAGGCAGGACCCTATACAGCCACCCCCCAACATTCTCTCTCTTGTTATGTGTAGGTGTGTGAGCTCTTGGAGGATCAGCTGGCGAACAAGTTCATTGGTGAGATTCTCCTCATCTTTATCACTTTTGCTTATTTGTTTTACAATATTAGAGATTACTTAATCTATTTAGTTACATCATTCTGGCCTTTTAGTTAAATAGCTAGGTTGATAAGTTGTTTTGGTGTGTTTAACCTCATCTCAGCTATTGTCTAACCATACGGACTACAACACGTTTCTAAGATGACAGCGCGTCATGCTATCATCTGAAGTTTGTGCTTACTTCCTTGGGCAGAGAGCTCCTTGAGGCACAGAGTTGGACCTAAAGATCAACTCACCTAGCCCCACCTTGAAACTCAGGATTGCAGAGTGATCGTAGGACTCTAAAATCCTCATCATTCTCATCCTCATTTCCTAAAACATATACTTAGCTAAGGTAAGTTAGGGTAGCCTCTTGCATCTCGACCCTCCATGACCTAGGGTCTTGCATGCAGTGGTCCCCCTCTCTTACGCATAGTTAGGGTTTTGAAAACCTTGTTGGGACCCAACGAAGGTTTCAAAACCTATGTTATGTTCTAAAATTATTTTTTTAATCTTTAGTTTGCTCGAGACCTTTGAAATGCCATACTTGAAGTTGAAATTTCACTTTCTAAAAGTACAAAGTTTGGAAGAAAGTGTGCAATCGAATATAAATGAGGTTTTTAAAACCTTTTCATAGTTTGACATAGGTTTTGAAACCTAATAAAATTTCTAAAACTACAATAGTTTGACCAAATGACTTAGTACTCAATTTTTTTGATTTGATATTGGATTTTGGCAAGGTTGTGAAAATCATTTTGGATGTTGACGTAGTTTCAAAATCCTTTGAGAAAGCTGACTGAAAGGAATTCTTAAGCTTTAACATGAAGACGATGGGATAAAACATGGTTATGACAACCAAGCTAGAACTTGATGAGGTTCTAGAAACCAAGGTAAAAGTCAATATTTTATGACAAGGCTCATTTACAAAAAAAAAATGTAGTTTTCAAAATAACATTGAAAACTATGGTAACAACCCCAAATTATAGTTAAACGAAAATTGATAAAATTTGAATAGAACAAAACCACTAATTTACATTGTTGTGTACACTAATCTAAAAATATATACAAATGAAAGATAGAAAATAGAATATTTTATACCTGTATATGGAACTCTTAAAACATCTAACACATATGTTGAGTTTATATGAATATATGTATCAACTATAATCTAGAAAAGGAATGAACATATTCAACTAAAAATTAATTTTAGCTTCAATTTTTAGCTTTTAAATAGAGGGTAAGTGGGAATTTTAAAAGCATCTCCCAATAGAAAACTAGTTTATGACAAAAAATGAGAGTTAAAAGTTATAAAAAGATGATAAAAATGTTATTTTACAATATAGAAATGCACATGTCATTTTATGTAGGAGAATTTCTTAAACATAGATAGGTACGTCATTCTATGTCAACAACATTAAAGGGGTTAAAATCCTATAAAAACCACTAATTAGGCATAAATAATATAAAGGATGAGTATAATTAATAATTATAATACCGTAAAAACTAACTTCCTATAAGAAACTAAGTGTTAAATGGTGAAAAATCAATGAAAACAAGTTAGATAAGATGTTAGATGGAACCGCTATGAAATGTAACATATACATAGAATTGTAGACACATACTCCAAACTATAACTTATGAATAGAAAATTATTAAATACACAAAAAAATGGATTAGTAATATAAATTTAGGTCACACCTAGCATGCTTGAGATGCATGCATGAAAAAGTGAACATAAAGGAGATATCTAAATCAATTCAAACTACCCAATTTACCATCAAATACAACACTAAATGTAAGGCCTTGGAAGACAAAACACAACAAAAGATCATGCAATTATACTCTAGCTATGTCTCCTTTTTGTACCAACATGAGGTGGATGTGCCAAAAGAGTTGATTTGGTGAATTTTCTTAGATATGTCAAGTGTTCGAAACAACATAACACTATATTAAAAAAAAACTTCCAATGGTAAAGGGGGATCTCATTTTATAGAATTTGGGTTGAAGAGATGGAGGATGAGTATTGAATATGAAGATAAAGGGCTCATATTGCATTAGACACCTTGGAGGATGGGGAGATGAAAAGTAACATATTTTTATTGGTGAGAATGGAGGATTCCAATATTGGTGGCGGATCAATGGTAGGATATGAACTTTAGAAAAGGGTGAATGGTGAGGATCTTGAGGTACTTTGGGAGTACCTACAAAAGTGAACTTTTAGAGTCTTCTCATACATCAAGTAGATTAGGGGAATTTAAAATTATGCATGTCCAATCTCTCAAGTAGATGAGAGTAATTAAAAATTATGATTTTGAAAGAATGAAAGATTTGACCTATGCCCCAATTTATGACAAGATATACACATCATGTCAAGTGGGTCCACATGGGAATATGACCAAATAAACCTTGACTACTCGCTGATTAGGCATGTGTAGATAACTAGGAGTAGGTTTAAGTGACTAATTAAATGAATAATTAAAAGTTCACAAATGGTGAATTAAATAAATTAAATTATTAAATTTTATTTAATTTTTTAATGGAAAATGAAATGGTCTAGGTAGGTAAATATTAAATATTTATTCACCTAAAGTTATACCATTGAAGAGGGGGATTTTTTTCAATTTTAGATGATGAATAAAGTAGGAAGAATAAGATAATTATAAATTAATAAATCACTTAAATCGACTCCAATGTATTTGCACATGCCCAATCAAAGATTAGTCAAGGCTTATTTGGCCATTTCCCCATGTGGATCCACTTCACATGATGTGTACATTTTGTCATTAATTTAATAAGACGTCCTATTTATGAGACTTTTTAAAATATATTAGTCTTCTTCATGTATTTAATAGGAGTATATGTCTTATCGATGCTTTATGTAAGAATATCATCTTGATGAAATTTAGGAATGCAAACATGGATGGATAAACTTTAAGAAATTAGTCTTGTGTACAAACATTTTTGTGGTGAATACAAGTGTATCTCTCACACATTTAATAGGAAGATGTCTTATCAATGCTTTATGTAAGAATGTCATCTTGATGAATTCTAGGAATGCAAACATGGATGGATAAACTTTAAGAAATTAGTCTCGTGTACAAACATTAAGTGGATCTCTCACACATTTAATAGGAAGATGTCTTATCAATCCTTCATATGGAAACATCATCTTGATAAGTACTAATAATATAAATGTAAATGGATATTCTCAAAAAATTAGAGTCTTGTATAAGTATACAAATATCTTTGTAGCAATCAACTTTTTTATCTTTCTATTTGCGAAATTGGACAAAACATTCCTCAAAGATTATTATTTTCTCAAAATAACAAAATTTTAAATGATTTTGATAGATTAGAATATGGAACTAAAAATATTTTACTTATTCCAATAATTCATTATGATTTATCCTCTGAAAATTATTTAACTTTTCAAATATATTATTCTTAAGATAAAAATTATAATCTTACATAATCTATAGATTATATCAATATCATATTTTTTTTTAACAATTTGTATAATAATGATTCTAATTCATACAATCCTTAAGACGAATATCTAAATAATGATGAGAAATCATGGATCCATTCTTGACAGAGTGTTCCAAAATACTTCTATATTTATCTATTTGACCTTTCATATCTGGAAATCCCTCAATTGTTTAAGTTCATCTGGACTGTATCCCATTTGTCAGAATGCCATATTCCAAACTCGTCTACTCGATCTCAGATTTCCATATTTTTATGAAATCTAGTAGGACTTCCTTGCCCAGAAGAAGACATATTCCTCTCAATACAATCCAAATCCGTCGACAGCTTATTTGTAGCTAAGGACAACATAGCAAAGATGTACACAGTTGCGTAAAGAACCTTCCAAGCTTGATCAAGCATCTATTATTCCTAATTCATTGAAAGGGATTTGCGAATTCCAGCATTGTAATTATCTTTACCCTAATAGAACACCCAAATAAGGAAAAACAGCTTTTTAACCAAAACCATAAAATAGCTGGCAAGCTCCATATAGAACACTTTCTATGTAAATATTGCTCCAGTTCTTTATCTTTTTCAAGCTTTTTATGAATTGAATGGAGAGGCCCGCTTCGCCCACCATTTATGACCGCCAATCATGCCCTCATCGCAACCGTCGTTTTTCACAGCTTTCTGGGGCCCCGTAGACCCCAAAATGATTTCTATCATTTTTGAAGGTGTGACATATGTGATTCACAAAACTACTGACACACCGCCAAGCCAAGCCCTGCCAACTCCCTCGCCGCACACCCATTCAAGAAGTCTTTATCATTTTTTAAGAATCTCATTTAAATGAGCAGCAGCAGCAACGCGCCAAGAGAAAAGTTGATGTAGAGAAAAAGGAAACATTTCCTTGTCAAACTGAAATGGGATTCAAAATCATCACCTCATCCACTAAGAAAACTTTTATGGCCAACTAAGCAGTATCAGTTAAAAGCTGCCATCTGCGTTGCATATGCACATGAGCACTGAAATTGAGACTGGAGGGAGGTCCCATTTGCATTTAATATCATCTGGCGTGCAAAGGCTCTTTCAACAGAAAGGATGATGGGTATAGAAATAAAAGAACATCCAAGTGTACTCCTCAATCAAAATGATTGGTAGGCCCCAACAAAGTCGATACAAAATTGAATCTTTATTTCTCTCTTCAACTCTAATTAAAATGCTCAATTGGTGTAAAAACTTGGAATGGTGAAAATTGTATATCTTGTCTAAGTAGTATGTTTTAATAAGGAATCGGTATATTATTTTAAATCTACAACCCAAACTAAATCTAGTTCGATTTTGTGGTATAAAATTGATTCTAATTTGATTTTGCAACGTAAAATTGGATAGTTTGATTTTGTGATATATAGAATTGACCTTGATTTGATTTTGTAATGTCAAATTGAACCCCACTTTTTTAAGATTCAAAGTTCGCATTAGGCCCATGTCATCCCTCCAACTAATTATCATGTGTTGACTTAAGTCACAAACATTTCAAATTATATTCCAAGTTATTGTATGTAAAAGGATAAACCATAATTCATTTTAACATAGGAGAGTTCTTATTTGTCATTTAGATGATCATTCGAGGAAAACATCTAAGAATTCACTATCACATTAACATATACATGCATATCAACAAATAAGGATATCACATGGTTACTCGTTATATTTTTTCTTTGTTCACAAGCTGTTATATTAACCTACAAAGGGGTTTGACTAAGGGATAATGCACTCTACCTAGCAATCTCCTCAAATGTGTTTGACAATATTGCTTGTATATATTCAAATATTATAAGGTGAGGAATACTAGTTTTAAGAAAACAAAACCCAACAAATCAATTTCATGCATAAGAGGTTGATTTTGCACCACATAATTAGATCAAAGAAAATATTAGTTTATTGTATGCCAAAACATCAAAAGGTTAGATTTGGTATGAAAGCATCATTTTGGATCACAAAATTACAATTAATGATCTAGCATTATCAAGCCACACATAAAGCTAAGTAACCATTATCTATCTATCTCAAATTTTAAAGAGTGCTCTTTTATATTTACAATTTACCATCTCATCTCAATTAGCTAGGTAAATTTTGTAATGAAGCTAAGGCAGCGAAACAACTTCCTACACTAATCTTGAGAGGAGGGTTATGCAAAAGAATTTAGATCTTCACAACAGTAGCAAAAAATAAAAATAAATAAACATGAATATCATTCATGTACCATAAAATAATGATTTAGTTGGGGAAAACCATTTCAAGAGAAAAACCCCACTTTAAAAGTCATCCAATATATTATTTTGAAATCAACAGGATTACAATATACTTGTAGAGCAATATTTTCATAGGAGTATCACCAACCAAATATCTAGAGACAACTCAACATCTATAATACTCTCCCACATGACCTCTATCTCAAACACCTAATATATAAGAGATGTACAATATATGAAACCATCAAATAACATTTACAAAAACATGAGATAAAACCACCCAAAAAGAAGTAGCCAACTTATCTCCAATCAAATATATATCCTTTGATGTTTCCAAAAACACACCAACTTGCATAACTCCCTCTTACATCTCTTTTTTGTGTCCAACATGTTTTCACATTTCCCAATTTGGGAGACCAACTTCCAAAGGCCATCACTTTTGATCTAGGAGTCTAATTGATGAATCATTTCAACCATTGGAAAAATCATGAAGTGCTCTATCAAACTATAAACTTCACCATTTATGATAAATTTTGGGCCCAAAAATGGCCTCTAAGGGCCTCAAATTTGACTTTGAAACTTTCAAAAATATAAAATCTATTATCTTCAAATCCAAACATGACCTTGCAACAAAACTTTTCCAACATGTTTATTAGCCACTGTGTAGCTTTGGGGAAAATTTTGGACCAATCTATACTCAAATATAAACTTACTATAATTAGTAACCTTGGAGTAAATAAACAATCACCTATTAATTAATTAATTAATAATTAGGCCCCTTTTTACTTTATTCACATAAGCTAAACTTAGGAATTATCTTTCTATTATTAGATTGAGCTAATTATAGATCATGTTGTCTCATTGCATGGGATGAGAACACTTGTTATAGTCTAATATAATACTCACCTAAGGTTTGATCTAGGGTTTTTTATTTTTCCTTTTCACAAGGATTTAGTTTTCATTGTAATCAATCATTTAGGCTATTGCATCAATACAATATTCAAGTTGTTAAGAAAATCCATCTTGATTTTCTCTCTAGATTTGTGATAAAATAATTTTTTTCATGTGATTTTTAGGAGTTGTCAGGTTCACCATCAACTCCAACATGGCATCAAAGAACCAAATCTATAGTCACCAGTTCAAATTTTGAGAGATACTAACTTCAAAAAATCAATGCATCCTAGAGTGAAATGGACCTTACCATTGCATCTAAAGTAGCCAAAAGCCTAAAGATCACCTATTAAAACATGAAAGTTGGAATAGTTGAATTTTGGTGTGCAATTTTATTTAGGGCATAAAAATAAAGAAAAAAAACCATACACCTAGGTACAAAATACATATAATCCATATGAATATATACAAAGCCATATAAAACATATAATATCATACCCCATAAATTGTACTCTATGTAGGTTTCAAGCACGTGTCTATGCAAATTTCTAGTAGTGTTATGCAATTTTCAAGCAGATATTAAAAATAATGGTGGAATTTTTTTAGTTTCTTAATAGGAATGATTATTTGTAAATATGTGATGCAGAAATGTTTTATCTGACATCAATTATCAAATTTTTATGTGAATTTTCTCAAGTGAAGTCACCGGTGGTCCAATTTCCACCAATGCTCCACCATAGTGATACTTTCTAACCATTAGGCTCCTCTCTCATGGCTCCTTCATCTACACACTTAGCTAACCAAATCTATAAATAGTTTGTGGTCATGTAGGTGACCAAGGGCTAGCACTCATTCAACACCCTACACCAATCCACCTAGTTTGTTATAAGAATAGGGGCTTTTTTATCCCCCTGTGTTGTTTGAAGGGAAAATTGGGTAGATTTTAATAAATTAAGTATAACGTGGGCATCCTATCTCCACTTTTTTTAACCATATGCCATTGGAATGTTTTTTCTAAAACAAGTTTAGTGGTCTAGCTAATTTTTCTATATTCTACTATTTGTGAGTTTTACATGTCCTTAAAGTCACATAAAATTGTTTTCACATAGAAGCTCAAAATTTTTTCCTTAGATATCTGAATTTCATAATTTGTATGGCATTGGAAATTTGGTTTACTACTCTACTCAAATTTGAGACCCATATTTCAATAAAATTTACTGGGTTCCTATTATTTTTATCAAATATTAGGTTTTCCCCTTTTGGTTATTTTCCTAAAAACATGTAAATTAGGTCATTTTTTGCATCAAGAGGTTATTTTATTGCATTTTTAGGGTCTATACTACTCTTTGTCTTCCACTTTCTATATTTTATTATTCAATCATGTAATGGATCCAACCCATATCTCTCTTATCACTCCATACAACTAAAATGGGTGGAAAAGAATAATAGAGATACATCTAAAGAAACATGGTTTATACTGAGTGATCTTGGGTACATAAATTGAACTTGCAGGAGTTTCAAAGAAGATGAAATGGTTTAATAGATGATGAGGATTTTGCGACATTATACATGCCTATGTCTCATTATCTTCTCTTTCATGTTGAATCTTGCACCACACCCAATCATATTTGGACTCAATTAGAGTCCTTATTTTAGAAGAATGATACCTTTAGAAGATCTTTGTTGGAGAATGAACTTATCAATTTGAATCCCTAAAATTTTTACATCTAGGAATTATTCACCAAAATAAAGGCTCTCATATTGTAGCTGACATAGTGTGTTATTGACAAATGTGACTCTTAGTTGATTCTCTCCATCCTTTCCAAGCTTGACTGGGTCCTAACTATTCAATTTTTGTTTTCAACTTTTATGACACTAGAGATGTTGTTGGTATTAGATTCACTATGCCTTCACTTGATTATTTTTCTACATCACTCACCAACGAGCAGGTAAAGTTTGTTGAAATGGGCTCATTGAAGTCTTTCAAACCACGAGCTCTTATTGCAACACAAGGAATAGACCAAAAGACTTCAAATGGAAAAGGAAAGAAATAGAAACATGAGAGTTCCAAGAAAAATAAGAAAGAAAAGGAATCACATTCACAAGATACCCCTAAGATCTCTTCTTCCTAGATTATGAGGGGGATTAATATAAGGAGAGGATGAAATGTGCATATTTCAAAAATTCAAGAAATGATATGTATTAGTATTATGCAAAGTACATTGACGAGATAAAATACCTTCTACAAAAGAAGCATATTCACTTGTCTTCATCTATATATTCTAGTACATACTCTTCTTCCACTTTAGCACCTATACAATTAGGGTCACTCACCATGGCATGTGGAGTAGATAAGATGAAAGGTCATGCACTCTTTTCATTTAAATACCCTCAATCCTATCAATGTCTTCTTGATTCAAGATCCTCATAAGACATGGATTCATCTCTGATTATCTTCTCTTTATATGATCCTTAAACATAACCAAACATAATAATGTAGAACAACACTTATATGAGTGTTGGTGGGAAAGGATCTATAAATATTTGTGATGGAAAATTTCTTGATGTAATTTTTTCCTTCACTATGCTCCAATCTCCTTTCTATCTATCAGATTCCACATAGTGGGCAAGTAAGATAATTAATTTCACACCTAATTCAATACTTGTCAAAAACATACATAGTAGAGAAATTATTGTAGTTGCAATAGCTGATCGTTCCTCTCTATTGTACGTCTTCTTTCATTTTTTGTAACAACCACCTCCTATAAAGAATTTACTTGGTTTAATTTTCCATACACTAGAAAATTAACATCATATAAATAAAATGGGATATTAAAAATTTCTTTTCACTATCTAAAATTGCAACATATAAATATTTCATAACAACCTAATTTCCTTTTTGAACTAAAAAGAGTAATCAACTTTCTCCTTTTACTTTTCAATATGAATGATTACATATAAATAAGATATAACATTAAGTTTTAAGGAACAAGTTTAGAGATCCCATATCTAGATACTTTCTATCTTCCAAGGATTGGCATGTCATTTGCAAGAGGGAGAGCATCACCTAGGTGCTTTACCTCCAACCATAGACTGGTGGTCCCTCACACACCTTGGTAACTAGAAGTGGCCCTACCCTTCAACAAAGGGTATAGTTAAGAACCCCCTATTTTTTTCATATAAGCTCTGGTGTTGTGCCCTAATTAACCAATACTATAAAAAAACTATGGATACCCTCCAACTATGTATAACAATGCTAATTAGTTAAGAAAATTTGGGCTAATAGTGAACCGACAAGTGCACATACAAAGACTATTGCACTCACTTTAGCCAAAGTATTTGAATTATGTTCAACCACTACTTATGAGTGAAGTCATTTTTTCACCCACATCTACTTGACTTGGAGAACCATATTTGACCTAGGGTTGACCCAAACTAACTATTTGACCAAAGATTAATCATAATGAAAGAATTTACTTTACACACATTGAATTCCTAGTCAAAACTCAACTGAGTTGAATAGTTGTTACTAGATTCAAAATCCCGAGTTACACTACAAAACTATCTGGGTCTTGGAAATTGCCAAGTTTGAATCTCACCATACTCATGAGAGTAACCACTCTCAAAATTAGACCTTTGGTAAACTTGATAATAAGAGACAATAATTTGACTTATCTAGTCATACAATAATATATAGAAATCATATACGAATACCCAATTTGGGTGTTTTCCATTATTGAACATAACTCTTTTTTAGGTTTTAGCCTTTCAAGATAAATGGTGAGGTATTTCTTTTCAAAGGTTTCATTTTAAATGACTAAGTCTTTCAACAAGAATTCGGTGAAAGAATGTAAAGAAATAATTACATATTACATTGGGCACTTAACTAGCAGTTTATTATGCTTTAAACTTCTCTATCAAGTCCTTAGTTCTTAGCCATATAATATTTGGTTCATTATCAACCAAAATAACAAGTTCAATTTTGTTCAGCAAAGTTTCCTTAGAATGACTTAATTTATAAATTTTTTACCTTTCAACCATAAAATTATCAATTGAAAGAAGTGGAACAACTTTCATTCAAAATAGAGTAAGACTCTCATAGAATAAAATATAGATTTTGGCTCTTTACACAACCAATTCATGAATAACAAATCTAGTGTAATTAAAATATTTCCCTTACTATTTTAAAGAAGATTAACCATTCCCAAATAACCCTCGAGGTTTCTATTTATACTAAGATATAATAAAAATATGAAGACAATGTTTGCCTACTCAAAAGAATGTAATTGGTTTGATCAAGCTTCCACTCAACCCAAGCTCGTAGCTCAAGAATAACTACTCGACCTCATAACTCAACCTTCCTGTGTAGCTCAAAACTACTTTCTAAGAGAATGAAAAATAGATGAAACACATTGCAACAACTTGTTCTAGTTTTCTACATCATAGTAGTATCGAGGATTAAAAAATCTTCTTTTGCACTATCTATCACAAGTATAAAACCAAAAATATCTCTTCCCTTATTTCTTGATCATAAAATGAGAAACTAAAACCCATAATAGTCTTCCTATGAAGTTTGACCATCTTTTACACCACCTACATCTTATCTCTTATCCTAACTTGGTGAAAAGTCACGCCAAATTGGAGCTTATGGTTTACTCCAATAATTGAATTTAGTTTCAATTTTTAGCATCCAAATAATACTAGAATGGTTTCCCTCAATTCTCATATCCCATGACCATTCAAAGGAAAGAAACAGTTACAAAAGTTGGTTAAAGAATAGTTTCAAACGACATAGAAATATCCATCCATTATCATGATAACATAGAGATTTTATTCAGTTTATGGTAAACTAGCCTCAATAATCATTGATCTAGAAACTTCTTGAATTGTTCTATTTTCCCTTTCAACAACTCCATTATGTTGCAGAGATCTCAGAGAAAATGATTGTCTCTTTATTCCATGCACTCCACAAAACATTTTTAGCTCATGGGAGGTGAATTCTCCACCTCTGTCAGACATTAAGCATTTTATTTTCAAGTTCACTTCATTTTCAACCATAGCTTTGAATGCCTTGAATCCATCTAATGCATCTGCTTTCTCTCTAAGAAATGTAACCCATGTATATCTAGAATAATCATCAATTAAAATCATAAAGTATCTTTCACCAAGTAGACTTCTGACTCTTGTAGGACCACAAATATCTGTATGAACTAAATCCAATAGTCTAGTAGTGGTTTGTTCCTTTGATCTGTAATGATTTCTTGCTTACTTTCCAAACTGAAAATTCCTGCAAATAGTGTTAATAGGCTTTGTAATTCTCAGTAAATCTCTCATGGCTTGAACAACACTAATCCTTTCCATGTTATTAAAATTCATATGGCACATTCTCCTATGCCATAACCAACTGTCATTAATTTGAGTAATAAAACATCATCCATCTGCACCCTTAAGTTGATAGATATTCCCTTCATATTTCTTTCCTATACCAATCAATGTTTTGGATCCTTTCTAGATCTCACATCTCTCATCCTTAACCACAAGATTATATCCTTTTTTGTGCATCTGACCAATACTCAACATATTATTCCTTAAACCCTTAACATAGTAGACATTGTCAAAATGATGCTTGCCATCAAAACTCACTAAACCTATCCCACATATTTTAGCACCAGTACCATATCCAAACATAAACAAGCCTCCATCATGTTTTTCAAGCTTAAAAAACTTACTTTTATCACCAGTCATGTGATGTGAAAAATAACTACCAACTACCCAATAATTCTTCTCTTGTTTAGAATGTAGGGTAGAGATAATCGTGCCTTCATTTTTCTCCTTCTTTAGAGGGATTTCTTTTACCTATTTTAAAGAATTAGTAGAAGTAGGTTCATCCTTAATTGCCAAGAACAAGAATTCATTGTCATTAGGATCTTCATATTCTAAATCCTCATGAGATATGCCAACATTCTCATTCACAAAGTAAGCTCTGTTAATCTTCTTTCCTTTCTTTTCTTTCTCATATCTTTTTTAATTTCTTCTAGCTCTTTCTGGACACTTTGCAGCATAATGACCTATTTCTCCACAACTAAAGCACTTAAAGGGAAACTTACCTTCATACTTACTAGAGCCTTTCCTCATTCTTCTTACAAAGTTAGCTTCTATTTCATCAATGTTTTGTTCATCTGGATCTTTAGCTTTTGTAGCTTTAAAAGTAGTCTTTGATTTGCATCCATTCCTTAGGGGTATGTGCAGGATCATGATGGGCCAAAAAGTGGCGATATGATGGGCATGTGTAGGGTACATGTGGCTGACGAATTTTTTCTTACCCAAAATTGATGAAACAAAAAGGGTTTTTAAAGGAAATTCTTATCTTTCCACCAATATAAATTATGCTTTACTTTGAATTTAATAAATAATTATTATTTATTTTCTATTTGAATTACGACTAAAGTCCTAATTGATAGGCTGATTGAAAAACATCTATAGCTTTCAAACAATATCACATTTTTTGAATCCAAAACATGCATCACATTCTATGCTTCACATACTATATGATTAAAAAAGAAAAAATTGAATTTCATGAATTTTGACCAAGTTAAGGTGGTCAAACATACAATTTTTATATTTTTAAAACTTGTAATAAAAAATTCATAATTAATTATTTACTTGGAAAAAAATTACAAAACAATATGTATCACGTCTGGACATGAATCCTCTACTTATATCTAAAATATTATAAAAAAATATTATCATTTTATTGTGATTAGGGTGGTTAGACAGACACCTACTTCTTATTTTTTCCCTAAAATTTAAGTACTACTACATTGAGATTTCAAATTTTCACCAAATAGATTTTTTTTTTAAATAAACCTAGTAGTTTATAAACTATATTTAATTTGCTACAAATTTTATTCTTACATATTTTTGAAATAATATAGATAACTTATTCAAATTTTTATGTCAAGTTGCCTAACTCTGATTTTTCTAAATTTTTCGCCACTTAAGGGCATGTTTTTTCCATGATGATCTTGCACATACCCGTAGACTCGACTTCCTCATCTCATAAGATGTCAAAAATCCTAACAACAGATCCTTAGTATAGGTCTTATAATCTATAGTCTGCTCAATAACACTCACCATCTCACTACAATCATTAAGAAGAGTTCTGAGAATCTTCTTTACAATCCTAGCTTCATCTATAGTAGCACCAAGTCCTCGCATTTTGGCCACTATCTCATCCAATCTTTGCAAATGAGCTTTAATATTCTAATCTTCAGACATATGTAGAAGATCAAACTATGCTTCCAAGTTCTATAATTTTGCCTCTTTGACTCTTTCATCACCATCACGCACTCTTTCCAAAGTATCCAAGACTTCCTTAGCCATCTTCAAATTTTGAACCTTAATCAACTCAGAATGTACCAGACTATTCTTCAAGAGAAACTTCACCTTATTGTTCACTTCATGTGCTTTGATCTCCTCAGGTGTACTTAGACCATTAGTAGGAGGAATTTAATGATTTTTGTAAGCTTTCTCCACATCATATCCATAATATTCCATATAATCTTCCATTAATACTTTCTAGATACCATAATTAGTTCCATCGAACCTTGGATAATCAAAAACCATTTTTCCAACCTTCCCAGACCTTCCTCAAGTGGTTAAGATCTTCAACAAGGCACCAAGATCTGATACCAATTATTTAATAGGACAACTAAGATGGGGGTTAATTAGTTGTCACATAATTAAACCTTTAATTCAATCACTGGAATGAATACTTAATACTACTTAAATGATTAATCATCAAATGCCAATGTAAAAACTCAAATCCAACACATAAACACAATTACACCATATTTACGTGGAAAACCCAATGAGGGAAAAACCACAATGAGGATTAACTCACACTATAGAGAATATGAAAACTGATTACAAGAGGCTCAATGCCTGAAATAAGGCTCATTGCCTAAAACATAGACTCATTATCTAATAGGGCTAACAATTTAGAGGGCTCATTGCCACAGAGATACAAAGAAGACAAAGAAAACTTGTTATAGAGAGAATACAATCCCAATGCAACAAAGGATTCCACCACAATCACTTGATCAACTTGCATGAATGATAGAGTGCACCTTCTGTTCACTACATCCGAAAACTCAACATTAAGCTTCGCATTGATCTTCCACACTCACAACACACACTCTTACTAAATAGAATCAATGTCGCACCAAACTGCACTTTTTCTTTTCTCTTATTTCTCTTCTTCGCTCTTGTATATTTTCTATCACTTAACTTATCTTGCATTTATACCATCTTCAACTTTGAAACATATCCAAATTCGGCCATACAAATCCAAATTCAAATTAGGTTGGCACCAAAACATCCTAGGGTGGAATTAGAATGAGGGCGACCCAAACACATGCTTCATAGGGACCCAAATAGATCCAACACACTTCATCAACCTCAAAAGTAGTATTTCATGCAAGGTCGGCCAAACTAGTGTAAATCACATAGAACCATTAAGCACGAACTTTCCAAATGCCGAAATCATCTTCAATACAATCAGGGCAACTCAACTTTAGAACCGCATGTCATAAGACTGTTGCAAGTATGAGAAATTTTGGTTGTGTTGTCATTGATGTTGTCATTGATGTCAACACAGTACAAGATGTTGCAAATTATGCATGTACATAGTTGAGATGTTGATGAGATATTGTGAGTACATGGAGCTATCTTTATGATGTTGCAGATGTGCTAGTATGATGGGTTATCAAGTGCTTTTCAAAAAATTAATAAATAGAGAAGTTAGAGTTATGTGTATGTTAAGAATGTGCTCTAGTATGTGCTTTGTATTTCTTCTGTGTTGATCCTATGCTTGTGTAGATCTGAGTTGTTGTTTTTGGGCATCTATTGGTGATATCTCATGCTTTATAGCTTCTAGTTTGATGGATAATGAAAGATATGTTCACCAATATGTGAATTGGTTTTATAGAGTTGTTTGTCTAGTTTGTTTCAAGTCTTGCGGATCTAGAATATGTCTTGTAATGGTGTTCTTTGTGTTCTGGAAAAGATTTTTGCAATCTGGTGCTTCAAAAATTGAGTTTTAGAGTTGTGTGTGTTTGTACAGTTTGGATGGACTAGTGAGAAGTATTATGAGTTTGAAGGTTATTGCAGCTGATGTAGATGTATCTGAAAGTATTTGAGATGTGTTACGATGATTAGTGAAGCGTGTTGTGCCTGTTACCAATTTTTCACTATAGCTCAATTGGTGGAGCTGATTAAATTTTGTTATATCTTAAAGTGAAAGTTTAGTTATTTTTGCATGTGCATTAAGTGTTGTTTACACTATATTTATCAAATACCAACTGTGCAAGTGTTTTCAGTAAAAGAGTTTAAAAGTATTGCTCAATACTTTACAAATCAAATGGAGTACAAAAATGAATATACAAATGATTAAGCATATCAATTTCTTTCATTTATTTCATAATGCTATTTACATTACAAAATTCATTTGATTGCAAGAATACAAATTATTGTACAATTTGCATTTTGATGCATTTCTTTCAGAATGGAAATGAAAGAAGAAAATTGAAGAATCCACACAAGCCCTGGTTTTTAGTTGATTCCATTAATTGTGGAAAGTAAATTCCACAATTGAAGGTAAAAATAAATAGGAAAGAAGATAGCAGAAGACATATCCATCATTGCCCTATTATTGGTCTTCAGTTGAGATGCTTGTTGCTTTCTCCATCCTGCTTTGGATCCCAAGTACACCTACAAAAAATTGGGAAAGTCCTGTTAGACTCCGGATATGAGTTATACTACATGCTTTACCAACATAAATATAATTCACTCCTTGAAATGCATGGAATCAACTAAAAGAAAAATGCAGAAACAAGAGCTAAAAATGGAGTGTCACTTTATTATTTTTTATGCTAATATTGTTTTTTTCTTGTGCAAGTATAGGAAAAGCCTTGTAGCTGATCATCTTATGAAAACATAAAGCATGTGGAGTAAAACGAGCTCCCACAAGGGTAGAGCTCAACATGCTACCCGTTAAACTTACAAGTGGGCTGAGAAGGAAAATATAATTATCATGCTCATCTGAGCTATTCAACTGAAGGAGTAAAACAAATTTTCAGTCATCAAAGCAATCAAGTGCATTGTTCATTCATAACAATCAAGTCTGAATAATGAAATGAGAATTACCAGTGGACAATGAACTTGATGGATTCAATTAAACTGAAATGCATCTTCAAATACTATCAAATTAATTGCATTTTTCTACCATTGGTTTCGTTCATGTTTATTCATGTTGTTCCATAATATTTTGTTTTGATACAACAAGTTTTCATGATCATAATGTGATAGTGAATAGGCATACATAATGCCTCATCAACAGAACATGCAAGCAATCATAAAGGAAATTGTGTAGTTTCATTTAGTTTAAAACAACAATGAACTTTGAAGAATCTTGCAAAATATCATTCAACTATGATACTTTCATATTATCATGCTACTATTTGAAGAACAAGAGGTATGACTGGTAAATTTGTTCTAAAAATGTAGACCATTGAACTATAATGACTACTCATGTCTTGCCAAGGAGATCTTTGCATAAAATTCAAAACAAAAATAAGAAGACATCATTTAAGGGTCTTTGTTTGCAAGCAATCATCTATTAAGTGGTGTAAAAAGCAACATATTTAAGTGCAAGGTGCAGTGATCAAGTATGATTGATAAAGAGGAATATGAGGAAAGAGGCCAACAATGCTAAGGATCGCTCAAGAAAACATCAATGAAGGAAAACATTTAAGGTAACTTATAAGGAGCATAAATACCACTATTTTTTACTAAGCAATGAAAGTATAATTGTTTTTAATTCCCAGATGCATAACATGAAGGAAGAAATGAAAGCTTGATGTCAAGCTAGAATGCATCATGGGGTTTTGAATGAGGATATGTCTTACAAATGCAAACTGGAAGAAATATGAAGTGGCATGACAGTTAAAGCACGGAACTAGAATCAATTTCAAAATTGCTACAACAACATTCATGTACATTGTATGGGAGGTAACAAGTATAAAGGAAATCATACAAGCAGAGTGGTGAGTGAAGCAGAAACCATCAGATGCTACGAGCCCATTCATGAAGGAGCCAATACCATAAGAGTATAAGAGTATGCCTTAGCCAGTGAACGACATATATGGTGTTGTGTATGAGAACATAATTATTTTTGGAATGTATTGCAAATGTCAAGTGAGTAGCAGCAATGATATGAAAGTAAGTATTTTTCCATGTTATGATAGTGAACAAACTAAAAGAGCTTTCAATAGGCATAACAGATTTTTTCAATACATGAACGACCATAAGAGGTAAAGGAAATGGAGAATACAAAAGGATTTAATCTTTGTCAAGCATTTGAATGTAAAGCATATAGCTACAAATGGAATAAGCAAACAATGAAGAGGAAGACTATTTTAGTTCCAAAATTACATTTTTCACACTGCTACAGGATAACAAAGAGGTTTTCTTTCATTTTCCCAAATACCCATATGATGTTTTCAAAATAAGATACAATTTTTTTCTCTTGTTTCAGAAAGCCTATTTGAGAGTTTTGATAGAGAACATTAATAGGTGTTTCTTTCAAGTTTTAGCATACCCACATTAGGTTTTTAACGAAAGTGCAGTTTATGCTTAAAATGCAGAATACCCATATGAGGGTTTGTAGTCAAAGTGCAGATTTCTTCATATTACAGCATACCCATGTTGGGTTTTGATCATAAAATACAAAAATAGGTGATTGTTCATTATTTTCAGAATACCCATGTGGAGTTTTTGTTAAGATGCAAAATTGATACAATGGTCTCATAGGTCAAGCTTGAGTATTGGTTTTCAAATGAAAATCACAGAATAAGCATTATTTCTTCAAGATACTAAATACCCACATTGAGTTTTTGTTTCAAAAATACAAAAGAGGTAAAATGTGATCATGGGTCGAGCCCAAAAAGGTTCCAGAATGTCTAGTTTGAGCATGAGTGGTTGCGGCCTGGAGAGAGCTTTTGGCTCTTAATATGTTCATGTTTTCACAGAAGAGGGAAAAAACTCATTTAAATTTATCAAGTCTAAAGATACCTGAAGCAAACAATGATTACAATGCAATAGATTCTTTATAGAATTCTATAATAAAGAGTGTACATGGCATGACCTATGTGATGGCCTGTAAATTTACAAATAGAATCATCCTTTTGTAGAAATATTAAGCTTTCATATGCTTTCTTTTGAGTGGGAAGTGAACACAGAGATAGAGCTTACCATTCGTGCTGGTAGAAGACCAAGCAAGATGGTGGCCAATCTCTCATAGAGATTCAACTCATAGCTTGAGCTCACCCTCATGGCGGCCAGTGAGAAGATAAATACATAAATGACAAAAGATACATAAGAAAATATGTTCATAGTTGTGGCTTGTGAGGCCATTTTTCTCATCAAAAGAGCCAAGGAATCAAACAAAGATGACAATTGAGCTTACCATGAATAGTGGAGACTGAATCTGGTGGAGAAATGAAGAGGAGAGGGCTTGAATGGAGTTTCAGAACTGAAACCCTAATCCTCCCATGGCGACACTTCTACAGAGCATTTTCCCCAAAGTCACCAAAGGAAAATGATTTGAATTTAGGGTTTGCTTTAGGTTTTGTCTATCCTCATGCCCTAATTCGAAAATGGGCTTTTCATTTAAGATTAATTCCTTAGATTTCTTCTTTGATGTCTTATACCTACCCTAGGTTAGGCATTATAGAGGTCTTCACATTATGATTTTCCTAAGTCTTTAGGATTGTTTGATAAAATATTTCATAGCATAAGACTTTAGGGATTGTGTAAAGTCAATATTGCCTTAGTAAAAAATGGAGAATGACTAATTGCCTTAGGTTTTTTAATTGTTTTTGAGAGAAATCAATTAAAATATGAATGAGAAATTACTTATGCCTTAGGTAAAACCTTTATGACTTACGTTTTGTTTTCAAATTGATTTTAAAGAAATCAATTTAAATATTGATAAATGTTTTATGATTTTTTGAGAAAATAAAATATTGTAATGGAGGAATAAGTTTATAATTTTTGCAAAGATTTCCAAATCTTAATTGCAAAAAATTAATCAAATTGAGAAGATTTAAAATTTGCAAGTCTTGTAAAGCAAGAATAAAACAATGCTTTATAAATTGTTTTATTTCTTTACTATTTTTAGTAGATTGGTGATTGATTTTTCCTCTTGGTAGGATTTGAGCTTCATGGAGAGGAGATAAGGTGTTTTTTTTTGCTTTTTAAGCAAAGCAGACCTATTTTTAGGTGCTTTTCAGCATGCACATGTAAAGAGGGAGAGTCTTCCATTTCAGTTACACTTTTTGGGGTAGTTTTTGATTCTTTTCCTTGAGATTTCTTCTTGAGCTCGGATTAAGGTTTTGAAGTATATCTTGAAGAAAAACTTAGTGTTTTTCTAAGTCCAGATTATTGTTTCTTCCTCTCATGCTGAAACAAAGAGTTTTGTAAGCAAAAATTTGTACTCAGACTTTGATACTCCTTCAGTTGAATAAAGTAGCATTCCTATTTCTCAATTTTGTGTCTATTTGTAGTTTTAGTTTGATGTCATAATGTGATTTTTGTTTACAAAATCCTTGTTATTTCCTAAGATTGTAATTCTTGATGCAGAAAGTTCAAAAATATAGGTTGCATGTTGTATTTAAATCTGAATCTTCATGCAAATCATTCATGTGTTAAGTGTTCATGAGAGATTGTGAAGTATTGTTGTTTTTTTAAAAGTTGTTTGTGGGTAAAAACCAAAGTCATCATTTAGTCACCATTAAGTTCTGAAAATCATTTTAAGTAATAGGTTTTCATTTCAATTTATCCTTCTTCCTTTTACCTAAAAGATCTTTTAGAATAGATTTATCATTCGGAGAACCGGCTCACTCTGGAGATTCCTTCTTCGTTTAGATCACCCACATCTGAAGAAGGTTTCCATGTGTCAATAGATAGTTAAATTTTTGCAAATTTAACATAGGGTGCATATCTGATTAATAATAGTTTTTGGTAGGCCCGTGGTACTTTGAAAATGAATTTAAGAGAAGTTTTCAGTATTCTAAATTTGTTGTTTGGTGTATGCAAGAAGTTATTCAACCTTTTGGAGGCTAGTTTCAATATACCTGGCAACTCCATTTCTGATTTTGCATGCAGACATAGTGCAACCTGCACATGAGAAAAGTACAAACTAGATCAAGTTCTACACCTTTCGAGTACGGATAGTTGTCCCCACCATGGAGGAGAGGCAAAACAACAAAGAGAGTGTTTGAAACACCTGTGAGGTTGAAATCAACACCTCCCATTTTGAGCTCTTTGGTTTTATCACCAAGAATTCTTGTTCCCATAGCACAAGCACCATCAATGGTAGCACCAAGATAGCACCCATTTGCACCTTTTAATGGAGGCAACCCATTGAATATTTTCCAACATGATGATATCCCATTCGTAGCCCTCAAAATCCTACCATACTTTATTGGATAAGATCACACAATGTTAGTTAAACATATTCATGATGTGGCCACCTTATGCTCAGTTCACAACATAATGCAAGAGAACGTAGCACTGAGACTCTTGGTTGCGCCACTCAAAGGAAAAGCATTGCAATGGTTCAGAGGCCTCGCAGCTAACTCAATTGTGACATGGGATGCATTAAGCAATGGCCTATACCAGTATTTTGCTGATAAATCAAATCATTCATCTTTGTTGGAACAACTAAGCATGATCAAGAGGGATCTGCATGAACACTTGGCTAATTTCAACTACCAATTTCAGAGAACCTGGGACAAAAGCCTTGCAACGGTAAAGCCTTTACCAACTCATGCCTTTTTGTTTTTCTTAAAATCCTTAAATAGAAAATTTTTAGTTATGACCCAATCTATGGGTGGTCAAACACTCCCCAATGCTTATGACATCACCATTAGAGCTGAGAAACGCCTCATTCAAGCTGGGGAAATTTCCCCTAGGCCTCCCATGCCTCTATTTCCAGAAATTCAAGTGCCTACGCCCATATCTTTGCAACCCTTAGTTGTTGTCCCCCTTGATCCAACAATAGATTATCAAGCTGCAACCCAAGAAATTACTGCTCCAGCCTAGTCCCAAGAGCTTCAGGAGATTAAAAGTATATTGAAAACCTCTGGGAACGATCTTGTGAGCATAAAAAAACAAGTTGGTCAAGAGCATAAGCCCTATCAAGCCCCGTACCAGCAAAACCAGCCTAATAGGCCAGCCTTTCAGAATGACTACCAAGGCCAAAGGAAAAATTTCAACCCAAGGTCCTTCCATCCATATAACCCGAATGTTGCTAGCTCGTCAAAGGATCTTTAACAAAAAATAGCATTTCCCAAGATTATGATTGGTGTTATCCATGCAATTAGTCCCATAACTAGTCAGCATGTGCAAACAACATGAGAAATCAGGCCTTAATGGTCCAAAACAGTTATGTTGGTTCAGAGAATATTCCAGGCCAGAATCAAGAACAACAAGAAAGCTTCGAGGTCGCTTTGCCAAACTGGCAGAGTTCTGAATTTTGTGGCATGAATGACCATGATCAACAAAATTCTCATGTTTCAGCCAATACTAAATAAAAAAAAGATCCATGGATTTGGGGCAGCAAGCTAGAAATTCACGGTAGTAGCCTAAATAAGACTAGCAACCTATTTCTTCATCAAATATTAATGTTGCAACACAATCTAAGGTGCATATTTTGTAGAGAGGCCAAGAAATACCTGGCAAGGAATAGTCCAAGACACAATTGCAGCCTATGCAAAAGAAAAATGATGTTGTTGTTACAAAAAACCAACAAAAGGTAATTGCTACTTCTTTCAATATTGTTGAACATCTCAAAAAAGCTACTATCAACATGTCGGTATTAGATGCTTTGCACATCCCGGGTCAGAAAATTTTGCTGCAAGATACTTTCACCGAGCTTTCCATTTCTAATGATGCTAATCAAGGAGGTGCTAAGGTTGTGCTTGCAAATGATTTGGAGGTTAAGAATGATAAAAAAACTAGAGAGGTAAAGCCCCCCCGTTTTACTTAAGTATGATTATTGGTGATCAGAGAGTACATAATTGTATGGTAGATTCTGGTGCTAGTAGCTCAGTTATGCCTAAGAGTTTAGCTGATAAGCTAGGTCTTGTTTATGAGCCTAACCCCTAGAAGGGCATAGTTCAGTTGGATGGATCTATTGTTAAAACTACTGGTATAATAAAAAAATTATCCCTTACTTTGCATGCATCCCCGAATTTCATAGTCCATTAGGATATACATGTTATTGATTTGTCACCCCACTTTTCCATTTTCCTCTCAAGGGATTTTACAACCAAGATAGGTGGGTTTTTGTCCTCTAATTGGTCTCATCTATTTTTTAGAACAAGGTATGGTACGAAAGTGACCATAAAGTCTGAGCCTCTAGCCAAAGACCATTTAGAGCCATACGTCCTGAACCCTATAAATGCTAACCTCTATGCCACCCTTGTACTGGAAGAGAAAACCATGACCTTAGACCACAACACCCCTATAGAAAATGTGAATCTGGATGAATGGGAAGCTGAAGATCACAACCTTGATCCTTTCCAGCACATAGATGAGATAGGATAAGGATTTTATATGATTCGAGAACCTGATATTGATATGCCTAATCTGTCTAAAGAGGAAGGACAACCTGCAGAGATAGAAAATGAGCTTTGGAAGCTTTATTTTGATGGCTCAAGGAGCAGCATAGGTGTTGGTGGTGGAGCTATGCTAGTTTCACCAAATGGAAACAAATATTATTCAACTTTTAGGTTTGCTTTCAACTGTTCAAATAATACAGTTGAATATGAAGCATTGGTGCATGGCCTAGAATGGGCCCAAAAGAGAGGTATTAAATGCTTACATGTTTATGGTGATTTAGAGTTAATAGTAAATGAAGTTAGAAATTTGAATGTTGCAAAGAATGATTTACTTCAGAAATATAAGCATCGTGTATGTGATTTAATGGAAGATTTTGATGCTCTACTATCATTTTAGTTCCTAGAAATGAAAATAAACATGCTGATAGGCTCACTGCCATAGGATCCCAATTTGATATTCCAAATGAGATTCATAAGGTAGAGGCACGTCAATATGTAAAGATTGTAGTTAGATCTTCTGTACCTGGCAATAATGTGAGTTGGAAGGTTTTTGACAGCGATGAGTAAATTGTAAACTTCTTAATTGTTGAAGCTAAGTTTGTTGATGGAAACTAGCAAAAGTGGCAGCAAAAATATGATGACTAGATTGTACAATTAAAGAAAAACAAGCTTCCAAAAGGGTTGGTAACCTTGGAATCCGTTTTCAACTTAGATGACCAGGTACGAAAAGATAAGTGCATCATGACTGTCAAGGAAGAACACTATGAGGCAATCAAGATTTTCAAAGGTAAACTTCTCAAATTGGGAAAGGTATGTAAAAAAGAAGAGCAATAGGATTTTATTCTGTTATGTCAAAAATTTAGTAATGTTTTTGCTTGGGAGTACAAGGATTTAAAAGGTTTTGATCCAGAACTAGCTCAGCATACTATCAAATTAGAGCCTAGAGCAAAACCTATGAGGAAAAAACAAAGACCCCTTAATCCCAAATTAGAACACCTTATGAAGGCTGAGCTGAATAAGTTAGTCGAGAGTGGTATTATTTTTCCCATCAAGAATACTTCTTGAGTGTCAAACTTAGTTCCGGTTAGGAAGAAAAGTGGGTAAATCAGGTTGTGTGTTGATTTTCGAGATTTAAATAAAGTGTCACTGAAGGATCACTACCCACTCCCTTCCATAGAGGATATTTTGCAGGTAGTTTTTGGTTTTGATACATTTTCTTTGTTGGATGGTTATTCAAGTTATAACTAGATTCTGGTAAAACAAGAGGATCAGTTCAAAACAACATTTACAACAAGTGGGGCACAATGACCTACAAAAGGATTCCTTTCAGCTTATCCAACGTTGGAGCAACATTTTAGCAAGCGATGGACATGGCCTTTCATGGCCTCATGAACAAGTTCATTCTGGTATATTTAGATGATATTACTATTTTTTCTAGAAATGCTAATGAACATCTTGATCATTTAGAGAAGATTTTTCAGAGATGTAGAAAGTTTCAAGTATCTCTCAATCTAGAAAAGTGTATTTTTTATGTAGACGAAGGTAAACTCCTTGGACACATTGTTTTGAAGCAAGGTATTTATAAAGACCCTGAACAAGTCTCTACTATTCTTGAGTTGCCATTACCAGCTCACAAGAAAGGCTTGCAAAGCTTTCTTGGAAGAATAAACTTTGTGAGAAGATTTATACCCAATATTGTAGCTTTGCTGCAACCTCTCACTGTTATGTTAAAAAAGAATATTCCTTTCAGTTGGACCAGAGATGGTAAGAGGATATTTGAGCAGATAAAAGAAGCCCTTTTATCTGCTCCTACTCTCATTAATCCAAATTATGATAGAGATTTCATTCTCTATTCCTTTGGAGGGGTAGATACTATTTCAGCTATGTTGTGCCAACAAAACGACGAAGGCTTGGAGTAGCCTGTAGCATTTTTCAACCAAGTATTGCATGACTATGAGGTAAAGTATTCTTTTGTTGAGAAGCATGTTTTTGTTGTTGTGGGAAGCCTCAAAAAATTCAGGCATATGTTGTCAAATATCTGAATTCATTTATTGGTTGCTCATTCAACCGTTAAGGACTTCTTACTTAACTATGAAATTAATGATAAGTGTGTTGGTTGGATAACCAAGATGATGGAGTTTGACATTGATATTAAAATAACCAAGCTTGCTAGAGGAAAAGGTTTGTGTGAACATATTGTAGAAAATACAATAGGAAGCAGCTTAAAAGAAGTTGAAAGTGTGGATACAATACTAAACAATGGTGATGAAGTTGTTGTTTCAGTTCTTGTTGCTACCTGGGTGTAGCAAATGATGCACTATTTACAAACTGGTGAGTTCCCCGAAGGCTTGGACAAAGAAAAAAGAAGGTATTACAGATTACAGTCCATTCCTTTTGCAATTATTGATGACATTCTTTATAAGAGAGACTTTCAAGGTGTTTTATTAAGATGCATTCAACTTGATCAAGTTGACAAGTTGTTAGCATAATTTCATGATGGGCCTTCAGGAGGCCACTTTGCTGCAAGAAAAACCTTGAAAATTATGTGGGATGGTTATTACTAGCTGGATATGTTTAAGGATGTTGTTGCTTGGGTCTGAAGGTGTGAAAAGTGTACTTTATTTTATGGGAAACAAAGGCTTGCAACTCTGCCTTTACATCCCATTCAGGTGAAGCAGTGATTTTCCAAGTGGGGTTTAGACTTTATTGGGCCAATCAACACGCCTTCAAGCACAGGTCATAAGTGGATCCTTACTGCAATGGATTACTTCACTAAGTGGACTGAAGCTATTGCTTTGAAGGAAGCAAACGAGACTTCAATGCTTAATTTCTATCAAGACTTAGTGTCGGGATTTGGTACTCTAGATTCAATAATCTCTGACAATGGTTTAGCTTTTATCGGTTTGAGGATTTTTGATTGGTAAGTCAAGAATAACATTTATTTGAACACATCTTCTAATTATTATCCGTAGGGTAATGGTTAGGCAGAATCTACAAATAAGAATCTGGTCTGGATAATCAAGAAGACAGTTGAGGACAATCAACAGACATGGCATGAAAAGCTTAAGTTAGCCCTTTGGGCTGACAGGGTGACTCCTAAAAGGGCCACTGGTTGTTCTCCTTATGTACTTGCTTATGGAAAAGAGGCTAAGTTACCTATTTCTATTGAATTACCTACTTTGATCTTTGTTAAAGATTTGGGATTGCTGAATGAACAACCTCTTGAAGTGAGATTTGCACAATTGATAGAGCTTGAAGAAACCAGAAAAGAGGCATTAAGGCAGCTCAAAATACATCAAGCTCAGATGAAGAGATGTTTTGACAAAAGGGCAAGACCACAAGATTTCATCATTGGTGATCTAGTTTTTAAGTGGAATGAATTTAAAAATAAACCTGGACAACATTCCAAATTTGATGCAATTTGGGACGGGCCTTATGTGATCACGGAGTGCAAGGAGAGCAACGCTTTCCAACTTTCTAAGTTGACTAGAGAGGTGTTATCTATCCTAGTTAATGGGATCCACCTCAAGCATTGCATCTGAGATAAGTTCTATCTTGTAAATAAGTAGAGTAGTTGCTGCAAATAAGTGCTTTACGCACATTTCTTTCAGTAGTTTTCTTTCCCCTAAGCATGGTTGCACATGTTTTAGTTGGCCATCAGAGCATGTTAGTTTGCTTTCTGCATTGTTTTCTTTTCTTTTGTTGTTGTTTGGAGTGTTGTTGTTCAAATTTCCAAGTTTCATGAAGGGGAAGATTTGACTCCACACCTAATGGATTTTTAAAAGGAAACTCATCTAATGCTTAGTTGGCAAGCATTCACCAGAAATTGCCAAAATGTTACCAATTTTTCACTACAGCTCAATTGGTGGAGCTGATTAAATTTTGTTATATCTTAAAGTGAAAGTTCAGTTATTTCTGCATGTGCATTAAGTGTTGTGTACATTGTATTTATCAAATACCAGTTGTGCAAGTGTTTTCAGTAAAAGAGTTTCATAACTATTGCTCAATACTTTACAAATCAAATGGAGTACAAAACTGAATATACAAATGATTAAGCATATCAACTGCTTTAATTTATTTCATAATGCTATTCACATTACAGATTTCATTTGATTGCAAGAATACAAATGATTGTACAATTTTCATTTTGATGCATTTCTTTCAGAATGGAAATGAAAGAAGAAAACTGAAGAATCCACACAAGCCGTGGTTTTTAGCTGATTCCATTCATTGTGGAAAGTAAATTCTACAATTGAAGGTAAAAAGAAACAGGAAAGCAGATAGCAGAATACATATCCATCATTGCCTGATTCTTGGTCTTCAGTTGAGATGCTTGTTGCTTGCTCCGTCCTTCTTTTGATCCCAAGTACACCTACAAAAAATTGGGAAAGTCCTGTTAGAGCTCTGGATATGAGTTATACTACATGCTTTACCAATAGAAATATAATTTACTTCTTGAAATGCATGGAATCAACTAAAAGAAAAGTGCACAAACAAGAGCTGAAAATGGAGTGTCACATTATTATTTTTTATGCTAACATTGTATGTTTCTTGTGCAGGTATAGGAAAAGCCTTGTAGCTGATCATCTTATGAAGACATAAAGCATGTGGAGTAAAACGGGCTCCCACAAGGGTAGAGCTTGACATCCTGCCCCTTAAACTTACAAGCAGGCTGAGAAGGAAAGTATAATTATCATGCTCATATGAGCTATTCAACTAAAGGAGTAAAACATATTTGTAGTCATCAAAGCAATCAAGTGCATTGTTCATTCATAACAATCAAGTCCAAATAATGAAATGAGAATTACTAGTGGACAATGAACTTGATGGATTCAATTAAACTGAAATGCATCTTCAAATACTATCAAATTAATTACATTTTGCCTCCATTGGTTTCGTTCATGTTTATTCATGTTGTTCCATGATATTATGTTCTGATACAACAAGTTTTCATGCTCATAATGTGATAGTGAATAGGCATACATAATGCCTCATCGACAAAACATGGAAGCAATCATAAAAGAAATTGTGTAGTTTCATTTAGTTTAAAACACCAATGAACTTTGAAGAAGCTTGTAGAACATCATTCAACTGTGATAGTTTCATATTATCATGCTATTTTTTGAAGAACAAGAGGTGTGACTAGTAAGTGTGTTCAGAAAATGCAAACCATTGAAATATAATGACTACTCATGTCTTTCCAAGGAGATCTTTGCATAAAATTCAAAACAGAAATAAGAAGACATCATTTAAGAGTCTTTGTTTGCAAGCAGTCATCTATTAAGTGGTGAAAGAAGCAACATATTTAAGTGCAAGGTGCAGTGATCAAGTATGATTGCTAAAGAGGAATATGAGGAAAGAGGCCAACAATGCTGAGGATTTTTCAAGAAAACATCAATGAAAGGACAACATTTAAGGTATCTTATAAGGAGCACATATACCAATGTTTTTTAATAAGCAATGAAAGTATAATTTTTTTTAATTCTCAGATGCATAACATGAAGGAAAAAATGAAAGCTTGATGTTAAGCTAGAATGCATCATGGGGTTTCAAATGAGGGTCTATCTTACAAATGCAAACTAGAAGAAACATGAAGTGGCATGACAGTTAAAGCAAGGAGCTAGAATCAATTTCAAAATTGCTACAACAACATTCATGTACATTGTATGTGAGGTAACATGTATAAAGGAAATCATATAAGCAAAGTGGTGAGTGAAGTAGAAACCATCAGATGCTACGAGCCCATTCATAAAGGAGCCAATACCATAAGAGTATAAGAGTATGCCTTAGCCAGTGAATGACATATATTGTGTTGTGTATGAGAACATAATTATTTTTGGAATGTATTGTAGATGTCAAGTGAGTAGCAACATTGGTATGAAAGTAAGTATTTTTCCATATTACGACAGTGAACAAACTTAAAGAGCTCTCAATAGGCATAACAAATTTTTTCAATATATGAATGGCCATAAGAGGTAAAGGAAATAGAGAATACAAAAGGTTTTAATCTTTGTCAAGCATTTGAATGTAAAGCATATGTAAGTAAGGGTTATTTTTGAATTTAAGATTAGATCAAATGAATGAAAATCATTAATGACAATAAACCCAAAGTTCTATAAAGCACAAAGGAAATTGAAAACAAAACAATTATACCTGCAAATCACAATTCCCATGATTATCTCCATAGTACCTTCTTACTTGATGGATGATGTTGCCCTTAGATTCATTGTGTGAGCAATCTGAAAATGTCTAAGTCCTAAAACAAGCCTTGAAGGATTTGCATAAAAATGTCTAAATGCCTATGACTATGACAATGTCTAAGACTTTGATCAAATAATGACAATAATTGAAAATGAGAAGCCTTAAATGTGCAAGCTAATAAATGCCTATAATATGTGCGTAGATCTAAAATGTTAGCATCTAATCCAAAAGTGAGGGGAAAATGACATTTTATAGAAAATGTCATTTTGAGTGGATGAACGAGATTAATTGATGATGAGAACCTAAAATGAGAGGCCCAGATTAAATTTGAGAATCCCTAATCAGGGTTAGGGAAAAATCCTTAATCGAATGGTCAGAATAATATCTCAGATAATCAAATCGACGGTGGAGAATAAATGAGATAAATTAATTAAAGAAATGAAGATTTTTAAAAAATCAAGAAGATAAGATTGCCCGATTTGTGAGATTCGAAAAATCAAGAAGATAAGATTTGGACTGAAGATTCGATTTGGAAAATCAAGAATCTACCCGATTACTTGATTTTTGGAAGAATAATATCTTTTTGAATTTAATTAATTCAAAATGATAATTTTATGTGACAAGTAAATAATCTTTTTCAGATTATTTACTAAAAAGAGTGAAAGTTAATTAAATGAAATCATTTTAAATATTTTCATTTATTTAAAATGAGAGAAAAGTGAAATTAGTAATTAAATAATTAAAAATAATTATTTAATTTGGAAGATAAGATTGAACAATTAAATAAATTAATAATTTATTTAATTAAGGGAAGACTTAGACAATTAATGACGTATTTAATAAATAAATAAAATTTATTTATTTAATAATCATGAAGAATAAAAGGACATGAATTAATTAAATAATTATGAATTATTTAATCAATAGTCGAATGTGGACCAAGGATAATTAAATGTCATAATTATGCTAGGATGAAAGTGGTAAAAATGAAGCTTGCAGGCCTAGGTCATTTTTAAGTGTCTACATTTTGCCCCTCTTTGTCATAATGTAGCATGTCGCATTGTGACAAAGAAAATAAGTCAAAAATATGCCCCAGTGCAAAATAAGATGAGGAAGAATGATGAGGAGGGTTATGGTATGCCCCCTCGAGAGGACAGACAGGTTCCAAGAACATGGGTGTGCTCTCGAAATTATTGAGAAGACTAGAATATGAAAAGACAAAGGAATGTTAGTGCAAAAGATATGGATGATGATATGGATGCAATGCTTATATGAGATGGGCGAGAGAAGATGACATGACTAAAGGAGATGCATGTAAGTTCCTAGACCAAATCCTTCAAAGCTTTACTGTAGGACTTTTTAATATTTATTGCTCTTAATCATCATTGGGCAAACTGTTGTAATGACCAACAAACACCATGATATGACATAGATCAAGGTGTGCAAGGTCATACCATTACGTAAGACAAACAGTCATAGACAAGGATGATCATGACTTATACCAAGAGCGTGACCGCCCCAGTCTTTTGTCATAATCAACCACAAGCAGAAAACGACAAGTACAAAACATGACACGTCGTTGCTTCTCTAAATCCTGTTTCCAGGACATCCTTGAGAAACTAGTGACATGATTGCCAAAATACAAAAATAGAGTCTCTATCATGATATGTCATTGCTTTTCTAAATCCCAGGATTAGGACCTCGTTGAGAAGCTAGTAGTCATGCGTGTCAATCATCATGATACGTTGCTGCTTCTCTAAATCCTGCTTAGTGAGATCTCGTTGAAAAACTAATAACATGATAAAAGACCAAAAGACAATTGTCAAGTGCTTGCCAAGTGCATTTGGATATCCATTGTTCTGATGTCAAGATGTCTGGTTTAACAATGTCGAGATGTTGAAAAGTTTAAAGTTTTGATGACCTTAGAAAAATGTCGAGAATTGGTGAATTCAGGAAGGACACATCCTGAATAATGCCGATGTTGAGAGGATTTGATCCCTAATGGTCATAAGGGGTCCCTCAAAATAATGATGATGCCTAGGAAGGACACATCCTAAGGCATAAATGACAGAGTTGGTTCTTCAGAAGGACACATCTGAAGAATACTGATGTCATGAAGAGTGATCTTTAGATGTCAAGAGGATCACTCAAAATGTCGAATGATGATGATGATGCCTAGGAAAGACACATCCTAAGGTGTAAATGATAGAGGTTATCATTCAAAAGGACTCATCTGAAGATTAACTGAAATTTGACAGTTTGACCGGTTTATGATGATTTGACTTTCTTTGACTAAATTTGACTTGTGTTTGACTATATGCCAATATTGTCATGATGATGTGAGTGACATGCTGATGAGATTGCCATGTTGAACAAATGATTGTTTTACTTTGTTTTAGGAGTTTTACCATGTGGAAAATGATTGAAGAATTTTGACATGTTTGCTAGTGTAGTGCCATGAATCCTAATGGACTAACCTAGTTTGGCCTCGGGGGCTCATCAATAGATGGCCTTACCTACGTCATACACTTAGAGACCTTGTAGTTCGACACGACCAATGACTTTGCCTTGATGAACAAAGATTGCGTCATGATTTTATTTTGACAAACCTAAAAGGACTGACCTAATGTCTCGGGGACTCAAGTATGAGTCTTGCCTACGTAGCAAATGCGCAGAGACAACGTAGTTTGGACAATGACATGGACCGATTGACTTGATTGACTTTGACAAGAGATGACACTGCATTTGTGTTCATCGAGCGGTCTAATGATTTTGTTTGTAGTTTTCTTCAGGATGTTTTATGATTTTTAGGTCTTTTTTCAGGACATTTTGCGATGTTTTTTGGTCTTTGTTCCATACATTTTGCGATGTTTTTATCTTTTTTCAGGACTTTTTGCCAATGTTTTTGTCTTTTTTTAGGACTTTTTGTGATGTTTTTATCTTTTTTTAGGACTTTTTATGATGTTTTGTCTTTTTTCAGGACTTTTTATGATGTTTTTGTCTTTTTTCAGGACTTTTTATGATGTTTTTGTGATCATATGTGACATCCATTGCAGTTGCATGATAAACATTTTGCCCCCAGTCAGGTCTAAGACTTAGCCATTTACCAGGAATATAGATGAGATGCTGCTGACTTGCTAGACAGACAGTTGTCAGGACTTGATGTCAATCATTTATCCACTAGGACAGGTAGGGTAGGATGTGGTGGCGATTTGCGGGGTAATGGCAAAAATACCTTTCATCCTATGCCAAGTTAGACAAAGTGACATTAGATGGCAGAGCAATGATTGATTAGGCATGGTGTCTGTTTGCCAGGTTTTCACCATGGTACTTGTCCAAAGCGCCTGTTTGCCAGGTTTTCACTATTGAACGAATCATTTTTCTCTTTACTATTTTCATGATTTTTTTGATTTTTTTGGTGTCACCAAGATGCCTGTTTGCCAGGTTTTCACTATTGAATGAATCATTTTTCTCTTTACTATTTTCATGATTTTTTTGATTTTTTTGGTGTCACCAAGACGCCTGTTTGCCAGGTTTTCATCAAGGTAACGATTTTAATCATTTTTCAATTTATTTTTTTGTATTTCATGGCTTTCAGCTCCATCCTCTGATGCTATGCATAGAACTTTCAGAGATGTAAACTGTTGATGGGTTCTATCAATTGTTCCCCATCTGGAGTTGCCAGTTGATAAGCTCCAGAACCAAAAGAAGATATGATAATGTAGGGACCTAGCCAGTTTGGTTCAAATTTTCTTGGCTTTTCTCTGTCTGCTTGGTTCTTGGGGTTCTGCATGAGAACTAGGTTGCCAATGTCAAACTTTCTGACCATAACCTTTTTATTGTAGTTGCAACAAAGGCGGTTCTGATATGCTTGAAGGTAGTTCAGTGAATTTTGTCGTCTTTCTTCCAACATTTCTAGCTCATGCAAGCATGATTGTCGGTACTCCTCTTCATTAGTTAAACCCTTCAAGGATACTCGTAGCGAAGAAATTTTGACCTCAAAAGGTAAGATGGCTTCAGTGCCAAAGACTAGGGCAAATGGGGTAGCTCCTGTAGGTGTACAAATGCTAGTTCGGTAAGCCCATAGAGCAGGGTTAAGTTGTATGTGCCAGTCACGGCCAGCATCATTGACAGTCTTTTTTAGAATTTTGACAATGGTTTTATTGGATGCCTCAACTTGGCCATTTCCTTGTGGGTAGTATGGAGATGAAAAGTGTTGTTGAATATGGAATCACTCACATAACTCACATACGTCTTGGTTTTTGAATGGACGTCCGTTGTCAGTGATGATGGACTGTGGAAGGCCATACCGGCAAATGATGTAATTAAGGATAAACTTGGATATTTGCTTGCTAGTAAAGTATGTCAATGGGATGGCTTCAATCCACTTTGTGAAATACTTAGTGGCGGTAATAATGAATTTATGGCCGTTGGATGAGGTTGGATGAATCTTACCCATGAGGTCGAGTCCCCATTGAGCAAAGGGCCATGGAGAAGTGATGGGCCGAAGTTCCTGTGCTGGAGCATGGACTAAATCACTGTGAATTTGACATTTGCGACAAGTCCTAACATATTCAATTGCATCATTTTCCATAGTCGGCCAATAATACCCAAGTCTCGTTAGTTTCTTAGCCAGAGTAGGACCACTCGAATGAGATCTGCATATATCATCGTGCACTTCGCATAAGGTCATACATGTTTCATCGGTGTCAAGACATCTAAGGAAGGTATCGTCAAAACTACGGTGGTACAGGGTGTCACTGACAATGGCATACCTTGCAGATTTCCTAATGAAGGACTTCCTTTGGTTATTTGACAGGTTCGGTGAAAGGGTTTGAGACTTTAGGTAGTCATAAATGTCCTAATACCAAGAAGAGTTGGGACCAACAAGTTTGCAAACCATTTCTGATTCTGGGATATCATATGTCGGTATCAAGAGTTGTTCCACTAAGAACTCAAATTGTGACACATTTTTAGGGATGTCTAAGAGGGAACTAATAGTAGCCATTGCATCAGCTGCCTTATTATGTGGCTTGGGGATTTGTTCAAAAGAAATAAATTGGAAGTATGTCAGGAAACTATCCACCATCCTCTTGTGGGGAAGCAACTTCTCATATTTTGTTTCATAGTCATCATTCACTTGGTTGATCACGAGCTGGGAATCCCCAAATACAAGCAATGTCTGGATTTTCCATTTAATTGCTGACTTGAGACCTATGACTAGTGCTTCATATTCGGCAATGTTATTTGTACAAGGGAAGGCGATCCAGAATGACTTAGGAATTGAATCCCCCTGTGGTGTGATAAACAAGATTCCTGCGCCAGAGCCATGACTAGTATGAGACCCATCAAAATATAACTTCCATGGTGCTGCCGGTTCCACATGAAAAATGGACTCGTCAAGAAAATCAGTTACTAGTGGATGAGTGACTTGGATTGGTGCATCCGCCAGTTGATCTGCTATTACCTGCCCTTTTATTTCCTTATGCTCGACATATTGTATGTCATACTCACTTAGTATCATGACCCATTTTTCCAACCGGCCTGTTAATGCCACCTAACTTAAGAGATATTTTAGTGGATCAATCTTGGCAATGAGCTATGTCTGGTGACTGAGCATATAGTGTTTTAGTTTTTGGGATACAAAGACAACAGTGAGGGCACGTTCAATGTATGTGTAGTTCAACTCATAGCCTATCAATGTGCGGCTGATGTAATAGATTGCTCTTTCTTTTCCTTCATGATCATTTTGGGCCAGCAATGCCCCCAGTGCTGAACTAGTAGTCGAGATGTATAGAATCAATGGCTTTCCATGAATGGGCGGCATGAGGACTGGTGTTGATAGCAGGTAATCTTTTATTTGCTGGAAGGCCTCTTGACATTTATCTGTCCATACAAAGGGAATACCTTTGCGCAATAGATACTGGAATGGGTGACACTTATCTACCAATTGGGCTATGAAACGCCAAATGGATTGTACTCTACCTTATAGAGTTCTGAGTTCACTAATTCCTCTAGGCGGAGGCATGTCTATGATTGCTTTGACATTTTCCGGATCAACTTCTATGCCTCTTCGAGAAACTATGTACCCCAATAATTTTCCTGATGTGACCCCAAAAACACACTTCTTAGGATTTAGCCGAACTTTTTACTCTTCAAGTCTCTTGAAAATTATGTCGAGTACCTTCAAATGATCTTTCCTAGTTGCTGATTTGGCCAATAGGTCATTTACATAATCCTCCATTATTTTGTGCATCATGTCATGGAAGATCGTGGTCATAGCACTTTGATATGTGGCACCTGCATTTTTGAGACCAAAGGGCATGACGTTCCAACAGTATGTACCCCATGGGCAAGTAAATGTCATTTTGTGTTGATCCTCAGGAGCAATGCAGATTTGATTATAACCAGAGAAACCATCCATGAGTGATAGCATCTCATACCCTACTGTAAGGTCCACTATAATGTCAATGTTTGGGAAAGGAAAGTCATCCTTTGGACATGCTTTATTTAGGTCTCAGAAATTTGTACATACGTGGATCAACCCATTTGGCTTTGTGACAGAGACCAGATTAGAAATCCATTCAGCGTAGTCAATAGACCTTATAAATCCGACATCTAGCAATTTCTTTAACTCGGCCTTGACCAATAGGGAAACTTGGGGGTGCATTTTGCGCAACGTCTACTTGACTGGTTTAGCATTAGGTAATAATGGAAGATGATGCAGAACCAGTTCTGGGTCCAATCTTGGCATGTCAGCATAGGACCATGCAAAATTTATTTTTTTGTTCTGCAAAGAATTTATGAAATTCTAGTTTCTAATGATGCAACAAATAGGACCATCTTGGGGTCTTCTGTAGTTGAAATGTTATCCTCTATTGTGTCCTCAATAAGCATAGCCGATTTCTCTTGTTGCACGGGGAGAAAGTCGAGTCCTCCATCTTTGGGTGCCTTAGAGAGGTTTTCACCCGTAGATACGTCCTTTATTTTTACTATTTTATCATCAAGAGGTGCCTTTCAGTTTTCACCTAGAGACGTTTCATTTTTTACTTTATTTTTACTTTTGCAACTAGAGCACTGAGCAGTCTCGCTGAAGTACGTGGTGCAGTCTAAATCAATGGTGAATCTAGATTTGTGGTCCCCACAGGGTATGCCTTCTTGTAATCCCATGAATTCGGCAATTGCCTCATCATTCTGAAATGTGTCTAGAACTGGTGGTCCTTGTTGGTCCCAATCGACTAGTTCAGGGTAAACTAAAGAAATGCCATCATCAAGGCTAGTGAATAGTGGGACTTTGACTATTTGGTGCTTGTTCAATTTTGAATGTTTGCCAAAATCGTTGTTCAGAGGCCAGTTCCCCTGGTTCGACAAACAAATCATCAAGACAACAGTCACTTACGGATCATTCTGAGCCAAATTCCCACTCATGGGAGTCCATTTCGGTGATGGTTTCCCTAGTAGTCTCGACACTATCAGAAGCATATACTTGCTTATTTGAAAGTCCAGAGGTACGTCAATCATCATTGTCGAGTGATCCAAACCCTAATCCAAGATACTTCAGAATTTGAAAAGGTTATATGGGTTCCCTTCGACCGGTTTTATTTTTTTCCAAGGCCACTAGTACCATCGTATCCTTTAGCCTTCATCATGTTGTAACCTTTGCCATATCTTTGAACTAGTAATGGAGGTAATGCGACAGTATTCTTATAGATCCATCCTATGATGTCAGCAAGGTCTTCATCACTCATGTCTCCCCACTTGATAAAGACTGTGTTCGGTGGAACTTTGAAAGTTTCTTGAGGTTCCATTCTGAAGCATGGCCAACCATATATCTTTGGAGGCATGGGTATTGTAGTTATGTTGTATGCTATATTTAGTTTGAATTCTCTGTAGCCGAGGTCCTAGATTTTGACAGTCGATTCAGTCTTAGGGCTAGTGGAAGGTGGTGGTATGGTGGAAGACGTGGATGGAGTGGATGTGGAAGATGACGTGAGTGTGGAAGGGTCGATATACTTGGATGACGAGGAGCCAAGTGCTTCTCGGTTAATAGGTACTGAGTTTTTGGAGATACCCCTTAAGTTGGTACAATATTGGAAAGGGTCAGGGTCTCTGTATATGGTTACTTCTGTGCCGTCAAATGGAAACTTGAGGCATTGGTGGTATGTAGATGGAACAGCTTTTAAAGTGTGAATCCATGGATGACCAAGTAAGATGTTATATGGTAGTTCCAAATCCAGGACTTGGCAGGTTGTGTCCACAATGACTAGTCCCACTTTGATAGGGAGAGAGATAATGCCATGTGAAGAGCGTTCCTTGTCATCGTATGCTTTGATCACTATACTTTTCGTCGGGTCTATGCACGCATCAGAGAACCCTAGAGCCTTAACCAATTTGAAGGAGCATATGTTCAATCCTGCTCCGCCATCTACTAAAACCCATCTAACTTTGTGCTTGTGGAAAAAAGTTTCTGTGTAATGCATCATTATGGTTGGTTTTAGGTGATGAGTAATCTTGATCTGAGAAGGTGACGTGGTGCGGCGTAGTGAGATATCCCACCATAGTTTCAAACTGATTGACATCGATGTCCTTGGGGACCGACGACTCTAGGAGAGTTTTGTCTAGGATCTCTTTATGTGCGGGAGAGATATGAAGCAGCTCAAGGATAGATATTTGCGTGGGAGTTTTTCCTAGCTGGTCAATGAGGTTGAACTAACTTTTGGGTTTCCACTGTTGTGTGGTTGGGAGAGGTTTTGGCTATTTAGCAGGGGGAGCAGGTTGTGATTGTTTAGCCGATGGGCCCGGTATAGTGATTTTGGCTTGTCTAGCGGGAGGTGGACCAGCTATAGTGACCTTGCCACTTCGAGTAATAGCATTACATTGGGGTGCTCTCTTGACCGTAATGGTGTTGATGCACTCATCGTCAGTTCGGACATTATTTATAATTGGTCCACTAGAATAATCGTACTTGGCTCAGGCGAAGTTAGCTTGATTCTGTGGACCTGAAGTGGAAGCATTATGAGAACCATGGTCCTGCAGTGGATTCTTGTGGATAGTATGATCTGAATTGGAGGTGAATTGCAATCCACCTACTTTGATGGTGTAATTTTCGATAAGATCTTGTATTAGGTTTTTCAATTGTCGATAGTTAGAGGTTGTATGTCCTTTTGCTCGATGGTATTCGCAAAGTGCATTGTCATTCCACCATGCTGGTTTGAATTGTCCTGGGTCATACAGTTTTATTTCCGGAAGTATGATGACCCCATGCTAGAGGCATTTCCTAAGGACTTCTTCAATGGGTTCACCCAAATGGGTGTATGTGCGACCCCTAGGAAATTGTCTCATCTGATGGTATTGTCCCTAATTTTTTTGACCACTTTGGCTGTTTGAAGAAGTATTGGGAGGATGTGTCAATGTTGTTGTTGGTCTATTTTGTTGTTGAACCCCTTTCAGGGCCAATATAGGACCTACAGTGTTTGCAGTCTTGGCGTCAACAACACCGTCATTTGTGACATGCTTATTTTTAACCCAATATTTGTTTTTGTCAGCGGGTGGATTGGCATTCGTGTTTTTGGAACCATATCTCAGTTCTCCCTTTGCGATAAGGGCTTTTTCAATTTGGACCCCCTTTTTGACCAATTCTGTGAAGTTTGTGCAACAATGTATTTGCAATGCGAATTTTAGGGGCCCCAAAAGTGTTTGGACAAACATGTCGACTTTTTCTCTTTCGGGGATGTCAATGTGACATCGACTAGCAAGGCTTCTCCATTTTTGAAAGAATGGGATAAATGTCTCACCAGAATCCTCTTGTGTGAGATTGCACAAGCTAGTGATAGAGGTATCCATGTCAATGTTGTATGCATAATTTCTTAAGAATTTTTGTTTAAGCTCATCCCATGTCTGGATATCCTTTTGAGTTGAAAACCATTCAAGGGCTTGACCCGCCAGACTTTTAGAAAAAAGTCTCATCAGATATGTTTGTTCATAGGCAATGTCCATACAATTGGTTGCAAATTCGCGAACATGTTCAATGGGATTTGTCTTGCCTCTATATTTTGTGAAGTTGGGTGACACGTATCCTAGTGGAAATGGAGGCATGTTTAAGCTCGTGTCAAATGGGTATACATTTAGGTCATATGATATTTATGATTTCTTGCCTGAAATGTACATGTTTTGGATAGTTTTCTCCATGTCCCTCATTCTTGTTTTGAGGTCGTCCATGACAGGGTCGTTTATTTTTCCGTATGTTGGATTGCCTGGTACACCATGTGTTCCTATTTGTTGTGAGTGAATATTGGTGTATTGTGGCGGTATGGATTGTTGTGGTATGTATGACGTGTGCAGATTGACATGTTGTTGGTATTGGAAGTTATGATTGGGTGCATGTTGATATTAAAGGTTATGATTGGGCGCATGTTGATGAGTATGAATGCTAGATGAGTAGGTTGGGATGTGTCCCCCAGCCATGTGTGTCGTTATTTGGGGGATGTTGTGACCATGAATGTTATGGTGTGTCAATGATGTCATGGGTTGTGTTATTTGGCCACCTTGTGTAAATTGTTGATTTTGTACAAGGGGAACGTTTGTGTTTGTACCTTGGGAGGCAATGACATTTGACTGTGTTGTTGTGTTAATTTTTTGTTGTTGTCCTTGGATAAATACACGTCTTGTGCCTCCTCTCGAATATGACAAAGTTGTGTTCATGGTAGTAGATGGAGCTGTCAAGGGGGGATTGTTGTGACTTGATGATGCCCCCATGGCATTTACTGTCGTGGCATTTACTGTCATGATATTTGTGGTGTTGGGGATGTTGGTGGTGTTTGGGACGTTGGGAGTGGTATGCACTGTCGTTGTGGTCCCAAAGGAAGTATTGCTCATAGTATTTAAAAGTTGACCACTGTGTGACATGTTATGTGCATTGTTGGCATTAAGGTCAGGAGGTGTCAAGTTTAGCGTGTTAACGTCAAATCCTTGTGGTAACTTAGCTCCTTCACTCAAGAGCATAGCTAAGAATCTGTCTCTATCCTAACGGACCATTGCTTCAGCAAGCTGACAGGCCTCTGGGTCTTGTGTCAATGCCTCTACGTTTTCCTGAAGTAGTTGGCCATTTTCATCTTTTTGCAAGAATTGTTCGAATGGACTGTTTGATGAGGATTGCGTTGTTATTGGAGGTTGATTGTCTAAATTGGAAAATGGATTATAAAAGGTCCAGTTTGGGTCATGTGGAGGATTGTTGACAGTAAACGGGGGGTCTTGTCCAAAGTTTTCCATTTGTCTCTTTTGTTTTTGAAGTCTAGTTTCGACCATAAATGAGATTGCTCAAATGGGAATGACAACTAAATGCAAGTATGATACTAGGTGAAGTCTAAGTTCAAAATGACGACTAGAATGACTAATGTTTTTGGATTTTTGTGAATAGGATATGCAATGTGTAGTAATGTAAGACAAGGTTATCTAAGCACTTCTAAGCTCGAACTTTGTTTTCAATTTTGACTGCTAAAGGACTTTGTTGGAAATGACAAGTTGACTAGTGAGTTTTCCTAACAAGACTTTTGAGTTGGAAAAAATCTCACAAAAGAGGACAATGACTAAAAGGGGGTTTGATAACTTGGTCCAAGAGAGCCTAATTTCGAAAACAATGACTTTGCAAAGTGTGCTGAGATTTGCCTAATCCTAAGTATGCTGAATGTGAACCTAGGGATAATCTAATGCCAAATGTATGTAACTAAAAAGAATGAAGTATGAAACCTATGGTGACAAATGTAAACTAATGGTCAAGACTTTGAGCAATTTCAAGTTTGGTTTCTGACAGAATCTTCTTGGTGATAGTGTTTGACAAATGGTGGACAAGTTGAGGACTTCAGGTTTCGAATGTGAAGTTTTAACTTTTGACAAGAAAATGCGTCGTTTGAAGTTGCAGTTGCGTCTCAGATATGCAAATGCGGTTTAGTAAACTCAAATGCAATTGATCAGAGCGATTGCGCTTCAGACATTTAAGTGCGGTTTGATAGATGCGAAAAGTTTGTCTTGTCATTTTTGATGGAAAATTTGGTCTGTTTGATGAATGTTTTGTTTCAAACTGTGATAAGACCATAAAACACTTGACAAACACAGCATTTTGAATGTAATCAATCACACATCAGATAAGCACAATCCTAAAAAGGCCAATAGGCCAAGGGTTTGTATACTTGGTATAGCCCATCGATATACCCCAGATTGGTGATAAACACATTTCCTTCTCGAGAGCAGATAGCTTAGAATTTTGGTGGCATTGGCTCCCCTCCACAGCTCATTAACGTCATTCGAACACACCAAATTCAGATTCTTTGGGTAGTGACATCCCAAGAATTGCTATCTCTACTCAAGGGGATTAGTAGTGAGTGTCTTCAGGCATGATACTGTACCCTGCACTATACCAAGCAACGACCAATAGAACGGTTGGACACTAAGACAATAGGTTTTTAATTCAGGCATTTCGTTAGTGGGGCATGATCCATGTGGCGAGAGTCCCCTTTCGGATCCATCTCGTCAGAACCACACTCGTGATTCTTGGGCTTTCCCCAAGAACCCACTTTTGTATACCGGCTGGAAGTCCTTGAGTGTCAGGGTGCTACCAGTCTGAGCCATCCTAGGGTGAGTACTTTTTTCCACTAGAATAGGCCCAAGTTCTAGAGTTAGTAACTATTTCTCTTACACCCAGGATCGCTCGAAAGCGCAAGGGGAGAGGATACTTCAATTACTAAATCGTAAGGGTGACACAACATAAGATGGGTCTGGTTTTCTGATCACCTAGTTTTCACAAGGTGAGAGCATAATCACCTACCACCTTCAAGCACAATCAAACATAAACAAACACACATTTATTTTAAAAGCACCAAAATGAAGTGTTTTCTACACTAGAAATCACAAACACGTTGTTTGAGAAATGAGTCTTTGACAAGCGTAGCTGCAAAACCACATGTCAGTAGTTTGGATATATGTCTTTGACCCATGAAAAACTCCAACGCCACATACTGCCAACAAAGATTAGTAACAAAAATAAAAAATAAAAACTTAAATGAAAATAGCAAACTTAAAATAGTGATAACTTCCTCCAAACTTAACAAAATTTTAAGTGGTAGATATCCATGGAAAGCTGAAAATTAAACCTTCAAAACCTAGAAATTTTTTTCCACAATTCTGCACAAAAAGAATGTTATATGCAAAAGAAAACGTGGGTTTTAAAAAATGAAATTAAAAAAAATAGCGATCACTAAAATAGCCATAAATTTCTCAAATATTAATGAAATTTGAAACCGTTTGAAATTATGGAAAGCCGAGACCGAGATCTACAAAACCCAGAAAATGTTTGAAAATGTTTTATTCGCCCATTTTTCTGTGCTCAAATGAAGGTGACGGATTTCATGAGACGCCTTGGTCAAACCTCGCAAAACAATGAAAAAAAAAACACACAAATTTCTATACAAAATGTTGGGTTCACCAATGTAACTAAGGGTAAATTTGTAAGGATTTAGATTAAATGAATGAAAATCATTAATGAAAATAAACCCAAAGTTCTATAGAGCACAAAGGAAATTGAAAACAAAACAATTATACCTGTAAATCGCAATTCCCATGATTATCTCCATAGTACCTTCTTACTTGTTGGATGATGTTGCCCTCAGATTCGTTGTGCAAGTAATCTGAAAATGTCTAAGTCCTACAACAAGCCTTGAAGGATTTGCATAAAAAATGTCTAAATGCCTATGACTATGACAATGTCTAAGACTTTGATCAAATAATGACAATAATTGAAAATGAGAAGCCTTAAAATGTGCAAGCTAATAAATGCCTATAATATGTGTGTAGATCTAAAATGTTAGCGTCTAATCCAAAAGTGAGGGGAAAATAAAAATGTCATTTTGAGTGGACGAACAAGATTAATTGATGATGCGAACCTAAAATGAGAGGCCCAAATTAAATTTGAGAATCCCTAATCAGAGTTAGGGAAAAATCCTTAATCGAACAGTCAGAATAATATCTCAGATAATCAGATCGATGGTGGAGAATAAATGAGATAAATTAATTAAAGAAATGAAGATTTTCAAAAAATCAAGAAGATAAGATTGCCCGATTTGTGAGATTCGAAAAATCAAGAAGATAAGATTTGGACTGAAGATTCGATTTGGAAAATCAAGAATCTGCCTGATTACTTGATTTTTGGAAGAATAATATCCTTTTGAATTTAATTAATTCAAAATGATAATTTTATGTGACAAGTAAATAATCTTTTTTAGATTATTTACTAAAAAGAGTGAAAGTTAATTAAATGAAATCATTTTAAATATTTTCATTTATTTAAAATGAGAGAAAAGTGAAATTAGTAATTAAATAATTAAAAATAATTATTTAATTTGGAAGATAAGACTGAACAATTAAATAAATTAATAAATTTATTTAATTGTGACAATTAGTGACATATCAAATAAATTCATTTATTTAATAATCAGGAAGAATTAATGAAGAAAGGAAATTAAATAAATTAAGAAATTTATTTAATTAAGGGAAGACTTAGACAATTAAAGACGTATTTAATAAATAAATGAAATTTATTTATTTAAAAATCATGAAGAATAAAAGGACATGAATTAATTAAATAATTATGAATTATTTAATCAATAGTTGAATGTGGACCAAGGACATAATTAAATGTCATAATTATGCTAGGATGAAAGTGGTAAAAATGAAGCTTGCAGGCCTAGGTCATTTTTAAGTGTCTACAGCATATAGCTGCAAATGGAATAAGAAAACAGTGAAGAGGAAGACTATTTTAGTTCCAGAAGTGCATTTTTCATGCTGCTACAGGATAACAAAGAGGTTTTCTTTCATTTTTCCAAATACCCATATGATGTTTTCAAAATAAGATACATATTTTTCCTCTTGTTTCAAAAAGCCTATTTGAGAGTTTTGACAGAGAATAGTAATAGGTGTTTATTTTAGGTTTCAACATACCCACATTGTTTTTTCAACAAAAGTGCAGTTTATTCTTAAAATGCAGAATACCCATATGAGGGTTTTTAACCAAAGTGCAGATTTCATCATATTACAGCATACCCATGTTGGCTTTATATCATAAAATACAGAAATAGGTGATTCTTCATTATTTTCATAATACCCATGTGGGGTATTTGTTAAGATGAAAAATTGATACAATACTCTCATAAGTCAAGCTCGAGTATTGGTTTTCACTAGAAAATCATAGAATAAACATTATTTGTTTAGGATATCGAATACCCACATTGAGTTTTTGTTTCAGAAATACAAAAGAGGTAAAATGTGATCATGGGTCGAGCACAAAAAGGTTCCAAAATGTCTAGTTTGAGCATGAGTGGCCATGGCCTGGAGAGAGATTTTGGCTCTTAAGATGTTCATCTTTTTGCATAAGAGGGAAAAAACTCATGTAAGTTTCATCAAGTCTAAAGATACCTGAAGCAAACAACGATTACAATGCAAGAGATTCTTTATAGAATTCTATAATAAAGAGTGTACATGGCATGGCCTATGTGATGGCCTATAAATTTACAAATAGAATCATCCTTTTGTAGAAATATTAAGCTTTCATATGATTTATTTTGAGTGGGAAGTGAACACAGAGATAGAGCTTACCATTCGTGTTTGTAGAAGACCAAGCAAGATGACGACCAAGCTCTCACAAAGCTTCAACTCATAGCTCGATTTCACCCTCATGGCAGCCAGTGGGAAGATAAATACAGAAATGACAAAAGATGCATAAGAAAATATGTTTATAGCCGTAGCCTGTGAGGCCATTTTTCTCATCAAAGGAGCCAAGGAATTAAATAAAGATGACAATCAAGCTTACCATGAACAATGGAGACCGAATCTGGTGGAGAATCGAAGAGGAGAGGGCTTGAATGAAGTCTCAGAACTAAAACCCTAATCTTCCCATGGTGGCGCTTCTGAATAGCATTTTCTTGAAAGTCACCAAAGACAAATGATTCGAATTTAGGGTTTGCTTTAGGTTTTTTCTATCCTCATGCCCTAATTCAAAAATGGGCTTTTCATTTAAGATTAACTCCTTAGATTTATTATTTGATGTCTTATACCTGCCCTAGGTTGAGCATTATAGAGGTCTTCACATTATGATTTGCTTAAGTCTTTAGGCTTGTTTGATAAAATATTTCATAGCTTAAGACTTTAGGGATTGTGTAATGTCAATATTTCCTTAGTAGAAAATGGAGAATGACTAATTGCCTAGGTTTTTTAATTGATTTTGAGAGAAATCAGTTAAATATGAATGATAAATTACTTATGCCTTAGGTAAAACCTTTATGACTTGCGTTTTGTTTTCAAATTGATTTTAAAGAAATCAATACAAATATTGATAAATGTTTTATGATTTTTTGAGAAAATCAAATATTGTAATGGAGGAATAAATTTATAATTTTTTAAAAGATTTCCAAATCTTAATTGCAAAAAATTAATCAAATTGAGAAGATTTAAAATTTGCAAGTCTTGTAAAGCAAGAATAAAACAATGCTTTATAAATTGTTTTATTTCTTTGCTATTTTTAGCAAACTGGTGATTGATTTTTCCTCTTGGTTGGATTTGAGCTTCATGGAGAGGAGATAAGTTTTTTTTTTTCTTTTTAAGCAAAGCAAACCTATTTTTAGGTGCTTTCCAGCATGCACATGCAAAGAGGGAGAGTTTTTCATTTTAGTTACACTTTTTGGGGAAGTTTTTGATGCTTTTCCTTGAGCTTTCTTCTTGAGTGTAGATTAGGGTTTTGAGGTATATCTTGAAGAAAAACTTAGTGTTTTTCTGAGTCCAGATTATTGTTTCTTCCTCTCATGCTGAAACAGAGAATTTTGTAAGCAGAAATTTGTACTTAGACTTTGATACTCCTTCAGTAGAATAAAGCAACATTCCTATTTATCAATTTTGTGTCTATTTGTAGTTTTAGTTTGATGTTATATTGTGATTTCTATTTACAAAATCCTTGTTATGTCCTAAGATTGTAATTCTTGATGCAGAAAGTTCAAAAATATAGGTTGCATATTATATTTAAATCTAAATCTTCATGCAAATCATTTATGTGTTAAGTGTTCATGAGAGATTGTGAAGTATTGTTGTTTTTCTGAAATTTGTTTGTGGGTAAAAACTAGAGTCATCATTTACTCACCATTAAGTTCTAAAAATAATTTTAAGTAATAGGTTTTAATTTTAGTTTATCCTTCTTCCTTTTACCTCGAAGATCTTTTAGAATAGATTTATCATTCAGAGAACCAACTCACTCTGGAGATTCCTTCTTCATTCAAATCACCCACATCTGAAGAAAGTTTCCATGTGTCAACAAATAGTTAATTTTTTGCAAATTTAATATAGGGTACATATTGTATTGATAATAGTGTCATCTGCATGTTATCTTCCTGTTGGGAAGTGTGTAATTCAAAGTTCATTTGTGTTTTCATTAGGTTTGGAAAACCTGGTGTTTACACTTCATTCGAAGGATTAATAATTAATTAAGCATGTGATTGATTCAAGATGATTTTTTGTGTCTTAGTTAAGTGCTGGTTTGGTCCACTCTCATTCCTTTCCATCGCGGGAATGTTGAGTTGCCGACCTAATTTGAATTTATGAAATGAAGCATGTATAGCCGACCTTGGAGAAAGTTTCTAAGGTTGAACAGGGTATACATACAAGTCGATATGTTGCGAATGAATGAATGAAGAGACAAGTTTGAGAATAAAAGTTGTGCGAAAGTGAGTTAAGGCAACAATACTTTAATGTGTTAGATTCCTGAAAACAATGAGCTAGCAGTGTCTACAATTTTTCTAATCTAGGTTGCGGGTGTGTGTAATTTGTTGTGGTGGATCTTTCTGTAATATTTTTTATATGTAGGCATTGAGCCTCCCTGTTGGATAGTGGATCCTTTCTATAGGCAGTGAGCCTTTGTATCCTGACAGTGAGTCCCTTTTGGGCAGTGATCCCTTGAAAGTGATCCTCTTTGTATTTGGTTGTGCAATTACTTTATATTGTGAGCTGATCCTCACCGTGGTTTTTCCCTTATTGGGTTTTCCATGTAAATCTAGTGTTTTCTATGTTGATATTGCTTTATATTATTTGTATTTCATGTTCATACTTAATAACATAATTAAGTGGATAAGAAATTTATAAGTGTTTGAATTTTTGTGTTTGAATTTGGTGACAAATGATTCACCCCCCTCTCAGTTGTCTTGCACCTTTCAACAATTGGTATTGAATAGATTCGGTTCCTTGGTGAAGAGCTTAACCACTTGGGGTAGATTTGATGGCACACAAATTGGCAATCCCTATGTTTGGTGGATCTGACTATAGTGACTGGAAAGTGTAGATTAAAAGTTACATAATCTCTCTTGGTTACAAGACCTAGAAGGCTATTGAGATGAAATATGTTGCTCTAGCAAGTGGTCCTACTACTACAGATGAGGTTTCCGCCTATGAGGAGAACGAGAAAGCAAGGTATGAAATTTACAGTGCCTTATCTAAGATTGAGTGAACAAAATTTATTTCTTTGGGCGCTGCTTATGAAGTCTGGATGAAGTTGGAAGATATTTATAAAGGAAATGATAGAGTGAAATTGACAAAGAAGATGACAACAAAGAACAAATATGAAAATTTGAAAATGGAAGAAGGTGAAGATATTGCAAGCTATTTCCAGAGGGTTGATCTTGTAGCGAATGAAGTTAGGAATCAAGGGGGTACTTTGGAAAATGAGGATATAATAGAGAAGATTCTAATGACCTTACTAGAGAGTTACAATGATAAGGTCTCAGTTATTGAGGAAGTGTATGATCCTAAGATGTTTACCAAAGAACAACTATTTGGAACCTTGATTGCATTTGAAATGAGAAAGTTTGGAAAAAAAGAGGAGAAGATAGAGTCAACATTTAAAGCAACAAAGATTGAAGATGATCTGGATAGTGATGGTTCAGATGAGTTGGAAGCAAAATTTACAAGGAAGATGAAGAAAGGTACCAGTAAATACAAAGGTATGTTTCCCTTTAAATGTTTTAGTTGTAGAAATATTGGTCATTATGCTTCAAGATGTCCAAATAGAGTTGTACATAAGAAGAACATATATAATAATAAAGAAAGAAAGGATAAGAAATACAAGAATTTGTATTATGTCAGAGAAGATGCTGGAATTTCTGATGATGAATCAAAATTTTAGGATAATGATGATGAATGCTTGTTTTTATCTTTAGAGAATAAATCTATGTCTGCTAACTCTAAAAGATGTGCATGGGAAAGTGGTTCAAAGAGAAAGAAGGATGAGAAGGAAGGTACTCTAGTTATTGCATTGTTGGCAACTCAAGGGTAGACAACTAAGAGGGGGGTGAATTAGTTGTCATCGAATCTCAAACTTATTCAACTTATTAACCTTAATTTGAGATCTAATCATTAATCATGAAAGAATAAATGATAAACACATCAAAAGTGCACATAACACCAAGATTTTTATGTGGAAACCCTATTAGGGGAAAAACCATGGTGGAGGTCAATCCACAAGATTATACACTGTTAAAAGAATAAGGAAATATGAATGGGGAATGCACATGCATTCAGACACACTGCCTAGAGATCACTTCTCAAATACAAAAAGGCTTACTACCCAAGGAAGACACACTATCTTATAGAAAGATTTAGATTAAAACCATCTAGATTTGAACTGAGAAAATAACATCTGCTAATGCTTGGTTACAATTTTGGTTAAGCACATGAACACTTCTTCACTTTTCTTCACTCTTTGCTTTTCCTTTGAATGATCTGAAATTTATTCACACACAGGACTCATACACTTCGAATTCAAACCCACACTCATTCCTTCAAATGATAAAAGAATGGCTCTTATATATCTGCAACAAGAAATTACATCGCTATAAGTCGGCCACAAAAAGATAATAAAATAATTACAAGCAGTCGACCCAAAAAAAAAAAATAGTATTCATGTGAATTAACCAAGGTCGGCCATAACATAGTGAAGATTGAAAACATCTCCAACATGAAAACACTTCATTTAATTTCTCCTCGAAGATGCACAACACGCTTCAACACCTTGTCAACCAAGAACATGAAAAACATGAACACGCAAGAGAAAATATCATATCACGAGCACAACGATCAACATAGACATGCCACAAAGATAGAGAATGAACTAGAAACATCCACAAGCATCATGAAACACTAGAGAAGCATTCACAACAATTGAACTTACTGAAATCATATAATCTTTAATCAGGAACACTAACTGATACGACATAAAAACTTTCATAATGAAAATCACCATAACTCGATCAACTCTTCATACGGATCTCTGAAAATCAACATGGATAAACTAGACATACTAAAAAGAAACCCTTTAGTCCTCAACCTCAGAACAACAATGTACTAAACACACTGACAAAAAGAACTTCACTTCATGACTAACAACCTGTAGCACTTCTTATTACAATTTTCTCAATATCCTTGACATATATAGCTTCTAATGAAACAATGCTAATAGTGTTGACATCAATGACAACCACATATCAACAAAACAACCAAAACATCCAACAATCTCCCCCTTTGGCATTGATGGCAACACATGATGTGAAAAATACCATCAACACAACTACGCTTACTTCTTCCTTTAAGTTCTGAATTTTTTTTCCTCACATGATCTTCTCCCTAGATAATTAGCAATTTTTTTTTCACATTACTCTTCTCCCCCTTTGACATCAATGAAAAATTTCTCTTTAATACAAGCTCTGAACCAGATATCTAAACTTTTGAACATCTAAATATCTGACCACTTCCCCTGAGTAGAAGCCACCACAACATCAATCCATATCAAAATATGATCATGAAATGTACGGATTGATGCAATGCAATGCATACTTAGTTCTGATTAAGAGGGGTAATTACCCCTAACTTCCCTCAGAGATACTCAAAAGTATCCTTAGGAAATGACTTTGTAAAGATATCTACAATTTGCTCCTTAGTAGGCACATACTCCAATATGACTTCCTTTTTACTTACCTTCTCTCTCAAAAAGTGAAATTTTATAGATATATGCTTGGTCTTTGAATGTAACATTGGATTCTTAGAAATATTAATAACACTTTAGTTACCACAAAAATATAGCAATAGGCTCATCATACACAACACTGATATCCTTCAACATTTGTTTCATCCATAGTACTTGAGGACAATTATTAGCAACAACAATATATTCTTCCTTTGCAGTAGATAAAGAAATAACATTTTGCTTCTTACTCAACCATTAAATTAGCTTCTTTCCCAAGAAAAATGCTCCACCACTAGTACTTTTCCTATCATTCACATTTCCTGCCCAATTAGAGTTAGTAAAGGCACTCAAAGTAAGATCATCATCTTTAGGATACCATACACCAAAATCAGTTGTCTCTTTCAAGTATCTGAAAATTCTCTTCACAGCAGTCACATGAGATTCTTTAGGATCATCTTGAAATCTAGCAACAATACATACAACATTCATGATATCAGGCCTATTTTGAGTCAAATAAAGCAATCCACCAATCATCGATTTATATCTTGTCCGGTTTTATTTCAGAGAATCATCATCAGTTGTCAACTTGCATCCAGTCACCATGGGTGTACCAATAGGCTTTGAATCTTCCTTTCCAAATTTATTCAACAATTCCTTCACATACTTGGACTGAGATATAATAATCCCTTTATCTGAGTAATTTTCAATCCCAAAAATAATTTCATCTCACCAATCATAGACATTTCAAATTCATTTTGCATATCATTAGAAAACTTCGTGCACAAGCTATCATCTCCTCCAAATATGATATCATCAACAAAAACTTCCACAATCAAATCTTTATCATCATTCTTGAAATACAGATTACTATCAACAATACCTTTGTTAAATCCAAGTTTCACCAAGTACTTATCCAATTTGGCATACCAAGCTCTAGGGTCTTGCTTAAGACCATATAATTCTTTCTTCAATCGACACACCATATCTTCTTGATCAGTCAACTGGAATCCATCAGGTTGCTCAACATATACCTTTAGAAAAGAAGACTTGACATCCATTTGATAAACCTTGTAGTCTTTATAAGCAACATAAGCAAGAAATAATCTTACAACTTCAATTCTAGCAATAGGGGCAAAGGTTTCTTCAAAATCAATGCCTTCCATTTGAGAATATCCCTTACAAACAAGTCTTTATTTGTTTCTAACCACTTCACCTTGTTCATTCAGTTTGTTTCTAAAGACCCATTTAGTTCCAATTACATTCTTATCCTTAGGTTTTGGAACAAGAATCCATGTATCATTCTTCTCAATTTATTGCAGTTCCTCTTTCATTGCTTCAAACCAATACTCATCTTTGCATGCTTCATTCACATTGTTAGGCTCAATATTTGAAATCAAACAATACTCTTATGCAATTTTTCTCCTAGTCTAGACACCTTTGTTCTTATCACCTATGATCCAATTCTCTGAATGATTCAATCTCACATACCTTGGAATCTTCTTAGAATGTTCAACTTTAGGCTCTTCTAATCTCTCTTCTGTTCTTCCATCATTTTCTCCTTCTTGATTTTCTTGATTCACTAGAAGGATTTGAACTGGACTTGTAGTCTGACCTTGCTTTTCTTTTCTTGTACTATCATTCTAATCATCAGAATCATATCCACAACTTTTGGATAGTGCAACTATGTCTTCATCAACCTTAACATTTTCACTTTCAACCATTTTCTTCAATCTTTTGTTGTAACACCGATAGGCCTTACTTTTAGTAGCGCAACCCAAAAAGATTCCTTCATCAATCCTAACATCAAATTTGCCTATAACTTCATCTCTTTTGATATAACACTTGCTTCCAAAGATTTTGAAATATCTAATAGTAGGCTTTTGACCAATCCATAGTTCAAAAGGAGTCTTACCAGTATCACCTTTGATTTGTACCCAGTTAAGTGTGTACACAACAGTACTCACAACTTATCTCCAATCAATATGAGGCACATTTCCTGCCAACATCATGGTTCTAGCCACATCAAGAACTATTTTGTTCTTCCTTTCCACAAATCCATTATGTGTAGGGGTCCTCGGTGTAGATAAATGTCTCTTTATTCCATGCTCTTCACAAAAATAATTAAACTCACTAGAAGTGAATTCAGCACCTCTATCTGATCTCACACAATTAATCTTCAAATCAGTCTTTGTCTCAACCATTTCCTTAAAGATCTTGAACTTTTCAAGAGCTTTAGATTTCTCCCTTAAGAAAGTAGCCCACATCATCCTTGAATAATCATCAATAAGCAACATGAAGTATCTGTAACCTTGTAAACTTCTAGTTCTAGCAGGACCACACAAATCAGTATGCACAAGTTCTAACAATCCATTTGAATTTTTTTGTTTACTTTGAAATGAAATTATTGTTTGCTTTCCTAACTAGCATTCTTTTTGTATGGTGTTAGTAGGTTTCATCAGCTTAGGGAGATCTCTCACATCCTTAGTGGAACTTATCTTGACAATGTTATCAAAGTTAACATGACACATTCTCCTATGCCATAACCAACTCTTATCAACTTGAGCAATCAAACAAATTTTACTAGCAACATTCAAATGAAATATTACCTTTTGTTTGTGTACCTGATGCAATCACATTTCTAGAATTTCCCAATATTTTGCACTTACCATCCATGAACTAAAGATTGTATCCCTTATCAATGATTTGACCAACACTCAAAAGATTATGCTTCAAACCTTCAACATACAAGACATCATCAGTGTTATGCTTACCATCAAGAGAAATGCATCCTCTTCCATGGATCACACCAGTTGTGTTATCACCAAATCCCACAACACCACCATCATACTTCTCAAAATTCACAAAATTACTTTTATCTCCTATCATATGATGAGAACAACCACTGTCAATCGCCCATTCATCTTTCTCTTCAAATCAAGTAGCTAGGGATTTCTCCACATTTGTACAACTAGCATATTCAGTGGACAAGATTATTTTCCTTGATAGCAATAAAAAAAAATTCATCTTCACTTGCATTTCCTCTGTCAGATTCATCATCTGTTACACCTTCATCAACAACATAGTAACACTTCTTTTGGGATTTAGGCATGCTAAATCTTGGCTTGGAAACTCTCTTAGGACACCTTGATGCAAAATGGCCTATCTTATTGCAAGAGAAACATTTAATAGGAAATTTTCCCTTATACTTACCTTGTCCTCTAGCTTCTCTTTTCACAATCAATGCTTCAAGCTCTTCAAGCTCTCTTTCTTCTTCATCCAGCTATTTCATTTCATCCTCATACTTGAATGTCTTTCTTGATGAACTTTCACCCTGATCATATCTCTATCTATCTCTTCTAGAAGTAGTAGCCTTAAATGTAGATTCAACCTTAGGAAGGGCATCACCAAAATCACTCAACTCAAAAGCAGTAAGCTTACCAATCAACATATCTCTGGTAATATTTGTCACAGTTTGGAGTTCTTAAATAGCACTAGCCTTGAATTTGTAAGAATCAAGCAAAGATCTAAGCACTTTAGAAACAATCTTTGATTCATCTATTTTTCCACCAGCATATCTGATACCACACACAAGTTCATTTACTCTTTGCATGAAAGTAGTAATATTTTCATCATCACCCATTTTCAACTTTTCATATTTTCCTTTCAAATTTTGTAGCTTAGAAATATTCTTATTTGCATCACCTTCATACAAGGTCTCCAACTTCTTCTAGATCTCATAAGCAGTCTTCAGATCCATCACATTTGTCATCTTAGTATCAGTCAGAGCACTCAACACTGCCTCCTTAGCCCTGATATTATATTCAACATCCCTGATCTCAACATAAGTAGTAGGAACATTATGTGTAATAACACATATATTTTTTGTAATTCTCTAGTAGGGTTCACCAATGCATCTCAAATGGCACTCCATTTGAGTCTTCCATAAAGAATAATTTGTTCCATTAAATCTAGGACTATCCTTCTTATAAGTCACCATCCTGGATCACCTCAAGCTATTAAAATTCTTCCAAGGAACCACAAGATCTGATACCAATTGTTGGAAACTCAAGGGTAGACAACTAAGAGGGGGGTGAATCAATTGTCACCGAATCTCAAACTTATTCAACTTATTAACCTTAATTTCAGATCTGATCATTAATCATGAAAGCATAAATGAAAAACACATTAGAAGCACACATAACACCAAGATTTTTATGTGGAAACCCTGTTAGGGGAAAAACCATGATGGAGGTCAATCCACAAGATTATACCTTGTTAAAAGTATAAGGAAATATGAATGGGTAATGCACATGCATTCAGACACACTGCCTAGATCTCACTCCTCAAATACAACAAGGCTTACTACCCAAGGAAGACATACTATCTTATAGAAAGATTTGGATTAAAACCATCTAGATTTGAATTGAGAAAATAGCATCTGCTAATGCCTGGTTACAATTTTTCTTAAGCACATGAACAATTCTTCACTCTTCTTCACTCTCTACTATACCTTCAAATGATTAGAAATTTCTTCACACACAAGACTCATACACTTTTCATTCACACCCACACTCATTTCTTCAAATGATAAAACAATCACTCTTATATATCCGCAACAAGAAATTACATCGCTATAAGTTGGCCACAAAAAGATAATAAAATAAATACAAGCAGTCGCCCCAAAATAAATAAAGATTATTCATGTGAATTAACCAGGGTTGGCCATAACATAGTGAATACCAAAAACAACATCTCCAACACAAAAACACTTCAATTAATTTCTCCTCAAAGATCCACAACATGCTTCAACACCTTGTCGGCCAAGAACATGAAAAACATGAACATGCAAGAGAAAATCTTGGATCACAAGAACAACGATCAATGCAGACATGCCACAAAGATAGAGAAAAAACTAGAAACATCCAAAAGAATCATGAAACACTAGAGAAGCATTCAAAACAACTGAACTTATTGAAATCACTGAATCTTCAATCAGGAACACTAACTGAAGCGACAAAAAAACTTCCAGAATGAAAATCACCATAACTCGATCAACTCTTCATGCAGATCTCTAAAAATCAATGTGGATAAAATAGACATAATAAACAAGAAAACCTTTAGTCCACAACCTCACAATAGAAATGTACTGAACACATCGACAAAAAGAACTTCACTTCACCACTAACAACCTGTAGCACTTATTACAATTTTCTCAATATCCTCGACATATACAATTTCTAATGCAACAATGCTAATAGTGTTGACATCAATGACAACCACATATTAGCAACACAACCACAACATCCAACATGCATTTCATGCTAGACAAGATGAAGACTATTGGGTGATTGACAATGGATGCTCTAATCACATGACCGAAGATAAAAGTAAGTTCACTAAGCTTGAAAAATATGATGGTGGTTTAGTTATGTTTGGAGATGATTCTGGAGCAAATATTGTTGGGAAAGGAACAATTAGTTTTGATGGAAAGCACAACACTGACAATGTCTATTGTGTTAAAGGCTTAAGGAATAATATTTTGAGCATTGGAAAAATGTGTAGAAAAGCTTTCAAGCTTTTGTTTTAGGATAACACCTGTGCAATTAGAAAAGGGTTCAGAATTTTGGTTACTATAGGAAGAATAACACATGGAAATATTTATCAGCTTAAGGTTGTTGATGGTCAGTGCATGGTATCTCAAGTTAATGAAAGTTGGCTATGGAACCAAAGGATGGGACATAAAATTTTTGATAATATGATTAGGATCAGTTCAAGAGAGGTTGTTTGAGATCTTCCTAAGATCATAAAGCCTAGTACTATGTGCAGGAGTTTTCAGTTGGGAAAGCAAACTAAAATTAGTTTTAAAGGAAAAGATCAGTCAGCTACCGGAATGCTGGAACTAGTGCATACTAACCTCTATGGCCCTACAAGAATAGGAAGTCTAAATGGTGATAGGTATTTCATGCTCCTTGTTTATGATTACTCAAGAATGGCATGGGTTACATTTCTTAGAGAGGAGACTCGGGCTCTGGATAGATTTAAAGTATTCAAGGAAAGGGTAGAGAATGAAGTAAACCTGAGAATTAAATGTTTAAGGTCTGATAGAGGTGGAGAATTCACTTCTAGTGAGTTTAATACATTTTGTGAAGAGTGTGAAATAAAGATACATTTTTCTACTCCTAGAACTTTGCAACAGAATGGAGTTGTAGAAAGAAAGAACCAAACTATTCAGGAAGTTGTTTAAAACTATGATGTGGTGAAGGTGCACCATAACAAGATCATGCCTCCAAGAGGCAACTTTAGGATTTTGATTTAGAGTGACAATATAATGTTGTCATAAGGTATAAATTACCATAATAGGTTTGTTATAGGGAATTTAAAGTTTTTTTGAAGTCATTAGATACATTATGTAAAAGTTGGACAATTTGATGAAAAGTTGTTAATGTAAAGTTGCAAAAATGCACAAAATGTAAAAAATCATGGGAAATGAAAATTCAGGTAGTTGATGGGGTAGTTTTAGGTGTTGGTTGGTTTATTTAAAGCATTTTTGGGCCTCAAAAACTTTGAGGCAGGCAAAGGGATGATGTATGAGTGGAAGAATTAATGAAAAGCTCTGTTTTTTGTTATTTTTCTTGTGTTTTCTTTGTTGCAGGCCATTGTACGACCATTATAGCTACTTAAATCCCCTCCTCCTCCTTTGTACATTAAATCCTTGTAAATTTAGTTCAATTTTACGTTGATTTCATTTAAATCCATGAAGTTTTGTAAAATTTACGAGAGAATTCCTACAAGCGGGTTAAACCCTCTCCTAGGGTAAACGGTGATGTTTCAAAATTAAGATTCTTCCATTTCAAATAGAGGAATAGTTTGAATTTTGGTAATAATTCTTGTTTTTATATTCCCTTTCATATTCCAAAGTTTTAGACCTAAAGATAATGGTTGGAATAAGGAACAATGAAGCCCTAGCACTATTTTTGCACAAAAATCTGGTAATTACCTGACCAGTGGAAAACTTGAGTTTTGTTGTTATAAAAAGGTATCCCTTTGGGACAAGTTGATTGATAAAGGTTGTTAGCTATATTTTTATTTACTTTCATATAAGACTTGAAGGGTTTATGAGGGTTAGAGCCTATTCCTGACACAGTTCTATCATGGCAGTCTTAATTTGACCGCGATCAGTGCTTATTATGTGTTTTTGATGAAGTAAAAAGAACTCTACTTGGGGCGACAATATTCTAAGAGGTTGTGTTGATGTACTTAGATCCCTCTCAGAGAAATTTTGGTTGTTTTGTGTTCATTTGTAAACAGATTTTTCATGGAAGATTGATGACAGTCATCTTTGGTGAGTCTAAATTGAAGGTCTACTATAGGTGTTGAATAAAATATCTTGATTGGAATATGGAAGATAGTTTTATGGATTTGTACAGATGTATTTGAATTCATTTCTTGATATATAATTGGTAGAGGAAAATATTTTGAATGTATGAAATATACTATCTTGTTTGGATAGAGATGTCACAATCATGTTTTGGAGTCTGAAATAAAGGTTCAGTAAGAGGGTTTGTAAAAATTGTTCAAAAAACAAGGATAGACAACTGAGAGGGGGGGGTGGATCAGTTGTCACATAATATTTAAACTTTTCAAACTTTACTTAACTTAATCTCAGATCTGATGAATGAATAATAAACCATAAACAATCAACACATCAGAAACACAGAGAAAACCATAATTTTTTACGTGGAAACCCTGTTAGGGAAAAAACCCTGGTGGATGTTAGTCCACAATATTATACCCTATTCAAAGTATAATGAGAATAATAATGGGAATGCACATGCATTCAGGAACACTACCTAGAGCTCACTGCTCAAATACAAGAGGTCTCATTGCCCAACAATACACAACAATACAGATTAGATACGAAGGGTATGAACCGATAAAATAGCTTCTACACAAGCCTGATTACAGTTCCAGTTAAGCACATAAAACCTTCTTCACACTTCGCTCAAACTTCTTTGCACTCTACTCTACAATCAAATGATTTGATAACTATTTGCACACTTGCTCTTTTTTTGGCTTTTCTTCACTTCATACACACACTAAATTCGCTCAAACAATCACTCATATATATCCACAACATAAAACTACATCAACAACCTTGTCATCCAAAAAATATAAAACATATTTACAATGTCGACCCAAATTTACAAATAAATTTGCAATGCGAATCAAACGCCATCGGCTAATATTATGATGCGACCTAAAACAATATCCTCAAGCACACCAAATATTCAAATTTGAATCTTTAAGGATACACAACACGTCACAGCCATCATGTCATCCAAGAACATGAAAACTCGAACATACACGAGAAAAATCTTTGATCACAAGCACACTGATCAATGCAGATGTACAATAAGGATAGAGAATGATCTAGAAGCATCCAAAAACAACAAGAACTAATAGAAAAAGCATCCACAACAAAAAAATTTACCAAAATCACATAAAATTCAATCAGGAACACTGACAGAACCCACATAAATACTGTCAGAACACAACTGTTCATAGCATGATCAAATCTTCATGCAAACCTCTAAAAATTTTGGTAGATTAACTAGATACTCTCAACAATAAACCCTTTAGTCCATCACAACTGATCTTCAACATATAGAAAAAAACACCTTCATGACCTTCACTATTCCATTGGCAACCTGCAACTCTTCCTTTAACATTTTTCTCAATATCCTCAACATATACAACGTTCAATACAATAATGCTAATAGTGTTGACATCAATGAAAACCACATATCAGCGACACAACCACAACATCCAACAATCTCCCCCTTTGGAATTGATGGCAACACATGATGTGAAAAATACCATCAACATAGCTACACTTACTCTCCCTTTGGTTTTGACTCTTCTCTGCAGTTGCTCTTCTTCCCCTAAAAATATTTTTCACATTGCTCTTCTCCCCCTTTGACATCAATGGAAAATATAAGCATTACCTTCCCACATATAAGCTCTAAACCACATATCTACACATGTGACTACTCCCCCTGAGTAGTAGCCACAAAAACATCAATCCAGATCAGGAAATATCTATGAAGCACATAGATTGATGCAAATAAATGCATCTCTAGTTCATATTAGGAGGGGTAATCACCGCTAGCATCCCTCTGAGATACTCAAAAGTATCCTTCGACAATGGCTTAGTGAAAGTTTCTGCAACCTATTCTTTGGTAGGCACATACTCTAGTCTGACTTCTTTCTCATTCATTTTCTCCCTCAAGCAATGAAACTTGATTGATATATGCTTTGTATTAGAGTGTAGCACTAGATTCTTTGATATGTTAATTGCACTTGAGTTTTCATAGTATATGGAAATATGTTCTTCATATACTACTCTGATATCTTTCGACATCTATTTCATCCACATCACTTGAGTATAATTGTTTGTAGCAGCAATATACTCTACCTCAACAATAGATAGAGAAATGGAATTCTACTTTTTACTCAACCAAGACACCAGCTTCTTCCCTAGGAAGAAAGCACCACCACTAGTACTCTTCATTTCATCTACATCTACCCAATCTGCATCAGTATATGCACTCAAAGTAATATCATCATCCTTAGGATACCAAAGCCAAAAATCAATTGTTCCTTTTAGATATCTAAAAATTCTCATTACAACAGTCACATGAGATTCTTTTGGATCAACCTGAAATCTAGCAACCATACATATATTATTCATAATGTTTGGTCTGGTCTGAATTAAATAGAGCAATCCACCAATCATTGACTTGTATCTTGTTTGATTTTCCTTAGGAGAATCATCATTCTGAGTTAACTTGAATCCAGTCACCATGGGAGTACCAACAAGCTTTGATTCTTTCATGCCAAACTTCTTCAACAGTTCTTTCACATATTTGGACTGAGATATGAAAATTCCCTTGTTTAACTAAGTAACTTGTAATCCTAGAAAAACTTCATCTCTTCAATCATGCTCATTTCAAATTCACTCTTCATTTCATCAGCAAACTTCATACATAGATTGTCATCTCCTCCAAAAATAATGTCATCAACAAAGACCTCAATAATTAACTCTTTGTCATGATCCAATTTGAAATACAAGTTATTTTCAATAGTACCTTTATTGAATCCAAGCTTTAGTAAATATTTATCTAGTCTAGCATACTAGGCTCTGGGGGATTTCTTGAGTCCATATAGAGCTTTCTTTAACTGGAAAATCATGTCTTCCTTTTCAATCATTTTAAATCCATCTGGCTATTCAATATATACTTCTTCTTCTACCTCACCATTCAGAAAAGCTAAGTGCACATCCATTTGATAGACTTTATAGTTCTTCTATGTAGCATAAGCAAGAAATAATCTAACAACTTCAATTCTGGCAACAGGGACAAAGGTTTCTTCAAAATAAATACCTTCCATTTGTGAATACCCTTTACATACCAATCTTTCTTTATTCTAGACCACTTCACTTTGTTCATTCAGCTTATTCTGAAAGAACCATTTAGTACCAATCACATTTTGATCTTTAGGTTTGGGAACAAGTATCCATGTATCATTCTTTTCATCCTGCATCAGTTCTTCCTTCATAGCTTCCATCCAATGTTCATCATTGCAAGCTTCATTGACATCTTTAGGCTCAATCTTGGATATCAGGCAATATTCTTCTGCAATTTTTCTCCTAGGTTGCACACCTTTATTCTTATATCCTATAATTTGATTTTCAGAATTATTTAGCTTCACATACCTTGGAACTTTGGGACTCTCTCAAGATTTTGGTTCTATTCTTTCTTCTGCACTTGCACTTGTCTCTCCTTCCTGACTTACTTGATTTACCAGAAAAAATTGAAGTAGTTTTACTGGAACATATGGCACAATTTAAAGTTGATTTTGTGTCTAAGCATTCTTCCCTTTGTTTGTGTTGTCTTTCTGGTCATCTAAATCATATCCACAATATCTGGATGATCTAGCAGAGTCCTCATCAACTCTGACATTTGCACTCTCAACTATTTTTCTCAATCTTCTGTTATAGCACTGGTAGGCCTTTCTTTTAGTAGAGTAACCTAGAAATATTCTTTCATCGCTTCTTGCATCAAAATTTCCTATCTCCTCATCTCTCTTGATATAACACTTGCTTCCAAAGATCTTGAAATATCTAATAGAAGGATTATAACCAAACCATAGTTCAAAACGAGTCTTACCAGAATTACTATTGACATTTACCCAATTTAAAGTGTACACATCAGTGCTTAAAAATTCACTCCAATAGATGTGAGGCACATTTCCTTAATTCATCATTGTTCTAGCAACATCCAAAATTGTTCTATTCTTTTGCTTTACAACTCCATTTTTTTGAGGGGTTCGGGGAGAAAATAATTGTCTTCTAATTCCATGCTATTCACAGAAAGAATTGAACTCCCTAGAGGTGAACTCACCACCTATGTCTGACCTTAAGCATTTTATTTTCAAGCCTTTCTGATTCTCTGCAATAGCTTTGAAACTTTTGAGATTTTCTAGTGCTTCACATTTTTCTCTTAAGAAAGCAACCCATATCATTCTGGAGTAATCATCAATAAGCAGCATCAAGTACCTTTCTCCATGAAGACTTCTGAATCTGTAGGGACCACATAGATCAGTATACACCAGCTCTAGTAATCCATTTGAATGATGTTGTTTTCTCCTAAAAGAAACTCTAGTCTATTTTCCCATGTAACACTCGTTGCAAATTATGTTAACAGGATTTACTAGCTTAGGTAGATCTCTTACTACTTGAGTGGAACTTACTTTGACAATTTTATCAAAATTCACATGACACAACCTCCTATGCCATAACCAACTTTCATCTACTTGAGCAATTAAACAACTTTCACTAGAAACATTCAAGTGAAAAATATTACCTTTTTTCTTTTTACCTAAAGCAATTACTTTTCCAGATCTTCCAAGTATCATGCATCTTCCATCTTTGAACTAAAGACCATAACCCTTGTCCACCATCTATCCAATACTTAGCAAGTTCTTCTTCAAGCCTTCAACATAAAGAACATCATCAGTGTTATGCTTACCACCAAGACAAATAGATCCTCTGCCACGAATCACACCAGCATTGTTTTCTCCAAATCTTACAACCCCACTGTCATACTTCTCAAGACTTACAAATTTTCTTTCATCACCAGTCATATGATGTGAGCATCCGCTGTCAATAACCCACTCATCCTTTTCTTCAATTGGGGTTGCAAGAGCTTTCTCAACTTCATAAAATTTAGTAGCCACCAGACCATTTTCCTTGATAGCAAGGAATACCCATTCATCTTGATTTCCATTATCTTTATCAGACTCATCATTAGTCACTCCTTCTTCAACATAGTAACATTTCTTTTGGAATCTAGATTTGTTAGGCTTGGATGTAGGAACTCTTTTAGGACACCTTGATGCAAAATGACCTATTTTACTACAAAAAAAACATTTAATAGGAAACACTACTTTATACTTACCTTGTCCTCTAGCTTCTTTCTTCACAATCAATGCTTCCAATTCTTCTACCTCTCTTTCTTCATCTTCAAGTTGTTTCAATTCTTCATCATACTTGGATGACTTTCTAGAACACTCTCCCAGATCATATCTATGCTTGTTTCTTCTGGATATAGTAGCTTTGAATGTAGATTTAGTCTTGGGAACACATTCACCAAATTCACTCAAGTCAAAGGCAGCAAGTTTACTAATCAGTGTATCCCTTGTCATATTCGTCAATGATCTAGTTCTTCAATAGCATGAGCCTTTGCTTTTTAAGAGGGAGGCAATGATCTAAACACTTTAGCTACAATTTCTCCCTCTTCTAGGGTACCATCAGAACATCTAATACCCATCACTAGTTCATTTACTCTCTGCATAAAAGAAGAAATATTTTCATCTTCACCCATTTTCAAAATTTCATACTTTCCTTTCAAACTCTGTAGCTTAGCCATCTTTACATGTACATCTCCTTCATACAAAGTTTCTAGCTCCATCCAAATATCATGAGCTATCTTCAGATCTATCACATTTGTCATTTCTGAATTTGTTAGAGCACTCAACAAAGCTTCCATAGCCCTGACATTATTCTTAGCTTCTTTAATCTCATCACCAGGGGAAGGACCATTCTGAGGAATTGTTGAAAACAAGCAACACTGAGAGGGGGGGTGAATCAGTGTTCTGCAAAAATTAACTTTATTATTCTATTATTTAATCCACTTAGAACATTCAACCAAGGGTAATATGTAGAAACAAAAAGAAAACAACCACAACACCATAACATAAGGATTTTTATGTGGAAACCCTATTAGGGGAAAAACCACGGTGGATGGCCAATCCACAATATAATCTGAGTATACTCAAAAGAAGTTTACAATATGGGAATGCACTTGCATTTAGGCACACTACCTAGAGCTCACTACTCAAAATGGAAAGGCACACTGCCTTACAAAGATTTGGATTAGATCCAAGAGAATGAACTGAAGAAATAGCATATACAGATGCTTAATTACAATTCCAGTTAGGCTCAGATGTCAATCTTTTGTCCTTTTGACTAATACCAATCTTTTGCTCTGCTCTGCTTTGACTCGCTTCACAAAATATTTATGCGCAAGTGAAACTATGCATAAAATCACTCCAACTCTCTTCTGGTATTCACAATACACATCGACACACCATGCACACACACTAAAAAGATATAAGAGATCATATATATATATATATATATATCTGCGACTAGCAATTTATTTGCAATATGTCGACTTAAATAAAACTTGAAGATAGTAGCAATTGTCAGCTTAAATCATAAGAGTTATGTAATGCACATCCAAAATGGTCAGCCATAACTTAGCTCGAACCCAAAACAAGATAAGTAAACACAAAAATATTCAATAAAACATTCCTTGAATATTTGCAACATATTACATCAATTGAGTTGGCCCCAAAATACTGCTAAATAGAGAATTATCAACCGGATCTCCAAACTCACACAAGACTCAATACGAGGCATCAATATTTTTGGACAACACACTAGATGTACTGACAAGCCTCCTATGAGGTCCACAACTCAAAATAACAATTGGAAATCTGCAAGTGAGTCGATGAACACCAAACTACTGGATGTTTTGTTCTTCCTTTCTGACTTCAATCTGACTGCCAGTATAAGGAAATGGTGTTATGTGGATGAGTCATCGACTAGGGATTCCATCAATGACAACACCAAAAAGCATTTACAGTGTCTCTTTCCAACAATCTCCCCCTTTGGCATTGATGGAAACACTTAGTGAAAAATGACTAAGTGTTGGATCAAAACCAACATGAGTTACACTACCATTTCAAAACTCCAATCTTGGGAAAACAACTCCCCCTATGATGACTGCATTTTTCACTGTACACTTCTCCCCCTTTGACATCAATGACAAAAACTGTGGAAAGCGAAACAAAATTCCAAAACTGTATAGGCATGAACTTGTAATCTTATAGAAGTTTTAAAATATCTATAAAATTTTGCTTCAACACTCTTAGATTGTCATCACAGACCTTTTTGAGACTTTCCAAAACTGCTATGTGACCACACATTAAAAAGGATTGAGCCTCTGCAGTTTCAAGATTCTTCGGGTCACTAACTGTTATAGTAGATTTCACTTCCCTCAAAGCACTTACCATTATTTCAATCTTCGGATAGATTTGTCTCCTGGGTTCACATACTCTCCCAAAAATTCTATCATTTTCATTCTTTAAACATCTTATTTTTTCAAGTGGAGGTGATACTTGACCTTCTTGTTGAACCACATCACCAGCTAAAGGATCAAAAGTAGTAGAAATGGTAGCTAATTGATTTTCCAGGTCCTTCACCTTTTTCTCATTACCTTTAGTAAACTTGGACAGAGCTAAACAAGACTTATAGGCTTTTCCAGCTTTAGATATAGAACCTTGAATGTTCTTTATGCAAATAGCTAACAAAATCTTATCCTTTCCAATCACTACCTTCAACTAACTAAGTCTTTTCCTATTAAATTATTTTTGTACTTTATCCTCAATAGACTTCTCAAGAGACTCAAATTGAGTACTTAAAATTTATGATCTTCTTTAGTTCACTGAAAGAGGAACCTAATGGATCCATGACATGAGTTGGAATTAATTTCTGTAGAACTCCAGATGCAAGGCTTAGCAGTTCACTATCCTTTATGTGAGACTTCATAATTTTCTCACTAGCCTTAGCTTGAGCAATTGATGCAACCTTCATCATATGAATTGGGGATAGAGTAGATAGATTGATTGAACTTTCATCCAATTCAAGATCAAAATCTTCCTATTGCTCCATCAGAGATCTCTTCATTGCCTTGGCTATGTCTCTTGCCTCCACTCTGATTTCCTGAGCTTTTTCATCTTCAGCCTTGGGTTCTTCAGAGACTGTTTCTGGATCCTTTTCATTTTGTACCATCTTCTCCTTAGCTAGCACCACCTTAGGAACTTCAGTTTCCATAGGTGTCTTTGTATATTCCATACTAGGAGAAATTAGGATATCCTCAACTTCTAGAAGATCAGATACATTCATATTCTCTTCATTCATATTTTCCTTTCATTTGCCTCCTTATTCACTACCTCATTTACCAAAACATTTTCAGTATTCATTTCCTCGATGCTAATCTTATTCTTAGACAAAAACTCTTCCAAAATTTTCTAAGTTTCACTGACAACAACATCAGTTTCACCAGTCATGAGTTTATTCACCCTTGTCTTGCTCTTGAATTCCCTTTTAGCCTTTTCAAGGAGTGAATCCATTTCTCCAATCGACATTTCTAGGCACAAATTTGCAAGAACTCTCTTCCTCAGATTCTTTTCTTCTATTCTAGCATTTACTCTTCTTGACTCTAAAATATCATTAAAATTCTTGGGTAAGCTAGACATAATCTCAACAAGCTTTATTAAAAATGTTTAGATGTTTTATTGTAGCTTCTTCTAGAACTCTTTGAGAAAATTCATCAAAGGTTTAATACAAGTCATAGAGGGGCTTGAGATTACCATCATTGACAACTGCATACACAACTTCATCAATAGACATACTAGGTTTGTAACCTTTAGCCTTCTTTGACTTTTCTTCTTTTTTGGAAGATCTGCTCTTGTTTAACTCAATGGCTTGAGTTCTAGTAGCTCTTACTTCTTTCAAAACTTATTCTGGTTCTATTTCCTCGTCTTCTAAAATAGGCTTATATGTTCTTGTACTTTTATTCTTCTTCCTTTTACCGGAAGGCTTGTCTTGTGCTCAATTTACTGTAGGGGAACTCATTGTAGATCTAGTGCGGGTAGAGGATGCAATAGGACTAGCAGACTTTGTTTTTGCTTTCACTTCTGCTACTTTTTCCTCTTCTCTCCTCCTTCTTGCTTCTCTCAAGGCTTCTATAGGTAAGCCCATCCTTTCTACAAAAACTTATGTTTCTTTTCTTACTCTCCTGATTATCACTGGTTTTCTCAATTCCTCATGAACCTGAATATTTTCTCTGCATATGTTCCGAACCTCTCTTCTCCAGGATCCAAAGGTGAATTCTACAAGTGTTTTGCATACATCTTCAAAAAGTTTTCCTCTACTTCATATCCCATTGGCATGATCCAAATTGTTCTGGGATCAACAACTTCCATATGACATTGGTCAATATCTACCATGAAGCAGATGGTATCTTTGTACTATTCCACAATTGAAGTGGGAATTCTTTCCCTGGCATGCATCATATTCTAGAAATTTTTGAAGTATCTCCACAGGGTAGTGTTCTTGACTTGGTGGTCACCCATTCCAAATAACTTGTTACTTATCTGAACAACTACGAGCTCATCATTTTTCCAATGTACACTTCCAATACCCAGAACCTCATTCATGAAATAGAAAAATAGGCACAATATTAGATTACCATATTTAAAATAATTTTACTTGTCTTTCTTGATCTTGCTTAGATTTTCCAACAACTGACTTCTGAGCAGCTCACACAAGTCATACTTTGCATTATGCTTTATCATTTCATAAGTTTCATAGATGGTTGTACCGAATATAGAATTTTCCTAGCTAGAATGATATATCTTGTAACCAATGACCATTGATGCAAACTTCACATCAACTTCTGCAATGTCTTCTATTGTCATTTCTCTTCTATCCCATTGCACACTTGTTGCCTCAATAACTTTGTCGTTCTTCACAGATTTCAAAAATAGAAGTCTACCAGTGGAATTTAGACCTGTTACTGCACATATAGCCTCCTTTGTGATTTTGAAGGGTATATTCAGCCACATGAATTCATCATGAACACAGCTCAAAATGTATCTCACCCATTTTTTTCCTCAAATACGGGAAATCTCGCAAACTATGCAAACTTCTTCTCTTCTAGGGTTTGAAATTTTGGTTCTACAATAAAATCTTCTCCAACTATAGGATGGGAGTACACATTCATTATTTGAGAGGTGCCTAACTCTTCAATGTTCACATGAATATATGCCCTAATATCCTCAGTGTGCAAAACTTCATACAACATAGATGAAAACACTCCTAAGGGTTCGGTCTCCATAGAATTATAGGGATACCATTTAAATTTAGGACACAGTTTGTTCTTGACTTTAACTACCAGAGGAGTGACCATGATTGCAAGTTACAAATTCACAAGTTTTTTGAAAAATACCTTTCCGTCAAATCAAAGTTCGATTGGAGATTTTTCTCCATGCTTTGAATCTCTCCACAATTCGAAAAAGTTCACTTCAAGGCTCTTCATGCTGCTTTCCTTCAAAATGCAAAGTGGTAAATGAAGGATAAAAATGACTTTTTATCACTCACACAACTAACCCTTTTTGTTGCAATAAATTCCTTAACCCTAGTTCATCCGGTTACTCTAATTTCAAGCATTGAGATAGATAATTTTTCTATGGATCCCTAAAAATTTACAATATTGGCTCCAATTTGGTTAAGCAACATCTGAAAGGCATTGATCCACCTACTGGATTGGTCCACATTCCAGTATCATTTTCCTATAGGGGGTTGAATAATTTTCTTGATAGCTCCCCCTAGGCCAAAGGCCTAAAACTAATTCTTGAAGGAATTACCAGAAGCAGATTCTGGTGCTAGCACGTTTCCTTCGATAGAGGGATTATTTTTCACCCATTTCTTTTGCATTTTCCTTCTAATCACATCTATAGTGACTTTCCCTTTTCCTTTGACATCTTGCTATGTATTTTGTTTTATTGGACCTCTTCTATTCCAACAGAATCTAGCAATATGCCCAAATTTGTTATAGTTGTAACACACAACATTTCTCTGATTAGACCAACTGTTCCACTAATTTTTCCTTGATCTGCATTGGTTAGAAATATGCCCAAATCTATTGCATGCATAACATTTGATATTTCTATGAAATTTGTTCATCCCAATTTTGCATTCACCTGACTTATGACCATACTTATAGCAATTAAAGAACTGACCCGAGAATGATGGTCCACTTGGATTCACCCTGATTCTACACTGAGAAGCCATATGACCAAATTTGTTGCAAGTAAAACAATAACCATTAAATCTCTGAGCATTTGGTTGTCTCACTAGATTTCTTCTGACTCCATTCATCTAATTTCTTTGTCAGAATCTTCCTTGTCCATAATTCCTTTGTTCATAGTTTCTTTGTCTAGATTTGAAACTTTCTCCTTCTTCATATCCAAGACCTCTCCTATCACCATCAGTCCTTTGACCTTTAATTAGTTCATCAAGTTTGGTTGAACTAGATTTGAATCTCTCCTTGTACTCATTTGCAGTAGTAAGTTCATCTCTAAGATCATCAAGTTGTTTTTCAAGCATTTCTTCATTGTTTTTAGATTGTTCCAATTCATTCTCCAATGGGATTCATTGTTCAAATTTTTCTTTCAAATATTGAGCAAGTTTTTCTTCATTCTTCTTTCTATCTTCAAATTCCTTGGTCATTTTCATCATTATGGACTCCATCTCATGCTTCAGGGCAAAATTTTCTTTGGAAAACTTTTCACACTCTTTTGTTTTCTCCTTTAAGGCATGACTGAGTTGTTCATATTCCATGCTTCTGTTCTTTTGCTTGAGCTAATCACATAATTCCTTTCTTTTCTCCCCTTATTCATTGATTTTTTCTTTCAATGACTGGATGAATTTTTCTACATTCTCAAGATTTTCCTACAGCTCTTAGTTCTTAGACTTTGACTAGTCAAGATCATCCAAGGCCACCATAAGTTGTTGTTGAAGACTACTTGTATCCATTGAAAAAAATTTCCAAGATATCCCCAAGTTGTTAGACTTCTTTCAAGGAACTAGATCTGATACCAATTGTTTTAAACAAGTAGCACTGAGAGGGGTGGTGAATCAGTGTTCTACAAAATTAACTTTATTATTCTGATCTTTAATCCACTTAGAAAATTCAACCAAAAGTAATATGCAAAAAAGAAAAAGAAAAAAACCACGACACCATAACACAAGGATTTTTACGTGGAAACCCTGTTAGGGGAAAAAACACGGTGGATGGCCAATCCACAATATAATCTGAGTATACTCAAAAGAAGTTTACAATATGGGAATGCACTTGCATTCAGGCACACTGCCTAGAGCTCACTGCTCAAAATGGGAAGGCACACTATCTTACAGAGATTTGGATTAGAACCAAGAGAATGAACTAAAGAAATAGCATCTACAAATGCTTAATTATAGTTCTAGTTAGGCTTATATATCAATCCTTTATCCTTCTGACTGGTACTGATCTTTTGCTATGCTTTGCTCTGACTCACTTCACAAAATCTTTATGCGCAAGTGAAAATGTGCATTAAATCTCTCCAATGCTCTTCTTGTATTCAAAATACACATTGACACACCATGCACACACACTAAAAAGATATAAGAGATCATATATATATATATATATCCGTGACTAGCAATTTATTCTCAATATGTCAGCTTAAATAAAACTTGAAGATATTAGAAATTGTCGGCTTAAATCATAAGAGTTATGTATTGCGCATCCACAATGGTCAACCAAAACTTAGCTCAGACCCAAAACAAGATAAGTAAACACAAAAATATTGGATAAAATAATCCTTGAATATCTGCAACATATTACATCAACTGAGTCGGCCCCAAAATACTAATAAACAAAGAATTAACAATGGGATCTCCAAACTCACACAAGACTCAATACGAGGTACCAATATTTTTCGGAAAACACATTAGATGTACTGAAAAACCTCCAATGAGGTCCACAACTCAAAATAACAACTGGAAATCTACAAGTGAGTCGATGAACACCAAACTATACGATGTTTTGTTCTTCCTATTTGACTTCAATCTGACTGTCGGTATAAGTAAATGGTGTTATGCGGATGAGTCACCAACAAGGGTTTCCATCAATGAAAACACCAAAAAGAATTTGCAGTGTCTCTTGCCAACAAGAACAACATATGGATTCTTTGTAATCTTCTAGAAGGGTTCTCCAATACACCTCAAATGACATTCCATCCTAGCTTTCCATAATGAGTAGTTTGTTCCATCAAATCTAGGACTGCCCTTCTTGTATGATGCCATCTCGGATCACCTCAAGATTTTAAACTTCTTTAGAGGAACCTACTCTGATACCAATTGTTTGAAAAACAAGGAAAAACAACTGAGAGGGAGGGGGTGAATCAGTTGTCACATAATATTTAAACTTTTCAAACTTTACTTAACTTAATCTTAGATTCGATGAATGAATAATAAACCATAAAAAATTAGCACATCAAAAACACAAAGAACACCAAGATTTTTTATGTGGAAAACCTATTAGGGGAAAAACCACAGTGGATGTTAGTCCACAATATTGTACCCTATTAAAATTATAATGAGAATAATAATGGGAATGTACATGCATTCATGCACACTGCCTAGAGCTCACTACTCAAATACAAGAGGGATCACTACCCAACAATACACAACAATACGGATTAGATCCAAAGGGTATGAACTAAGAAAATAGCTTCTACACAAGCCTGATTACAGTTCTAGTTAAGCACAAAAAACCTTCTTCACACTTCACTCAAACTTCTTCACACTTTGCTCTGCAATAGAATGATTTGATCACTATTCGCACACTTTCTCTTTTTTTCACTTGTCTTCACTTCATACACACACTAACTTTGCTAAAAAAATCACTCATATATATCCACAAGATGAAATTACATCAACAACCTTGTTGGCCAAAAAATATAAAACATATTTACAATGTCAACCCAAATTTACAAATAAATTTTCAATGTGAATCAAACATCATCGACTAATATTATGATGCGACCTAAAACAATATCCTCAAGTGCACCAAGCATTCAAATCTAAATCTTCAAGGATACAAAACATGTTACAACCATCATGTTAGCCAAGAACATAAAAACCCGAACATACACGAGAAAAATATTCGACCACAAGCACACTGATCAACGTGGACGTACAACAAGGATAGAGAATGATCTAGAAGCATCCAAAAACAACAAAAACTAACAGAGAAGCATCAATAGCAATATAAATTACCAGAATCACATAAAATTCAATCAGGAACACTGATAGAACCCACATAAATACTGTCAAAACACAACTATTCATAGCACGATCAAATCTTCACGCGGACCTTTGAAACTTCCAGTAGATGAACTAGATACTCTTAGCAATAAACCCTTTAGTCCACAACAACTGATCTTCAATGTACAAAACAAAACACCTTGATGACCTTCATTGTTCTACTGGCAGCCTGCAACTCTTCCTTTAACAATTTTCTCAATATCCTCGACATATACAACCTTGAATACAATAATGCTAATAGTGTTGACATCAATGAGAACCACATATCAGCAACACAACCATAGCATCCAACAAAAATATCATGAATAAAAGGTGGGAGATGGCATGTTATGTTTGTATAGACATAATCACACCTACTTGAGGTATTGGTGGGGAGATTTGGGCTTGGGAATTTAGTGATGATAGTTTATGTGGTCTTAAAAGGCCTAATTGATGTTTTGGGATAGTAAACATTGTAAGATCACAAATTCAGGTTGTTTATGTTGATGGAAATGTATGGGTCAGTTATTTTGATGATGTTTGTGTTTTGAGAAGTCTTCAAGGGATTTTATGCTTTATTCTCATTTTGATGGTTTTAATTCAAGAGTTTTGTGAAGAAGGTTTGAGTCCTAGCTGAAAGGACATGAAAGATTTGTTTGAGTTTTGTCAAGTGAGATTGTGAGAGTGATTTTCTTCCTATAACATTGCATCAAAGTGGTATTGGAGCTAGAAGGCTCTAGGAAAAGAGAGAGTTGTTTTGTGTTGTGGTGTTGTGTAGGTTATGAAGAACCTAGTTGCTGCCAAGAGAAGGTAGAGAGAAGCTGAGTAGAAGTAAGGAGAGACTTGCTTGAGTAGAGGACAAGATGGATGTGTTGAAGAGGCATTTGCAGGTAGAGGAAGAAAGGAAAAAGAGAAATAGGCAAGAGAAATTTTACAAAGAGATATCAACAATAAAACAAGAGATAAAAAAGTTGGATGCAGAGTTCTAGGAGTCCATGATGAAGATGGAGTGGATGATCAAGCAGATGACAAGTTGGCATTTAACAATGAAATGGAAAGTTGAATGACCCATCAAAAAGATTGTTGAAAGAAGGAAAAGGAAAAATAAAATGATAGAATAAGAAGAGTTTCAAGATGCTGAAGAAGAATTCAAAGATGAAGAAGACAAAGGTATTTCCAAGCATGAAGATGAAGGAGAACTGGTAATGAAGGACCTGATTTCAGAGAGTGAAGACCTTGAGTTCGTGACAAGATTGAATGAAGAGATGATAAAAGATAAGTTGATCTTGTAAAATTTCAAAGAGTTGAAGGAAGATGGAGGTATTGTGATGGCCCTGATATATCATTTATTTGTAGTACTAATATTTTGGACAAGGAATAATTTATAGGACAAGATGTAGCAGATTGGAGGAAAAAGTATTGATATTGAAATTGTGATGAAGGAGAAGATTTACAGAGACAAGTTAAGATGGAAACCAGTTGGCATAGACCAACTCAAACTAAAAGTGAAAATGAAATTTTCAGGGCATAAAAAAGATTACAAGGAGGAGCTTTTACTGATCCAAGATGACTTGGAGTTCTTTTGGTCAGGAGAATGGTGCAGGTGCACCCTAACAAGATCATGCCTCCAAGAGGAAACTTTAGGATTTTGATTTAGAGTGATAATATAATGTTTTAATAAGGTCTAAATGACCATAATAGGTTTTTTTAGGGAATTTAAAGTTTATTTGAAGTCATTAGATACATTATGTAAGAGTTACACAATTTGATGAAAAGTTGTTAATGTAAAGTTGAAAAAAATGCACAAAATGTAAGAAATCAAGGGAGATGAAAAGTCAGGTAGTTTATGGGGTAGTTTTAGGCATTGGTTGGTTTATTTAAAGCATTTTTTTTCCTCACAAACTTTGAGGAAGGCAACGAGATGATGTATGAGTGGAAGAATTAATGAAAAGCTCTATTTTTTGTTAGTTTTCTTGTGTTTTCTTTGTTGCAGGCCATTGTACGACCATTATAGCTGCTTAAATCCCCTCCTCCTCCTTTGGAAATTAAAGCCCTATGAATATAGTTCAATTTGAAGTTGATTTCATCTAAATCCATGAAGTTTTGTAAAAGTTAGGAGAGAATTCCTACAGGCGGGTTAAACCCTCTCCTAGGGTAAATAGTGATGTTTCAAAATTAAGTTTCTTCCATTTCAAACGGTGGAATAGTTTGAATTTTGGTAAGAATGCTTGTTTTTATATGCCTTTTCATATTCCAAAGTTTTAGACCTGAAGATAATGGTTGGCATAAAAAAAAATGAAGCCCTAACACTTTTTTTGCACAAAAATCTGGTAATTACTTGTGAATAATGGAAAACTTGAGTATTGCTAATATAAAAAGGTACACCTTTGGGTCAAGTTTATTGATTAAGGTTGCTAGCTGTATTGTGATTTAAAGTCATATAAGACTCGATGGGTTTATGAGGGTTAGAGCCTATTCTTGACATAGTTTTGTCATGACAGTCTTAATTTGACTGTGATTAGTGCTTATTTTGTGTTTTTAATGAAGTAAAAGGAACTCTACTTGGGGTGACAGTATTCTAAGAGGTTGTGTTTATGTACTTAGAGCCCTCTCAAAGAAAGTTTGGTGGGCTTGTGTTCATTTGTGTACATATTTTTCGTGTCAGATTGATGGTAGTCATCTTTGGTGAGTCTAAATTGAAGGTCTAGTATAGGTGTTGAATAAAATATCTTGATTGGAATATGGAAGATAGTTTTATGGATTTATACATATGTATTTGGATTCATTTCTTGATAGATTATTGGTAGAGGAAAATATTTTGAATCTATTAAATAGACTGTCTTGTTTCGACAGAGATGTCATAATCATGTTTTGGAGTCTGAAATAAAGGTTCAGTAAGAGGATTTGTAAAAATATCAGGAATAAAAGGTGGGAGATGGCATGTTATGTTTGTATAGACATAATCACACTTGCTTGAGGTATTGGTAGGGAGATTTGGGCTTAGGAATTTAGTGATGATAGTTTATGTGGTCTTAAAAGGCGTAATTGATGTTTTGGGATAGTCAACTTTGTAAGATCACAAATTTGGGTTGTTTATGCTGATGGAAATGTATGGGTCAGTTATTTTGATGATTTTTAAAGTGTTTTGAGAATTATTCAAGGGATTTTGTGCTTTATTATCAAATTGATGGTTTTAATTCAAGAGTTTTGTGAAGAAGGTTTGAGTCCTAGCTGAAAGGACATGAAAGATTTGTTTGAGTTTTGTCAAGTGAGATTGTGAGAGTGATTTTCTTCCTCTAGCATTGCATCAAAGTGGTATTAGAGCTAGAAGGGTCTGTGAAAAGAGAGAGTTGTCTTGTGTTTTGTGGTTTTTTGTTTTGGTGTTGTGTAGGTTATGAAGAACCCGGTTGCTGCCAAGAGAAGGCAGAGAGAAGTTGAGTAGAAGCAAGGAGAGACTTGCTTGAGTAGAGGACAAGATGGATGTGTTGAAGAGGAATTTGCAGGTAGAGGAAGAAAGGAAAAAGAGAAAGAGGCAAGAGAAATTTGACAAAGAAATAGCAGCAATAAAACAACAGATAAAAACGTTGGACGCAGAGTTCCAAGAGTCCATGATGGAGATGGAGCAGATGATCAAGCAGATGACAAGTTGGTATTTAACAGTGAAAAGGAAAGTTGAATGGCCGATCAAAAATATTGTTGAAAGAAGGAAAAGGAAAAAGAAGATGATAGAAGAAGAAGAGTTTCAAGATGCTGAAGAAGAATTTAAAGATGAAGAAGACAAAGGTATTCCCAAGCATGAAGATGAAGGAGAATTGGTAATGAAGGACCTGATTTCAAAGAGTGAAGACCTTGAGTTGGTGACAAGATTGAATGAAGAGATGATCAAAGATGAGTTGATCTTGGAAACTTTCAAAGAGTTGAAGGAAGATGGAGGTATTGTGATAGCCTTGATATATCATTTCTTTGTAGTACTAATATTTTGGACAAGGAATAATTTGTAGGACAAGATGTAGCAGATTGAAGGACAAAGTGTTGAGATTGAGATTGTGATGAAAGATAAGATTCATAGAGACAAGTCAAGATGGAAACCAGTTGGCATAGACCAACTCAAACCAAAAGTGAAAATTAAATTTGGATGGCATAAAAGAGATTACAAGGAGGAGCATTTACTGATCCAATAGGACTTGGAGTTCTTTTGGCCAGGAGAATGGTGCAGGTGCACCTTAATAAGATCATGCCTCCAAGAGACAACTTTAGGATTTTGATTTAGAGTGATAATCTAATGTTTTCATAAGGTCTAAATGACAACAATAGGTTTTTTTTAGGGAATTTAAAGTTTTTTTGAAGTCATTAGATACATTATGTAAAAGTTGCACAATTTGATGACAAATTGTCAATGAAAAGTTGCAAAAATGCACAAAATGTAAAAAATCATGGGAGATGAAAAGTCAGGTAGTTGATGAGGTAGTTTTAGGAATTGGTTGGTTTATTTAAAGCATTTTTTGGCCTCACAAACTTTGAGGCAGGTAGAGAGATGATGTATGAGTGGAAGAATTAATGAAAATCTCTATTTTTTTGTTAGTTTTCTTGTGTTTTCTTTGTTGTAGGCCATTTTGCGACCATTATAGCTTTTTAAATCCCATCCTCCTCCTTTGGAAATTAAATCCCTATGAATTTAGTTCAATTTGAAGTTGATTTCATCTAAATCCAGGAATTTTTGTAAAAGTTATGAAAGAATTCATACAGGCAGGTTAAACCCTCTCCTAGGGTAAACAGTGTTTGAAAATTAAGTTTCTTCCATTTCAAACAATCGAATAGTATGAATTTTGGTAAGAATGATTTTTTTTATATTCCCTTTCATATTCCAAAGTCTTAGACCTAAAGATAATGGTTGGCATAAGAAACAATGAAGCCCTAGCACTGTTTTTGCACAAAAAATTGGTAATTACCTATGAACAGTGGAAAACACGAGTTTTGTTGATATAAAAAGGTATCCCTTTAGGTCAAGTTGATTGATAAAGGTTATTAGATGTATTTTGATTTAATTTTAGATAATAATTGATGGGTTTATGAGGGTTAGAACCTATTCTTGATGCAATTTTGTCATGACAGTCTTAACTTGACTGTGATCGTCCTTATTCTATGTTTTTGATGAAGTGAAAGGAACTCTACTTGGGGTGACAGTATTCTAAGAGGTTGTGTTGATGTACTTAGAGCCCTCTCAAAGAAATTTTTGTGGTTTTTTGTTCATTTGTGTAAATATTTTTCATGGAAGATTGATGACTGTCATCTTTGGTGAGTCTAAATTGAAGGTCTAGTATAGGTGTTGAATTAAATATATTGATTGGAATATGCAAGATAGTTTTATGGACTTGTACAGGTGTATTTGAATTCATTTCTTGATAGATTATTGGTAGAGGAAAATATTTTTAATCTATTAAATAGACTGTCTTGTTTGGACAATGATGTCATAATCATGTTTTGGAGTTTGAAATAAAGGTTTAGTAAGAGGGTTGGTAAAAATATCATGAATAAAAGGTGGGAGATGGAATATTATGTTTATATAGACATAATCACACTTGCTTGAGGTATTGGTAGGGAGATTTGGGATTGGGAATTTAGTGATGATATTTTATGTTGTCTTAAAAGGCCTAATTGATGTTTTGGGACATTCAACTTTGTAAGATCACAAGTTTGGGTTGTTTGTGCTGATGGAAAGGTATGGGTTGGTTATTTTGATGATGTTTAAAGTGTTTTGAGAAGTATTCAAGGGATTTTGTGCTTTATTCTTAGTTTGATGGTTTTAATTCAAGATTTTTGTGAAGAAGGTCTGAGTCCTAGCTGAAAGGACATGAAAGATTTGTTTGAGTTTTGTCAAGTGAGATTTTGAGATTGATTTTCTTCCTCTAGCATTGCATCATGATGAAAGAGAAAATTTACTTGATGTATAATAGAGAGAGGCAATCCAAAATCCTATTTTTATTCTTAATAGAGTTCAAATCATAGGTAACAACACTAAGACTCCTTATGAGTTGTGGACCGGTAAGATTCCTACTGTGAAGTAATTTAAGGTGTTTGGAAGCAAGTGTTACATTAAAAGAGATGATGAGAACCTTGGGAAGTTTGATGCTAGATGTGATGAAGGAATTTTCCTTGGGTATTCAATGAATAGAAAAACATACAGATGCTTCAATAAGAGTTTGAGGAAGATAGTTGAGAGTGAAAATGTGAAGGTTGATGAGGATATGCACAAACCAGTTGAGATAAGTGAAATTGAACTAGATGAGCCTATCTGTGAACCTATACTAGAAGAGAATAAAGAGGAAGAAGAAGAACATAATGAAGAAGAGGAAGAGATTTTAGAACTTGCTCCTAAGACTCCTAAGTATGTAAAGAAGAATCATCCTGAAGGTCCTAGATAATTGTATATAAGAGTGAAGGTGTGAAGACAAGAAGCAAAGTGGTGGAAAGTGAGGCAAATCTATGTTTACTTTCAAAGATAGAACCTAAGTGTGTGAGTGAAGCATGTAAAGATGAGAATTGGGTAAGATCAATGAAAGAAGAGTTGCAATAGATAGAAAATAATTAGACATGGGAACTAGTTCCTAGACCAGCAAACAATAATGTAATTGGTTCAAAGTGGGTGTTCATAAATAAATTGAATGAGAATGGTGAAGTTATGAGAAACAAAACAATACTTGTATGTAAAGGATATTTGCATGTTGAGGGCATAGAATTTGAAGAGACATTTTCCCCGGTGGAAAGAATGGAGGAAATTCGGATGTACTTGGAATTTTCTACTTATAAATACTTCAAGGTATATCAGATGGATGTCAAGTTATCCTTTTTGAATGGAGAATTGGAAGAAGAAGTGTTCATGGAACAACCAAAGGGATTTCAGCTATTAGATAAACTGGATATGGTCTATTAGTTGAAGAAGGCATTGTATGGATTGAAGCAAGCTCCTAAAGCTTGTTATGCTAGATTGGATAGATACTTGACACAAAAAAAGTTTAACAAAGGTTCTGCTGACAACAATCTTTATTTCAAGATTAAAGGAAACATGATGTTGATAGTATTTTTGTATGTGGATGATATCATCTTTGGAGGAAATGAAGGTATGTGTAAGAAGTTTGTAGAAGAGATGCAAAAAGAGTTTGAAATGTCTATGATTGTTGAGTTGAATTTCTTCCTTGGATTGAAAGTGAATCAAACTGATAAGGGGATATTCATTTCATAATCTAAGTATGTCAAAGAGTTGTTGAAAAAGTTTGGAATGGATGACTCCAAAACAATTTGTACTCCTATAGTGACTGGATGTAAGCTGAGTAAAGATGATGAATTTGCTAAATTTGATCAGAGCATGTACAAATCTATGATTGGTGGACTGTTGTACCTTACTTCTACAAGACTAGATATCATGCACATAATATGTTTGGTTGCTAGATTTTAAGTAGAACCAAAAGAAGCACATGTTATAAATATAAAGAGGATATTTAGATATGTTAAGGGCACTCTGGATTATGGCTTGTGGTATCCTAAGGATAGTGATTTCACTTTGAATGCCTACACTGATGTAGATTGGGATGGTTGTGTAGATGACTAGAAGAGTACAAGTGGTGGTGCTTTCTTTCTTGGTAGAAGATTGGTTTCATGGCTCAGCAAGAAACATGACTCTCTTTCTTTTCCATTGCAGAAGCTAAGTATATTGTTACATCTTACTGCACACAAGTTTTGTGGATGAAGTAAAAAGTGAAGGACATGGGAGTGATATGTGATGAGCCTATACCTATCTTCTGTGATAATACAAGTGCTATAAATATTTCAAAGAAACTAATAATACATTCGAGGAAAAAACATATATCTATCAGATATCATTTCTTGAGAGAAAAAGTGTAGAAGAATGAAGTAAGATTGGAGTATGTGCCTACTGTAACTATTAGGAAAACAAAATAGGATTAAAGACATAATAATGCAATCAAACTCAAATAGTAAACTAAAGTTAAACAACAAACCACAAAGGAAATTGTAAACATAAACAAAGAGTGATCTCACCCAGTATCTACATCCTTCCATGAATGACCTCGATTATCCTTCTCCATTTCATCGTGATGGTATTCTTGCCCTCAGATGGTTAGTATGTGTGCAAGTATAGCCTTGATGTATGTGATTATAGAAAAATATAGAAGATTAAGAAGTGCTCCAAAAGTCATACAATTTTAGGAGGAGAGACAATGATGAAATACAAATCAATTTATAGAAAATTGATCATTCGAATGAGAGGCTGAGATTGAAAGATAAATAGATGATTTAGATTAAAAGATTTGACATGAATTGAGATAAGTGTTAGTACTGATGTGAGTGATAAAACCTAAGAATATAGATCAAGATTAAATAATGATTTAATCTCTACTTGAAAGTATTTAAAAATTAGATGAAGAATGATTGCATGAAAAGGATAAAGATGGAATAAAGAAAATGATTTGTTCGAATGTACACATAAATTAATTAATTAATTAAATATATTTAATTAATAATTTTCTACATGCATAAGAATTAAAACTAGATAACTGACTGGCTATGACAAAGAGTTTACTTGTGAAAGACAATCAGACATTAAATTAGGAGATAACTGATTGATTTAAATAGGTCTCGAGTCAAGCGGAAATGAATTATTAGATAACTTAAACAATTATCTAAATATAGAAGAATATATCCCCAAAATAGGCTTTTATGATTAAATGATTATTTCATTCAACATTCGACATTTAAGGATTAATTTAAATAAATAAGATTTATTTAATTGACCGAGGAAAGGATGAATAATTAAATAATTAAATTATTTATTTAATTATAGTCGAAATATGATTAGGATAAATTAAATAAGAATTTATTTAATTTAAGAAAGAGGATTAAGTTGATTAGTGATGTAATTAAATAAAGAACATTTATTTAATTAATCAAAGTTTGAATAAAGATAATATGAATTAATTAAATAGTTAATTTTATTTAATTAATACAGGAATAAATGTTAAAATGAATTAATTAAATAATTAGAAGTTATTTAATTAATAGATAAGAAAGAACTTTAGAGAATAATTAAATAATAAAAATTATTTAATCACGACTATGAAGATACGAATTATGAAGAAATTGAAGTTGCAGGATTAGACCAAATTTTAGTGTCTACATTTTTCCCCTCTTTGATACAATGTAATTTCGGCATTGTGTCAAAGAAAAAGAGAAAAAAAAGATATGCCCCAGTGAAAGTAGGATGAGGAAGGATGATGAGGAAGTAGTGGTATGCCCCCTCAAGAGAACAGATAGGTTCAACAAACATGAAAGTGATCTCGAAATGGATAAGAGGATAAAAGATAAAGGAAAAAAATGATAGAGGAACATATATAAGGGTGGTAAAGATGTAGAAAAAGAAGAAATGTTAGAGTGGAAAAAAATGAATAATAAAAGACATGGATGTTAGTATTAGCAATCTTTGATTTTTTTTCGAAACATAATAGGCATTGCATTAAATGATCGTTGGGTGGTAACTAATACAAATGGAGACAGACACCAGGATATGAGATAGAACAATGTGTACAAGGTCAACATAACTCGATAAATTTGTTTTAGATAACCAAACCTTGGCATTAGGCCCACCTCAGAATCCACCTAGATCCAAGAAAAAGAGAAAAGAAGACTTGGTAAGAAACCTTTATGAATATGTGACCAAATCATATTTTACCTCGACCCCTTTGAACTTTGACACCTCCAATGATGACATGCCCTTAGTATACCCCCAACTCATCAATTGGGACCAACAAGACACACTCGTCTTAGATGTTTTTAAAAATGATGAAGAAATTATTGAGTTCCTGGGACTATGAGAAGGCATACCTAGTGGTGATCACAAGGATAGATTTACCATTGAATTGGACAACATGGAATACTTTGGGAAATATATTCAACCCTCCAGTCGCAAAAATAAGATAAAGAATGACAAAGATAAAAATGATGAGTTTCTAGGTGAAAACTTAAAGGAGCCTTTAAACAATGAAAAAGAAAAAAATAAGGATGCATTCAAAGGTGAAAACGTCTTTGAGGCACCTAAGGATAGAGGTTTGAACATTCTCCCAGTTGCTCAGGAAAATTCACCCATGCAAGTTGAAGAATCGGTGGAAGTCAACATAGGCATAAAAGAGAATCCCCGACTGGTATATTTTGTAGCATCATTGACAGAAGCAGAGCAACCAGAATTCTATGACTTCTTTACACAAAGACAAATTAATTTTTCCTGGTCATATGCTAACATGCTAGGGTTGGATCTTGAACTTGTACTACATCACTTGCCCTTACAACTAGGTGTAAAACTAGTAAAACAAAAATTGAGGAAAATGCACCCATAGATTGCTTTACTAGTCAAGGTTGAACACAAGAAATTGTTGGACATTAGCTTCATTAGATCAATCAACTATGCAGATTGTATTTCCAATCTGGTACCAGTCACAAAACCAATAGGGGGCATCCGTATCTGTACAGATTTTAGAGATATCAACAAGGCTTGCCCTAAATATGACTTCCCTTTGCCCAACATTGACATGATAGTAGACATGACTGTAGGATATGAGATGTTATCCCTTATGGATGGATTTTCAGGTTATAATCAGATCAAAATTGCATCTGAAGACTAACCTAAGACAACTTTCACATGTCCATGGGGAACGTATTGCTAGAACGCCATGCCCTTTGGACTAAAAAACATTGGAGCAACACACCAACAAGCGATGACGACTATTTTTCATGACCTCATACACAATCTTATGGAGGACTCTGTCGATGATCTTATATAGATAAATCAATATTCATTTATAGGTTTTAGACAAGATTTTTCAAAGGCTAGAAGAGTATAAAGTGAGACTAAATCCAAAGAAATGTGTATTTGGTGTGAAATTAGGAAAGTTTCTAAGGTATATCATTTATAGATGAGGCATTGAAGTCAATCCAACCAAATTAAAAGAAATCATAGACATGCCTCCACTACCTAATCTCAATCAACTAAGGACACTACAAGGGAGGCTGCAATCCATCGGAAGATTTGTAGTGCAATTAGTAGATAAGACACATCTTTTTTCAAAATTTACTTAGAAAAGGAATACCCTATGTATGGACAGGTAAATGTTAGGAATCCTTTCAATTGATTAAGGATTACCTCCTCAACCAACAATCTTAATGCCACCTATTGAGGGATGACCATTGATTCTCTATATTTTAGCAACCCACTCATCACTAGGAGCATTGCTTGCACAAAACAATGATGAGGGTCATGAAAGGGTAGTATACTATATCAATCACACTTTGGTAGGTTATGAATTCAATTGCAGTACCATTGAACATGCTTGTCTTGCAGTAGTATTTGCTACTCAAAAACTAAGGCACTATATGATAAACCACCATACAATGTTGGTTGCGAAGATAGATCCTCTGAATTATGTTCTAAGCAAAGTAGCATTAATAGGGTGACTGGCCAAATGGCCAATATGTAGAGAGAAAAGCTATCAAGGGATAAGTCATTGCTAATCAGTTGGCTAATGCATCGATACAAGTAGATCACCCTTTACTTGCAGATTTTCCTGATGAGTTTATATTCACCATTAACATAGGCATGACATGGAAGCTATACTTCAATGGGTCCCATATAAATCATGGCTTAGGGGCTAGTATATTATTTATTTCACCACAAGGTGATTCTATTGCTAAGTCATTTAGGATAGCCTTTCCATGTACCAACAACATAGCAGAATATGAGGCTCTTGTGATAGGATTATGAATGGCAGTCAAATGGAAGATCAAGAACCTACAGGTTTATGGTGATTCTCAATTGGTAATTTGATAGGTAAATGATGACTATTAGACTAAGGATGAAAAGATGTCTCCCTACAAATTCATGGCAGATAGTTTTAAGGAGTTCTTTGACAAGGTTGAATTTCATCAAATACCTCGTGTTCTAAATAGGGCAGCAGACGCCATGACTACTATTGCTTCACTCTTGGACATACCTAGCAACATGCCTAAATTTGAGTTCTTGGTGAAACATCCTTTGGTCCTTGCTTATGACATCCCAAATTCAAAGATGGTGTGTGATATTGTTGGTCCCAATTCCCCATGGTATAAAGATATCTATGAATACCTCCATGTCGACATCATACTCCCTGACCTTTCTAATAACCAACATAGGAAATTCCTTCGTAAGTCAGCTAGGTACACCATCATCAGAGACACACTTTATGGACATGCCTTAGATAATACCCTGTTAAGATGTCTCGATACTGATGAATCACAAGCAAGCTTGTGTGGGGTACATGAGGTTATATGTGAATCCCATTCTAGTGGTCCTACTTTAGCTAAGAAGGTTATGAGACTGTGTTACTATTGGCCTACCATGGAAAAGGACTCATATATCTTTGTCAAGAAATGTCGCCAATGTTAAGTACATAGAGACTTAATACATGCACCAACATAGGAGCTCCATCCCATAACGTCACCATGGCCCTTTTCCCAATGGGGACTCGATCTCATAGGCAAGATACATCCTGCATCATCTAATGGCCATAAGTTCATCATCAATGAAACCGAATACTTCACCAAGTGGATTGAAGCTATTCCCATGACCTACATCTCTAGCACAAAGATTTCTAAGTTTATCCTAAACTATATCATTTGTCAATATGGTGTTCCTCAATCCATTATCACAGATAATGGCCATCCATTCAAAAACAAAGAAGTTTGTCACCTCTATGAAGAGTTCCATATCCAACACCATTTTCCCACCCCATATTACCCATAAGGTAACAACCAAGCTGAGGAATCTAATAAAAAAATCATGAGAACCCTCAAAAAGATTGTTAATGATGTTGGTCATGATTGGAATTTACAACTTAATCTAGCCTTATGGGCTTACCGCACAAGCATCCATACTCCCACTCGCACCACTCCATATTCCTTAGTATTTGGTTCTGAGGCCATCTTTCCTATTGAGGTCGAGATTCCTTCTCTAAGGGTATCTTTGAAAGGGCATATTGATGATGAAGAGTATCGAGTTTGAAGATTACATGAGCTAGAATTCCTAGATGAACGAAGACAGAAGGCATTAGATCATCTCCAAGAATATCAAAATCATCTTCGTCGTAGCTACAATAGGAAGGTCTTGAATAGAAATTTTGACATTGATGACCTGGTCTTAATGGAGAATCCCAAGAATCAAGCTCAAAGAGAGAAACCAAGAATGTTTGAACCTAACTGGTTAGGACCCTACATTGTCACATAAGCCTTTGGTTCAGGAGCATATCAACTCTCTACTCCTGAAGGAGAACCATTGTCAATACCTATCAATAGTCTTCATCTGAAGAAGTTCTACGCATAGCCTCTGAGAGCCTTGTCTTAATTATCAAAAATACAAAAAAAAAAAAATCGTTACCTAGGTGAAAACCTTGCAAACATGCATCCTGGTAACATCAAAAAATAGAAAAATCAAGAAAATAGTAAAGAGAAATAAGTCATCCAATAGTGAAAACCACTTCGGTGGTGCTTTGGATAAGTACCATGGTGAAAACCTAGAAAACATGTGTCATGTGTAGTTGAATTTTCTCTTCTATCTACCATCATTCTAATCTAACTTCCATGTACATACTATCTATCACTATACATAACACATATCTTTCCGATCCATCACTTGTACATACCATTCATAATAAATAGTTGTCTTTTCCATAACTTGGAACAATTGACATCGAGTGCACTTAATATCCCCCATCCCATCCCATTCATAATAAGTAGGTCTTATACCCAACTGGGGGAAAATACTTGACTTGCATCATATTGGTTCTTACTTTGGCTGTTCTAAAGGCGTAAAACCATCAAAAAATATAAAACCATCACAAAATGTCCTGAAAAAATCCAAAAACAACAAAAAACTTTAAAAAGAAAAAAAAAATCAAAACATGTCAAAAACCCAAAAAGAGAGTCAAAGTCAGTCGCACTTGTCAGTCTTTGTCATTTGTCAAACTACATTTCCTCTGTGACTGGATGTAGGCAAGGCCATCTGTTGATGTGCCCCCGAGGCATTAGGTCAGTCCTTTTAGGTTTGTCTATATGACAAGGTCATTGGTCGTGTCAAACTATGAGGTCTCTGTGTGTATAACATAGGAAAGGCCATCAATTAATGAGCCCCCGAGGCCACACTAGGTCAATCCATTAGGGTTCATCATATAAAATACCACACATGTCAAATATCTTCATACAAGTCAAGCTTTCTATATTTAATCTTGTCAGTCAAAGTCTAGTCGAACTACGAGGTCTCTACGTGTATAACGTAGGCAAGGCCATCAATCGAAGAGCCCCTGAGGCTGCACTATGTCAGTCCTTTAGGGTTCATCATCACACATAGTTAATTATCAACACAATGAAAAATTAAACAATGTCATCAAGTCAAATCACACAAATTGTGAAGGAAACAAACAAAACAATCCAAACTTATGTCTACTACAGGATTTTTCCTTGAAAACAGGCATCATCAAAACAATCAACCATATGTCTTATACAAGATGTGTCCTTACTAGAGATAGAAATTAGGAAAAAAATCATCATAGCCCTACATAGGTTAAAAAATCAATGATATCAGACCCAACGTCTTATAGGATATGTGTCTTTCTAAAATTAGGCTTTTGTCATATCCTACAATCATGTCTACTATCATGTAAATGTTGGGAAGAGGGAAGTCATCTTTAGGGAAAGCCTTGTTGATATCTCTGAAATCCGTATAGATATGGATGCCCCCTATTGGTTTTGTGACTGGTACTAGATTGGAAATCCAATTTGCATAGATGATCGATCTAATGAAGCCAACTTCTAACAGTTTCTTGAGTTCAACCTTGACTAGTAAAGCAATTTGTGGGTGCATTTTCTTCAATTTTTGTTATACTAGTTTTACACCTAGTTGTAAGGGAAAGTGATGTAGTACAAGTTTAGGATCCAACCTTGACATGTCAGCATATGATCAAGAAAAAATAATCTGTCTTTGTGTAAAGAAGTCATAGAATTTTGGTTGCTCTGCTTTTGTCAATGATGCTGCAAAATATACCAATTGGGGATTCTCTTCTATGCCTATGTTAACTTCCACCGATTCTTCAACTAGAATGGGTGACTTTTCCTGAGCAACTAGGAGAATGTTCAAACCTCCATCCTTAGGTGCCTCAAAGAGGTTTTCACCTTCGAATGCGTCCTTATTTTTTTCTTTTTCATTGTCTAAAGGTGCCTTTTGGTTTTCACCTAGAGACTCATCATTTTTATTTTTGTCATTCTTTTTCTTATTTTTGTGACTGGAGGGTTGAATAGATTCCCCAAAGTATACCATGTTTTCCAAGTCAATGGTAAATCCAGCCTTGTGATCACCACTAGTTATTCCTTCTCATAGTCCTAGGAACTCAACAATTGCTTCATCATTTTCAAAAAAATCTAAGATGGGTGTGTCTTGTTGGTCCCAATCGATGAGTTGGAGGTATACTAAGGGCATGCCATCATCAGAGGTGTCAAAGTTCAAAGGGGTCAAGGTTAAATTTGAGTTGTTCACATAGTCAAAAAAATTTCTTACCAAGTCTTCTTTTCTCTTTTGGTTGGATCTAGGTGGATTCTGAGGTGGGCCTAATGCAAGGTTTGGTTATCTGAAATGGATTTATCAGGTTCCCAAGAGGTAGGATCAAGAGATTCCCAATAGCAATGTTTAAACCATTCCTATTTTGTCAAAGTCTTTGGTGGTCAAGAATTCAAAGGATTTGGTGAGGATTTCATCATTAAGTCAAGATCTCCAAATAATTTATCAAGGTCCATGGTAGAGGTGGAGGATAGGGAATCCCACTCATATTCGTTAGATTCAGGGGAATCATAGTAGGGATGGTCAGATGGTTCATCGGATGTCCCAATATCTTCTGAAGCACTTACTTCCTCTAGTAAAGGAGATGTGGTACTAGGAATGCCAATCTAGATTGGTTGAAACCCAAGCCCTAGGCCCTTCAGCCATTTAGAAACAATGATAGGTTTCATCCTCCCATCTTGATGTAAACCTAAGCCACTATGTCCATTGTATCCCTTGCTCTGCATTATGGTAAAACCTTTTTCTGTATTGATCTGTAGGTATCTGAGCAAGTGGAGGAGGTTCTTCATTGTCTTCTTTGTATATCTAGGAGGTCATATCATCTTCGTTGATGGCTTCTTTGGTTAATTTTCCCCATTTTGTGAATGTTGTTGTGGGATGTATATGTATGGTGACCACTGATTGTCTCCTATCTATTGTAGGTAACTCATATGATTTAGGAGGAATCAGATGGCTAACACAATAAGATCTCTTCATTTGATATTCTCCACAACCCTTGTCTTTGATCTCTACCCTAGGAATGGAAGGTAGTGATGATGGAGTGGATGTTTTAGATGGAGTGGATGGATCGACATAGTAAGATGAATTGGACATTGAAGCTTCTTGGTTTATAGGAACTTGATGTTGGGGTATCTCTCGTAGATTGGTACAATATTGAAATGGATATGGGTCACCATCTATTGTTATTTCATTGCCATTATAGGTAAATTTGAGACATTGATGGTAGGTAGAAGGAACTTCCTTCATAGCATGAATCCATGGTCTACCTAGCAGAAGGTTGTATGGAAGGCTGAGATCCAATACTTGGAATTTTGTCTCCATAACTACAAGACCAATTTTGATAGGAAGTGTTACCACCCCCTTTGATTTGCATTCTTAATCATCATAAGCCTTAATGAAAATGATTTTGGTTGTAACCACACATGCTTCCAAGAAACCTAATTCCTTAACCAATTTTAATGTGAACATATTTAACCCTACTCCTCAGTCTACCAGGACTTGTCTAACTTTGGTTTTGTGAACAAGGAATTCAAGGTATAATGGGTCATTATGATTTGTCTTCTCAGTTACATAGTTTTGTTCAAAGAAGGTGGCATGATGATTATTGGTCAAGTAGCCTACTATTTCCTAGAAACGATTGACATCGAGATCATTAGGAATAGTGATGCTTTATAAAGCCTTCTCTAAAATGGATTGATGTTCAGGGGAGATGCAACAGTTCCAAGATGGAGATTTGGGCTGCGGTCTTCCCCAACTGGTCAAGTAAGTTATACCGCAACTTGGAAGTCTATGGTGGTTGTTGTGATGGAGGGCCTTGGATGGTGATCTTGGTCTGACGAGTGTTGACAACACACTTGAGAGTTTTATTTATGGTGATGGTATTGACATGCTCATCGACAACTCAGATATGATTTATGATAGGGACACTATAATCGTGCTTGACACTAGCATAATTAGCTGTAGTATTGGTCTTGTTACCCAACTTGGGGGCCTTTTGTTTCCCATGGTCATGTAGTGGATCAGAAAATTATTTGTGATCAGTGTTTGAAGATTTCATTTTATGTCCACTAACATCAATAGTTTTGTTCTCAACAAGATCCTATATGATGTTTTTTAGTTGTCAAAATTTTTGTAGGGTTTGTCCTTTAGTCCGATGGAAGTTACAAAAGGCATTGTCATCCCACAAAAATAGTTTGAGTTTCCCTGGATCATATTGTCTTGGCTCTAGAAGATGTATGAGATTGTGTTGCAATAGTTGTTTAAAGATCGATTCAATGGGTTCCCCTAAGGGAGTGAACTCGCGTTTTGGAAATCTTCTCTATTGTTGTGGCCATTGGGTGTTTTGGGTAGTGTTGGGCGTTTGATTGATGGCATTGAGTGTGTTTGTAGAGAGGTTATTTCCCCTAAGTGTGATGATTGGTCCTACTTGTAAGGTTTTAGCATCAAATACCCCATCATTGGTAACTTTTTTTGTTTCGAGACCAAAAATTGTTTCTGTAATTGGGAGTGTTCTGCACAGGGGGATTTCTATTAGGTGTCTTAATTTCTCCTTTGTCAATGAGACCTTGTTCTAGTATGAGCCCCTTTTCCACTAGTTTTCAAAGGATTTGCAACAATGTACCCTCAAGTCACTTCTCAATTTTGGGTCAAGGTTTTCTTCAAAGATAGTGACCTTTTATTTCTCAGGTATCTTGACAAGACATCGGATGGCTATAGTTCTCCATCTCTGGAAGAAAGCGATAAAAGTTTCTACTTCTTCTTGTGTAGTGTGACACAAGGTTGCTATGTTGATATCATGGTCAATGTTAAAGGAGAAGTGTTCAATGAATTTGTGAGCCAGTTCACCCCATGATTTTATTTCGTAGTCAAGACCTGAAAACCACTCTAGTGCAATTCCAATAAGACTTCTTAGAAAGAGTCTCATAAGATAGGTGGGGTCATAAGCGACATCTATGCACATCATGGAAAATTCCCTTATGTGTTCGACTAGATTTCACTTGCCATTGTATTTGGGAAAGTTTGGTATGACATACCCATGAGGGAAAGGTGTCATGTACAATGATTTATGGAAGGGAAATGGGCATAAATCCTTTGTTGAAAAAGTTTTCTTGTTAGACACTGCCATGTTATCCATCTGTGTTTGAAGTGCATGCATTTGTTTTTGTAGGACGTCAACTTGAGTTAATGATGTGTTGGTTGGATTACTTGGGTCTATGTACATGTTTTGGAATCCAACGTTTTGTGATGGGTTTTGGTTAAATGTCAATATGTAAAGTGGATTTTGATTTGGGATTTGTGAAAATGGATTTTGTTTTAGAGTTTTTGAAAATGGATTTTGATTTGGGGTGTATGAAGTGGTGGGTCAGCTTCCATATTGAAATGAGGGTATGTTTCTTGTCTATGAGACCCCAATATGTGATATAGTACTAGTGACATTGACACTTGGTATAGCTATTGTCTATGGAATAATGCTAGTGACATTGACACTTGGTGTAGAAACTGATGTTTTGGATCTTTTATTCCCAACAAGAGGACCGAAAGGATTGGACAATGACACCCCAATGGTGAAATTTAGACCTTGTGTCGAGCTAGGCGTACCAAATGGAGATGTGTGTATTGTTGAGGCACTCTGTGTAGGTCCTCTAGATGGTATAGAAGTAGTCACTTGAGGTATAGTGGCACAAGTAGTGGTAGTGTTTGTTCCTTGAGTGGATGTAGTTTGTAGGGCACAAATATCAAAAATAGGAGGTAATTTGGCACCTTCTGCTAGCAATTTTGCTAAGTATCATTGAGGATCATTTGCTAGATAGTCATCTACAAAGGAAGCAAACTCAGGGTCCTGTACAGCAGCATCTATGTCTTCCACTACAATGTGTCCTTGTGTGTCTCTAGTAACAAATTTTTCAAACAAAGTCTTATGAGGTCTAGATGAAGATGTCCTTGAAAAGGGGTTTGAGAACGGATTGATGAAATCATTTGGATCAACCATCTTTTATCTTTCTTTCCTTTTCGATCTTGTTTCAACCATGTAAAAATAAGCTCAAAGTGCAAGTGATACAAATTCTAAGTCTATGGATGATTATGAGTCTAATCTATGTTTATAGGATTTTCTTGCAAATAAGGAATGTATGCAACTATTTTTTTTTGGTATTTTCTCTACAAATTGGGCATGTCTAAAGTGATGCTATTCTAGGATGACAATGTCTAAATATGCAAAGGTCTAAGTGATCAATTTAGAAGATTTTAAAAGAGGTTACCTACCAGCTAAAGCTTAACCCAGGTTTCAATTTAGTTTTGACAAGGAACCTTCATAGGACTAGGACCAAAAGATAAGGTAAGCTCCCAAACTAGACTAATGACCTAGAAAGACTCACGTGTAGGACAAAAGATATGATGACTAGGTTCAATGAAAATGTTTGTTGAATCAAGGGTTTATCCAAAGTGTGAAAGGTTCCTATCTTAAAATCTACAAATGATGATCTCTCTAAAGGAATTAAAGACTCCTAGGATGAAAGTAAGATCTACAACTAGGGTATATATCGCTATGAATGAATGATTCCTAAAGGATATAATCATGCAAATTTTGAGCAAAATTTCTAGTTTCTATCCAAGAATTAGTGAAAAAGGATAAGTCAGATACTAGTTTGATTGTTTGTTTTCAGACTGTGACAGTGAATTCAGGTTTTCTGATACTCAGGAAGATGTGTTGCAAAATTTAATAGTTGTGGTCTACTGGTAAATTCAATCTTGGGTATCAGACACATGTGGTTTTCTCTGAAGCAGATGTGACTCAGAGTATCAATTACAACTAAGGACTGTTTAGTTGTAGTTTTCAAGACTTTGACTGTGTATTGCTGAAAAGTAGGTTGGGTTTGTGACAAGGGCATATGAGTCATTGCATACTGCAGATGCAACTCACCTATTCAGATGCGTCACAAAAAGTATCAATTGTGGGTTTTCCAATAATAGAGGTAATGAACATGCATGACTGGGATATCAAATGCAGAACTCTACTAAGAAGATGCGAGCTATTCTAGTATATGTGACTCACAGTTAAATAGATGTGACTCAGATTCAAGGACACGCAAATTGGACTCAGTTTTTGACAGATGCGACAGACTGTTTAACATATGCGACTCAAATTCAAGGACATGCAAATTGGACTCAGTTTTTGACAGATGTGACAGACTGTTTAACATATGCGACTCAGATTCAAGGACATGCAAATTGGACTCAGTTTTTGACAGATGTGACAAATTGTTTAACATATGTGATGCTAAGTTCAGATGAATTTTTCTAGTGAACAGTTGCAGTTTTCTTGTGAATTACAGTGTAAGTTGACTCTATTTCATGATCAAGTTTTGGTGAATAAAAACAATCAAAAGACAATGTATTTCCAGTTTGATGATCATGAACATGTGTAATTCCAAAAAAAAAGTACAATCCTAAGGCTAGCAGTGACAATACTTGTTGAGTTCTCACTTGGGTTTCCCCAGCTATGCTTATTTAGAGTGGATGAATAGAAGCTTGAACCCACTAGCTCCCCTCCATGACACTCACTTCTCTGGGTCAGCCAAGCTTCAGTACCTATGAAACTCCCATGGCATACTTCTCATCTCTACTAAGAACTGTATGAACGCGAGACAGCTTCAGAGGTCTGACCTCTTGCACCAGAAAATAGAAGGTTTTTGGCTTACTAAAATAATTGGCTTGTAGTACAGGCACCTATTTAGGTTGCTATGCGTGAGGCAAGATACAACGATCTTGTTTGCATAACAAATCTACACCTACAACCTTAGGTTTTCCCTTAAGGTTTACATTTATATATCAGTCGGGAGTAGCTTAGCTAAAGAGCTTCATTGTTGGTTTGAGTCATCTTGGGGTGAGTACTTTTTCCCACTAAGACAAGCCTAATTTCTAGAGTCTGTAACAATTTCTCTTGCACCCAGGATCACATGAATGCACAAGGGGAGAGGATACTTCTATATACTAAATCTGGTAATAACATATCGTGCTTTCACACTAAACAAAATAGACAGTAGTAAATTTTAAGCCCAAATGACAATTATCTAATCTACCAAACAATTTTTTTCAAAATAGTCTTCGACACACATCCTGCAAAAAATTTCATCAATATTTTTGAATTGGTCATCATCGATCGTCCTACAAAAAGGTTTCAAAAACTTGTCTTTTATGCTATGTCCTGCAAACACTATGTTAACTCCTTAAAAAACATGCTGCAAACCAAGAATTAGTTGAAATAAAAACACAATGAAAAACTATAAATCAGAATTTGAACCCAAAAATTTCACCAGTCAGATGTGTTGCGCATAATAGTAGATGCATCATGGATTTTCACCAGTCGATTGTGTTGCGAAAAGCCATAGATGTATCAAATTTTTTTAGATGCATTGTTATATTCATCAGATGCGGCTCATAATGTCAATTGTGTTGTTTTATCTGTCAGATGCATTAGGCCGGACGATACTTGCAAACATTGAATAAAATGTCTATAGATTTGTGAAGAACATGTCTTCACATTGAGTTCACCAATGTAACATCATGAAATAAAATGAGATTAAAGAAATAACAATGTAATCAAACTCGAATTGTAAACTAAAACTAAAAAATGCACAAAGGAAATTATAAACATAAACAAAGAGTGATCTCACCTAGTATCTACATCCTTCCATGAATGACCTTGATTGTCTTTCTCCATTTTGCTATGACAGTATTCTTGCCCTCATATTTTTAGTATGTGTACAAGTATAGCCTTGGTGTATGTGATTATAGCAAAATATCAAAGATTAAGAAGTTCTCCAAAAGTCATACAATTTCGGGAGGAGAGACAATGATGAAAGCCAAATCAATTTATAGAAAATTGATCATTCAAATGAGAGGTTGAAATTGAAAAATAAATGGGTGATTCAGATTAAAAGATTCTACATGCATTGAGATAAGTGTTAGTACTAACATGAGTGATAAAACCTAAGAATAGAAATCAAGATTAAATAACGATTTAATCTCTAGTTGAAAGTATTCAAAAATTAGAAGAATAATGATTACATGAAAACGATAAAGATGGAATAAAGAAAATGATTTGTTCGAATGCACACATAAATTAATTAATTAAATAAAAATATTTAATTAATAAATTTCTACATGCATAAGAATTAAAACTAGATAACTAACTGGTTATGCAAAGAGTTTACTTGTGAAAGACAATCAGACATTAAATCAGGAGATAACTGACCGATTTAAATAGATCTTGAGTCAAGTGGAAATGAATAATTAGATAACTTAAACAATTATCTAACTATAGAATATATCCCCAAAATAGGCTTTTATGAATTAAATGATTATTTAGTTCAACATCCAACATTTAAGGATTAAATTAAATAAATAAGATTTATTTAATTGACCGAGGAAAGGATGAATAATTAAATAATTAAAGTATTTATTTAATTATAGTTGGAAATATGATTAGGATAAATTAAATAGAATTTATTTAATTTAAGAAAGAGGATAAAGTTGATTAGTGACGTAATTAAATAAAGAACATTTATTTAATTAATCAAAGTTTGAATAAAGATAATATGAATTAATTAAATAATTAAGTTTATTTAATTAATAGAGGAATAAATGTTAAAATGAATTAATTAAATAATTAAAAGTTATTTAATTAATAGATGAGAAAGAAATTTAGAGAATAATTAAATAATTAACATTATTTAATCACGACTATGAAGATACAAATTATGAAGAAATTGAAGTTGCAGACTTAGACCAAATTTCAGTGTCTACACCTACAAAGGATCAGATTGCAAACATATTTACCAAGGCTCTTCTGAAGGATACTTTTGAGTATCTTAGGGAGAAGTTGGGGGTCATTGGCCCTCCTTCTTTGAACTAGGTGCACATGGAGGTGCAAAATTCCACTGGATCTATAGATTCTTCATTTATCTGGACTGATGGATGGGTCTACTCCATAGGGGGAGTAGAGAGTTTCATTGTTGCAATATGAGTTGTGTGGGTGGACTCATAAGGGGGAGTGATCTAAGTTTTGTTCTTTGCCATTAATTTCAAAGGGGGAGAGAAAGCATGTGAAAAATAGTAAAAGGGAGAAAAAGAAGAAGTGAAAAGGTAGAGAGAATATAGAGAATGTTTCTTTGATGGTTTTTCACATCATGTGTCGCCATCAATGACAAAGGGGGGAATTGTTGCAAGTATGAGAAAGTTTGGTTGTGTTGTCATTGATGTCAACATAGTATAGGATGTTGCAGGTTATGCATGTATAGTTGAGATGTTGATGAGTTGTTGTGAGTACATGGATATATCTTTATGATGTTGCAGATGTGCTGATATGATGGATTACCAAGTGCTTTTGAGAAAATTAATAAATAGAGAAGTTAGAGTTGTGTGTATGTTTAGAATGTGCTATGGTATGTGCTCTGCATTTCTTCTGTGTTGATCCTATGCTTGTGCAAATATGATTTTTGTTTTTGGGCATCTTTTGGTGATATCTCCTAGTTTGTAGCTTATGGTTTGATGGATAATGAAAGATATGTTCACCAACATGTGAACTAGTTTTATAGAGTTGTTTGTCTATGGACTAGGAGAAATGTTTTTGCTTTGCAGTCCTTTGTTGGTTTGTTTTGGGTCTTGTGGATCTGGAATATGTATTGTAATTGTGATCTCTATGTTCTGGAAAAAATGTTCATGGTCTGGTGCTCAAGAAGTTGAGTTTCAAAGTTGCTATGTGTATCTGTCCAGTTTGGATGGACTGGTGAGAAGTATTCTGAGTTTGAAGGTTGTTGTAGCTGATGCAAATATATTTGAAGGTATCTGAGATGTGTTACGGTAATTGGTGAAATGTGTTGTGTCATCTACATGTTATCTTCCTATTGGGAAGTGTGTACTTCAAAGTTCATTTATGTTTTCATTAGGTTTGGTTGACCTAGTGTTTACACTTCATTTGAAAGATTAAGAATCAATTAAGGAAGCATGTGATTGATCCAAGATGATGATTTGGGTCTTGGTTAAGTGTTGGTTTGGTCTGCTCTCATTAATTTCCATTGCGGGAATGTTGAATTGCCAACCTAATTTGAATTTATGAGATGAAGCATGTGTAGCTGACCTTGGATAAAGTTTCTAAGGTTGAAGAGGGTATAAATACAAGTCGAGATGTTGTGAAAGAATGAAGCCACAAGTTTGATAAGCATAGTTGTGTGAAAGTGAATTAAGGCAGTAGTACTTTAATGTGTTAGATTCTTGAAAGTAATGAGCTGACGGTGTCTACAATTCTTTTGATCTAGGCTATGGGTGTGTGTAATTTTTTATGGTGGATCTTTCTGTAATATTTTATATTTGTAGGCAATGAGCCTCCCTATTGGATAGTGAGTCCTTTATGTAGGAAGTGAGCCTTTATATCCTAACAGTGAGTCCCTTTTGGGTAGTGAACCCTTGGAAATGAACCTCTTTGTATTTGGTTGTGCAATTACATTATATTGTGAGCTAATCCTCATTGTGGTTTTTCCCTTATTGAGTTTTCCATGTAAATCTGGTGTTTTCTATGTTGATATTGCTTTCTATTATTTGCATTTCATATTCATACTTAACAATAGGATTAAGTGGAAAAGAAATTGATAAGGGTTTGAGGTTTTATGTTTGAATTTGGTGACAATTGATTCACCCCCCCTCTTAGTTTTCTTGTGCCTTTCAACAAAGAATTCATCAAAGAAAAATCCAGATGAACAAAAAATTTCCCATATCTCAACCAAAAACACATAAAACCACAATTCACAATTGGTAAACACAACTTGTACTATACAAGAAATCAACAACAAAAAATATGGATATAGTATCTTGTAACAACCATGAACAACATGTCTAAACTACACAATCATAGGAGTAAATTTGGACCAAAACCCAGAGCAACCACTGAACACATGCAACATATCTTTATTACAATTTTTTCAATATCCTCAAAATAAACAGCGAACATCAACTAGTTGATAACTAGTTGACCAGTTGATATCAATGACAACACCTTCAATATTTCCATTCTTGCAACAATCTCCCCCTTTTTCATTGATGGAAACATGTGATGTAAAAAACCATCAAAGACAATGTACGAGCTCTGAATACACTTTTCTATTTCTCCCCCTTAGTAGATAATTTCTTATACACTTCCTTTCCTTTTACATGCTTCTTCTCCCATTATTCCTTTCCTTCTTCACATGCTTCTCCCCTTTTGACATCAATGGCAAAGGAAAAATAATATTTTACATTGATTTCTTCTTTGACATGAAAAAAAAATACTCACAATGACAACACTTGATACTACCTACTCCCCCTGAGTGGTAGCCACCAAAACATCATCCCAAAAGAAAGATAGATCCATAGATCCATTGGATTGATGCATCTCCATATGCATCTAGTTCGATAAAGGAGAGGCAATAACCCCTAACTTCTATCAGAGATACTCAAGAGTATCTTTAGGAAGAGCCTTCATAAAAATATAAACAATCTTATCCTTATTCAAAACATAATCAAGCTTTACTTCATTCTCCATCACCTTCTCTCTCGAGAAATGATATTTGATAGATATATGCTTTGCCCTTGAGTGCATCACTAGATTCTTTTTGTGTGGTCAATTTTGTGATCGTTAAATATGTAAAAACAAATGAATCAAACACACCAATAAGACATTATATCAAAAATAGAATATGAAAATAATAAAGATTGCAAACTCAATATCCTGTTGTCAATGTCGTCCTATCATCCTCTATCTCTAGTATTTCCATTGATTCCAGCTGGCTCTCAGATTGTATGCTAGGCTCAATGAACAGTCTTCCCTAAGAATGAGATTGAATATGAAATGCATGTAATGCTAAGCTAAGACATGATTATTCTAAAACCTGATTGCTAAGATGACAAATTATAATGATGCTATGAATAATAAAACTATAATGATAATGCTAGAATGCTATAATGCTAGAATGCAATTAATCTCTAATTCATCTATTGTGTGTTGTGTCCCCCTTGCTTGGATTGAAAGTGCTATTTATAGAGTTTTTGAAAGCTTTTGATTGGCTGATATGATCAACAATTGTGAAAATTCCTGGCAGATCGAACGGTTAAGAATGGATAAGACTAAAGAAAAATAGAAGAAAATAGAAAGCAATATTTTTGTTTTCTTTTTTGTAAAAAGGTAAGATAAGATGATAAAGATGATTTGTAAAAAAAATCATCTTTTGTGAGATTATGGAAAGATTTTGAAGAAGATAAATAATGAATTATAAAATTCAATTATTTATTTATGGGTGACAGAGATTCTTCTTAAAAATAGAATATTTACCCTAGATTTGAAGAATAATGGAAGATTTCATAATTAAATAGAATATTTAATTATGATTCTGAAAAGATATGGAAGATATTCAATTAAATAAAGATATTTAATTAAAATTTTAAGAAATGGTATGTAAATGAAATTAATTAAATGAGATATTTAATTAACTAGAAGAAAGATTTGAAAAGAAATATTTAAATTTAATTAAATCAAAAAGACTTAATGAAATTCAAAAAGTGATAATTAATTAAAATAAATAAAATGTATTCATTTAATTAATCAAGTCGACATATGAATGTGAAATAATTAAATAAAAATTTGATTTATTTAATTATGATAGAAGAATAAATTGAATGAACAATATATAATTAAATTAATTAAATTTAATCATATGTAGAAGACTTTAGAGAAATTAATTAAATAATAAATATTTAATTAAATGCCAGAATTAATCAGATATGACCAATTTTATGCATCTACATTTTTCCCCTCTTTGAAGTGATGTGTGAAACGCATTGCTTCAAAGAAAATATTCTTGCTTTCAAAATTTGTTGTGTTTGACTTTGCCCCTTTTCTGAAAAATATGCCCCTGAGTTGATTCTGATATGTTTCCGATCGAAAAATGTTGTTGGTGTTAATGATGCCCCCTCGGGAGATAAATCACTGATCATGAAGGGTTGTTGATAATGTTGGACAAATTTGAGTTGATGATGAGATTTTGATGTTGATGTGAATTCAGTGATTTAGCTCTCAAAAAATGATGTATAAGGATGCCCCAGTGTGAAAATAAAGTCAAAGTGAGATCAAAAGATAAAAATAAAATAACATGCCACAAAAATCACCTTTGGTTGACCCTTAAAAGGTAAAAAGTGAGAAAAGGACAAGTCATTTGCACTTTTTGACTTTTTAGAATCCTATTGCGTTGATAGTGACCTGGCGAAATGGAGATTTCATATCACCATCATAGATTTGAGCGGGCTCACCGATACCAGAGACCAGGTGCATATGGACCACCAGTGAGTCAATCCAACCTCTTTTGCTGTCAAATTTTTCCATTTTGAAACAATTTGCATTGTTTTTCCCACGGATTTAGGTTTTAAAATTATGTTTTAGCGCTTTTAGAAAAGTTTTAGTGCTTTCGATAGCTATTTTAGCGCTTTCGATGTGTATTGTAGCACATATAGGATGCTTTTTGTAGTCGTTGTAGAAACAATTTAGAGAATTTGATAAAAAGAGTAGCACTTATAGGATGCCATAGAAAAATTAGGGTTTTAGTGCATCTAGGGAAAACATTAGCTCATTTAGGGTTGTCGCGCATCTAGGAAATATAGTGGCGCTTTGGATTAGAGTTTTAGTGCTTTTAGGGAAAAAGCGCATAGAGGAAATGTTTGAGCGCATCTAGGGCAAAGAATGGTGCATATGAGTTTTAGCGCATCTAGAATATAGAATAGCGCATATGAGTTTTAGTGCATAGAGGTTGTAGATTAGCGCATTTGGTAAAAAGAGACAAAATGTGTGATTTGATGAAAGTGATGTAAAAATGATGATGTATATTGCTTCCTTGGTCAATAGATAGAGAAATTTTCTTGTCATCATGTTGATATGGATAGAAAATCTGATAAATAATTGATAACTTTTTTTCCAAAATAGAAATCAAAGAGTAGATCGCTGATAACTTTGTTTCCCTGGTACAAAAAACAAAAAGTAAATGATTGATAGGACCTCTGATAAATTTGCTTTTTGCGATAGAAAACAAATAGATTATTGATTGAAAACATATTTGCATTCGTGACTAAAATAAAAATAGGATGATGTTTTGATAGTTGATAAATTTGCATTCTTGAAAAAGAAAAAAAATAGTAATTGATGATAGATCAGATTGATGTGATATTCAGATAGATAGATTGTGCATTAATATGGGTCACTTGATAGGAGTCTGATGAGTATGTATCACTGATATGGGTCATAGATAGATATGAGTTAGATTGATTATGTTGCACTGATATGGGTCATAGATAGATAGACATGAGTCAGATTGATTTTGCTTGATTGAGATTAAATCATTGATATGATGTTGATTGATTGTCTGTGTGATAACTAAAAATAGGAGATTTTCAAAAACCTCCAAATTAGGGAGCATCACTCAGCAGGGTGGGATAGGATAGTCGAGTTGACACCAGATGAGGTAGCATTGCTAGGGACATGTGGATTGAGATCCTTGTTGGCCATGCCTCCGATTCGGGTCAACAGGGGACTGCTGACTACATTGGCAGAGAGGTGGCATTCATAGCACAACACCTTTCATTTGCCAACTGGTGAGGTGACTGTGACTCTAGAGGATGTGTATAGGATTCTTGGTATTCCCATAGTTGGTACCCTTGTGTTCTATGATCACAAGGAGCTAGGTGGTACAGATTCTCTAAGGAGAGTATATGGGGATGTGCACATAGCAGGGTACTGGGTGCCATGGGCTGACTTCAGGGGATATCCAGCCTTGCCTGTAGTTTTGGGTGCATTCATTGGAGGTCTCCTTTGTACGGATCATTGGTCAAAGGGACTATTAGTGGGATGGGGGAGGATCCTGGAGTAGATGTTGTTACAACCATGGAGATATGTCTGGGGGAGATGTATGTTGGCTCACCTATATCATGATTTACATCAGGTGGTATACAGGGGTGCATCCAGTTTGTCATGTGGCATGACACTACTTTAGATCTGGGCATGGGGGCATCTTGTTGTGATGAGACCAGCTTGTCCCAGAGTGAGGCCACCAGGAAGACCCTACGTGTATGCATATGTGATGTTTCTTGTCCAGCCCAAACTGGGAAAGTTGGATTACAGGAGGTGGTACCTTGATGACATGGATGTCGTGATATGGCAGCCATACCTAGATTGTGAGCCTTGGGATACAGAGCATTTATAGATGTCGTTTGTATGTATGCCCCAATTTTTGATAGGGAGGACTCCATTTATTATTGAGAGGTTTTTGGCCATGTGAGTACGACAGTTTGGATTCACTCAGGGTATGCCTCAGGGAGTTGATCACTATGCGTGAAGCAAGGATGAGGCAGGATGGGGACTGGTATTTCATACCAGATAGCCTATACAAAGTATATGGCTCTAGCACTTGAGGCATGGGATGATAAACGGGATATTGTTGACGCTGGGATGTCTAAGGAGTACTTCATTTATTTTCATACACATCCATTTCCACGGTTTACTTGTCCTGATGAGCCAACACCTATTTTGGTAGTACCACAGCCGGTGTAGGGAGACAAGAGGATGTGGCAGGTGGTGAGCAGGCAGCGGTTGGGGGAGAGGGGGAGGAGAGTGGAGAGGAGGAGGAGAGCTTAGATGGGGATGATGGGGATGATGGTGGAGATGAGGGGCCGATGCCAGTGAGATCGAGGCCAGATATTTTGAGCGGCATCTAGATCATGCAGAGGCCGAGGACTGGGATTGGGTGGAGGACAGTGATCAGAGTTGGTTCCTCATCCTAGTAGGGACATATAGATACTCTATAGGCCTAGGTGCAGACATTGCAAGGACAACAAGTACAGTTGCAGATTCAGTTGGTGCAGGCGCAAGGATTGGTCACACAGCTATAGGCACAGTTTTCATAGTCACAGGAATAGGCATAGGCACATCCTCCTACCCCAAACCCATAGGTAGCCCAGTTGATTACAGAAAGAGATGCATTGAGACAGAGGGCGGTAGAGGCTGAGGGTGTTGCACAAAGGCTGATGGGCACTGTGGAGAGTGCATCGTTATGAGAGACCATTATAGAGGGCTTTGAGATGGTGAGGGAGGAAGAGTATTATTGGGTCAGATACAAGGAGTTATGTCCTCCTGAGCGTAGAGAGCCTTTCCCACAGTCCCATACTAGGACCAGGAGTAGGACATGGAAAACCACTCAGAGCATGGGGGTTATTGGGCCTCGATGGGATCCAGATGTAGGGACTAGTGGTAGGCCACCATCCTCGAGACCAAATCCATCAGGGGGTTCCACCAGCCAGCCTTGATGTATGCAGGATTTTATGTGATGCATCATGTATATTGATATCATGTATCTTTTTAGAATTTTCAGTGTCATTGGACTATTGGACATTTGTATGTACTATTGATGAGTGATGATATGCAATGGCGATGATTTTTGATGATGCGTTGCATTTGTTATGATGATATGAGATGGATATGCATTTATTTCCTTGTGCATGTGATATGGATATTGATATATGATCTACGAACTAACATGATTTGCAGGATGATGTTATATGATTATGATATGATGATGTGCGATATGATGTGTACTAATGATCTCATGCAGGTGGATGATGATGGTAAAAATGCAACTTGTTGAGATGATATGAAATTTGTGTTATTAAATTTTTGCAACTGCTATAAATGATGATGATGATGTGATGGATGTGTTTATGAAATGCATGAAGAATTTGCAATATGATATGTAATCGAAAAAAAATGATAAATAAAATGATATTATAAATGAGAAAAGATGTGAATGTTAAATGATGTGAAAGGATTAATAATGATGAAATGTATGCTATGAAATGTAATGAATATGAAAAAGATTGATGAGATGATAAAATGAGATGGAATGATAAAATGAAATGAAATGTAATGATATGAAATGACAAAATAAATGATATAAAATAGAATGTAACGTAATGAAATGAAATGAAATGTAATGATATGAAATGAGACGAAATGATATAAAATGAAATGTAATGATATGAAATGAGATGTAATGATATTGAAATGACAAAATGAAGTGAGATGATATAAAATAAAACGTAATGTAATGATATGAAATGAAATTTAATGATATAAAATGAGATGTAATAAAATGTAATGATATGAAATGAGATGAAATGATATAAAATAATAAAATGGAATAAAAGGAGATGATAAAATGTAAGTAAATGTAATGGTAAAATAAAATGAATTATGAAGTGACCTAAGATGATAAATGATAAATGATAATTATATGAATAATAAGGATATGATAATGATGAGAAAATGATGTGACAAATATGAAAAATTATTAAATAATGAAATGAGATGGAATGATAAAAATGAAATGAAATGATAAAATGATAAAATGGAAATGATATGGAAAATGAAATGAAATGAAAGGATAATGTATCCTAAAGGATAAATGAATGAGAAAGGATCCAAATGATGGATGTGAAACTATATGATATGCACAAGACCTAGATGAAATGATAATGAAATGAGGATGAAACAAATGTCCAAATGTCCTCCACATATAGTCCAAAGAGACATTACAACCATTGATTTATCTGTTCAGCCTTGTGTGAAACTCTAATGCGAATCCAGAATGCAAAATATATACATTGATCTAAATGAAATGAAACTAAATAAAACCAACTATTCATTGAGCTTTCAGGTAGCTTTTGTGAATCATCATAAAGCCTTATAAAATGTTGGAAGTATGTACAAGCATCATAGGGGAGATCAGCACCAATGATGACCTGAGTACCACTTTCATGATTTTTGATATAGCAAGCGAACACAAGCATCGAGGTATAATTGAACCGAGATGACCTGAGCATTTCTTGCATAAACAAACAAAGACTAACCACCTTCTGATGCAAATGTGGAATTTTCGTTAATGATATGCTTTGGAAATCATGTTTCATGACATATTTGCATTAAATCAATAGATAACCTCAAGACAACAGACAAAGAAAAATCATCCTCCTTCCTTTCCACTCTAGTGCAGTACATCATTGAGTGTGCTCCAGAGAGATGATATCAAAAAATCAAACAACCATTGTTCAAAGTGTAAAACTGATATTTCAATCATTATTCAGATTTTAGATCATCTAGATATGAGTCATGATATGGTATTTTGCTAAAAAACCATTGTGATATGGATCGATGATTGGATAGTTGTTCATGTGTTTTGATTGTTTGTTCACATGACTGAGATTTATATCTTTGTCGAGCTGTTTTGGTTGCCCCAGAGTATGTCAACGTTTTCCCCCAGTATTTGACACAGCTTGCTGAAATGGATATGTACAATAATCAAGCCATGGTAAGACATTATCACTTTAGGAAAATGATGGCAACATGATGCTGGTATGACCCTAAGATGATGGAAAGATGCATTGAAATGAAAGATTAGTGCAAAACATGAACTAATAGATTGAGAGCTACAAATAACGTTTGCTTGCCAAATTTTCACTATTTGTTTTTATTGCATTTTTTTTTTGTTACTGAGATGCCTGTTTGCCAAGTTTTCACCAGGGTAACCATTTTTTCAAGACTTTTTCTATTGTTTTTGGATTTCTTCAAGACTTTTTCTGATGTTTTTGGATTTCTTTAGGACTTTTTTTGATGTTTTTGGATTTCTTCAGGGCTTTTTCTGATGTATTTGGATTTCTTCAGGACTTTTTCTGATGTTTTTGGATTTCTTCAGGACGTTATCTGATGTTTTTGGATTTCTTCAAGACTTTTTCTAATGTTTTTAGATTTCTTTAGGACTTTATCTGATGTTTTTGGATTTCTTCAAGACTTTTTTTGATGTTTTTGTATTTCTTTAGGACTTTTCTAATGTTTTTGTGTTTCTTCAGGACTTTTTCTGAATGATAATAACTGTTTCAGACATAATACTTTTTCAGGTGCATGCTATTGATGGGTTCATCAAACAAGTCCCCTTCTGGCGTTGACAGCTTGTATGCTCCTGAACTGTATACCGCTATGACCACATACAGACCCAACCAATTAGGTTCAAACTTTCCCTTCTTTTCTCTATCTTGCTGATTGCATGGGTTCTCTTTTAGAACAAGATCACCAACCTGAAAGGTACGTGGTTTGACTATGTGATTTTAGCTGGGATACATCATTTGTTGATATGCTTTCAAATGATCGGTTGCTCGTTGTCTCTTTTCATCAAGAAGTTCCAGTTCTTGGAGTCAGGAAAATATGTATTCATCATCCTTTATGATGCCTTTCAGTGATACTCTAAGTGATGGGATCTCAACTTCTAGTGGTAAAATAGCTTCTACTCCATAGAAAAGAGAAAATGGTGTTGCTCCTATTGGCGTTTGGATACTAGTTCGGTAGGCCCATAATGCGGGATTGAGTTGAACATGCAAATCTTACCCTGCGTCATTCACATTCTTCTTCAATATTTTCAATATTGTTTTATTTGAGGCCTCTACTTGGCCATTCCCTTGTGGATAATAAGGTGTTGAATATGGAATCTCTCACAAAGTTCGTCAACATCCTGATTCTTGAATGATCATCCATTATCCATGATGATGGAGTTGGGAATGCCATACCAAAAAATGAGATAGTTAAGTATGAATGATGAGATTTGTTTTCCAGTGACCTTAGTGAGAGGTACTACCTCAATCCACTTGGTAAAATACTCTGCCGCTGTGATGATGAACTTGTGTCTATTCAACGATGAAGGATGAATCTTGCCAACTAAATCCAACCCCCATTGAGAGAATGGCTAGGTTGGTACAAATAGTTGTAGTTCCTGTGCTAGTGCATGAATGAGATTTCCATGTATCTGACATTTAGAGCACTTTGTTACAAAATTGAATGATTCCCTCTCCATTGTAGGCCAATAGTAACCCATTCTAATGAATTTCTTGGATAAGGTTAGTCCACTTGAGTGAGTACCAAAAATACCACCATGAACTTCTTGTAAAGCCTTATTAGATTTGTCATGTTCAAGATATTGAAGTAAAGTACCATCAAGACCATGATGATAGAGAGTGTCAGTGATAAGGGTATAGCGAGAAGATTGTCAGATAAAGTTGTGCTTTTGGTTACGAGATAAGTCAAGTGGTAAGATGTCATCTTTTAGGTAGGAATAAATCTTGCCATACCAAGGTGAATCGGATCCTACTAAGTGGAAAATGATTTGGCTTTCAGGAGTGTCATAGGCAGGCGTAAATGATTGTTCCACCAGAAATTCGTAGTGAGCCCGAGTTTCTGGGAGTTGTAACAATGAAGCGATTGTGGCCACAATGTCAACTGCCTTGTTATCAAGCCTTGGAGTTTGTATGAACTTGATGCCTACAAAGTATTTCTTGAAATCATCAACCATTTTCTTGTATGACAATAATTTGTCATCTTTAGTCTGATAGTCATCATTGATCTGGTTAATGACTAACTATGAGTCACCGTAGACTTTTAATTCTGTGATTCTCCATTCCAATGCTATTTTGAGTCTAGTGATTAAAGCTTCATATTTGGCTGTGTTATTAGTGCATGGAAACATTAACCGATATGACTGAGGAATGGTATTTCCTTGAGGGGTGACAAAGAGTATGCCTACCCCCAATCCATGTAGAGTAAATGAGCCATCAAAATATAATGACCAAGGTTTCTTTGACTCTTCCATGAAGACATCATCATCTAGAAATTCAATGTGCATGGGATGTTCTGCTTGTAGGGGTGCTTCAGCCAGTTGGTCAGCGATAACTTGTCCTTTGATTGCTTTGCAATCAATATAATGGATATTGAACTCACTTAATATCATGACCCATTTTGCTAATCATCTTGTTAATGTGGCCTTGCTTAATAGATATTTGAGTGGATCAATCTTTGCAACATGATTGATTGTATGAGTTAACATGTAGTGGAGAAACTTCTATGAGGCAAAGACCATAGCTAGGCAAGCCTTCTCGATGAAAGTGTAGTTGAGTTCATGACTTGTTAATGTTCGGCTAATATAATAGATTGCATGTTCTTTTCCTGTAGAGTCTTCTTGTGCTAACAATGCCCCCAAAGATGTCTCTGTGGCAGCAATGTATAATATGAGTGGTTTGTCTAGATTTGGTGGTATCAAAATTGGTGGGTTCATTAAGTACTGCTTGATTTGTTGAAAGGCCATTTCACACTTATCATCCCATTTGAATGGAACATTATTGTGTAGTAGATGTGTGAAAGGTAGGAGTTTATCTACTAGTTGTACAATGAATCTTTGTATAGATTGCAGTCATCCCTGTAGTGACCTCAACTGACTATTATTCCTTGGTGGAGGCATTTCCATGATTGCTTGTACCTTGGCAGGATCTAATTCAATTCCTTTTGCTAAAACTATGTATCCTAAGAGTTTTCTAGATGTGACTCTGAAAACACATTTCTTAGAGTTGAGGTGAACTTTGAACTTTTCCAACCTTGCAAATATTTTGGATAATATCTCAAGATGTCCTTCTCTTTTGTATGATTTTGCTAGTATGTCATTGACATAATCTTCCATGAATGTGTGCATCATGTCATGAAAAATTGTAGTCATAGCTCTTTGATATGTAGCCCCAACATTCTTTAAACCGAAAGGCATGACGTCCCAACAGTAAGTCCCCCAAGGACATGTGAAAGTTGTTTTGTCCTGGTCTTCAGGTGCAATCTTGATTTGCTTATAACCAAAAAAACCATCCATTAGTGAATAAATGGAATGGATAGCCATCAAATCAACTATAGTATCAATGCTTGGAAGAGGAAAATCATCCTTAGGACATGCCTTATTAAGATCTCTGAAATCTATGCACACTCGAACACTTTTGTTAGGTTTGGATATAGGAACAATGTTGGAGATCCATTCTGCATAGTCAATTGATCTTATAAATCCCACATCGAGGAGTTTCTTAAGTTCTTCTTTAACTAGTAGTGCCACATGAGGATGCATCTTTCTAAGTTTTTGTTTCACAGGTTTTTCTCCTAGTTTAATGGACAAGTGATGCATTATAAGATCTGGATCAAGACTTGGCATGTCTGCATAAGACCAGGAAAAGTTGACTTGATTTGCTCTAAGAAATTCCATGAACTCAGGTACTTCTTTATCTGCCATTGATGCAGCTAACTGTAGGATCCTCGGTTTCTCTATAGTTTCAAGATTAACTGCTTTTGAAGGTTCAATCAAAATAGGTGATCACTCATGATAGTGCTCTAGGAGAGTGTCAAACATCCCATCATCTGGTGCCTTAAAAAGGTTTTAACCATCTGATACGCTCTTTGTTTTATCTTTTGTTTGATCTAATACTACCAGATTCTGGTTTTCACCATTAGATATTTCTTTTTGGTTTTTATTTTTGCAGCTAGGAAACTTGAAACTCTCCTGACTAAGGATCTTATGCTGAAAATCACTAGTGGAAAAATCATTTACATCATCTGTGGAAAGGAAATTTATGATAGATTCATCAGTTGGAAACATAGGTATATCAAGATGTTCAGATATATCCTAATCAATGAGATCGAGACGTATCAGTGGTAGCGGGTCATTAGGTTGCGTGAAATTGGCTATGGTTATGGTCATAACAGAGGTGTCTATAGGTTCTAAGGTATGAGGTAGATCAATGATGGTATTGTCCTCACGATAATATTGTTTGATTAAATCTGACTCTGTATCACTAGAATCATAGTTGTGTTGTAGTTCAAATTCATGTGGTTGGGTCCCTGAACCTTCTCCTTTGATTAGAGTAGGTGTATACTTGTGTATCACATCAACCTGTTTATCCCTCCAGAATTCATCATTATGGATGGTATCCCATTCGTATTCTCCAAAGTCTGTGTCAGAGTTATTATCGATGAAATTATGAATTGCTGTCAAGCATGCTTCCCTTGGATCAGAATTTTCTTGCAATGTGACTACAATATCATTCAATTGTTTGGATGTTATTTCTTTCGAGCTAGTATCATAGCCTAGTCTTGTTTTATCTTTTGCAGCAAGTCCTGGAGGATCAATCGGCTCAACTACTCCTCTTTTTTTTTTTCTGATAGGACCATTACCCTCATAGCCCATATTTTGCATGATTGAATATCCCTTACCATATTTCTCAGTTGTTAACTTGATATTAAGAATTGATTCATCTTCATCTTCATCTCTATAGAGCCATTTTAGCATTTCGCTATCCTCAAGATCTTCCATCAGAAATTTCTCTTTGATAAATTGTCCATTGAACTTTGTGATTGGTTCTATCATTGATTGTGTTGATGTTGATGCTATAGATGTCTGATGTTGTGTGATAGAAGGTTGTCCATGTGACTGAGGTGATGTAGGAATATTAGCTAGACAAAGAGAATATTCTCCTACTCCATTATCTTTGAATCGTAGTTTTTTGTCAAAGGTTTTGGTTAGTTGACTGATTTGTGTATCAACTTTTGGAGAAGTGCTAGTAGTCACTTCTCGATTGTTAGGAACCAAAGTGTCTTGACTAGGTTTGATGGTAGCACAAGTTTGACTGTGAGAATTATCAGCTGATATCGTGATCTCCTATCCATCATAAGGAAACTTAAAACATTGATGATATGTAGATGGTACAGCTTGCATGTCATGGATCCAAGGACGACCCAACAATATGTTGTATGTGAGATCATGGTCTAATACTTGACAGAAAGTATTTTTGATAACAGGTCCCACTCTGATTGGTAGCATGATTAAACCTTTGGATGATCTTTCCTCATCATCATAGGCTTTAATGGTAATCTTTCTTCTAGGATCAATGGAATCCTCAGAAAATCCTAAAGCCCGAATCAATTTCATGGTACATATGTTCAAACCAGCACCTCCATCTATTAGAACTCATCTGACACGAAACTTGTGGACCATTACTTCTAAGTATAATGATGAATCATGGGGATGTGTCATGGAAACATCATCTTTTTCAAAGAATGAAAGGAATGTGGGTGAGGATAAATGTCCCACCATGGCTTGAAATTGATCCACATTTAGATCATTGGATATAGTTGTTTCAATGAAGGCTTTGTCCAAAATTTCCTTATGCGCTAGGGAAATCTTTAGAAGTTCCAAGATAGAGATCTGGGCAGAAGTTTTTCCAAGTTGATTGATTAAATCATATTGATGTGGAGGCAGTGGCACAATGGATTTTGAAGGAGCACCTTTTAGGACAACTTTAGCTTGTGCCCTTGTTGTTACCTTAACTTCTCGATATTCTGCTTTCTCTTTGACTTTTATAACATTAATCTGTTCGTCATCAATGTAGATATGATTGATTATATGTTCATCGATATGATTCACATTCTTTTCAGAAGACTCACCCTTTTGATAGTTGGGTAAATGATTTTGAAATTCTTGGTGGTCTTCGTTTGATTATTGATTCCCTTCTATTGTGACAATGTCTTTGTCGATTAAATCTTGAATAGCATTCTTCAAGGCTTGGCAATTATTCGTACGATGGCCTTTACATCTATGATATTCACAATAGTATGCATCATTCCATGATGGTGGCTTCACACTAGGTTTGAAGTTACGTTGAGGCAGTAGGGTAATAATGTTCTTTGCCATCAAGTCTTTAAGGGAAGATTCCAAAGATTGCCCTAATGGAGTAAAATTTCTTCTGTTGGAGAAGAATGAAGATCGTTGTGGATTCGTGTTTGATGTATTTCCTAAAGTGTTGTTATTTTTTTTCCACGATACCCTTGATTGTTGGTATTATTCTAATTTGGGACAAAAGTTGGATTTTGGTTATTCCTTAGAGGAGGAGGAGTGTTTCCCTAATTCATAACCGAGTTGACATTGTTGTAGTTGTTGTTGTGAGGAACACTAAGAACAACTGGCTTAGGTGAGACATGATGTGCATCTACAACACCATCATTCACCACATTCTTGTTGCAAGTCCAAAATTTTGATTTGTCATTGTGGTGATTTGATGAGCTAGGATTGTCTCTATCAAGTTTGATTATCCATCTCTAGATTAATGCATTTTCAATTGTGATTGCATTTTCAATCATTTTCTGAAAAGAGGGAGGACAATGAATATTTAGACGATAACTCATCTCTTGATCCAAGCTATTTATGAAGGTAGTGATCTTTTCCTTTTCAGGAACATGACGTGGATATCTAGCGAACAATCTTCTCTATCTCTAAAGAAATGTGATGAACGGTTCACCAGGTTTTTGTTTAGCCTTGCATAGATCAATCATTGTGATTTGGTGTTGTATGTTATAGAAATATTGAGAGATGAACTCGTTGATCAATTCCTCAAATATTTTGATAGGCGGTGTAATTTTTGATAAACATTCCATAGATTGGCCTCCAAGACTTCGTGGGAACAAACACATTAAGTATGTATCCTCATGAGCGAATTCTAAAGTCATGTTTCAAAAGTCTCTAATATGGTCGTGGGGATCCAATTTTCCATTATAACGATCAAACTTTGGAATTTCACAATGCTTAGGAAACGAAATCATGTTGAGACGTCGATCAAAAGGATATGGAAAAATATCATCAAGAGCATATGTCTTTGTTGTGGCTCCCCCTTCTAGATCATTAATTTTCCCTTCTAATGTTTTAACATGTTGAGTCAAGACACTAAGACTAGATAAGGTTGTTTCATCAGGATTACTCTTTATTTTCTCAGTGTTAAAGTCATGAGGTAGTTTAGCTCCTTTGTTGGCTAGAAACAAGAAATATTTTTGTTTGTCTCATTCTACGATCCTTTCTACTACTCTGAGAAATTTAGGATCTTGTTCAGCTTATTTAAGATGGCGTTCTTCTTGTTGTTCATCCTCACTATCCTCAGGGGTTTTTCTCATTTATTTTTCAGAAGTAAACGGATTCTTTTCTCCTTCAGTCATGTTGTCCTCAAAGAGGGGATTTCAACTAACACTATAAAGGGGATCACTATATTCACCTTCTTCTTGAGTTGTTGATGTATTCTCTTCTTGTTGAATATCTTCCTTTAGTTTATTGTATTGTGATCATGTAAAAACAGGCATATGATTTCAAGATATTCTCCTAAACTTAGATCATAATTTGATGAGTGCAATTAATGATGATGTTTTAATTTGATAAGATGAAAATCTTATGATATGATCAAAACTATGTTTCCAACTTCGTGGTTGTGGATTCCAATGATAAAGGATGTCAAAATCTTGTTGGGAGAAGTTGAACCAAGAATTTAGAAGTTTGTGATGGGAGGTGCACTTGTAAGATTTGATCCTTGTTTTCGAAGAATGGTCAATATATCAAATAGCCTATTTCAACTCACTGAAGTATTTGACTAGGATGTGTCGAATATTCAATAGAAGGTTGTGGTATATAGTTGAAATCAAGAGAATGATTGTGATTATGTCGTTGGGAGAGGGCTCTTCTTTGAAAATAGGATCATGAATCTAGAGGGTCCACAACGTATTCGTCAGTAAATCCTCTAACAAAATCTTGGTATCTATGGAGAAACTTGCAATAATGGAGCAAGACATGTCGACTCTTGTATAAAAAATTCCTTTGTTGTAAGATTTTCTTGTAACTTAGAGGTTTCTTGGGTTTCCTAATCCTATTGGCAATTGACTTCTTGACAAACTTGGTAGATTTCCACTCCCTAAGCATGAGAGAAAATCTTGATATGCTATAAACTCAGATTTGTCAAAAATAATGATTCAGGAAAAATGACAGATGAGTTTTTATGTTGCCTATATGCACTTCAAAAATAGAGATATGCACTAGAGAAAAGGTCAAATGTGCTTCAATATGTCCCAAATGTGCTACTCTGTATCCTATATGCACTGCATAAGAAATGTTTTTGATAGTGACCAAAAAGTTTTGTTTTCAGAATGGCCAATGTATGCGCTAAAAGACTCAATGTGCTAAAACAGACCCTAAAAGCACTGATTTAACTAGTGAATGCACTTGAATAGACCTTATATGCGCCAGAATATACCCTAGATGTGCTAAAACAATTTCTCCAAGGTAAATTTCTGAACAGTTTATGAGCAATTTCAGCTAAAATTTGGCATGTTCATTTTGGATGATCTTTTATCTGAAATAGTGTGATTGAAAACACAAAAAACACTCTGAAAACAACTATTTTTTAAATCCTATACTAAAAATCAAGTGTATTTTTCAAAAATGTTCTTCAAAAAGTGTTTTCATATGTTTTACACATGACAGAAAATTCAAGTAGACTCACTCTTAGTACTTAGGTAGGTCATCATAATAATCAACAACCCACATCTTAGAACTGCATCGACTCACACAGCCGTGTCACCCTCGAAGGGGCACCCATTTTTTTTTCTTTTCTAGGCACATACTCAAAGTGACAGAAGTGAATACAGGATCCCCTAAGGAAATAGTCCTTGGCAGTTATATGGTGAGTATCTTGGGGGAAGATTCTTCCCTCCCCTTGCATTGTGATTATTATGATCAGAAACTGACTTTGGCTAGATACTACACTAGGTTCATAGTAAGGGTTTTCATTCGGTGCGGCAATAATAAACTCCCTCAAGAGACCTCCCAACCTTTAGAACAAAGGCTTTGGGGATGGTTATCTTGCACACTACTGGCAAAAGAGGATTTCTCCTGATTTTCTTTAAATTTTATAGTGGGGCGGAATAGCCTGGCTTTGGCTTGAACCCACTTGAGTCATTCCTCTTGGGTGAGTACTTTTTACCACAAGAGCAGGCCCTCTATAGGATGTAATAAAGTAGTAAAATTGCATGAATGTAAAAGGAAAGTTTGGTATTCTGGTCACCCAGTTAAGGGGAGAGCGTAGACCTATTGCCACTAGCACAGTAGACAATGTTATTTTTAAAACCCAAATCACAATGATCTAAACTATGTGAAGATGTTGCTTCACAAAAAGCATGGGATTCATTTTAACCATAGAATCAATGTGTGGTGACTATCCTAGATTGCTTTATTTTAAATCCATGTTATCCTAGGGTTGCTTCCTTTTAAATCCAGCTGTGACTATCCTAGATTGGTTCTTTTTAAGCCAGAAAAAGGTTCTGTTTGCGGAATCAGACTCAAACCTGTTTAGTTACAACCCGTATGCACCAAAAGATCCCCTGTATGCTTAACAAAAACTAGTTAATGCACCAAAATAGATTGTAAATGCGCTACAAAAAGTCCCAAATGCGCTACAAAAACTCCTAAATGCGCTAAAACAGAATGCAGCTAAATTTCTTTTTTTGTTTTTCAAAATTTTTTAACAAACTAAGTCAAGTATATGCACCATTTTGTCCTATAAATGCGCTGAAACAGTTCCTAGATGCGTCGAAGTACCTGCAGAAGCGCTGAAAGAAACCACTGATGCGCTTAAAAAAATCTGCGGATGCGCTTCAAAAATTGTCAGATGCATTAAAACAGAAAATTTTGTCAAAATTCTGAATTCCAGAATGCAAAATCCTGTCAAAAAACCTGCAGATAAATATTAAAAATGAGGCAAGGCCCCACGGTGGGCACCAATAATGTGTGGTCAATTTTGTAATCATTAAATATGTAAAAACAAATGAATCAAACACACCAATAAGACATTATATCAAAAATAGAATATGAAAATAATAAAGATTGCAAACTCAATATCTTGTTGTCAATGTCGTCCTATCATCATCTATCTCTAGTATTTCCATTGATTCCAGCTAGCTCTCAGATTGTATGCTAGGCTCAATGAACAGTCTTCCCAAAGAACGAGATTGAATATGAAATGCATGTAATGCTAAGCTAAGACTTGATTATTCTAAAACCCGATTGCTAAGATGACAAATTATAATGATGCTATGAATAATAAAACTATAATGATAATGCTAGAATGCTAGAATGCTACAATGCAATTAATCTCTAATTCATCTATTGTGTGTTGTGTCCCCCTTGCTTGGATTGGAAGTGCTATTTATAGAGTTTTTGAAAGCTTTTGATTGGCTGATATGATCAATGATTGTGAAAATTCCTGGAAGATCGAATAGTTAAGAATGGATAAGACTGAAGAAAAATAGAAGAAAACGGAAAGCAAGATTTTTGTTTTCTTTTCTATAAAAAGGTAAGATAAGATGATAAAGATGATTTGTAAATAAAATTATCTTTTGTGAGATTATGGAAAGATTTTGAAGAAGATAAATAATGAATCATAAAATTCAATTATTTATTTATGGGTGACACAAAGATTCTTCATAAAAATAGAATATTTACCCTACATTTGAAGAATAATGGAAGATTTCATAATTTTGAAAAGATATGGAAGATATTTAATTAAACTTTTAATAAATGGTATGTAAATGAAATTAATTAAATGAGATATTTAATTAACTAGAAGAAATATTTGAAAAGAAATATTTAAATTTAATTAAATAAAAAAGACTTAATTAAATTCAAAAAGTGATAATTAATTAAAATAAATAAAATGTATTCATTTAATTAATCAAGTAGACATATGAATGTGAAATAATTAAATAAAAATTGATTTATTTAATTATCATAGAAGAATAAATTGAATGAACAATATAATTAAATTAATTAAATTTAATCATATGTAGAAGACTTTAGAGAAATTAATTAAATAATAAATATTTAATTAAATTCCATGATTAATCAGATATGACCAATTTTATGCATTTACACTTTTAAATGTTAATTGCACTTGTATTATCATAAAAAATAGAAATGGGATCATCATATAGCACTTTGATATCTTTCAATGTCTGTTTCATCCATAGAACTTGTGTATAGCAAGATGCAATAGAAATATACTTAGCTTCAATAGTAGACAAAGAGACTGAATCTTTCTTTTTACTCGACCATGCCACCAATTTGCATCTAAGAAAGAATGCACCACCACTTGTACTTTTTCTATCATCTACACATCCAACCCAATTTGCATATGTATAGGAAATAAGTGCAAAATCAATATCTTTAGGATACCACAATCCATAATCTGGAGTGCCATTCAAATATTTGAAAATTCTTTTAATAGTAGCAACATGAGTTTCCTTAGGGTCCTCTTGAAATCAATCCACAAGACAAAAAATGTGCATGATATTTGGTCTAGTAGCAATCAAATACAATAGTCTTCCAATCATAGATCTATACTTACTCTAATCAACCCTAGGTGAATCATCATCTTTACCCAATTTTCAGCCAGTCACCATAGGAGAACTTACTGATTTGGAACCATCCATCCCAAACTTCTTCAACATCTCTCTCACATGCTTAGACTGTAAAATGAAAATTCCTTTCTTTGTTTGGTTAATTTGTAGTCCAAGAAAGAAATTCATCTCTCCGAACATAAACATTTCAAATTATTTTTGCATTGTGCTTCCGTAAACCTATTGCACATATTTTCATTTCCTCCAAAGATAATTTCATCAACATACACTACTACAATCAATATTTTTTCATTTTCAATCTTAAATTACATATTACTATCTGCAGTACCTTTGTTAAAACGTTGTTGAATCAAATACCTATCTAGCCTCACATACCAAGCTCTAGGAGCTTGCTTCAACCCATATAAAGCTTTCTTCAATCTACACATCATATCTAGTTGATTTGTCAACTGAAATCCTTTTGGTTGTTCCATATAAACTTCTTCTTCTAGCTCACCATTCAAAAATTCTGACTTGACATCCATCTGATAGACCTTAAATTCTTTATGAGCAGCGAATTCCAAGAACATCCTTATAGCTTCCATTCTTTCTACTGGAGCAAAATTTTCATGAAAATCTATTCCTTCTACTTGTGAGTACCCTTTACACACAAGCCTTGCTTTGTTTCTAACAACTTCTCCATTCTCATTCAACTTATTTTTGAATACCTACTTCGATCCAATGATGTTTTTATTTGCCAGTCTTGGGACTGATTCCCAACTTTGATTCTTCTCAATCTACATAATTTCTTCTTTCATTGTTTTCTTCTAAGTTTAATCTTTACAAGCTTCACTTACAGTCTTCAGTTCAATCTCATAAAGTAAACATAGATTCACTTTAGCAACAGCTCTACTTCTAGTCAACACACCTTTTTTCTTGTCTCCAATAATCTCACTTTTTGAATGATTCTTTTGTACATATTTTGGTGTCTTAGGGGACATCATTGGATCATCTTTTTTTTCATTCTATTCATCTTGCTTCCCTTGCTCATCTTTTTCCTTTTCTTCCACATTATCTTCTATTCTTACACAATTAGGCTCATCACATACATATCCATCAATGTCGATAGAATTCTTTATTGTCTCATCAACCTTGACATTAGAAATTTCTATAATATTTCTCAGTCTTTTATTGAAACATTTGTATGCCATACTATTAGTAGAATATCTTGTTGGATGTTGTGGTTGCATTGATGATATGTGGTTTTCATTGATGTCAACACTATTAGCATAAATGTATTTGAAGTTGTATATGTCGAGGATATTGAGAAAATTGTAATAAATGAGTTCCAGGTTGTCAGTGGTGAAGTGAAGTTCAATATGGTAGTTATTTTAGTACATTGTTGATTAGAAGTTGTGGAATAAAGGGTTTGTTGCTGAGTGTATCTAGTTTATCCACACCAATTTTCAGAGATCTGCATGAAGATTTGATCGAGTTATGAAGATTTCCATTGAGATAGTTTTTATGTTTCTTCAGTTGGTGTTCCTAATTGAAGTCGATGCTATTTTAGTTATTTTAGTTGTTTCGAATGCTTCTCTTGTGATTCTTGATGATTTTGGATGTTTCTAGATTGTTCTCTATCTTTGTTGCACGTTTGCACTAATCATTATGATCATGGTTGGCAATTTTCTCTTGCGTGTTCATGTTTTTCTTGTTCGTGGCTAACACAATGTTTGTAGCGTGTTGTGGATCTTCAAGGAGAAATTATGTGAAGTGTCTTCATGTTGGAGATGTTGATTTGGGTCCTCACTAAGTTGTGGCTGACCTTGGTTGATTCACATTGATAATCTTTAATGTTTTGGGCTGACAATTTATATTCATTTTATTATTTCTTTGTGGCTGACTTGTAGCAATGAAATTTCATGTTGTGGATATATAAGTGTGATTTTTTATTCAAATTTAAGTTTGAAAAATTTGTGCTTCTATGTGTGTGTGCAAATTATGTTCTAAATCATTTGAAGGTAGAGCAGAGTGTGAAGAATTGTGAAGAAGTGTGAAGAAGAGTGAAGAAGAGTGAAGAAGTATTCGTGTGCTTAATTGGAACTGTAATCAGGCATTAGAAGATGCTATTTTCTTAGTTCAAAATCTGAATGGCTTTAATCTGAATCTCTTTGTAAGAAAGTGTGTCTTCCTTTGTAATTGAGAAGTGAGCTCTAGGCAGTGTTCCTGAATACATGTGCATTCCCAATATTTCATTTTCATTATACTTTTAATAGGGTATAATCTTATGAACTGACCTCCACCGTTGTTTTTCCCCTAATAGGGTTTCCAAGTAAAAAATCTTGGTGTTATATGTGTTTCTGATGTGTTGATGATTTATGTTTTCATGGTTAATAATCAGATCAGAGAATAAGGTTAATAAGTTGAATAATTTTTGAATTTCTATGACAATTGATTCACCCCCACTCTCAGTTGTCTACCCTTGTATTGCCAACTATTGGTATCAGAGCAAGTTCCTTGGAAGAAGTTTAACAACTTAAGGTGATCTAGGATGACAAGTTACAAGAAGGATAGTCTGAGAATCGATGGAACAAATTATTCTTTGTGGAAGACTTGAATGGAGTGCCATCTGAGATGCATTGGTGAACCCTACTGGAGCATTACAAGTAATATGCATATTATTCCACAAAATGGTCCTGCTACTTTTGCTAAGATCAAAGATGTTGAGTATAATATCCAGGTTAATGAAGCTTTGTTGAGTGCTTTGACTAATTCTGAGATGACAAATGTTATGGATCTAAAGACTGCTTATGAGATCTAGAAAAATTTGGAAACCTTGTATGAAGGTGATGCTAATGTGAAGATTGCTAAGTTGCAAAGTTTGAAAGGGAAATATGAAAGGTTGAGAATGGGTGATGATGAGAACATTAATACTTTTATGCAAAGAGTGAATGAACTTGTGTGTGGTATTAGATGTGCTGGTGGAAAGATAGATGAATCTGAGATCGTTGCTAAAGTGCTTAGATCCCTACCTAATTCTTATAAAGTCAAATCTAGTGCTATTGGAGAGCTCTGGACTGTAACAAACATAACCAGAGATACATTGGTTGGTAAGATGACTACTTTTGAGTTGAGCGAATTTGGTGATGCCCTTCCTAAGGTTGAATATGCATTTAAGCCTAATTATTCTAGAAGAGATAGACAAAGATATGATCCGAGTTAGAGTTCATCTAGAAAGGCATTCAAGTATGAGGATGAAATCAGACAGATTGAAGAATAAGAAAGAGAGCTAGAAGATCTAGAAGCACTTATTGTCAAAAGAGTACTGAGAGGAAAAGGTAAGCATGAATGAAAATTACCTCTTATATGCTTTTCTTGCAATAAGATAGGTCATTTTGCATTAAGGTGTCTGGAAAGAGCTGTTAAACCAAGACATAACAAGCCTAGATTTTAGAAGAAGTGTTACTATGTTTCTAATGAAGGCATGATACATGATGAATTTGATAAAGGAAATAGAAGAGATGATGAATGGGTATTTATTTCTATCAAGGAAAATAATCATGTATCTATTGAATCTGTTGGTTGTACAAATATGGAGAAAGCCCTGGCTGCTTGAGTTGAAGAAAAATATGAATGGGTAATTGATAGTGGATGTTCACATCATATGACAGGAGACAAAAGTAAGCTTGTAAGCTTGGAAAAGTATGATAGTGGTGTTGTGAGATTTGGTGATAATAATGTTGTCAAACAACTTGCACCCGAATGCTTGAATAATTAAATTCAGCAATTTGTTGAAACATTAGATCAAAATTAGGTTGTGGGTGACCTATAACGAAATTGAACCTCTGGATTCTAGGCCAGCTTCCTATATGATTCCCAAATTAATAACTGGTAACTTACTAGGAAAAAGGATAGAAGAACTATTGCTAAATGCAAGAAAACTATAAATTGAAGGTGATGCACCTAATTGATAAAGATCTACAATTTGATTCACAATAAACCTCAGAAAACTTTCCAAACAAGTCAATTTTTACAGTTTCACCACAAAAATTGATTCTAAGGAAGGCTTGAATAAATCATCTTTGAAGGAAAACAAGGTTTTCACAACAAAGAAGAAAATTATTCATTTACACAAACTTAGACCTGTGATTTTAACTATTTGAATGCATGCAAATATAAATGAGACAAAGATTTTAAAGGTTCTGATATTTAAACACAATAAAACTTCATCAAATCATTCATAAAGACAACCAAATGACAAGGCAGACTTTGATTTCACTACAATTTGAAGGAATCTTTGCAAAAAGACACAAGTAAACCTGTAAAAACTACTGCAAATATCTATAGAACTTTCAAAACTGAGTTACAAGACAATTCACTTTGTAGAATGCAAAGGCTGAATAACAAGAACTAAAATGAAAAAGATAAACTTTTTCAATATATACAATGAGAATTCACTTCAAAGTGCATGAACATGAAACTGAAAGTCAATTTCAGTGAGAAAGTGATAACTCCAAGGTGAAATCCGAGCAGAAGCAAAAATCATTGAAAATAAGGTTCAAACTCATGCAAAAATGAGTGAACTCAATCTCGAACTCCCAGTCATAAAGCATGCAACTGATCTGTAACTCAAACTAAACTAGAAATCTATGAATGTGAGCCAAAACATGTGAAAATCCTCCTTTCTTTAATCAATTTTCCCATGATAACTCAAAATCCATTCTTGCATGACAAATCTTCAGTTGAGTCTGATATGAAACTGAAGTAAAGTAGTAACTCAGCTTTACATAACATTCTTTATTTGCATTTTAAGATGATGAATTAATTAAATAATTTATAATGCATCATTTAATTAATTCATTTACATTATTTAATGCAAATCAGTTTGAAGAATAAAGCTAATTTAGCCAAGTATATTTCTCCATCTCATATGTCATACTTAGCTTATATTTTTAAAATATGCAAGCTCCACTAAATCATCATTGGAAATCACCATCATTAGCTCATGTTTTTCTCTTTTTACTAAATAAACACCATCCAACAATGCACATTATACTTTGCATTATTGTTAACTTCTCACCATAATTAACTATCATCAACAAGCATAAAAGGTCAACCACACTTGGCATATCTTGGTCAATAATTTAATACCCTCCCATAATATTTAGCACAAAGCTCATTATTTGATAAGGCCGACCATACTTTTGCTAGGCTCATTGACTTAAAATTCATGGCCATGGGGAAAGACATAATTATTTACAAAATTATTTTTTCAAAGCCAAAAGATAGTCAAAAAAATAACCATAAGAAATAAGGAACCCTAAAAATCATTATGTTTTTCTGACTTTGGAGAAGCTTCATGAAGAATCTATCGGCCGCCATGGAGTAGGGTTTGAAGTTCTGAGAGCCATTTTGAAGCTCAAACCACGTTCTTTATGCTCTTTTCTGACGATTGACATGTCAACCCTGCAGGAGAAGCATGGTAAGTCTTCTTTTAGACATAAATCTGGACTTCCTTTCTAATTTCAAAGCTATTTTCTGGTTCATTGGCCACAGCCATGGCCATATTCTGATATACCTTTTACTCACTTCTTCCCCTGTTAATATTGCCATGTATTCTTGCCGACATGAGAGTTTTTCTTGAAGCTTATCACCGCGGGCTTTGAGTGTATTCTCACATAGATTTTGAAGAGACTTCTGGAACCTGAGTAAGTCTTGAACTATCTATGATTTGCATTCCTATTTCATTGTGAAAAGGCTTGATTTTGAGGTAATTTAAATGCTCAATAATAAAAATTTCATCTCTCCATTCCTTTATGAAGGAAATAAAAGAATCTCTACTTCATAGAAGTCACAGCTGTAACAGATATTCTATATTTTTGTGTTAAACTCTCTGTGCATTGAGGCTGAGATTATCACTTCTCTCATCTGGGTATTATGTGTTTGAATGAAAAAATAAAAGAAACCCTAGGGTTGACTTTTCTTACACATGACCAAACTGTAGCATAAAATCTTGATTTACCTATATTTACCCTTGCATTTGATACTTAACTTTTGTCATTTCTTAGAAAGAATGAACATGGTTCCTTTCCATTCATGCAAAAACCTTAAGGGTTTAGTTTCTTTGTCATGGCCACCATAACATTTATCAGAAATTTCTGTGTAACCTTTCATGCTTGAAATTCTATAAATTCTTCCATGGGTTGCCTTTCTGACTCTTGGCCATGGTCTAAGCAGTCTTCATCTGGGTATTCACAATTTATTGCAACTTTTAAATATGCTATCTCTTGAAAACTATCTCTTGAAAATAACAAGTCGGGGACAATACTTTACTCCATGATTGCTCCCATCTAGAAATGCTATTATTATTGTAGATACATCATTTATTCCTAAGAGCACACTTGTTGTTGCAACACTGTTATTGATGCTCTTCATCACACTGTCACACTATATTGTTATCTTTTCAAGTACTTAATTTCTACTCCAATAATGACTATCAGTGTCATGTTCTTTTTTTTTAGAGATATGCATCTGTTACTTGTCACTGAAAATTAATGGATTTCCTTTGAGATTTTGACAATTCAAATTTTTTTACTTTTACCAGTGTATCAACATTCTATTCATGACTGTCCTTAACATTGTGACTCCATTGTTCCTTGTATAATGATCTTGACATCTTTTGAGTATCTTCTAAGGTATGGCAATGTGTTGTTCATTTAATGATAGTTGTTGCTCATTCTCCATGACTGCACTGTTATAAATCTATACTTTGATGTTGCTATAGATTACCTCTATTAAGTCTTCATATTTGATGTCTCGCTTTTGATTTAATGCCATTACATTAATTTGGTTACTATCTCTTTTTTATTATGATGCTGAGAATTCACTACTACCCTACTGCTTTGATCTGGCACTTGTAATATGTATGCCTATTTTATAAATGATGATGCTTCATTGTGCATATTAAAATTCCACTGTACTTCATATATATCTTCCGTTATTGCTCTGTATCTTACTAGCATGTTGATGACTTGTAACAGTTGTGACTATCATTTTCTATTAAATCCATGTCATGGATATTGTTAAATCTGAACTTTCTCTTAGCTCTATTAGTAGCAGTTGAATGCTTATCTTTCCAGACTCATGACTTAATAAACTACATATAGCAATATGGTGAAGGAATTACCCTATAGCATGATCCTTCTTCCTTACTGCGAGCATATGAAACTTTGAAAATAATACAAAAGGTTGTCTTCAAAATCTGCAATCTCTCTTTTATTAGCAATTATTGAGAGAGTTCACTGAGTTCTTGTCTTCAAAACTGCCCTTTGCCATTTAAACTAGCTATCCTTCTAAATGACTGCTCTTTTATGATAATGCTCTGTTTCTCAAAGTCTCTTTCAAACTACGTATGAATCTTGTGTTGCTAGAAACAATTTTAAATGATTGATACTCTATTCTCCCTTTAGTATAAAGGGACTCAATACCTTACTGAAAAAGTGACTGCAAGATAGAGTTAAAACAAAGATAACAAATGAAATATGGCTACTTTATGAATCTCTTCTTGGTTACAACAACTTTTCTTAATGATTGTAATTGATATCGATGACTCTCATGTGTAATTAGAGAGCATCCTTCTGATATGTTGAACTCTACCCTTGTGGGAGCCCGTTTTGCTCCACATATCTGATAAAATAATCACAAACATGATGAACCTATTCCTGCACATTGAAACAAACAAGTTAGTCAAAATAATCAAAGTTGAAAGCTTCCATTGAGTTATGTTTTTTCTTGATTGTCAACCTTTCATCTGGTGAATTCTTGATTTAATGCAAATTACATTCCTGTTGGTAGCATAGGCATAAGGTAGAATGTAATTCATCATTGCTTATAGTATAACTCTAACGCCATTTCCTTTACAATCTTGCAGATTCATGGAGCGAGGAAACGAGGCTATAGCAGCTTGGAGACATGACGACTGAAGACACCAAAAAAAGTGATTCATCATTATAGGCAATCATTGTAGTGTAGTTTGTCCTTGAATTTTGTATTCATCATTTGATTGTCATAATCAAACTCAGTTACTCTTGTGGCTTGTGCGAGATTCAGTATTTTTACAAAATGAATAAAAAGAATTATTATGCAAATTCTCAATTGTCTGTTTCAAATGCTTGCACAATAAAACTATGATTTAGATGTAAATTGATCTCTATGATGATCAATGAATACTTAAATCAGAAAAACATGAAAATTTATGTACCTATCAATGATAAATTTGATTCAGCTCTACCTATTTGAGCTTGTAGTGAAAAATAGGTAACAAATTAGCGACCTCTGTGAAGTGTTTTCCTGCTAAACACAATAGACTAGTATATAACTTATCCATTGGGCATGGAGTCCAGGTTCTGTTATGTTTTAACTTAGAAAACCGTAACTCAGATTCAAAACACGCAAACTGAAAGAAACTACTGCAATTCTATTGAAGACAGAATCTGAAAAACCAGGTGCAACAACTGCACTTATTGAAAACATGACAAAACTAAAATGAAACGTGCCAGCAGGCACTTATTGAAAGAATTACTGAAACTGAAAACTGTTCTACTATGTACAGCTAAAAGCCTGATGCTTAATAACACTGTTTCAAATCAATCCTGTTGATAGGGATTGGTAGTACTTCACCATTCAACTTTGAAAGCTGAAATGCATTGTGTTCTTTCTTTTCTGTGTTAATGTATGGGCCATCCCACATGGCATCAAACTTTGTATGTTTACCAAGCCTTCTTTTGAGCTCATCCCACTTGAAAACTAAATCACCCTCATTAAAGATCCTTGCTGTTGCTTTCTTATCGAATGTCCTCTTCATTTGAGAATGATGAATTTGAAGCTTTTTGTAGGCTTCCCTTCTAGTTTCTTCCAACTCTGTTAATTGAGCAAGCCTGACTTGCATTGACTGCTCCTCAAGTAACTCAATCTCTTTATGTAACTCAAAGTTGGCAATTCAATTGAGATAGGTACTTTGGCCTCTTTTCTATAAACCAAAACATAGGGTGAAAATCTCGTTGATCATTTTAGTGTAACTCTATCAGCTCACAGGGCTAACTTGAGCTTTTCATGCCATGACCTCTGATTATCTTCAATAGTCTTCTGTATAATCTTAATTATATTCTTATTTGTTGATTTAACTTGTCCATTACCCTTGAGGTAATAATTGGATGAAGTGTTCAGATAAATAGTATGCTTTACTAACCAATCTGAAACTCTTAAACCAACAAAATCCAAAGCATTATCAGAAATAATTGAATCAGGTGTACCAAACCTAGAAACTATATCCTAATAAAAGTTTAAAACTGATGTTTAATTTGCATCCCTTAATGTGATTGCTTCAGTCCACTTTGTAAAGTAGTATGTGGCAGTTAAAATCCATCTGTGCCCAACACTTGAGGGTGGATTGATTGGACCAATAAAATTGAGTCCCCAGTTTCCAAATGGCTACTCAACCTGAATTGGATTTAGGGGCAGGGCTGCTAACTTTTTTTTTCCTACAAAAAGTGAACATTTGGCACATTTTTTGACATAAGTATGAGCATCCTTGAAAGGATCTAGCCAATAATAGCCCGCTTTCATAACTTTCAAAGTTGTAGTACGTGGTGCAAAATGACCTCCAGCTGGTCCATCATGGAATTCTTCAAGAATTCTTTCAGTCTGATCTTGATAAATACATCTAAGAAAAACACCATTGAAATCCTTCTTATAAAGAAAACCATCAATTTATGCATAAGGAATTGTTTGTAACCTGTAATATCTTCATTTAGACTTGTCTAAACCTTCTGGACAATCTCCAGTATGCAAGTAATGGATCATCTGATGGATCCAATTAGCTGGAATAGCTAGAACAACAAGTTCTTCATTATTCAGAACTATAACAACCTTTTCACTGTTGTTTTCTTCATTTTCTGCAAGTTGTTCGTACAGTCCTTTACCTCGAACAAGCTTGGTAACCTTTATGTTGATGTTATACTCCATGAATTTGGTTATCCAACCTGCTCTCTTATCATTAATGTCTTTATTCAGTAGAAACTCCTTGACTGTTGGGTGAGCTACTAGCAGATTTATCTTATTATTAGACAACATATGTCTGAATTTTTTCAGACTTCTCACTACAGCAGGTACATAATTCTCAACGAATGAATATCTTGTTTCATATTCATGCAAGACTTGACTAAATAAAGCTATGGGCCACTCCATACCTTCATTATTTTGTTGACAGAGCATTGCGGAGATGGTATCCACTCCTCTGAATGTGTACAGTATGAAATTATCTTTATCAAAATCAGGATTTATAAGAGTAGGGGCTACTACAAGTACCTCTTTAATCTGTTCAAAATTGTTCTTTCCTTCTTTTGACCAGCTGAATTGAATGTTTTTCTTCAACATGGTTGTCAATGGTTGTAATAACACTACAACATTGGGAATAAACCTCCTCACAAAGTTTATTCTGCCCAGGAAGCTCTGCAAACCCTTTTTGTGAGTGGACAACGGTAACGCTAGAATGGCTGCAATACGTTCTGGGTCAATAGAAATGCCATCTTTTGAAACAATGTAACCCAGAAGCTTACCTTCATGAACAACAAAAATACTCTTCTTTGGATTCAAAGAGATCCCATATTCTTTGCATCTCTCGAATATCTGTCTAAGATGACTAAAATGATCATCAGGAATATGTGAGAAAATAGTGATATCATCTAGGTAAACAAGAACAAGTTTATTTATCAAACCTTGGAGAGCCATATCCATCGCTCTCTGAAAGGTGGCTCCTATATTTGATAGTCCAAATGTCATCTTTCTGTAAGCCATAGTACCCCACTTGGTGGTAAAGGCTATCTTATACTGATCTTCCTCCTTAACCAAGATTTGGTTGTAACCTAAATACCCATCCAACAATGAAAACATTTCTGATCCTGAAACAATTTGCAATATTTTCTCCATTGAAGGCAGTGGATAGTGATCTTTGAGTGAAGCTCTATTTAGATCATGAAAATCAACACACAACCTTATCTCTCTGCTCTTCTTTTTGATAGGCACCAAATTTGACACCCAAGAAGTGTGCTTGATTGGAAATATTATACTACCTTCGATAAACTTGTTTAATTATGTTTTCATCAGATGTTCTAACTTTGGATTCAGGGGCCTTTGCTTCGGTCTTACCGGTTTTGTGTTAGGCTTGAGCTCAATTGTATGCTGAGCTAACTCGGGGTTAAAACCCTTTAAATCTCCATACTACCAGGAAAATATGTCATTGAATTCTTGACAAAGCAAGATAAAGGCTTGCTATTTTGCCTTTGTACAGACTTTTCCAAGCTTAAGCAGCTTGTCCTTGAAAATTTCTATTGATTCATAATGTTCCTGCTTCACTGTAATGCCTGATTTATCTCTTCTAACCTGATCATTAGTGTTGAAGATGGATTCGAGAGTCACCAAACCCTTTGGCATCTTGTTAGACTTGAGTTGTATGATCTGATCACCATATTGCTGATCAATTTTTTGTTGATTTCCAACAGAAAACTCTACTTCTTCCATTAGAAAATGAACTATCTGTTCATCACTATCAAAAATCTTCCAACTTACATTATTATCAGGTATTGAAGGTCTGACAACTACCTTCACATACTGTTGTACCTCCACACTGTGAATTTCAGTCGGAATGTCAAATTGTGACCCTAGAGTAGCAAGTTTATCAGCTTGCTTATTCTGAAGTCTAGGCACTGATTGTAGATTAAATGCATCAAACTCCTCAATTAAGTCCCAAACATGATTCTTATACAATTTCATCAAATCATTCTTTTTTAAATTCATATTTCTAACTTGATTTTCTATCAATTCTGAATCACCATACACCTGTAAGCACTTAATCTTTCTTTTTCTAGCCCATTCTAAGCCATGTATTAATGCTTCATATTCAACAACATTATTAGAACAACTGAAAGAAAATTTAAAAGCTGAATAATACCTCTCCTTCAGGTGAAATCAAAACAGCTCCTCCACCAGCACCAATTTTACTCCTAGAACCGTCAAAATATAGCTTCCAAAGATGATCAATCTACTGTACTTGTTGTTTTTCCTCCTTGACCAGATTTGAGATAATAACATCAAGTTGTTGAATCATATAAATGCCCAAACCTACTTCATCTATGAGATTGAACGGGTCAACCTCATGACTCTCGGCTGCCCACTCATCTAGATTTATGTCAAGTATGCCTTCTATAGGTACAGTGGGGTTGAGGGTCATGGATTGATCTTCCTGATCATGGAAAGCTAGGTTCACATTTATGGGATTCAGAACATAAGGTTCAATATGGTCTTTAGCTAGTGATTCTAACTTAATTGTGACTCTAGTACCATATCTGGTTCTGAAAAACATGTGTGACTAGTCTGATGACAAATAACCACCTAATTTTGCAGTGAAATCTCTAGATAAGAAAATGGAAAAATAAGGTGGGAGATCAATGATATATACATCCTCTTAAATTTGAAAGTTGAGATAGGCATGAAATGTAAGAGGCAATTTTTTAATAACTCCTACAGACTTTACAGCTGTACCATCCAACTGAACTACCCTTTTTGACAATGGTTCATACTCAAGTCCTAACTTGTCTACCAACTTTTTAGGCATAATTGAGCTGCTTGCTCCACTATCGATCATGTAGTTATGCACTATGTTATTATCAATTATTAGACTGACATAAAAAGGTGGTGGTTTTACCTCTTTAGCTGGTTGCTCCTTCTTTTGATCTGAACTATTCGTAAGAACTTTTGGCTGTTCCTTTGATGGTTCGTTAGAAATTGATATCTTAGCCAAAGCCTCCTGCAAACTTTCTTTTTTCCCAATAGGCGTAATGCATCTAACATGGTAATGCCAACAATTGTCTTTTTCATATGTTCAACGATATTGAAAGAAGAAACATTAACCTTTGACTGTGCCTTTTGAACAACAATGTCTGTTTGTGCTACTTGAGGTTGGAACTAAACTTTAGGATGCTCCTTTGATGGTCCAGCCTGCTATCTTGGTAAAATATGAACATTCTGAGTTGTTGAAGGCTGAACTCACCCCTATTGGGCTATAAAATCTTGATTTTTCTATTGAACAATAGGTTGTTTGTCTTTTTCTGCCTATTGTTTATCAGGAACAGCTTGTTGTCTCAAATCAAATGCTCTTTTCTTGGCCCTCGTATTGGCTGCAATAGAAGTGGCTGACTGATTTTGACTTTGCACGTGATTAACTCCACAAAATTCACTCCCTTGCTAGTTCATCATGGCAATGTCAAGGTCACTATGCTTCTCTTGTTCATTCTGGTGATTATTGTCTTCCTTAGTTGTTTGCTCAGAAGCAGCATAACTATTTTGCACCATAAGGGCTTGAATAATCACCCCATTCATGCAAGTAGCCTGATTATGAGGCTAATTATAGGGATAACACCATACATAATCCTGTGCTAAATTGTTTTGTATTGGCATCAGCTCCTTTGAAGAGCTAGCAATAGCTGGATTAAATGGCTGATTAGGCCTAAAGTTGAAATTCCTCTTCTGTCCCTCGTAATCAGCTTGATAAGCAGGCCTATTTTCTTGAAATGATGATTGATTAAGCCTGAAATTTTGACCTTGTTGATTTTTAAGACTTACCAAGTTGTTACTCACAATTTGTAGTAACTTGGCCATTTGCTATTGGTCATTTATTAGCTGATGTTGGGTATCTTTAAGACCATGCAAATCAGAATTTACTGGAACAACATTATTTTGTGTTGTTGTTTGGAATTCTAAGGCTGGTACAATAGGTATAGTGGCTATTGGAGGTATTTGAATGGGCATAAATAGTTGTACCTCTGGGAAAATTGGCATAGGGGGTCTTGGGGTGATTTTACCAGCTTGTAGAAGGTTGTTTTCAACTCTAATAGTGATGTCATATGCTGTTGGTAATGTTAACCCACCCATAGACTGTATCATTAAAGCAATATCACTATGCAATGATCTAAGGTAATACAGAAAAGCATGGTCAAGAGTTGGCCTTACTGTTACTAGAATTCGACTCAATGTCCTTTGAAATCTGAAATTAAAGTCTATCATCTATTCTTGTGGCGCTCTCTTAATAGCCGTCATTTGTTCAACTAGAGATAAATGATCGAACTAATCTGAAAATTGTTTGGTCAGTTTGTCTCCTAAATCATCCCATGTCAGGACGCTATTGACTGGTAAACGAGGAAACCACTGAAGCACTTTCCCCTTGAATGATGTTGCTAACAACCTCAAAGCTATGTTCTCCTGAATCACATGATGAACTCCACATAGCGAGACTATGTCTCTAATATGCTCAATGGGCGTAGTCTGATCCTCACCAGTAATAAAGGGAAAACTTTTGAGTGCTGCTACTGGTATATCATTGTGTTGAGCCATATCTAATGGGATACCCCCATTAAATGGAACAAAAGCATGTGCTCTAGCCATCAGAGCTACTATTGTTCTAAGATTTACAACTTGTACAGGTGAAACTAGTACTTTGTAACTTGGTGAAGCTGAAAATGAACTTGGTTGCCTTGCTAATGATCTGCCTATTCTTCTCGATGTGTAAACTAATGGTTCTGATATTTGAATCAGAGAAACTAATTGCTTTCTTGAAGGCTTCCCAGGTGTTCGCTTGGCTATCCTTCCTATTCTCTTTGGCGAAGACAGCTGCAAATACTCAAATGAAGAAGAACTTCTTGTCTGAATATTTCTCATAAGTTATTTGCACTTGATCTGCTAGAAACTAAAAAACGGAGTCGCCAAGTATATGAAAATAATCCTCTAAAAATCTGAAATACTGTTGTATATACCACACAGTAGCTTGAACTATAAAATTATTGCTCTGAAAAGTGATTCAGAGTCCCACTAGGCGTGCCAAAAATTGTTGTTAAACAGATTGCACCTGAATGCTTGAATAATTAAATTCAGCAATTTGTTGAAACATTGGATCAAAATCAGGTTGTGGGTGACCTATAACGAAATTGAACCTCTGGATTCTAGGTCGGCTTCCTATATGATTCTCAAATTAATAACTGGTAACTTACTTAGAAAAAGGATAGAAGAACTATTGCTAAATGTAAGAAAACTGCAAATTGAAGGTGATGCACCTAATTGATAAAGATCTGCAATTTGATTCACAATAAACCTCAGAACACTATCCACACAAGTTAATTTTGATAGTTTCACCACAAAAATTGATTCTAAGGAAGGCTTGAATAAATCATCTTTGAAGGAAAATAGGGTTTTCATAGCAAAGAAGAAAATTATTCATTTACACAAACTTAGACCTATGATTTTAACTATTCGAATGCATTCAAATATAAATGAGACAAATATTTTAAAGGTTCTAATATTTAAACACAATAAAACTTCATCAAATCATTCATAAAGACAACCAAATGATAAGGAATACTTTGATTTCACTACAATTTGAAGGAATCTTGGCAAAAAGACACAAGTAAACCTATAAAAACTACTGCAAATATCTATTAAACTTTGAAAATTGAGTTACAAGACAATTCACTTTGCATAATGCAAAGGCTGAATAACAAGAACTAAAATGAAAAAGATAAACTTTTTCAATATATACAATGAGAATGCACTTCAAAGTGCATGAACATGAAACTAAAAGTCAATTTCAGTGAGAAAGTGATAACTCCAAGATGAAATCCGAGCAGAAGCAAAAATCCCTAAAAATAAGGTTCAAACTCATGCAAAAATGAGTGAACTCAGTCTCAAACTCACAATCATAAAGCATGCAACTAATCTGTAACTCAAACTGAACTAGAAATCTCTGAATGTGAGCCAAAACATGCAAAAATCCTCCTTGCTTTAATCAATTCACCCATGATAACTCAAAATCCATTCTTGCATGACAAATGTTTAGTTGAGTCTGATATGAAACTGAAGTAAAGTAGTAACTCAACTTTACATAACATTCTTTATTTGCATTTTAAGATGATGAATTAATTAAATGATTTATAATGCATCATTTAATGAATTCATTTACATTATTTAATGCAAATCAGTTTGAAGAATAAAGCTAATTTAGACAAGTATATTTCTCCATCTAATATGTCATACTTAGCTTATATTTTTAAACTATGCAAGCTCCACTAAATCATCATTGGAAATCACCATCATTAGCTCATATTTTTCTCTTTTTACTAAATAAACACCATCTGACCATGCACATTATACTTGGCATTATTGTTAACTTCTCACCATAATTAACTATCATCAACAAGCATCAAAGGTCAACCACACTTGGCATATCTTGTTCAATAATTTAATACCCTGCCATAATATTTAGCACAAAGCTCATTATTTGATAAGGCCGACCATACTTTTGCTAGGTTCATTGACTTAAAATTCATGGCCATGGGGAAATACATAATGATTTACAAAATTATTTTTTCAAAGCCAAAAGATAGTAAAAAAATAACCATAAGAAATAAGGAACCCTAAAAATCATTATGTTTTTTCTGACTTTGGAGAAGCTTCATGAAGAAGCTGTCGACCACCATGGAGTAGGGTTTGAAGTTCTAAGAGCCATTTTCAAGCTCAAACCACATTCTATATGCTCTTTTCTAATGATTGACATGTCAACCCTGCAGGAGAAGCATGGTAAGTCTTCTTTTAGACAAAAATCTAGACTTCCTTTCTAATTTCAAAGCTATTCTTTGGTTCATTGGCCACAACCATGGCCATATTCTAATATACCTTTTACTCACTTCTTCCCTTGTTAATATTGTCATGTATTCTTGCTGACATGAGAGTTTTTCTTGAAGCTTATCACCACGAGCTTTGAGTGTATTCACACACAGATTTTGAAGAGACTTCTGGAACCTGAGTAAGTCTTGAACTATCTATGATTTGCATTCCTATTTCATTGTGAAAAGGCTTGATTTTGAGGTAATTTACATGCTCAATAATAAACATTTCATCTCTCCGTGCCTTTATGAAGGAAATAAAAGAATCTTTATTTCATGGAAGCCGTGGTTGTAATAGATATTCTATATTTTTTTGTGCTAAACTCTTTATGCATTGAGGCCGAGATTATCACTTCTCTCATCTGGGTATTATGTGTTTGAACGAAAAAATAAAAGAAACCCTGGGGTTGACCTTTCTTACGCATGACCAAACTGTAGCATAAAATCTTGATTTACCTATATTTACCCTTGCATTTGATACTTAACTTTTGTCGTTTCTTAGAAAGAATGAACATGGTTCCTTTCCATTCATGCAAAACCTTAAGGGTTTAGTTTCTTTGTCATGGCCACCATAACATTTATCAGAAATTTCTGTGTAACCTTTCATGCTTGAAATTCTATAAATTCTTCCATGGGTTGCCTTTCTGACTCTTGGCCATGGTCTAAGTAGTCTTCATCTAGGTATTCACAATTTATTGCAACTTTTAAATATGCTATCTCTTGAAAACTATCTCTTGAAAATAACAAGTTAGGGACAATACTTTACTCCATGATTCCTCACATCTGGAAATGCTATTATTATTGTAGATATATCATTTATTCCTGAGAGCACACTTGTTGTTGCAACACTGTTATTGATGCTCTTCATCACACTGTCACACTATATTGTTATCTTTTCAAGTACTTAATTGCTGCTCCACTAATGACTGTCAATGTCATGTTCTTTATTTTTAGAGATATGCATTTGTTACTTGTCACTAAAAATTAATGACTATCCTTTAAGATTTTGACAATTCAAAACATTTTACTTTTACCAGTTGTACTAGCATTATGTTCATGACTGTCCTTAACATTGTGACTCCATTGTTCCTTGTATAATGATCTTAACATCTTTTGAGTATCTTCTAAGGTATGGCAATGTGTTGTTCATTTAATGATAGTTGTTGCTCATTCTTCATGACTGCACCATTATAAATCTGTACTTTGATGCTGCTATAGATTACCTCTGTTAAGTCTTCATGTTTGATGTCTCGCTTTTGATTTAATGCCATTACATTAATTTGAATATACAGGTTGAACTCCATTTTAATTTGGTTACTATCTCTTTTTTATTATGATGCTGAGAATTCACTACTACCCTACTACTTTGATCTGGCACTTGTAATATGTATGCCTATTTGATAAATGATGATGCTTCATTGTGCATTGTAAAATTCCACTCTACTTCATATATATCTTCCATTATTGCTTTGTACCTTACTAGTATGTTGATGAATTGTAACAGCTGTGACTATCATTTTCTATTAAATCCATGTCATGGATATTGTTAAATCTAAACTTTCTCTTAGCTCTATTAGTAGCAGTTGAATGCTTATCTTTCCAGACTCATGACTTAATAAACTGCATGCAGCAATATGGTGAAGGCATTTACTCTGTAGCATGATCCTTCTTCCTTACTGCAAGCATATGAAACTTTGAAAATCATACAAAAGGTTGTCTTCAAAATCTGCAATCTCTCTTTTATCAGCAATTATTGAGAGAGTTCACTGAGTTCTTGTCTTCAAAACTTCCCTTTGCCATTGAAACTAGCTATCCTTCTAAATGACTACTCTTTTATGATAATGCTCTATTTCTCAAAGTCTCTTTCAAACTATGTATGAATCTTGAGTTGCTAGAAACAATTTTAAATGATTGATACTCTGTTCTCCCTTAAGTATAAAGGGACTCAATACCTTATTGAAAAAGTGACTGCAAGATAGAGTTAAAACAAAGATAAGAAATGAAATATGGCTGCTTTATGAATCTCTTCTTGGTTACAACAACTTTTCTTAATGATTGTAATTGATATCGATGACTCTCATGTGTAATTAGAGAGCATCCTTCTGATATTCCGAGCTCTACCCTTGTGGGAGGCTATTTTTCTCCACATATCTAATAAAATAATCATGAACATGATGAACATGTTCCTGCACATTGAAACAAACAAGTTAGTGAAAATAATCGAAGTTGAAAGCTTCCATTGAGTTATGTTTTTTCTTGATTGTCAGCCTTTCATCTGGTGAATGCTTGATTTAATGTAAATTACATTCCTGTTGGTAGAATAGGCATAAGGAGGAATGTAATTCATCATTGCTTAGAGTATAACTGTAACGCCATTTCCTTTACAATCTTGCAGATTCATGGAGCGAGGAAATGAGGCTGCAGCAGCTTGGAGACACGATGACTGAAGACACCAATGAAAGTGATTCATCATTACAGACGATGATGAATTTCTCCTATTCTTTACACTTATCTTATGTTTAGTAGTGTAGTTTGTCTTTGAATTTTGTATTCATCATTTGATTGTCATAATTAAACTCAGTTACTCTCGCGGCTTGTGCGAGATTCAGTGTTTTTACTAAATGAATAAAAAGCATTATTATGCAAATTCTCAATTTTCTGTTTCAAATGCTTGCACAATAAAACTATAATTTAGATGTAAATTGATCTCTATGATGATCAATGAATACTTAAATCAGAAAAACATGAAAATATGTGTACCTATCAATGATAAATTTGATTCAGCTCTACCTGTTTGAGCTTGTAGTGAAAAATAGGTAACAAATACAGTTGGTGTGATTCATGGAAGAGGTTGTATTTCTCTTGATGGTAAGCATAATACTGATGATGTTCTGTATGTGGATGGCTTGAAGCATAATCTTTCGAGTATTGGTCAAATGGTTTGATAAGGGATACAATAGTTAGTTCAAGGATGGGAAGTGCAGAATATTGAGTTCTAGAAATGAGATTGCATCAGGTACAAAAAAAAAGGTAATATCTTTCACTTGAGTGCTACTAGTAAAAGTTGTTTGATTTCTCAAGTTGATGAAAGTTGGTTATGGCATAGGAGGTTGTGTCATGTTAAATTTGATAATATTTTCAAGATAAGTTCCACTAAGACTATGAGAGGTCTACCTAAGTTGGTGAAACCTACCAATGCAATATGGAAGGAATGTCAATTGGGAAAGCAAACTAGGATTTCATTTTGGAGTAAAAAGCATTGTTCAAATGAATTGTTAGAGCTTGTGCATAATGATTTGTGTGGTCACTCTAAGATAAGGAGTTTACAAGGTTATAGGTTTTTCATGTTACTCATTGATGATTATTCTAGAATGGTATGGGTTACTTTCTTTAGAGATAAATATGAAGCACTGAATTAGTTCAAGATCTTTAAATCTATGGTTGAGACAGAGATAGGTTTGAAGATTAAATGTCTAAGATAAAATAGAGGTGGTGAATTCACTTCTGGTGAATTTAATATTTTTTGTGAAGAACATGGAATAAAGAGACAATTATTTGAACTGCAGACCCCTCAACAAAATGGAGGTGTGGAAAGAAAGAATAGAACAATTCAAGATGTTGCTAGAACTATGATGTTGGAAGGAAATGTTCCTCATATCTATTGGAGAGAAGTCGTGAGTACTGTTGTGTACACATTCCACCAAGTACAAATCAAAGGTGATACTGGTAAGACCCCTTTTGATCTATGGACTGGTCAAAAGCCTACTGTTAAATACTTCAAGATATTTGGAAGTAGATGTTATATTAAGAGAGATGAATACATAGGAAAGTTTTATGCTAGGAGTGATGAAGGTATCTTTCTAGGTTATGCTACTAAAAGTAAGGCCTACTGGTGTTACAATAAAAGATTGAATAAAATGGTTGAAAGTGCAAATGTTAAGGTTGATGAAGACTTTAGTACAATATCCAAAACATGTGGATATGACTCTAATGATCAAGATGACAATACAAACAACAGAAAGCAAGTTCAAACTACAAATCAAGTGAAAATCAATCTGGTAAATCAATAAAATGAAGAAGAAGGAGAAACTAGTGAAAGAGTAGAAGAAGGATAAGAAGAGCCTGAAGTTGAAGAAAATCCTAAGAAAACTCTGAGGTATGTAAAATTGAATCATTCAGAAGATCAAATTATAGGTGATAAGAACAAAGTTGTCCAGAATAGGAGAAATATTGCAGAAGAGTATTGCTTGATTTCAAAGACTGGGCCTACTAGTGTGAATGAAGCATGTAAAGATGAGCATTGGATTGAAGCAATGAAAGAAGAGTTAAAACAAATTGAAAATAATGATACATGGATTCTTGTTCCCAAACCTAAGGGTAATAATGTCATTGGAACCAAATGGGTCTTTAGAAATAAACTGAATGAGCAAGGTGAAGTGGTTAGAAACAAAGCAAGACTAGTATGTAAAGAATATTCACAAATGGAAGGAATTGATTTTGAAGATACCTTTGCCCCTATTGCTAGAATTGAAGATGTAAGATTATTTCTTGCCTATGCTGCTCACAAGAACTACAAAGTTTATCAGATGGATATTAAATCAGCTTTTCTAAATAGTGAATTGGAAGAATAAGTGTATGTTGAGCAACCTAATGGATTCTAGTTGACTGATAAATAAGATACAGTGTGTCGGTTGAAGAAAGCATTGTATGGACTCAAGCAAGCCCCTAGAGTATGGTATGAAAGATTGGACAAGTATTTGATGAAGCTTGGATTTAAAAAAGGTAATGCTGATAGTAATTTGTATTTCAAGAATGATGATAAAGATTTGATTGTTGAAGTCTTTGTTGATGATATCATTTTTGGAGGAGATGATGGTTTGTGCATGAAGTTTTCTAATGAGAAGCAAAATGAATTTGAGATGTCTATGAATGGTGAGATGAAATTATTTTTGGGATTGCAAATTACTCAGTTAGATAAAGGGATTTTTATATCTTAGTCCAAGTATGTGAAGGAATTGTTGAAGAAGTTCGGTATGGAAGATTCAAAGATAGTTGGTACACCCATGGTGACTGGATGCAAGTTGACAATAGAAGGTGATTCTTTGAAAGAAAATCAGAAAAGATACAAATCAATGATTGGTGGATTGTTGTACTTAAGTCAAACTAGGCCTAATATCATGAATATTGTATGTATTGTTACAAGATTTCAAGCTAATATGAAAGAATCTCATGTGACTGCTATGAAGATAATTTTTAGATACTTAAAGGGAACTATTGATCTTGGCCTATGGTATCCTAAAGTGATGATCTTACTTTGAGTAACTTTACTGATGTTGATTGGGAAAGAGATGTGAATGATAGAAAAAGTACTAGTGGTGGAGAATTTTTCTTGGGTAAGAAGCAAATTTCATGGTTAAGCAAGAAGAAAAATGTCATTTCCTTGTCTACTGTAGAGGTCAAATACATTGTTGCTGCTAATAATTGTACTCAAGTCCTGTGAATGAAATAGATGTTGAAGGATATCAAAATTATATATGATGAGCCTATTGCTATATTTTGTGATAACTCAAGTGCTATTAACATTTCCAAGAATCTAGTTCTGCATAAAAAAACAAAGCATATATCTATCAAGTTTCACTTTTTGAGGGAGAAGGTAAGTGAAAAGGAAGTCAGATTGGAGTATGTGCCTACTAAGGAGTAGATTGCAGACATCTTTACCAAGTTGTTTCCTAAGGATAATTTTGAGTATCTTAGAGGGAAGTTAGGGGTGATTACCCATCCTAATCAAAACTAAGGATGCATTGCATTGCATCAGTTAGCGCATTTCATAGTCATATCTTGTCTCAGATTGATGTTGTGGTGGCTGCTACTCAGGGGGAGTAGTCAGATGTTCAGAAATTCAAATATGTGGCTCGAATCTTAGAGAAATTTGTCATTAATGTCAAAGGGGGAGAAGAGTCATTTGAAAACTAGTGATTATCTGAGGAGAAGAGCCTTATGGGGAGAAATATTATGTGAAAGTGTTGAGGAGAAGATGAGTCAAAACCTAAGCAGGAGTTAGTTGCATTGTGGTGTTTTTCACATCATGTGTTGCCATCAATTCCAAAGGGGGATATTTTTGGATGTTGTGGTTGTGTTGATGATATGTGGTTGTCATTGGTGTCAACACTATTAGCATAAATGTATTTAAAGCTATATATGTTGAGGATATTGAGAAAATTGTAATAAATGAGTTCCAGGTTGTTAGTGGTGAAGTGAAGTTCAGTATGGTGGTTATTTTTGTACGTTGTTTATCAGAGGTTGTGGATTAAAGGTTTTTTTTCTTAGTGTATCAAGTTTATCCACGCCAAGTTTCAGAGATCCGCATGAAGATTTGATTGAGTTATGAAGATTTCTATTCAGATAGTTTTTTATGTTTCTTCAATTGGTGTTCATGATTGAAGATGATGCTATTTCAGTTAGTTCAGTTGCTGCAAATGCTTCTCTTGTGGCTTGTGATGCTTGTGGATGTTTCTATATCATTCTCTATCTTTTTTGAACATCCACACTAATCATTGTGATTGTGGTTGGCGATTTTCTCTTGTGTGTTCATGTTTTTCTTGTTCTTGGCCGAAATAGTGTTTGTAGCGTGTTATGGATCTTCGAGGAGAAATTAATTGAAGTGTCTTCATGCTAGAGATGTTGATTTGGGTCCTCACTAATTTGTGGCCAACCTTGGTTGATTCGCATTGATAATCTTTATTTTTTTGGGAAGACAGTTTATATTCATTTTATTATTTCTTTGTGGCCGACTTGTAGCGATGAAATTTCATGTTGTGGATATATAAGAGAAATTTTTTATTCAAATTTAAGTGTGAAAAGGTTTGCTTATGTGTGTGTGTGTGAATAATTTTCTAAATCATTCGAAGGTAGAGGAGAGTGTGAAGAATTGTGAAGAAGTGTGAAGAAGAGTGAAGAAGAGTGAAGAAGTGTTCATGTGCTTAATTGGAACTATAATTAGGCATTACCAGATGGTATTTTATTAGTTCAAAATTTGGTTGGCTTTAATTTGAATATCTTTATAAGATAATGTGTCTTCCTTTGTAATTGAGCAGCGAGCTCTAGGTAGTATGCATGAATGCATGTACATTCCCCATATTTCATTTTCATTATACTTTTAATAGGGTATAATCTTATGGATTGACCTCCACTGTGGTTTTTCCCCTAACAGGGTTTCCACATAAAAAATATTGGTCTTATGTGTGTTTTTGATGTGTTGATGATTTATGTTTTCATGGTTAATAATCAGATCAGAGAATAAGGTTAATAAGTTGAATAAGTTTTTAATTTCTATTACAACTGATTCACCCCCCCTCTCATTTGTCTACCCTTGTATTTCCAATATATCCAAGAAAAATGCCTTCATCACTTCTTGCATCAAACTTACCCAAAGTATCTTCATCTCTTCTAATATAACACTTGCTTCTAAATACATTGAAATATTTAATAGTAGGAATTCTTCCATGCCATATCTCATAGGGAGTCTTTGTACAATTTTCGCTTGCTTGAAATTGATTGAATACATAAGCAGCGTTATGAATAGCTTCTTTCCAATAAACTTTCGGTAAACCAATCTTAGTAATCATTGATCTAGCAGCTTCTTGAACTATTCCATTTTTCCTTTCAACAACTCCATTTAGTTGAGGATTTCTTGGAGCTGATAACTATCTCTTTATTCCATGCACTTCACAAAACATTTTAAATTCATGGGAGGTGAATTCTCCACCTCTATCAAACATTAAGCATTTTATCTTCAAGTTCACTTCATTTTAAACCATATCTTTGAATGCATTGAATCTATCTAATGCATTTACTTTCTCTCTAAGAAATGTAACCCATGTATATCTAGAATAATCATCAATTAAAATCATAAAGTAAGTTTCACCAAGTAGAATTCTTACTCTTGTAGGACCACAAATATCTATATGAACTAAATCTAGTAGTCTAGTAGTGGACTGTTTGTTTCATTGGTGGTTGTCGTTGCACCAAAAGATCGACCTATCGATGCCCAATAAAACTTCCAAATTTATGTAAGATTCATAGGAGATTGTTAAGCCATGTAACAAACCCAAGCATCATGTTGGAAAAGGAAGACCAAGGGACACAAAATCTTGCAATAATCCCCCCCAGTGCAAGAGAGAGGTTTGAACCTGTGACCTCAACTCTAATACCAATTGTTACATGGATGGTTGTCGTTACGCCAAAAGATCAACCTATCAATGTCCGATACAACCACCATATTTATGTAAGATCCACAAGAGGCGATTAAGCCATGTCACAAACCCAAGCACCATGTTGGACAAGGAAGACCAAGGGACACACCATCTTGCAACACTGTTTCTTTGATATGTAATTATTTCTTGCTTGATTTCCAAACTGACAATTCCTACAAATATTGTTAATAGGCTTTGTAATTCTCGGTAAATCTCTCATGGCTTGAACAACACTAATCATTTCCATGTTATCAAAATTCATATGAAACATTCTCCTATGTCATAACCAACTATCATTAATTTGAGTCATAAGACCTCATCCACCAACACCCTTAAGTTGATAGATATTCCCTTCAGAATTATTTCCTATAGCAATCAATGTTCCAGATCCTTTCTAGATCTCATATCTCTCATCCTTAAACACAAGATCATATCCTTTTCTACACATTTGACCAACACTCAACAAATTATTCCTTAAACCCTTAACATAGTAGACATCGTCAGTATGATGCTTTCCATAAAAACTCACTGTACCTATACCACAAATTTTAGCACTAGTATCATCTCCAAACATAACCAAGCCTCCATCAAAATTTTCAAGCTTAAAAAACTTACTTTTATCACCAATCATGTGATGTGAACAACAAATTTCAACTACCCAATAATTCTTCTCTTTTTTAGCATGTAGGGTAGAGATAATCGTACCTTCATTTTTCTCCTTCTCCAGAGGGCTTTCTTTTACCTATTTTAAAGAATTAGTAGATGTAGGTTCATCCTTAATTGCCAAGAACAAGCATTCATTGTCATCAAGATCTTCATATTTTGAATCCTCATTAGATATACTAGCATTCTCATTCACATAGTAAGCTTTATTAATCTTCTTTCCTTTCATTTCTTTCTCATATGTTTGTTTATTTCTTTTAGCTCTTTCTAGACACTTTGCAACATAATGACCTATTTCTCCATAACTAAAGGAATTAAAGGGAAAATTACCTTCATACTTACCGAAGCCTTTCCTCATTCTTCTTACAAAGTTAGCTTCTATTTCAGCAAAGTTTTCTTCATCCAAATCTTCAGCTTTTGTAGCTTTAAAAGTAGTCTCTAATTTGCACCCATTCCTTAGACTCAACTTCCTCACTTCATAAGATGTCAAAAATCCTAACAACAAATCCTTAGTATAGGTCTTATACTCTATAGTCTACTCAATAGCCCTCACCTTCTCACTGTAAGCATCAGGAAGAGTTATGAGAATCTTATTTACAATCTTGGTTTCATCTATAGTAGCATGAAGTCCTCACATTTTGGCCACTATCTCATCCAATCTTTATACATAAGATTTAGTATTCTCATCTTCAGACATATGTAGATGATCAAACTATGCTTCCAAATTCTATAATTTCACCTCTTTGACTCTTTCATCACTATTATGCACTCTTTCCAAAGTATCCCAGACTTCCTTAGTCATCTTCAAATTTTGAACCTTAATCAACTTGGAATGTACTAGACTATTCTTCAAGATGAACTTCACCTTATTGTTCACTTCATGTGCTTTGATCTCTTCAGGTGTACTCAGACCATTAGCAGGAAGAGTGTAAGGATTTTGGTAAAATTTCTCCACATCATATCTATAATATTCTAAATATTCTTCCATCAATACTTTATAGATACCATAATTAGTTTCATCGAACCTTAGATAATCAAAAACCATTTTTCTAGCCATCCCAAACTTTCCTCAAGCAGTTAAGCTCTTCACCAAGGAACCAAGCTTTGATACCAATTGTTGAATGGGACAACTAAGAGGGGGGTGAATCAGATGTCACAAAATTAAACCTTTAATTCAATCATCAGAACTAATACTTAATATTGCTTAAATGATTAATCATCAAATGCTAAGGCATAAACTCAAATCCAACACATAAACATAATAACACTAGATTTACATTGAAAACCTTATGAGAGAAAAACCATGGTGATGATTAACTCACACTATAGATAATATCAAAACTGATTACAAGAGGCTCATTGCCTAAAATAAGACTCACTACCTGAAACAAGGACTCACTGTCCAATAGGGCTAACAACCTAGAGGGCTCATTGCCATAGAGATACAAAGAAGACAAAGAATACTTTTTATAGAGAGACTACAATCTCAATGAAACAAAGGATTCCACGAAAATCACTCGATCAACTTGCATGAATGATAGAGTTCACCTTCTGCTCACTGTATCTAGAAACTCAGCATTAAGCTTCACACTGATCTTCCACACTCATAACACACACTCTTACTGAACAGAATCAATTTCACACCAAATTGCACTTTCTTTTTTCTCTTATCGCTCTTCTTCTTCACTATATTTTCTATTTGTTAACTTATCTTGCATTTATACCATCTTCAACTTTGAAACATATCCAAAGTCGGACATACAAATCCAAATTCAAATTAGGTCAGTGCCAAAACATCCTAGGGTGGAATTAGAATGAGGGAAACCCAAAAACACGCTTCATAGGGACCCAAATAGATCCAACATGCTTCATCAACCTCAAAAGTAGTATTTCACACAAGGTCGGCCAAACCCATGTAAAAAACATAGAACCATTAAGCACGAACTTTCCAAATGCCAAAATTATCTTCAATACAATTAGGGCAACTCAAATTTAGAACTGCACATCATAAGACTTCATCAAAGTGAAATCTGGACCAACAACATTTCTCCCAGGCCTCAACCAAAAATACATAAAACCATAGTTCACAACTGGAGAACACAAATTGCACTGTACAACAAATAAATAGCTAGAAATATGGATATAGAATCTTCTAACAACCATGAACAACATGTCTAAACCACAAAATCATAGGAGTAAATCCGGACCAAAACCCGAAACAACCACTTAACACCTGCAACATATCTTCATTATAATTTTCTCAATATCCTCGACATATACATCCAATAGCAACTAGTCGATAACCAGTTGACCAGTTTCCATCAATGACAACACCTTCAATCTTTCCATTCTTGCAACAATGTGTGGGTGTTATTTTCTTTCTATTAATATACACACATGAGAATGTATATATACATACACCGATGTATATTTATCATTTACGTATGTAGGCATATATCTATATGAGAAAATATATATGCATATACATACATATGTGTTCCTTTTATAACACATATATATTCATATATATTTTATATATTAAGCAAGAAAAGGTTATCAAATACTACTATTTACTTACAAACCAAGAAAAATGAGAACACAACTAAACAAACTTGGGGTTTTACTTACCTTCAAGATGCTACTAAAAATCCTAGATACACATTAGATAAACGAATTCAAACACTTGACCTACATAAAAATTAGATGGCATTGGTAGAAAAATCTTAAATTTACCCTTCTCTTAGGTGATACTCTCCCTCTCCCTCTAGAGGGTGTGAGAAAATGGTCCTATTATTCCACTCAAGAAACAACTGAGTAGTTAGTTGTAAAAAATTGCATCATAATAATATTGTTGCATTTTCATTAGTAATTCATTTAAATTCATAAAAAACACATTGCATTGCTTCATAATCATATCGTTACATATTCATTAGTAATTCATTTAAATGGAGAAACATCACATTCAATAAATTCATCATAGCATTTACCATAAAGTAAAAATTAATTTTGGAAATCAAAGGTAGGGTGTAACATATATCCCCGCTTAATAATCATCATCCTTGTAGACACCTAAATTTGACCACGTCCATATGGTCAAATTCCCCTTCGTATTCTTCTATCCCGAATCCATTATCATGTTAATTAAATGATCCATTATTTAATTAATAATCACTTTATCTTTTATATTTCCTAAGGTGTTTAATTAATCAATTAAAGACCTTATCCCTTCTCTAAATTAAATAAATAGACCAATTTATTTAATTTAGTCACTTTAGCCAGATAAATTAAATTAATTTTTAATTCATTCATTCTCTCTCCTCGTGTCAACATCCTCCATAATACTCTCCTAATCCAAGTTAATCTAATTAATTTTTGATTAGGATGTGCACAACACTAATTATTATTAGTCTCACATCCTCCATAATCTCCCACTTTCCGTTAATCCATCATTATCCCTCCCAATCATTTACAAAACCTTTTAATCAAGATTAATTATCCCCTAATCAGACCCACTTGCCACTTATGGAAAGGGTACTATGGTCAACCCTCATAAAGCCTTTCTCCTTTTGGAGAAGCTATCTCCATCTCCCAAGGAATTTTAAATTCCTTTTTATCCCCCCAATATGCACATGTGTAATTTTTAATTCTACTTATCCCTCCAATGCATCCTATGTGGAATTTTTAATTCCACTTTATTTCCTCAACACCCTTGGAGGAATAAAAATCCAATTTTTAATATGCATTCCCAATTCCCATGTCCTTACAAGGGGAATTTTCAATTCCCCTTGTTCTTCTCAAGGTCAATCTCCAAAACCAAGGGAGATTTTAGAATAATTTTAAAATCCTTCTATTGTCACATCTCTCCATGATTTGGGGAAGATGAGACAAGAATGGTCTTTTTCACCCTTCCCCAAGGTACTTGCAAGTTCCTCTATTTTGCCTAAACCACATCACCACATCATCTTCATCTTTCCACGTCACCTTCCACATGTCCTCATGAGATGAGTTGATATGTCTCAAGACATCTCAACCCTTGATCATTTGACCTAGAATTAATATCGGTCATCCATTTCTCTAGCGACATGTAGGGTTGAGGGTTGAGGGGTTAAGGATTGAGGGTTTAAGGGTTTAAAATTTGAGGGATGAGGTTGAGGTTTTAAGGGTTTAGGGTTTAGGGATTAGGTTTGAGGGTTGATGGTATATGGTTTATTATATAGGTTTTAGGGTATAGGGTTGAGGGATTATGGTTGAGGATCCAATGTATAGGGTATAGGGTTGACAATTGAGGGTTGAGGGTTTAATGTATAGGGTAGAGGGTAGAGGATTTAAGGATTAAGGGATTAGGGTTTAATGGTTTAGGGTTGAGGGATTAGGGTTTAAGGGTTGATGGTTGAGTGATTAGGGTTGAGGGATTAAGGGTTGAGGGTTTAGGGATTGAGGGTTGATGGATTAAGGGTTGAGGGATTATGGTTGAGGGATTAAGGGTTGAGGTTTGAGGGTAGAGAGTTTAAGGTTTGAGGGTATAGGGTTGAGGGATTAGGGTTAAGAGTCTAGGGTATTGGGTTGATGGTAGAGGGTAGAGGGTTTAAGGGTTGAGGGTTGAGGGTTTATGGTTGAGGGTTTAAGGGTTGATGTTATATGGTTGAGGAATTAGGGTAGAGAGGGAGGGAGGGAGGGAGGGATAGATGGAGGTAGAAGTGAGATAGAGAGAAGAAGAGAAGAGGAGGGAAAGAGAAAGATAGATGAGGGTTGACGATCCAATCTATAGGGTAGAGGGTTCAAAATTGAGGGTATAGGGTTGAGGGTTTAGGGTATTGTGTTGAGGGTATTGTGTTGAGGGATTAGGGTTGAGGATCCAATGTATTGGGTAGAGGGTATAGGGGTTGAGGGTTCAAGGTTTAATTTTTGAGGGTTGAGGGATGAAGGGTTGAGGGTTGAGGGTTTAAGGTTTTAAGGAGAGAGATAGAGAGAGAGGTGATATAGAGAGAAATATAGATAGAGTGGTATGGAGTGATTGAGTAAGATGTACATAAAAATATGGAGAGGGGAGATAGAGACAATTAGAGATGGTAGGAGAGAGGGGGGAGAGATAGTCAGGGAGAGTGAGGTGAGATAGATATATAGATAGATAGATAGAGGGAGGGAGGGAGGGAGAGAGAGGGGAGAGAGAGAGAGATGTAGGGAGTGATTGAGCGAGAGGTACATAGAAAGAGGGAGAAGGTAGATAGAGATAATTAGAGAGTTTAGGAGAGAGGAAGGGGGAGAGAGGTGAGCTAGATAGATAGAGAGAGAGGGATAGGGGTTGAGGGTATAGGGTTGAGGGATTAGGGTTGAGGTTCCAATGTATAGGGTAGAGGGTTAAGGGTTTAAGCATTTAAGGGTTGAGAGGTTAAGGGTTGAGGGTTTAAGGGTTTAAGAGTTGAGGGATGAGGTTGAGGGTTTAGGGTTGAGGGTTGTTGGTATAGGGTTGAGTATATAGGTTTTAGGGTATAGGATTAAGGGATTATTGTTGAGGATCTAATGTATAGGGTAGAGGCTTGATAATTAAGGGTTGAGGGTTTAGGGTTGAGGGTTTAAGGAGGGATTAGGGTTGAGGGATTAAGGGTGAGGGTTGAGGTTTTAGGGTAGAGATTTTAAGGGTTTAAGGGTTTAAGGGTTGATGGTATAGGGTTGAGAGATTATGGTTGATGGTTTAGGGTATTGGGTTGTGGGTAGAGGGTAGAGGGAGAGGTTTTAAGGGTTTAGGTTTTAAGGATTGAGAGTTTGAGAGTTTAAGGGTTTAAGGGTTTAAGGGTTGTGGGTATAGGGTGAGGGGATTACGGTAGAGAGGGATGGATGGAGATATAGATGGATAAATGAAATAGAGAGGAGAGAAGATGAGGGAAGGAGAAAGATAGATGAGGGTTGAGGATCCAATGTATAGGGTAGAGTGTTGATAATTGAGGGTATAGGGTTGAGGGTAGAGGGTTGAGGGTAGAGGGTTGAGGGTATAGGGTTGATTGATTAGGGTTGAGGGATTAAGGGTTGAGGGTTTAGGGTTTACGGGTTGAGGGTTGAGGTTTTAAGTTTGAGAAATTAAGGATTTAGGGTTTAGGGTTTAAAGGTTGAGGGTTGAGGTTTTAGGTTTGAGGGATTAAGGGTTTAGGGTTTAGGGTTCAAGGTAGAGGGTTTAAGGGTTTAAGGGTTGAGGGCTTAGGTTTGAGGGATTAGGGTTGAGGGTCCAATGTATATGGTAGAGGGTATAGGGGTTGGCAGTTTAGGGTTTAAGGGTTGAGGGTTAAGGGATTAGGGTTGAGGGTTTAGGGTTTAAGGGTTGAGGGTTGATGGATTAAGGGTTGAGGGTTTAAGGTAGATGGTTTAAGGGTTTAAGGGTTGAGGGTTGAGGGCTTAAAATTTTAAGAGTTGAGGGATTAGGGTAGAGAGGGAGGGAGAGATGGAGGGAGAAGTGAGATAGAGATAAGGAGAGAAGAGGAGGGAAGGAGAGAGAGATGAAGGTTGAGGATCCAATGTATATGGTAGAGGGTTGAGAATTTAGGATATAGGGTTGTGGACCTATAGGGTTGAGGGTTTAGGGTATTAGGTCATGAGGGTAGGGGGTAGAGGGTTTAATGATTTAAGGTTTAAGGGTTAAGGGTTGAGGGTTTAAGGTTTTAAGGGTTAAGGGTGTAGGTTTGAGGGATTAGGGCAGAGAGGGGGGAGGGAGGGAGGGAGAGATGGAGGGAGAAGTGAGATAGAGAGGAGTGAAGAGGATGGAGAGAGAGAGAGTCAGAGAGAGAGAGAGAGGGGGGGTGGGAGGGAGATAGTTGAGAGGGATGGAGAGAGAGGGAGTGGGAGAGAGATGGAGTGGGAGATAGAAGGATGGGAGAGAGATAGAGGGAGTGAGAGAGGGAGAGGGGGGAGGGAGAGACTAGACAAAGAGTGGGGGAAAGAGGGAGTGGGAGAGAGAGGTAGTGAGAGAGAGGGAGTGGGAGTGAGATATTGGGGGAGAGAGAGAGATTATGATTTAGGGTTTAAGGGTCAAGGTATTAAGGTTTTAAGGGTATAGGGTTGATGGATTAGGGTTTAAGGCATAGTTTCCAAGGTTGAGGGTTTAGGGGTAGGGTTTAGGGTTAAGTGAGAGACGTAGATGGCTGAGGAGGGATTGATGGATAAGGATGGAGAGAGAGAGGAAACCTTAAAAAAATCATTTTCATAATCTAAACGTATTTTGAAGAAGTTGAGATATAGTCATTTTATATAGCAAGAAAAAATGTGTTTGCATTATAATGTGGGTGTGTTATAATGCAAGCAAGTTTTGGCTTGCTCTAAAAATGGTAAGAAAATCAACACACCCATGATCTAGGCCTAATTTCTCTATTATTCTCCTGGTTATGTGTGTCTTCCAACAAAAAGAAGTTTTTTAATGTTGTTGGGAAGTGCACATGCAAATTTTTCACATTCTACCACCTTTGCATGAACTTTCCACCACCTTTTTATGGTTTTCTAACTTAGAAAGGAGTAAATAACATATTTTTCAATAAGGAAATTTTGTAAAGTTGGAATCTCCACTCATATAAATCATGTAAAAAGTTCATTTTGATGTATTTGAATTAGTTATTAGGTCACTAGGTGGGTTTATGGTCAAAGTATTGAAAAGTGCAAAATCTTGTAATAGTTGTCAATGATGCAAAAATGCAAAAATGCACAAATACAAGAAGATGAAGAGTCATTTGTGAAAATGGAAGGTTTGGTCATTGGAAGTTGAAGGGGTAGTTGTATTAACTGATGTAACATCCCTATAAGAGCATTGTAAGGTCGAGCAAAGCATTGGACATTGTATATTTTGTAATAAAAGTATTTTGTACTACTGTAGCAACACTTCCTACTTGATTTATAGGCCTTGTACAATTTGTACAACAATATTAGGTTGTTCTATCAATTTGAATTCTTAAGTCTATTGTGTTAGCATCCTTTTGAAAGAGATTTGAAGAATTTTTATTGAGTTTAGAGGTTTGTAGAGCACTTTTACAGAGAATAGGTTGAAACCCTTAAATCAAGGGTTTTGAGAGTCTAATTTGAATTTAACAACTATTCCACCGATTTAGGATTTGTGAATTTGTGGAATAGGTTAATGTATATTTTTTTTAGTATTGTGTATGTTGGCAGATATAGAGGAAGGAAAAATATAGTAGGTATGTTGCTGCTCCAAGAGATTTTCAGTGATTTCCATACATGATTTGATGCTTACAGGATAGGATTTAATGAAATGAAAATGATGAAGGTTGGGAAATGGTGTATTTAGCTTGTTTAGACGTATTCCAAGATGTTTGAATTAATTTCAAGGTGACTGGAAGTTTGGAATGTGTATTTTCACAAAACCCTCATTATTTGGAGCATTATTAAGCCTAGAATAGGGGTTTGTGATTTGTGGCCTTTAAAATGGTTTAAGTAATAAAAAATTTGTTGATTCTAGAGTTTTATGATCTGATAAAATATATCCCATGGTTATTTTGGTTTGTGGAGTTAATTTGTTGGTACTTGTTTTGTAAATTAGACCTATTTGGGGCTTAATTGTTATGGTACGGTCATTTTTTTTATGTTCTTTTAAAAAAAAAATAACCTAAGTTTGTAATATGTTTAATGAGGTTGTAATTAGTTCCTAAAAATGTATTTAGTCTTTGGAGATTCAATCAGGGTGAAAAGATATACCCGATTTTGCTATTGTGGAATACTACAAGCAATTGGTGTCATGGGTGCAAGTAATTGAAAGTATGATAAAACAGTGTTGTAGGGGAAGTTTTTTTTCTTTTTTTTTGTCAAAATAATGATGTTAAAGGTTTTTTAAGGTCTATTGCGAGTTTGGAAACCTGATTGGGTGTTTTGGTGTATTGATCACCCCTTGAAATCAAGTGTCAATGAAGGGAGTTTTGTTGAAAGTTATAGTGATCTTCTCAAATTTGAGTTTTGGGTTTTAAGAACCTCTAACAACATACCACCATGATTCCTCACCCTTCCATTAACAAATAATGCATATATTAATTAAAACAATATTGAACCTAGGGTTCTAGGACAGTTTACACATAATTGCAAGCATACTATCATTAAGAACTTCTTCTAGGCTGAAAATCAAGCACCATCCTTTTGCCAACATGTAGGCAGCATCAAGACAGATATTTCCACCAATTTTCATGGGTTTTAAATGGTGGAAACTCTTTCCATCAATTTTATTTGTTCTTTGGAAACCCTAGGCAGGGTTTTGACTTTTCAAGACAAAAAATGTGATATCTTCCACAAAAATAAATGAAATTTTCTCAAACCAAAAGCATCAAAAAGGTAGAATCATCCCACAACTACTCTAATTGGTTTTTAGGCTGTACCAAACTATACCAGGCCACACAATATAAATTATAGTCAGTTTTCTACACAAAAAGTGCAATCAAATGTGGCAAAATGAAGTTTACTGCATTCCAACTTTTTCCAACCTTTATGATCAAGATTACATTGCTCATGCCACAACCAATTCCAATTGAAAAACCGACCTCTAACTCCTTGGTTAACACTAATGACAACATTTTCAAGTTTTTTGACAACAATGACAATATTTTGCAACATTTGTAACTTTTGACAACATTACACCAAAACATCATAAAATAGATTTAAATGACTCCAAATGGTCTTACATGACCTTATTTACCCCAAATCAATCAAAACTCAAAGTTATTCAAAATGACAACAATTTTCATCAAAAGGTACATCAAGGATGCCCCTACATTATACTCCCCAGAGAGAAAAAATTCAAGTTCCACTTGAATGGAGGTTTGCAATAGTGTAACCATGCTTAAGAATGTATGCTTCAATCATCCACGTTGCATCTTCAATGGAAAAAAAAAATATTGGAGCGAATAATCCATTGAGCTTGCTTGGTTGCCTCATTCTGCTAAAACTCCCCTTGGAAATCTACATAAGTTTCCACACTTTATTTGTCTCGCTATCCACTTTACCTTTCTGCTGACAAATGGTGAGCACTTGTAGCTAGATGTCTTCTTTATGTATAATAATATCAACATTCTTTTATTTCTCTAATGAGACATACACATCCAAAAAATACTTAAGACCTTTAGATGTCTTCTTCCTACCGCATGACAATAGATTGACTGTTTTCTTTCCTTTCAAAATATTTCATTTTGACTTTGACTACAATATTGTCTTTCAAAACAAGTTCTTGTTGTGTACTTTCCAAGAAATGAATTTTTTCTCATGAAGCAACTCAGTTTCCTCGATTATTTTAGCATCTACAATTTTTTTACAATCCACCTCAGCTTTTGGATTGATCAACCAGTCCTCTAAGAAAGTTAATTCTTTAGCAAAGACAATCAGCATTATATCTAAATGTTGTTTAGCATCTCTTCTTTCTTTAGAAACAATCTTAAGTAATTTTTCCTCATCCTCTTGACTACCTTTATGTAACAACACTGCTTCATCTTCTTCTATAATAGAAATAAAATGTTTTTACTCTCCCTTTGTATCTACACATGCACCTAAATATATTAGATTCAAAAAATTCTAACTCATTAGGTACTTCAAGTAGCTCTTCATCTTTATACTTCTTATTTGCAATTTGTGTGCCTTGCACATGGCTATCCTTAGAAGTCACTCCACTACTCCTTCCCTCACTTGGAACATCTTTCAACGGTTGTGATTCCTTTTGTCTATCTCCATAAATCAATGTTTCCCTTTGCTTTCATTTTTCAACTCTACTTTGTAGCTTCTCCCTTATTGATGGATTTCCTACAATGCAATAGAAAATTGTTCTCCTTCAACACTTTGTCTCATTTTGACATTAGGTCTCTCACTCCTTTGCCACTTATCATTCAACTAAGAATACATTTCCAAAAGGTGATTCTCTTTTGACCCTACTGCATGATTTGCATCTTCAACTATCTTTTGCCATATTTCTACATATGTTCTACACTCATCCAATGATCCTTTCAACATGTCAACTACTGATTGAAGGGTCTTGGTCTGAAAATCAATGACATGAATTTTGTCTCCCCAATTATCAATGTTTAGTTCTACCTTCTCCATTGAATTTACATAGTGAATGGCCTTCTCCCTTTCTCTGTTCATATCAGTCTACAAAACAAATAATTGAACCTCTAGCTTGGGACTAAGCCTCTTAACACCATCTTGTATTGTCTTGCATTCACCAGATTTCTCAATAAATTTAAAGATAACATGGATTGCATACTCATGTTCCAATTGAAAATTCTTAGCATCTTTAACTAAATTTAAAGGTTTGTCTTCCCACTCTAATAACTCTATATGAAGACTGATACCTCTCTTTTGGATGTAATCTACCACTATGTCAGCATGCTCTTGTAGCAAATCTTGGATCTTCAAAGGTAATTCATCAATCCTAGTTGATGTCATAGCAGTCCTAGGTTTGGTTATGATTGTAAATCCCATTTCTCCCTTTTCTATGGTTTTTATCAACTCCTCACCTACCAACATCACACTAGATCCCACTTGTTCTAGGATTTCCTCTTTCAAAAGTGTTAGAGTATAAGAGACCCCATCCTTCTCTATGACATAGGTGTTTTTCCTACCATCATGGATTGGTTCTCTATCATATTGCCATGGTTTACCTAGCAACATATGACAAACATCCATGGGAATGATGTCACACAAAACTTTGTTCGTATTATCTCCCTCTTTGGAATTCTACCCAATTTTTCTCATTCACTAACACTTGTTTCCCTTTATTTAACCATGATACCTTATATGGAGTGGCATGGGTTAATCTTTTCAATTTTAACATTTCTACCATTTCCACAAAAACTAAGTTATCAATACTACCAGAATCAATGACAATCTAAAAAAATTTACCTTAGCTTTTGCAAGTGGTCCTGAAGAGTTATTTTCTTTGGGGTGGTTCCTTCTCCATGGGCACTTTGATCAAGGTTATTATCATTCGAAAAAACTCTCCAACTTCCGGTTTTTCAATTTGTGGTGAAGAATTTACACTTTCAGCATCTCCACCTTGTGCAACTAGATTCCTCCTTTCATTCCAAAAAGAAGTAGATGAATTTTCTTTAGGGAATTTCCATGTTTGATGGCCTACAAATTTATTACATTTATAGAATTTTCTAGTGAAGCCACTTGATCCTCCTCTATTCCCAAATCTACCCCTAAAATTTGATCTTCTTCCCCTAAAACTGCCCCTTGAATCTAAGGTTTGTTCTTGAGAATTACTTGTATGTCCTTGACTCTCTTGTGATTGTCCTAAATCAGAAAATGATCCTATTCCTCTAAAAGTCCTTCCACTACCTTTGCTTTGTTTATCTTTTCTTCTTTTCAACTTTTCTTTAGCCTTCATGGCTAGTTGGTAGCTTTCTTCTACTGTTCTAGGGCTTGTGAGACTTAGTTCATCTTGTAGGCTATATTTTAGTCCATTCAAATACCTTACAACCTTAGCAACATCCTCTTCCATATCGCCTAATCTAATGCTCAATTTGTAGAATTCTCCTATATATGCCTTTACATCCATGTCTTTTTGTTTTAAATTTTGTAGTTTCCTATACAATTCAGTGGCATAATCACTAGGTAGAAATTTACCTTTCAACTTTGCAACCATTCTATCCCAAGAGGTGATCTTTTCTTTACCTTTCTTCCTTCTCTCTTCTTTCATATAGTCCCACCAAAGGGATGGAAGGCCCTTAAATTTTGATCTATCCAACTTCACCTGCTGTTCCTCAAGTACATCTTCAAGTTCAAAATATTTATCTAATTATCCAATCCAATCAAGAAGTTCCTCACTGTTCAAGCTACCTGAATACAGTGAGAGTTTCATCTTCAATTTGTAACCTTCACCTCTAACTACTTTCAACAATCTCTCCATCCTCAACTCTTCAAAATCTCTTTCTTCATGGGGTTCTTCTTATGGTGGATTGTTTTCATCCATCTCTTCTTCCTGATCACTCAAATCTCTTGTTATCACACCTCTTCTCTGGTTTGTCTCAACTACTATGAGCCTTGAATCAAGACTTAATCTCATTTCTCTCATCTCTTGGGAAATTTTGACTCCCATCTCTTTGGCTAACCTTTCTATTACTCTATTAATAGCATTCACCCTTGGAGGTATCTTTAATTATTTTCAATTCATTGATTTGTCTGTATTGGCTCTAATACCAATATGATTTAGATGAAGGACTAATAGATAACAACCTAGAAACTTTTCACACAAGGTTTCAAGACAAATGATGCAAATTTGCACCCTTGTTCATTTTTGGAAATTTTCTCCTAAAGCCTAAAACATGGAATAGCACCCAAATGACACTCAATCATTGAAGAAAAAATGGAGCATGGGAAACTTGGTTTATTCAAACCTGTTACAACACCTTCTAGGGGTTTCCAAACATACATATCCCCAACCAAGTGATTGACATAGTGAAGCATACAAATTAGACTTGCTGCCACTAGGTGCTTTCAAGGAAATGACATCAAACAAGGGAAAAACAACTTGTCATGTGAATCCTAGGATTTTACAAACCTCTAACAACATACCACAATGATTATTCACCCTTCCATTAACAAATAGTGCATAGATTAATCAAAATAGCATTGAACCTAGGGTTTTAGGGCAATTTACACACAATTGAAAGCCTGTTGTCATTAAGAACTTCTTCCAAACTAAGAATCAGGAAACCTCCTTTTTCCAACATGAAGGAAACATTAGGACAGAGATTTCCACCAATTTTCATGGGTTTTAAATGGTGGAAACTCTATCCATCAATTTTCTTTGTTCTTTGGAAACCCTAGGCAATGTTTTGACCTGTCAAGACAAAAAATGTGATATCTTCCAAAAAAACAATGAAAACTTCTCAAACCAAAAGCTTCAGAAAGGTAGAAAAATCCCACAACTACTCCAATTGGTTTTTAGGCTTTACCAAACTATACCAAGCCATACAATGTAAATTATAGTCAATTTTCTACACAAAAAGTGCAATCAAATGTGGAAAAATGAAGTTTCTTGCATTCCAACTTTCTCCAACCTTTGTGATCAAGATTACATTGCATATTTATCATTCCAAAACCAATACCAACTACAAAACTGACCTCTAACTCCCTGGTTAACACTAATGACAATATTTACAAGTTTTTTAGGCAATAATGACAACATTTTGCAACATTTGCAACTTTTGACAATATTACACCAAAACATCATAAAATAGAATTAAATGACTCCAAATGGTCTTACATGACCTTATTGACCCAAAATAAATGAAAACTCAAAGTCTTGCAACATGACAACAATTTTCATCAAAAGGTGTATCAAAGATGCCTTGCATCAAACCACATTTCTTTGAGGCATTTTTTCAAACAGCTAATTTACTTGTCTATGCTACCAAATTTTCCATGCATGTCTACCAAATCATTTTATCAAATAGTGTAGAGAAGGAAATAAATTGTTTGAAAAAATTCCTCAAAGAATGTGGTCTCATGGTGATATGCATCACCATGAGACCACATTTCTTTAAGCCATTTTTTCAAATAGTTGATTGCCTTGTCTATGCTACCAAATTTTCTATACATTTCTACCAAAACATTTTTTCAAACAATCTCCCTTGCTTTCAATGATTTTATTGATTCCTAGATACCTTGTTCCAAAGGTAGGATGTCAAGATAAAATTTGTGGAATTTGGATTTATACTCAATCCAATTGTATTTTCTTGAAGGTTGTAATGTCTTTTAAAAAATCCATTTTTTGCTTATCTTGCGATCATGGCATTTCATGAGACCACATTTCATGTTTTGATAGATGTCATACCCCATTCCAAGGTTCCATTTTGTGCCTATCTTGCAATCATGGAATTACACGAGACCACATTTATTTAAGGAATTCCATTAAAAAATCCATGTGAGCTTTGACAAGCTAGTGATCTCACTAGCTTGTCAATGTGGTAGCATTGACAAGGTAGTGGGTTGTTTGAAAAATTCCTCATAGAAATGGGGTCTCACTGTGATATACATCACTTTGAGACCCTATTTCTATGAGGCATTTTGTACATCAACATGAGACCCTATTTCTATGAGGCATTTTTTGAGACCACATTTCTATGAGGTATTTTGTGAGACACCATTTCTATGAGGTATTTCTTCAAACAACCCACTACCTTGTCAATTCTATTGCATTGAAAATCTAGTGAGCTAACTAGCTTGTCTATGCTACCAAATTTTCCATACATGTCTACTAAAAAATTTTGTCAAACAATTCACATTCCTTGTCAATGCTTCCATTTTTTTCCTATCTTGCAATTATGGCATTCCACGAGACCACATTTTTTTAAGAAATTCCATCAAAAAATTCATGTGAGCTTTGACAAGCTAGTGAGATCACTAGCTTGTCAAAGTGGTAGCATTGAAAAGGTAGTGGGTTGTTTCAAAAATTGCCTCATAGAAATAGGGTCTCACGATGATGTACATCACTGTGAGACCCCATTTCTATGAGGAATTTTTACAAAAATCCCACTACCTTTTCAATGTGGTAATCACCATGAGACCCCATTTCTATGAGGCATTTTTTCAAATAGCCCACTACCTTGTCAATTCTACTACATTAACAAGCTAGTGAGCTAACTAGCTTGTCTATGCTACCAAATTTTCCACACATGTCTACTAAAACATTTTTTCAAAAAATTCACATCCCTTGTCATGCTCCCCTTTTGTGCCTATCTTGCAATCATGGCATTCCATGAGACCACATATCTTTAAGGCATTCCATCAAAAAATTCATGCGAGCTTTGATAAGCTAGTGAGCTCACTAGCTTGTCTATGCTACCAAATTTTCCATACATGTCTACTAAAACATTTTGTCAAACAATTCATATGCATTTTACATGCTTCCATTTTGTTCCTATCTTGCAATCATGGCATTCCACAAGACCACATTTCTTTAAGAAATACCATCAAAAAATTCATGTAGCTTTGTCTATGCTAGAAATACTCTTCTATAGGATGATTGTAAGTATTTTGTATGAAGGTTTGAATGAAATATATTTCATTTATTTGTATGGATTCATTTTTTAGGAGATAATATTTGTCTCTTTATCATGCTATGGATAAAATTATCTAGCATGCCAAGGAAACAATCAAGAATTAAACCAACACAAGAAGATATAGAAGCCAAGAATGCAAAGAAGGCAACATGGATGAGGGAACATCGTGAGAAGAAGAAATTGGAAAGAATTGATGAAGACATGCCAATTGAAGAGGAACCTCAACCATCAAGAAGAGAAATAGAATTGGTGGCACAAAGGGAATGAATGTGAAACCTTCGTGCTAAGAGAGATTTAAATACTATAGTTGGAGACACACTCTCTACCACAAGTGGATATGGAGGGACACCATCTACCACAAATGAATATGGAGGGACACCATCTACCACATCTCAAGTTGAGAGTACATCATCACTCACATTTAAGGAAGGAGGTACACCATCATTCCCATCTCAACCTCAAGGTATGTCATCTACTCCATCCTTGATCAAAGGTATGCCATCTAGCCCTTCTCATTTAAATATTGATGAAATTCATAATGTTGAGATGAATTTACCTATGAGAACGCCATCTAGAATTTTTCATAGAAAGCCAAAGTTTTTGAATAATATTGACGAGAATATTTTGTAGCAAATGAAAGGTAAGATTCCACAATGCACTTGTAGAAGATATGCTCATAAGATTTGGAGATTTTTCTTTGAAAATTTAAATGAGACCACAAGATGTCAACTATTTGTTGAAATGATGTGAAGTATAAAGTATAGGTCCATCATGTATATTCTTGGGTTGAGAACATCGAATGCTTCAAGTGAAAAAACTATTACGAAGAATCTAATGGATGCATATGAGAGTTTGGGTAAGACCTCACACTTAAAAGATAGTAATGTCACACAATGTGTCATTACATCAACTTTAGTAATTAATAAAACAAGGAAAGATCATCTCATTAGAAAGACAAGTCAAAAATTGATAACTAATAAATTTTTTTATTATCAAGAGTCATTCAAAGGTGACAAATAATTAAGGACACTGATTCCACTGAATTATGGGAATTCTTGAGCAGATTCCCGCAAAAAGATAAACCAATTGTTGAAGCATTGAGATCACTAATTGAAGACTATTGGAAGAATAAAACAAGGGTGTCTCTGAATCAAATGGATGTGGAAAGAAGGAGAATTGGTAGTCAAAACTGTGAGCCACATCTAAAGAAATTTTTAGATATGACTCAAACATAATTTTTTCATAAATTTCTATAGGATTATCCTCAAATTAAAATTTGTCAAAGATATTTTGAAATGCTTAAACCTTTTTATGTCAAGATAAATCACACACACATTACTTGTTGTTGTAGATTACATATTGAATTTTCTAACCATTTTTGTTGGGAAATTATGTCTCAGCCTTGCAATTATATAACAGTTATTGTTGATAGGATATATATATATATATATATATATGAATATGTATATTTGCTAGTTACATTGATAGGTCCAATATAAAATGGTAGCAAAGGGGGAGAGTGGGATGCATGTAAATAATTTTTTGTTAACTTTTTTCAGGAAACTCCTAAAAAGGTTGACATACATTAAATAAATGATACTTGATATGTTGTAAATCTAGACCATTAATTATTAGGTTTTAGATCTAATGGTGGATTTTTTTTTGGGCTGTGTAAGGTCCGAGAATTTCACTTACTATTTATAACCCTTAATTTCCATAATAATTTAATAGAATAAAAATTATCATAAAAAAAATGTGCAAAATGAGAGGAATAATTAAATTACTTCCATCACTAAGTTCAATTGGAAAACATACTTCAACAAATCATAGTATATCATTACAAGGTTGAACCTTCATTAGTTTTAGCCATGTAGGCTTACACATGAATTATCGTTTCAATAATACATTTAAAAATCAAATACTGTAATGCAAGTAAGGAAATAAAAAGATCATAAATGCAACCACAATAGAACCATAACACAATAATTTTCATGAGTGGAAAACCCTTGTAGGGATGAAAAACCACTCGCAAAAGTGCCTCACTGGCTTAATAAAATGCCTCATGGGAAGAGTCTTATTGGCTATAAAGTCTCAGTGGTTACAAGATGCCCCACGGAAATGATCATACTGTCTCATTGACATGACCATCCATTACATATTTATATATCACAAGGAACATATTGAAGTTCTTTTACAAGTCACATACATCTACAAGTAGCACTTTCAAGTTTCATTAATGCATCATCCTTGCATATGAAATTAGTATAATGCCAACATTATCGTGATGTGCTCCCAAGTATTTGAAAATAAGACAATTCCACTTCCAATGGCCCCCCAAATATCATACAAGTACACTAACAAACATGACCATTCACAGAAAGCTTCATGAAAGTAATCCTAGTCCTACTAGAATGCACACATGCCTATGCAATTATAACTAGAATGTTTACTTCTAAACTCAGTGATGCATAGATGTTTTAGCAATAAGAAAATAATACTATAAAAGAGTTAAGAAGGTATACAAAAATGGTTGCAGTTACATACTCAAATATTTCTGTTATTCCATCCAACAAGCATGGATTCCTAATGATACTTACACAAGAAAGGCCTACTCATCAATGTGTCAAGGTATGTCAAACGAGATAAATGATTTGTCAGCACATATAAGAATCATCTTTATTCAAAGTAAATAACTTACAGGTACAACATAACTGACCAACCTAATGGTGCAAACATAAGTGAGTCTTGCTCATCCATGTGCCCACCACCTAGACCTGCAAGAAAATGTTAGTGAATAGGAGTTTTCCTTGGTCAAACCTTGTTGAGGTAATCAAACCTTAAAATGATAATAAATAAGATAAATGAAGGATGAATGATCACATTATGATGTTGCAACTCACAAAAAACTCTAGTAATAAGTTCTTGATTTATGGTGATAGAACTTGACTTGAAGGCTTGCTTGAATCATGAAATATTCATCACAAATGTTAGCTCAATTTAAACATGATACATGAATGACTTGTCATGATGATTAGGCATTGTGGGTTACTATTACAACAAACAATATTAAATGGGTTAAACATTAATAAACAAGATCCCTAATGCACCTTCCAAATGCATACTTAACAAGTTCCCTCAATATTTCTTATTCTTCTAAAGTACTCATATACATGTATTCACCCAATAATCGAATTCAACATGCTAAACCTTTTCAACTTACTATCCGTTTCCCACATATTCCATAAATCCAATGAACAGGCTAGACATTCCTCTATATTTGTTCTACTTAAAAGTGTTAAAACACATAGAAATTTTAATTGTATTATTAAAAAAAATAATGGACACAATGCTACAACAATAATAAAATTTACATCCAACTCATCTTTCCATCATTGAAGAAGAGTAGGAACCCTTAGTTAATTTTCCCTTCACTAATTTCTCTTTAGAAAAAAAAAAACCAACTAATAGATCAAGAATATGCATTATGGTTATTCTAAGATGTTAAAGACATTATACCTTCTAAATAATTTAGTTTCCCAAAGGAAAATTCTTAACTCTTCTTTATTTCATTCAATAAGATTCAATCCATTTTGGACACAACTACTTTTCAATAGCCAATTTGATGGAAATGTTTAAAATGAAATTAAATAAATAATTTCTTCTTGAATCGAGGCTATGTCTAGATGGAAAGTGGGGTCTATAAAAATCAATTTTATTCACTGTATTTTAAAATGGTCGACTCAAAGAAGATATGGTAGAAGTTGATTATGAATTAAGAAACATTCTACATACATCTTTAAAAGAAGATGCTTAAAGAAATTCCAGATCCAGAGTCTCAAATGTGAAGAATCAAGAAGACAATCAGTATTTCCCTACTAGGATGCATTATTAAAATTTAATTGAAAGAAACAGAGTTTACCTATCCTCTACGTAGAACTGGAACTGACTACAAAATTTTAGTTTCCTAATTACTGATTTTGAGTCTATTGCCTAATCATTAACATAACCAGGGAAAGAAAAAGGTACATAAATTACCATATTCACATTCAAACATTTCTACATGAAAATAACTGCTGAAGAGGACTACTAATTTCTATTCACATTCTAAGCACTTAAACCACATCATGTGGCTCACACAAGCCTACAATTAGCAATGAAAACAACTTCCAATAGTTGCACCAAAAAAAATAATTTCATGCCTCTTTCCGTTAATCTCTTGTTAGTTAATCCTCAAATTTGCAGCAATGCCAAGTTCATTTTGTTCTTCCTAGTCAGTTGCAAAAGCTTGCTCTATCAGGGTATTTTCTTCTAACAACTTTATAGCATACAAAAGATCATTTTGAGATTGTTAAGGAGGAAAGAACAATGATATTCAAGGAAAGAAAAAGAAGCTAGAAATGATGAAAACAACAAAATACAAGGTCCACCACACAAAATACAAGGTTTGCTAAGGATAAAGGGGCTCAAACATGCAACTGGGGTTAGCTCCAGCATATAAACTAATGTTGCAAAATCATTTAACTACAATGCTAAGGATGAGGATGTGAAAAAAAAACCCAAGGCTAAGGTAAATGAAGGAGATTTAGGCATCTCCAAGGAAACACTACGATTTGGTAATCAGGAGATGACTAAAGAAGAGAAGCATTAGCAACACCAAGCAGAACTTGCAAGGCAAAAGAATGAGGATAATTTAATGCAAACTACATTACAACATTGAAACTCCCTAGTAGTATTTATGTTAAAAATATGGGAAAGGAGAGTAGCTAATTATAGGATGATATCTTGGTAGAAAAAAATAGAACCAGATGCACAAAAGGGTAAACAATTACTAAGGTGTGATATGTTTCATTAATCACTACAATTCCATAAAAGGGTTTTCAGGTTATTTCTACTAGCATATTAGATTGTTTCCTTGAATGGGGTTTCTATAGGGTAAATTTGGTGTATTGTGTATGTGTTTTATAGTAATATCCATTCATCTTGTGTACATCTTTTATTTCCATTGTTGTAGTTGAGTCTTACAGTGTGTGGAGTTTAATTCATGGTGTGTACAATGTATATGAATTACTTTCAGCAGTCATCACTAATAACTAAATCTTTTAATTCTTCACAAAATGTCTGAAAATGACGTGATTCTCATGCCCATTCCCACATCGCTAAGGAATATTTAGGAATGAATAGCTTTAATCCCATTCCAACTAAGTACATTTGTGTTGTAAGAGTCATACAACAAGGGTCACCAAAATTAGGCAGTTATTACAAACACAATAACATGTATTCATAGATGAAAAATAGAGACATTGAGAAATGTTGTGCACAAAGACAATGACTAAGAAATATAATTTTAAAAAAATGACAAAAAGTAGCAAAGAAAGATAAAATTTCATTACTATCCAATCACATAAGCAAATAAAAGTTGAAAATAATATAATAAATAGTACCTCAAAAATCACTCTTTTTGATCCCCCTCCATAACCTAAAATCTTCTATTAGTATCACAGATTCACATAATCTAGCAAAGATCAAGCTTAAATTAGCTAGTGGAAAACTACTCCCGTCAATTTAATGAGTGAAACCCTCTTAAGGATAACATATGCAACTTATATGGATCTTTCAATTTTTATTCTTCTTTATGTCCATGTCTCCTTTCCTTTCATTCTTGAATTCCTAAAACTGTCAAAAGCAATTTTTTTCCCAAGTTCTTGACTTCCAGTTATCTTTTGCAGAGAGAATAAAGAAGGATTGTGAAATCGATTGTGTATTCTTGTTATTTCTTTTCCATCTTTTAAAGTTTTCCTTCCCCAAAATTTTCAATAACTGAATCTTTAAAATAAAAGTAACCAAAATAAAAAATATATTTCTTTTTTCATACTTAATATTTATCCTTAGTAAATAATAAAAAAATTCCTTTTAATTATAAATTAAATATTCTCTCCAAATAAATATTAAAGAGTACCATTCAATTGAAAATAAAATAATTATTCTAAATAACAAATAATTATCATTTATTTGCAAAATAAAATCTATAATTAACTTATAATAAATTCCTTTTGTTTCATTGCACTTCTGTTCCACTACTAATTAATTTTTTTAAACATTCAGACAACTAAATTAAATATTAAATGCATCAAATTAATATTATTGGATTATAAATCACCTATTGAAAATAGGGGTCATGACAACATGTCTTTCCCTAGAATGTAACCCTATTTAATGAGGATGTTGTATTATGGCTGAGATAGAGAGATGGTGATGTATTATGGAAGTTTGATAGTGGCTGTGTCGTCTCTTGATCTCTAAGTGGTGATAATCCTATGAGAAGCTAGTTCTAAAAGTATATTTAATCTTTGTGATTTACTGAATAATATATTGGGTGGATTTTGGAGTGTGGGGTTTTTCTCTTGAAAGGGTTTTCCCCACGTTAATCATTGTGTCGTGGTATGCATGATATTTATATTTATTTATATTTAAGTTTATATAGCTGTTAAAGATGTATAAATTTTTTGCATTATTCTCCTCTCAAGATTAGTGTAGGAAGTTGTTCCACTACCTTAGCTTTCTTACAAGTTGGATTAGAGCCTTATCACCTTTGGTTTTAGTTGTGGATTGTTGGTTTTTTTGGAATAATCAAGATTTGAGTAAGAGCCTATGCAACATATATTTTGTGATCTTGTTGCAGTAATTTTTAGATGGAAACTTCATCAAGGAGAATAGAGGTGTAGAAATTTTCTTGAAATAATTTTGAAATGTGGAAGCTGAAGATGGAGGATCTATTGATAGATATAGATCTATGGGATGTTGTTGATGAGAATGTTTCAATACCTATAGATCCTACTTAGGATGCTCAATGTGGTGTTAATGACCGTAAAGCCAAGGGTATAATCAGATTGTGCTTGGTAGACTCTATTTTAATTAATTTCCATGAGGATACCTCTAGACATAAACCATGGAAGAAGCTTGGCGAGATGTATTAGGCCAAATCTTTAGTGAACAAGATTTTCTTGAGGAAGAAGTTGTATTCTTTGAGAATGGAAGAGGGTGGATTAATCACAAATCACCTGGAAGTATTCAATATGTTGGTGGCTCATTTGGCATTAGTTGGTGTCAAAATGGATGAGGAGGGAAAATGTCAAATCTTGTTTTTTTCTTTTCCTGATTTGTGGGATTCTCTTTTTATGGCTATTGGGAGTACTTATGTTATTTTGAAGACTGAATATGTGGTGGGTTCTTTTCTTTTTGAAGAGATGAGGAGGAAGGTATTGGTCACTGCAAAGGAGGCCCTAAATTTTCATGGAATACCTAAGGAAAAATACAAGAAGAATGAAAAATGTGACAAATACAAGTCTAGGGGGAGATCTAAATCTCCTGGAAAGTCCAAGTTATTTGTTGGAACTATAATAAGCCTAGACATGTTCGTAAGGAATGCAAAGAAGAAAAAAAGAAGAAAAAGAAGAATTTTAATTTTGATTTTGAGTTTGAGAAGGAAGATGGCAATGCATTGATTACAACTTTGGCAACTTGTGTAGGTAATGATGCATGTTTAATTGACCCAGGTGCATCTTTCCATATAACCTTTAATAGAGAATGATTTTTTGAATATGAAGATTTTGATGGAGGTAAGGTTTACTTGGGTGATGATACTCATTTAGATATTGTCGGTCATGGTAAAGTTAAAATCAGGTTTCCTGGTGGTAGAATAAAAATGATTAATGGTGTGTTGCATATCCGTGGATTAGCACAAAATTTGTTATTTGTAAGCAAACTAATAGATGCAGGCGTGTAGGTAGTATTTTTTGATGCAGGATGCAAGATGGTTAGAGGTGATATGGTGATTGCTAGAGGTTTTATATATGACACATTGTATAAGCTTGATGCTTGCACTGTTGAGTGCAATAGTACTTCTATGAAAATTAAGTCTTTGGAAGAAGTGAGGATTTCACCTTCAGTAGATGGTCATGGCTTTTGGGTACCCAAAGGTGCTCTTTCTTCTAATACAAAGTTACTTATAGAGAAAACTATGTTATGGAACTAGAGAATTCACCACATTGGAGAAAAGGGTCTAAGGACCTTGAAAAACAAAAACCTTATTGAAGGTTTGTCTGATTGTAATCCTGAATTTGATTTCTGTGAGCATTGCATTTATGGAAAACAAAACTATGTTTAGTTTTACTCGAGTTCTCATAAATGTTGTGGTGTATTGGATCTTATTCATTTGGATGTGTTTGGTCCTATAGATGTTCCTTCGATTGGTAAATCCACATATTATGTTTCATTTATTGATGATTATAGTAGAAGGACATGGGTACATTTTCTAAAGAGTAAATTTGAATTTTTCAGTCGATTTAAATAATTTAAAACAATGATTGAGTTACAAATTGGAAAGAAAATAAAATGTTTGAGGATTGATAATGGCAATGAATTTTTCTCTAATGATTTTGATAGATTATGTAAAGATTATGGTATTCATAGATAGCAGACAACTTTGTATTCTCCACAATAGAATGGAGTTGTAGAAAGAATGAATATGACACTTATGGAGAAGGCTAGGAGTATGTTGAGTGGTGTTGGCCCAGGACAAAGGTTTTGGGTTGAAGCTGTTGCCATTTCTTGTGAACTAATTAATAGGTCTCCTACATTAGCTCTTGTTGATAAGACACCTAGAGAGGCATGGTCGGGTCACAAGCCTTCATTAAGAAATCTTAGATTTTTTGGTTGTGAGGCATATGCACATGTGCTAAAGGAGAAGTGAACAAAGTTGGAGAATAATGTTGTGAGATGTATCTTCATCAGATATAGTTATGGTGTGAAAGGATACAATATTTGGGATCTTGTTGCACAAAAGGTAATATATAGTAGAAGTGTTATTTTTAGAGAAACTAAGCCTTCTTCTATTACATTATAGCTAGAACAAAGCAAACAAAAAAATGTGATTGAATTTCCTTCTACACCTAAGAAAGTTGAATCAAGGCCCAAGGATAGACAATAAGTTGAGGAGAGCTCATATAGATCTGGATCTTCAAAAGAGGAGGAAGAACCTCCAACTCAACATTTTTGTAGGTCTACAAGACATAGACAACCACTTAAAAGGTATACACCTGATGATTTGAGATGTATTTTTTCTTTGTATACTAAGATGGATGAACCTAGATCTATAGAAGAGGCATTAGGTATGAATGATACAGAATCTTGGAAGATTGCTATGGATGAAGAAATGGCATCTTTGAAAAATAATGATACATGGGATCTTGTACCATTTCCTAAAGGATGAAAACCTCTTGGTTGCAAATGGGTGTTCAAGAAAAATATTGGTTCAGATGGAGGTATTGAGAAGTACAAAGCAAGGTTGGTTGTGAAAGGTTACTCTCAAGTTTAGGGTGTTGATTATGGTGAGATATTCTCTCCTATTGCAAAAATGAAATACATTATATTTTTGCTTGCTATTGCTACTACTTATGATTTAGAGGTCAAGAAAATGGATGTGAAAACTTTTTTCCTTCATGGTGATTTGGAGGAGGATATTTATGTGGCAAAATGATAGCACTATGTGGTGAAAGGTAAAAGTAAATTGGTTTGCAAATTGAAGAAATATTTGTATGGCTTAAAACAAAGTCCTAGGATGTGGTACTAGAAATTTGATACATATGTGTTGAGTTTAGGATTTGAGAATTATAAATCAGATCATTGTGTTTATTATAAAACTGATGGTGATCATTTCCTATTTATTGCATTATATGTTGATGATATGTTATTTATTGGCAAAGGGAAAGGTATGATTTTAGAACTAAAATCTCAACTTGCTACTAAGTTTGAAATGAAACACCTTGGTGTAGCTAGACACATTCTTGGGATGAAAATTAAAAGAGATAGAGTGAAGAGAAAGCTATGGCTTGGACAAAGTAAGTATGTCAGTTCAATTTTACAGAGATTTAACATGTAGTATTGTAAACCATTGTGTGTTCACCTTTCTATTGGAACACAATTATCTATTTTAGATTGTCTAACATCTCCATAAAAGATGGAATACATGAGAAAAGTTCCTTTCCAGAGTGCATTTGGAAGTTTTTATGTATGCTATGGTTTGTACTAGAATAGACATTTCCCAAGCAGTGGGAGTTTTTTCCAGATATATGTCTAATCCTGGTAGAGTTCATTGGGGTGTAGTTAAAAGATTCTTTAGATATTTGCATGGCACCTCATATTATTCCTTGTGTTATCATAGTAATATGAATAAAGATGATATTTCACTTGATATTCATGGTTATGTGGATTCAGACTAGGTAGGTGATATTGATAGCAGATGATCCACCAGTGCTTATGTGTTTACATTATTTGGTGGTGCAATCAATTGGATGAGTAAGCGACAAGCTATGGTTTCTTTTTCCACTACTAAATTAGAGTATATGGTAGCTACTCATGATTGTAAAGAATCCATTTGGATAAAGAGATTTCGTTTAGATATTGGAATAAAACAAGGTGCAATGACAATTTATTGTGACAATTAGAGTGCAATATGTCTAGACAAGAACCCAACATTTCATTCCAAGACCAAAGCACATTGATGTACAATATCATTTTGTTTGAGATATGGTCAAAGGTGGTAGGGTGAAGTTGGTTAAGGTAGATTCTTTGATGAATATTGTTGATTCTTTTGTTGGATCTCAGTTGTGTTTATGGTTTGTCCTTGATGAAATTTTTTTTTAATGAAGCTCTCATAGACGCATGTTGGCTTAATGCTATGCAGGAAGAAATTGATCAGATTGAGAAAAATCAGACTTGGGAGTTAGTCCCAAGACCAGATGACAAAAATGTCATTGGAGGAAAATGGATATACATAAACAAGGTTAATGAAAATGGTAATGTTATTCGCAATAAAGCAAGATTTGTCTGCAAAGGCTATGCTCAACAAGAAGGTATTGATTTTGGTGAAACCTTTTGCACCTGTTGCTAGACTAGAATCTATCAGAATATTCTTGGCTTATTCTGTTTACAAAAACTTTACTATTTATCAAATGGATGTCAAAACTACTTTTTTGAATGGCTATTTAGATGAAGAGGTCTATGTTGAATAGCCTGAAGGATTTATATGCAAAGATAATCCTAACCATGTTTACAGGTTGAAAAAGGCTCTCTATGGCTTAAAACAAGCACCTAGAGCTTGGTACTCTAGGCTGGACAGTCACTTAATTTCTAATGGCTTTGTTAGAGGAGGTGTAGACAGTAATCTTTATGTTAAAACTAAAGGTTTTGATATTTTAGTTGTTGAAATTTATGTTGATGATACTATCTTTGGCTGCAATAATGTCACTTTGAGTAAAAAATTCTCTCAAATAATGGAATATGAGTTTGAAATGTCAATGTTAGGAGAATTAAACTTCTTTCTGAGTCTTCAAATCTCTCAATGTTAGAATGGAATATTTCTTTCTCAATCCAGATATGCTATAGAGATGCTTAAGAAATTTCAGATGGATGAATGCCATCCAGTTAGCACTCCTATGATTATTGGTTGCAAACTTACTAAGGTTGATGATTCTCCTGATACAAATCAAATGGAATATAGATCAATGATCGACAGTCTCTTATATTTAACTGCCTCTAGACCTGACATTATGCAAGTAGTTTGCACTATTGCATGTTTTCAGGCATCACCTAAAGACTCTCATGTTACTGATATTAAACGGATCTTTAGATACATTCAGGGCACTCTTGATTATGGTCTTTGGTATCCTAGGAGCAATGATTTCTCTTTAATTGCTTATACTGATGCTGACTGGGCTGGTTGTTTGGATGATAGGAAAAGCACCATTGGTGCTGCATTCTTTCTTGGTGATCGTTTAGTGGCATGGCACAACAAGAAACAAGTATTTGTCTCTCTTTCTACTATTGAAGCAGAATACATTGCTGCCACTTCATGTTGTACTCAAGTTCTGTGGATGAGTCAGACTCTTTCAGATATGGGTATTGATGTTTCTAAACCTGTTTCCATTCTTTGTGATAACACTAGTACGATAAATATTTCAAAAAATCCAGTTATGCACTCTTGCACAAAACATATTGCTATTAAGTTTCATTTTCTTCAAGAAAAGGTTTTGGCTAATGAAGTCTGCTTATAGCTTGTTGGATCTCAATATCAGGTAGTCGATATTTTTACAAAGCCCTTAGCAAAAGAGTTATTTGAAAGGTTGAGACTTCAATTGGGAGTTATCTCTCAATTATTAGTTCACTGAATCTCCAAGCTACTGCTTAGGGGGAGCATGTTATATGTTTTGATTCACTTATAACTATCCTACAATTTTGGTTGCTACACTACAAATTTTTTTTGCAGCTGTTTCTCATGATATTTTGGTTGGCTTCTCAGTTGTGTTTCCTAGCAATGCACATTCTTCTTTTCTATTCTTTGTCATTGAGGCAAAAATGGGGAGAGTCATTTGTGTTTTTCCATCAAGGACAAAGGGCGAGTTTGTTGGATCTCAGTTGTGTTTATGGTTTGTCCTTGATGACAAAATCTCCAATCCACTTTGAAATGTCTGAGTTTCCTATCTGCAAGACATTTCAGATGTCATGACGATTGAATTTATCTTACAGTCTGATTTCGGCAAGACTTTTCTTTGGTTTCGGCGATAGAAAAGTGTTATCTATCAACATATGTAATACCGTCGGGATAAGGTCTTATCGATTTCATTACGTCTCCCCGACCTGCTTCAGAATGAGCATATCGGCAAAGGAAATTTTCCTCGGGGTAATGTCATAGTGAGTCTCTCTTGTCTTACCAACTCGTTCTCAAAAGGTTTTATCTATTTTTTGGGAGGAGTCTCACTGAACAACTCTTTCAGAGAACTTCAGCCAAACTGAGTGGTATCGGGCTGAGGTCTTAGCGATTTCACTTGGTCTCACCGACTAATGCATGTGGAAGTCTATCGGCGAAAGTTGTGGTGTCGTTATATGGTCTTGGTGAATTTGATTTATTACACCGACCGAAAACATGACGGTAGTCTCTTCAGCAAGAGCTAGGGTTTTCAGTGAAAGGTCTCGGTGAGTGACCTCCGATCTCGCTGATGGAACACAAAAGAACTCTGTCGGCGTAGGATCTATCCTATCTTAGTGACTTTGAGTGAATGAAGTTTTTTAGTATGACTCAAACTTTCTATGAATGGTCTCACCGATATCATAATGTTATAGTGATGCACATCAGGAAAAAGGTTTCTGTCGGTGTGAGATCTTTAATGTCTTGGCGATCTATTGTGAGTTCGAGATGTTTCAGCAAAACAAGGGGTAGTCTATATAGTGTCTCCCCGACTATGTATAGTCTTGGTGACTTGGAAATGACAAAGGCCTTCGGCATAGGTATTGAATTGTCATTGTGGCAATGTTTATCGAATGTCTTTCGGTATGACAGTTTTTTTTTTCAATAGGTCTCCCCGAAGGTTGTATGTTACAGCGATAGTGAATGAATCTAAAAGGCATCTCGATAAGAAGTTTTCTCATGTCTCTGTGAAAGAATAATATATTAAGGAAGACCATTGGCGTAGCATGTTGTATTCGATATGTCTTCTCTCCGAATATGATGTGTCATAGCGAAAGCGAATTGAATGTCTAGCAATGTTAAAGTTGCCTTCAACATAATGTGTCATTGATGGAAATAAAAAGGTTTAGGGAAAACTTTTTGATCTTATTCTTTTTGGATGGGTATCAAACCCTAGCCTGGCCACCATCATGAGTGTTTATGTTTCTGTTGTTGCTGACTGTAACAGTTCTTACAGAGGTTTATGGAAGGTTTATTTGGTGCATTTCTGACCAGAAGCTCGACAGTGGATAATGGAGCCATGGGAGTTACAGATCTGTCTGGTATTTTTATTTATGCATTTCATACTACACATATTAACTTATTATCACAATATTTTCTTTAACTGCTCTCTACATCTCTATGACAAATGATGCCCTAACTGAGTCTTTCATACATTAGATGTTATGATTTTCTGTGGTGGGCAGTTGTGTGTTTTATGCAGAGAAATGATCTCACATGTTTGAGATTTGTTGAGAATGGCTCTTAGCTGGGTTGGTTGTTCTGCCGTTACTCCTGAAGACAGTTACCTATCTGGCATGTAAATCAAGATGTATATATAGAAGCATAAAACTTAGTTTTCTATTCGACTGTTGATGTAATTTTGAGATTATCATTCCTTGGCTGTATAAAAATATATGGATAAAACTCTGTAATAAAATTTGTATAATAAGATGCAGAGATTGTGAGTTTCTTTTCTATGAGGTATTTTATGGATTCAGTTATTGAATCTTTAAGGTATTCTGTAGATGAGAAAATAGAGAGATATGTGATTAACTGAAAACAGAGAAACCCTCTGAATCATTATTATTGTTCAAAACATAATTTGAGGGGTTGGTACTCCTTGAGATAGATATCTCTAAATGAGGGGTTGGTGCTCCTTGAGTGGGTGCTCAAAAATTCAACCTATAAGGCATTGTGAACAGTTGATTATAAGATTAAGCCAGGAAGGCATTTAGGGAGTGGTTTTTATACCCTAGGAGGGTGTTCTTTATGTTTTACTATGCCGTTGTTGTTTCTGTTCACTGTTGAGTTATTACTTTTCTCAATTATGTTTATGAATGATTACATTCAACTCATGAATGCATTAATCAGAGTAATATTGAGAACAAATATGTGATATGTTTTGAAGTTGTTGAAAATTTGGTCAAATCTGTTAAGACACTGATTCACCCCCCCCCTCTCAGTGTCATTTTAACTCCAACATCTTTAACTAAGCATGTGAGCATAGATAAGTTTAGATGGTGTTCAAAGATTATGGGACTTTTGGCCCCTAGCAATTAAGAGACAATGTTTACTCCCTCCTATTGCTCTTGTAAGGTGTTCAAAAAGTGGGAGATTTTTTGGGAGATTGTGTCTCAACCTTGCAATTATATAATGGTTATTGTTGATATGATATATATGCATATATACATATATTTCCTAGCTACACTGATAGGTGTAATATACAATGGCAGCAAGGGGGGAGAGTGGGATGTGTATAAACAACTTTTTGTGAATTTTTTTAGGAAACTCCTAAAAAGGATGACATACATTAAATAAATGATATGTTGTAAATCTATATCATTAATTATTAGATTTTAGATCTAATGGAGGATATTTTTTTGGCATGTCTTTCCCTAGAATGTAACCCTATTTTATGAGGGTATTGTATTATGGCTGCAGTAGAGAGATGGTGATGTATTCTGAGAGTTTGATAGCAGTCATGTTTTCTCTTGATCTCTAAGTGGTGATACTCCTGTGAGAAGCTTTCTTTGCAAGTATATTGTAATATTTGTGATTTACTGAATAATATTAGGTGGATTTTGGAGTGTGGGGTTTTTCTCCCAAAATGGTTTTCCCCACATAAATCACTATGTTGTGGTATGCGTGATATTTATGTTTATTTCTATTTAATTTTTTGTAACTATTAAAGATCTATAAAAGTTTTGCATTATTCTCCTCTCAAGATTAGTGTAGGAAGTTGTTTTTCTACCTTAGCTTCCTTACAATTTTGATGTCTATGATTTTATATGTTTAGATTTGCATACTAACATTTTTTTATAGGATTGTGACATGCATTCCCCACCAACATCTTTAAGAGACTTCTTATGAAAAAAATTATGTGAAAGAGAGGAAAGTCAAATATTCTACAAGAAACTATGCTTGGATGGCACATGTTAACATTTCAGTGGCTACATATGCCAATATGTGAACATATGGAAATCAAAAATGTGGTTGGAAAGGAACTAGTAGAGTTCAGAAAGTATAAAACAATGGCCTATAATACAAAAGATGGTAATCAAGCAAAAATGCATGATTTGGTTATTTAAAAGATTCCAGTGTATCAATTTATGTCTACATGATTTTGTGATAGTATAGTGTATGAGTATGAAAGGCATACCCATAGAGCTCAATGGTTGGACTTGAAATTCAAGTTATGCAAGGACACCTTTCTAGTTGGTAGCATTGTTTCAATGGTCGAATTTGTAGAGAACTACACTCTATATCCATAGCGTGAGGAGTAATCAAAATATTACAAATCCACATAGGTTTCTATATTTGTGCACATAACATTCATTCATGTAGTTGATAGTATAGAGGATAACAAGAAGGTATTGAGGGAGTACCACTTTTACATTATTGATGACCATGCACATTCTATAGAGTCCGTACAAGGTTTATTTCAATTGTTCTACAATGATTTTTCTAAGAGGGGCATAACATACAATCAACATATAATATGGTCAAATAACTATCCATCAGCATTCAAGAAATCATAGATGTTCTATTGGTTGAGTAGGATGCATGTTATTACAGGTGTTCAACATATGTGAAACTTTTGTGAGGCTGGGAATGGAAAGGGGTAGCATGATGGTGCAAGAGCATGTATCAAAAGAGCATTAGCATGAGAATCTGATTTAAAATATAAAGACAATACAAATTTGAGAGATGCAAAATCAATCATCGGGTGGTGTAATGCTTTGATGGGTCTAGGCAATGAAGGTATCTTTAGTTTGTATATTTTTTTGGTTGATAGATGATACTAACATTGCACCATATGAAAATTGTTGTACAGTAACACGATCGAGTGAGCTACACTCTTTCCTTAGCTCAAATTCAGGTTCATGGAGTATCCATACATGGAAGATGGCATGGCTTTGTTCTTCATGTACAATTCAATCCTAGAATGAGTGCAAGTCAAAGGAGTGGGTTGACGAATGGCAGTTAAGTTATCTTAGCCCACTTCACATGTATCATCCTCCGACGATATTGGAACTAACTCGGATGGAATCATTGGTTAACTTTGACCACATATCAAGTCTAGTTCAACAAGGTAATATATCTACTTGCATAGTTTTTGAAATTCCTATCGTTATCTTACTTTGTAGTGTATTTGTAATGTTGACTAATTTCATCTAATTTATCACACATATCAATGTATGGCATGTTTATGCAGTTATTGCAAATGAAGACAATGAAGATGGAAAATATTATTACTTGTTCCGTTGTGTTGAAGCCAAATAGAATGGAGCCCCCAATTATAGATGGAGAAAACATTGAATACCCTACAGGCTCAGTGGTTGTTATTGGAACATGGCTTAGAAGGTACCCACATAAGAGTGTTAATGTTTGGTTGTTTCAAGACTTTGATATGCATCAAAAGATTCTTCATTACTCAAACCTTGTCATGGCATCCAATGCTCATTTGATCAAATATGGGGATATACCTTTGAACAAGACCTTGTGGAAGGTGTGTGAGTCTGACCATGAGGTAATACTTGACACAATAAAGAGTAGAGCAGACCTAGATGGTTTGTTGGATTAATATGTAAGTATACACATTGGTTCTTATTAATTTGTAAGTATGCACATTAATTTTTATTAAAATTTAGAGTATGCACATCAAGATTAGTTGATAGTAAGACCTTTCATTTCTATATTTCAAGTTTACATATGTTTTGGTTCCAAGTTTGTACATATTTTTTTGTTTGAATTTTACATATGAATATTGGGTAGATTATATGTTTTGATTCAAATTTTACATATGAATATTTTGGGTAGATTATATGTTTTGGTTCAATGTGTAGCATAGACAAGGTAGTGAGCACTAACAATCTCACTATATTGTCAATGCGGTAGCACAGACACGGTAGGGAGCTGTTTGAAAAAATGCATCAAAGAAATGTGGTCTCTTAGTGATGTATCACCAAGAGACCCCATTTCTTTGAGAATTTTTTTCAAACAACTCCCTACCTTGTCTATGCTACCACATTGACAATTTGACAATATCACTAGCTTGTTAATGTGAATGCATTGAAAAGTTAGTGAGCATTGTAAGAAAAAATTCCTCAAAGAAATGGGGTCTCATGGTGATGTACATCACTAGGAGACCTAATTTCTTTGAGGCATTTTTTCAAATAGCTCACTACCTTATATTCAATATTTCAAACAATGTTCCTTCTAACATCACTTATAGATAGGAAAATTTGTTATTAATTCATCAGTTGTGGGTTCATTATTTGACTCAATAGAAGTTGGTCCACTTGATTAAGTAGTCAATTTTCAATAATTGATTTTTTTTCATCACCACATTCTATCATTCATCCTATTGATTTTATCATACCTTTGTGAGAATGATTTTTTTTCCTTAATGATTAACCACTAGCAATACATCCTTTAAAAAATTAGTTTGATTGATCTCTTAAAAATATATGTTTGTTCCTTTTCCTCTTACATTTTATACCATTTTAATTAACATCCTAAATTTAGTGATGTGTAAATGCATTATTTTACATTAAAAATAAACTCTAACTTTGACTATATTATTCTCATATTGTCCTTTTATTAGTTTTCCTACAAGGTAGCAATGACAAGGTAGTGAGCTCTTTGAGGAATTTTTCTTACAATGCTCACTACCTTGTCAATGGATCCACAATGACCACAAGCACATATCTCATTGAGTAATTTTTTCAAATAGTTCATGTGCCTTGTCTATGCATCCACACTTTGCATGTGTCTCCTAAGGAAATTGCAACCATAACACTCATTAAAATCCCTCCTTTTATGTTTAGATAGATGCCATACACCATTCCAACGTCCCATTGTTGCTATGGCTAAAAGCCTAAAACATATTCTTTCCAACAAACTATGGATGCATGGAAAAAATCTATCAAAGAATAATAGTAAGCAAAAGCATAGATAAGGTATTGAGCTATTTGAAAAAATGCCTCAAAGAAATGTAGTCTCATGGTGATGTCCATCACCATGAGACTACATTTCTTTGAGGATTTTTTTCAAACAACTCATTGCCTTGTCTATGGTACCACATTTTCCATACATTTTTCATTTTGGGCATATATCCTACAATCATTCTAGTATTTATGGGTAGATTAAAAAATGAAAAAATGAAGTCAAAGATTCTTGAACTTAAGACTTTTGTGCAGAAAATAAAACTAGAAATAGATGATAAGTAAGAAGCAATATGATAACAATAGTTGTAGATGCAAAGGAAATAGTTGGAAGTATTGAAATTGAAGAAAAACAACTGAAGACTAAAATTAACCACTTAGAAAAGGAATTAAAAAACAAGAAGAATATTTTATCGTCAATGAAAAGGAGTTTAGTCTTCTCTAAAAGCACTTGAAAAGGAAGGAAACCCAATTGAATGAGATACATAATGTATTCAATGAAGAGATTATTCTTACTCTCAAGAAGTTGAGGAAGGTGGATGTGTAGATTCTTCTTTGTTCATCATACGACTGAACCAACTATTCCAAAAAATTTGTATGGGTGGGTTTATGCTAGGCAAGGTCCTCTTTTGCACCCAAAAATGCAAAAATGTTCTGAGCTACATTCTTTTGGAAAAGTCTCTTAAGAGACCAAAGTGCAAAAGGGTGGAAAACTTTGACAAGCGATTAATCAAAAAATGTGGCACATGGAAACACTTCGTCTAAGGATACGAGATCATGTAGGGCCCCTCTACAATAATCTCTCTCAATTTTTGATAGCTCCAAGTTTTTTTCCCATAGTGATCAGATTTCAGTTGATGAAAAGTGGGTCAGTTGCATGTAATGTAAAGTTGGAAATTGGTGTAACTTTTGTTCTATTCATCATACAATCGAACCGACTATTCCAACATGACCATATGGGTGGGTTTATGTTAGGAAAGGTCCTCTTTCACACCCAAACATGCTAAAATGGTCCAAGCCACAGTCTACTAATGAAGTCTCTTAAGAAACCAAAGTGCAAAATGGCAACAAACTTCGATGAGCGATTACTCAAAAATAGTGGAACTTCGAAACACTCCATCTAAGGCTATGAGATCATGTAGGTCCCCTCTACAAGAATATATCTCAATTTTTGATAGCTCCAAGTCTTTTCCCTATGGTGAATAGATTTTAGTTGATTGAAAATGGGTCAGTTGTATATATTGTAAAGTTGGAAAGTGGTGTAACTTTTGTTCTATTCATCATATGACCAAACCAACTATTCCAACACATTTTTTTGGGTGGATTTATGCTAGGAAAGTTCTCTTTCACACCCAACCATGCTGAAATGGTTTGAGCCACATTCTACTAGTGAAGTCCCTTTATAGACCAAAGTGCAAAAGGGAAACAAACTTCAACAAGTGATTAATCAAAAACCGTGGCACTTGGAAACACCTTGTATAAGGCTATAGGATCATGTAGGGCCCCTCTACAATAAACTCTCTCAGTTTTTTATAGCACCAAGTATTTTTCATGTGGTTAACATATTTTAGTTGATGGAAAATAGATCAGTTGCATGTAGTGTAAATTTTTAAAGTGGTGTAACTTTCATTTTATTTGTCATATGACTGAATCGACTATTCCAACACATCCATATGGGTGTTTTTATGCTAGGAAAGGTCCTCTTTTGCAACCAACACATTCTATCAGTGAAGTCTCTTAAAAGACCAAAGTGCGAAAGGGCAGAAAATTTCAATGAGTGATTACTCGGTGTGTGAACCAAGATCCTAGTACCTACAATAGACAACAAACAAACATATAATTAGATTCAAATGAAACTTAAGACCAAGATTCCCCATAAAATCCATTTAACTATGGTCAAAATAGGAATAAAACAAGAACACAATGAAAGAAGATAAAAACACACTAAACCCTATTAAGAACATGCAAACCCTTGATCTTATGGGGGAGTTGGTGCCAATTTGATGCAGAAATTGGCCCTTTTCCGAACTCCTATGCAAGCTTTGATGATTTGATGAAGATGTGATCCACTTTGTTGAAGATTGAAATGTGCTCCAAGATGAAAATATGAATAACCTAGCTAAGAGTTGATAAAAATGGATGAGAATTGCTATGGATTTGAGTATAATAACTTTTGGTGGGAAATTATGGATGATCAAATGGGAATGAAGCCCTCTTATTTATAAAATGAAAAGTTGGAGAAATGCCCAAAATGTCCCTGGACAAATGGGACAAAAGAAATTCAACCAATGGAAGGTGCCATTTGTCAAGATGTGAATGGATGATGGATGTGCACATTTTGAATGTCTTATAAATGCAATTAAGGTGATATTTGAAATTAGTGAAATGACATGTAAGAGGGAAAAGAAATGCCTTAAATGCCACTTGGTTCAATGCACAAGGACATGTAAGATGAAATGAATGTCTTGTTGGAAGGACAAAGTCCACTTGGATTTTGAATTCAAATTTGAGGGAATATTCCTCCATTATGCCATGTTGAGAGAAAATAGAGATTTAATAAGTGAATTAAATCTATTTTCATGTGCAAGTGGAAAAAGCTAGAGGATGGGACATGAATGGGGATTAAATTAATTAAGGGTCAATTAATTTAATGAGAGATTAGATGATGTGACAAATTTGACTTAGATTTGTGGGTTGATTTAAATCAAATATGAGAAGAATGTGGTTTTAGACTTGAAAAGTTAAATAAATATTTGATTTATTGCTAAAGATGGATGATATTGGCAAATTAAAAATGTTTAATTTTATTAAATTTTAATAGATAGACTTTTTTTAAAGATTTAATCAAATAAAATTGATTATTTAATTAAATAGGGATAATTAGATCAAACTAATTGATTTAATTAGCAAGAAAGGATGACTTAATTAGATAAATAATTTATTTAATTAAGAGAGGAACATTGATGAATTTAATCAAATAAAGGTATTTGTTAAATGGTTAGACCGAGGGATGATTTAGAATGAAATGGTGTTAATAAATTGGAATCAAGTATACAGATATATTTTTCCATGTCTACATTTTCCCCTCTTAGAAGAAATTAGCATTGCGTTGTTTCCAAAGGAATAAAATGTCTCGATCAAAAGCTAAAATTTCACGATTTTAAAATTTTCCCTAGTGCTACCTTGGTGAGAAGGAGAAATAATAGATATACTTCTGGTAGTGGTGTTTTCTGCCTGACAACAACTCAAGCAATCCACAATATTCTATCTCTCTTGAAAGGTAATCTTCAACAATAAATTACTGAAAATCACCCCAAGGTCTCTCTGGTGTTAGGTCATAACAATGCATAAAACAACTCAGATAAAATGTGAAATGCTGGTAATCACAATCGGACCTTACTACAAGCAAACTGTATCTTTCAGTTTATCAGATTTTGCAATACGATGATCTTTAATCCTAAATTTAACCAAATGATAAAGAAATAGCAAAAGGTAAGGATGCGAGGATATAATCGAATCTAAACTACTCCTAGAATGAATAATGTAAACAATAGATATTTGGAATGGACCTATCTCGAATAACCAGTTCCTGATCGACCCACAATGCAATCTTACAAGAACGGTGCAATCTTCTGAGGTATTTAAATTTTCAAATCATAGACTTGCATCTACAATCGAACTTAAGCACATCAAATATATATATGGTCCAGGTTGACTTCACCAGCCTACTACAATCAGATAGTTACTGGGAGTATAGACCAGAGATAGCTACAAACATTCCAAATATGAAATCATAAACACCATTTATCCAACTAAACTAATCTATTTCTAAATATTAAACCCTAAATCTTCAAGCAATTTAAAAGATGGAACAACAAGAACCATGCAAGATGAAATAACACAAAGGATTCCACCAGGAAAACCACAATGTCTCCAATTGTATTAATCACCAAAATCTGCAACAATTCAACTGTTCTAATACAGTATTTGCTTCAAGAAAAGACTAAGAAAATCTAACTATTGCTCTTGCTTATCTCTATTACTGCTTAGCTAACCAATGTCTAACTCTTTACAATGAGGCAAGAATGCCAATTAATAACCAATTCCTCCCAAGACATGTCGGCCCAGCCAAACATTTTAGAAAATAATAAAAACTGCCAAAACAGGTCGGCCAAGGAAACAAACTAAGGCACACATTTAATGTCATCATCCAAGTCGGCCAAGACACAGTCCCCAAGGAAGTCTGGTCCAATGCATGCCCTATGATAATAGGGAAGCACAAATCTCGAAAGAGCATTAACTGCCACTCCCTTTGTCTTTCTCCTGCACTGACGTCCCTTGGACCTTCGAGAATATTTTATCCAACTCAACAATTGGTGGCAATGGAAAAACCCTGAGTCGGCATTTAATAGAGTCTGTCTCTTCCTTGGACCGCTCAACAATTCCATTCCAGTCCTCCTTGTTGGCCATGTATCTATCTATCACCGCCAAGTATGTAGCTGCATCATCAAGTAGGTGGCCAGTGATAGCTTCATCAGAATCCGGGGCATAAACCTCATGCCACCACTCCTTCAATTACTCGAGGCTCAAATATTTGGGGGCTATCTTCCTTCTGCCTGTTATCACCTCAAAGAAGGCAATGCATCCGTCATAAACCGCAGTAAGCTCACCATCAATTTGCTTCTTTCTCTTCAACATTTTCTTCAAAGCCTTCTGCCTGATCTGCAATGCTTCAAACCACTCCCATGGTTCATCCAGCCTGGAGGAAGGAAGGATTCCATCTTTGGCCAATTGATCCTTGCCATGTCCCAGAATAGTCCTCGATTTCTGCAGCAGAAGATCCATGTCATTCTTATCCTGGGATAGAATATACTCCAACAGCTCCTTTACTCGGACTGCATCCTTTCCTACAGATAAAACTGTCTTGATAGCATCATCCCCTTTCGTCTGGACATCCATCAGCCAATCAGTAGCAGCCTGAGCAGAGGCCCTCATCTTTTCAATCCCGAAGATTTTCTCCTTAGGCAGAAAACCCGGAGTAGTAGAGGAAGAGGGGTGAAGAAACTGCAAAGGCTTCATCACCTCTCCCAAACTCCTCCTCAATCTTTCATTCTCCCTTTTCAACTCTCGTTTGGACTGAGTCTCCTTTTTTAATCTATCAACAATGACGGCACTAGACCCCTCAAACTCCTCAATATCCTGCTCCAGGGAGGCTGGCCCAAGGTTAATAGTTTGGACATTATAGTCCTGGCCTGTAACATCATCTCTTGTTTTATCCGCGGTAGGGATAGCAATGTGAACTACCCTGTTATTCGTTTCATCCCTTTCCACCCGGGAAATCACCTTAGCGACTTTCTTCTTCTTCCCTTTGCCAATCTGAGACAGCATTTCATCCCAGTCTAATGGAGTGTCCTCAACAATCACCTGTTTCTTCCTGGCAAGCTCCTTCTCCAACCAGTCCGAAGCTACAGGGTCAGTCTGGATTCCTTCCATTCTTGTTTCTCCCGGATCTTCTGTCACTTTCTCTTCCTCTACGGCCGTCACCCTGACCTCCTCCTCATTTGTTACTTTGTCATCTTCTTTCTCCGGAATCCGTTTGGCTTGGTCAACCTCCTCAAGTCCTAAATCTGAAAGCACCGGTGATGGAGTCCTAGCAGGGATGCTTTCCTCCGGCCCAGGTGATCCGCGGCCTTTATCACTCTCCGGGGAATCCTCGTATTGCACCAGCAGAGAAGTGTGTCTCTCTTCTGTTTCTACCTCAAGCCCAGCCGCTTCACTGAACAGTGTTCCTTCCTTGAACGGTTCTGCCTCCCCACTAATTTCTTGCTCATCCGGATTCTCCAGTTTAAGTGCACCTGGCGGAGGAGAAACAGGCTTATCCTGCTCTTCAACTGGTAGCGTTGGGGAGGAATCTTTCGGTTGTGCAACATCTTTGGGAGAAGGAGTTCTTGATTTCCTGGTATAGACCTTTGTTTTCTCACCCCCTGAACTCTCTACATCCACAATTGGAGGTTCATCTTCCGAAGCAGTCTGATCTTTCTTCTTCACCGTCCTTGTAGTTCTTGTCTTCTTAGGTGGTGGAGGAGCATCCTCCTCTTCAGCCTTCTATGTTTCCTCCTCATCAGAGGACTTGCTGATTGTCAGGGTCTTCCACCTGCGCTTACCTATTGGTTTCCTCTTCGTTATAGGTTCAGCTCCCTTAGGACCTCTGACCCTAATCTTGAAGGGTGACACTTTTTCTGATTTCCCTTTGGGGTCTTCTTCCCCGGATTCTTCAAAAGTCGACATGGGGTTGAGATTTCCCATCAAGTCAAAAGTGCAAGTTACTTTCATGTTCTCCAACTCCCAGATTTTGTGCTTCACCCAAGAAAGGGTGAATTTCATCATAGAAGCGATCAGATCTTCTAACTCTGTCACCTCGGCCTCATTCCAATCAATCTCACCGACTGACCTATCCTTTATAGCCTCATAAACATAGTCCTGAACTAGTTTCTCGTCATCATCAAGCTTATCCGGAATCAGCTTAACATTATATTGTCTAATTGCCTCCACAGGCAGCCTGGAATATCTTTTCTTCCTTGCATCGAGGTCATCCTTGATATTGACCCAGTAGTCTTCTAAGTCCTCCTTGTGTCTATATTCCCGAGTAGCCTTCTTTTGAGCCTCTCCAGTTACATCAAAGTTCATTCTCTTAGAATGGAAAGAGAATCCATAGGCTGCCAGCTCCTCACCTGCGGTGTGAGCCGATTGGATGGACGAGAAAATCTCTCCCACACCAATCCCTAGAGGGAAGTCTCCTCCAAAACCAGTCTTATGCTTTTCCTTCTTCACCACTGCGTCAAACTCACAGATTTGTCGTACAACTTCCAGCAGCACAATATGGTCAGTGGGATACCGAGGCAACCTGTAAGGGGCAACTGGGCATCCATCAATTTGGAGGTAAGTAAATGTAGGGAACTGGATAAACCACGCTCCATAGTTCTTGATTAGTCCTTTTGCTCCATCGGATAATCTAATATGCTCTGCATTCTGAAGTGTCTGGGTAATATGCATTATGAATGCATCATTGGTCCTCCTGTAATCCTTATGCCCCAAATGCAGCTCCGGATAAACCTCATAGATTATGTCCTGCCCAATGGTTCCCCTCGGAGTCAAACCTTTGTAGGGATAGGAAATGGCCAGCACATACATAATGTAAGAAGACATAGTGAATTTCTTTGCCTCCAAAACATTTCTCAATTGTTTGTCAATCTCAGTGCTTATGAGCCCTGCCCATTGATAGTTCGTGCCTTGAATCATCTTGGTGATCACATGGACCATCCAACTCTCTAACACTCCTGAACTTCTCAATCCTGCCACCCTGCTCAGCAATGTAATGGCATCGTAGACATCTGACCTGAATTTTACCCTGTGCAGTTGTTTGGGCAACTTCGAATAGTGATATTTTGGCTTCTCTAGCCATGAGTTGATCATCTGCTGAGCCTTGGTTGGTTCATTCTCATAATAAGTCCTGAAAGTGTCAATGTTCAATGCACAGACTGAAGGAAGATCCGGCATGCTGAAGGCTCGTGCAATGGAGGTCGGACTGAAGTTTTCCAAGACCCTCCCCTCGGTGCTGACCACCATCTGTGTATCAAAGTCATACTGTCTAGCACATTCTAAGATCAGCTCATAACACTGAACCGCTGGAGGGAAACCCGCCACATGCACCAATCCAGAGTTCATCATTCCTCGTCTCAAAGCTGACAGATCCTTCTCAGCCGTTCTCTGTTTGAATTCCTCATACCGCCATGCACCAATGTTAGTGTCAGATACATCAGCCCACATGGAAGATATTTTACTTTCTGGGAGCTGGTTCTTCATATCCAGTCTCAATCGTTCTGTCTCGGAAATGGATGATGCCCCTGCACCACCCTTAGACTTTCCAACAGCTGGTTTGCTTGATTCAGCCTACATATCCAAAAATCGTCATTAGAATTCAATTATGAAGCTTATTTCAATCCAAAAGGTTAGCACAAATCATGTAAACCCATCAAGATCCATTGCTAACTACTAATCCATTGAGATCCAGAGAAATCAGATAATCCGAGAAAATCACGCAAACCGGAAAAATACCGTCGGGGCAGAATTTCGGAAAAATCCGACCCAGACGGATTCCTGCTGCCAAAGCATCATTAGTCAAATAAATCATTAGTGCAGATGAAAAAATCAAAGGATAATCATTGAATTCACTCATTGGCAACAAGAAATAAACATCAAACAACCGTTCCATTAATCCTATCATCGAAACATTTGAAAGGACACAATCAGACAGGAAATCTGGAAAAATACGGATGGAATGGATTTTCGCAGACGACCCAAAATGCGCCGGAAATAACCCAAGCCCACGGAATAAGCCCAAACCGGGAAAATCCAGGAGCGAGGAAATTCCGCGACGACCTCAGAAACCCAAAAAATGACGAATGTGAACCAAAACTCCAATGATCACGGGATCAACTCCACCTGAGCTCGAATGATCTCAAAACCGACGATAAGTAACAAAACTCAGGACGCAAAGGATTTAGACTTCTCAAAAGCACGCGAAGGATGAACCCCCATATCAAAATAATGATGCCCTAATTGAATAATCAAATTTCTGCCATTAAAACCAGAGCAAGCTTTAGGGTCTTAAAATATTAGCTAAGGATTTACCTAAAGCACTCGAATCCTCACAGGATGGGGAAGCCAACATGATATAGGGACGAAATCGCTCAAAACACGGTAAAACCTTCCGTTCTAGGCCGAACACCAAGGGAAACCCTAATTTCGCATAATAACACATTTCGCGCCCAAAACAAGCAAGCTATCCGACCCAGAATCCCGTCTAAAGGATACATACGCAATCTTATGGATAAATAAAGCTCATAGGACACGGGAATAGGGTTCCATCATACAAACGGGTCAAACCCTGACTCTATAAATATGAAATCGTAATCAAGCAGGAGCCGACCCAAATCTAATAATACCCAATGCAAAACCCCCAATCACCATATAAGCAAAACGGAAGGGGAGTGACTACATACCATGGATAAAAGCGAACGGAATTCGAGCTCAGAAAGTTGACCACGTAGCAAACACGCCCAAGCGATGAAAACACTGACACCGACACTCAAGCAATCCTCACACAAACAAATGAAAATCGATCTGCAAAACTCAGATGGAAAATCAAAATCGCCAGAGCAAAACAAGGGAGCAATGAAGTTAGAATAGCACTGAAAATGCCCTAAATCCGACCTTATACCTGCCTGAGCAAAGGTACTTCAACCATTAATGCGCGACAAGACATTTCTGACAAGTCCGGAAACCCGAGCCCCAAGCGGAATTTCAGAAAATCCCAGAATGCGCGGAAACACAGATTTCGCGGAAATACAGAAACCGGGGAAATGAGGAAGGCCGGGATTTTGGCAGAATCTGGGAAAATCCGCCCAGACCGGAAAATCCTGAAGTAAGGCAGAAACCCGGAATCGGAGAATCCTACCAGAAACGGACAAGGAACCAGGGCCCGGGAAAATCCGCCAGTGCTGAAAAATCCCGGATCCAGGTGAAAACCCGGACTTGTCAAAAAAAACTCTCTCAATCAATTCAAACCTCAAGGCAGGGCCAAAGTCAGCAAGACCAACATGTCAAGACCCTAGAATGATAAATCCAATAGAACCAAAGGTCAAGACACCAAAAAAAAGAGGGTCCCCACTCCAAGTGGTGTGCAAAAACTGCACTGTAGATAGGAAAAACACCAATGGAGGATCATTATTTTTGGGAAACAAGTCAGTTTCCTAGATGAGTAAGAAGCAAGATTTCGTCACTCTATCTAGTACTGAAGTAGAGTATGTTCCAACAACAACATGTCTTATTCAAGTCCTATGGATGAGCCAAAAACTTAAGGAAATTAAGGTGGAGTACAAAGATACTATCTCAAATATTTGTGACTATTCAAGTGACATAAAAATATCAAAGATTCATGTGATGCACTATAGAACAAAGAACATATCAATTAAGTATCACTTCAAATGAGAGAATCTTCTAGATAAGGAAGTTAGCATGTAATATTCTCCCACCAAGGAATAGGTAGTTGACATTTTCACCAAACCTCTACCCAAGGAACAATTTGAATATCTAAGGAAAAACTCGGGAGTCATTACTCCCACATCATATCACTAGTCTCTAGTGATGGGGCATATGTCGAGGGGGAGTGTCATTCATATCTCAATCATCCCTATAAATAGACTGGATAGATCAAGTCAAGTATCAGTGATTTTACAAATTTCTAATGACTTGCTCGTTGTATTATTCTATATTTCCATCTTCTCTTTGAATTTCCTTTCAAAGGAAGAGTAACGTGTTAGGGGGAGTTTACCATTTTCCATTGATGTCAAAGGCAAAGAAGATCATGAACAAATTCTCATTTGAGTAGGATGAGCACATCAAAAGTGGAAATGCTCATTTGAGTAGGATGAGCACATCAAAGGCGGAGCATTGCTTTATGTGTCCAACTGGTGCATAAATCGAATAGATAGAGATCTCAATTTATTTCAATTGGTATCAGACAATTTCATCTGATAGGTATGAGAATTTATTTTTTCCATCAATGAAAATGGGGGAGATTGTTAGAATATTATTGTCATTGATGTAAAAACAGGGATCAAAAGTGAGAAGGTTGGCATTAATGTAAACCAGAGGATCAATGTATGGAAGAATTGGTACGTAAAGTTAAACATAGGAGTATGTATCTACAAATGTTGCAAAGTTGCTCAAATGTTGCATTATTATCATGCAATATTAACATGACATTGCAAAAGGATCTTTCGGGTGTTTGAAGAGGAAAGAGAGTGCAGATTCAATGTCAAATTTCTCAAAGCTTCTTAGAAACATAAATTGTAGGTATAGAGGTTGAAGGATGTGCCCAAAATGGTTTTATTTGTGCTCTCAGACAAAATTAGGATTTATTGGTACCCTACAGTTGCAGTCATGGAGTTGAAAAAAAAAATTGAATTTTGTTGTTGACTATGTATCAGCGGTTGCATGTCACATAAGTTACAAGTTATGTCTTTGAAGTCATGTGTATGACCATCCCCTTCACCTTAGGTTTAGTAGCCCGATAAATATTTTGCAGCTATAATATTTCATAAGTTTCTCATGCAAATATTTTTCTTCACTTGATTAATAGTGGAGGTCAAGCCTTGGAGAGTGGATGGTGCCCATGGACCCTTCTGAATTTGTGGTGGGTCCCGGCTAATTCCTACGAGGTTAATGGGAAAGGGTGGAGATTAATCCATGATGGATAAATGATTACCGTTGATGTCTTGTTAGACCTATGAAGGTGACATACAAAGTTAGTGGAAGGTGATGTCACATTGACAAGTGATGTCAGAGGTGTATACATGGTAGTTGCCCACATACCCCTATGAGAATTTACTAGGGCTCAATCAAGACTCATGGGGCTAGCAGAGAATGGTGAAGATTGATCAATGTTGATAGGATGGTGATGGTAGATAATTTTGAAGGTCGACAGGTGGTGAAAGTGATTTCTCAATATGATGATTCACATCATTGTTGCAAATTAGGTGGTGATGACATGAAGGATAGATGGACATCGGTGGGACTATATTATGTGTCTCTTCAATAGTGTGCTATGATAGATCAACAATGGAGATTTAAACAATTGTTTATCATATGGTTGTGTTTTAAAGTTGTGATGATGAATTAAGAACACAGGATCATGGCACAAACGTTGGAGATCAATGGACTAGATTTGAATAAGGGAATCATGAATGACTAAATACATGTAAATAGGGTTTCACCTACAGACCAACTTGAAGATAGAAATTTATTGATCTACCTTCCTCAACAAAAAAAGTAAGATGATTTGATGCATAAAATGACATAATAGATTGTCACAGATCAAAAGATAAACATCAGATGGAATGTTCAAGAGAATGCATTGAATCCATAATCATATTTTAGGGTTTAAAAAAGAGAATGAAGGAAAATTATTTGTATCTGAATTAAATTTTGTGTGGCTCAGTGCAAAGGTATGGTGATATCTGAAAAACCTTATCAGATATCATTATAATAAGTTGGATGATTATGCGTACTTCGATGTACACATAGCTATCTGGTGAATTTTGAAAGCGAAGGAAAACTTAATAAAAGATCTAGAAGATTTGGATGGTAGGGAGAATCTTGAAGTAATGATTGCAGGTTGGTAAAGAAGGAAGACAATAAGGTATTGTCCAAGTGTCGAGTCTGCAAGTGAGAAGAAGAGTGATAAGTTGGCTAGTTGTAGGGCATTGAATAGAGAGATTTACAGTTGAATATGTAGTATAGAAGAGAGTGCAGAGTAAGAGAGAGTACAGAGTAGATGGGATGTGTTGTTGACAATGTAGCTTCAACAACATAAAGTTGTAGTAAGTGCAACAATGTATTGTATATATTGATGCATATCAAGTTTATGTAGAACCATTTATATGCATATTTGAGCTTTAATTTTTTAAGAGGTTGTAGCCTCAATTGTATTAGGTTGGTACATAGAGTAGGGGATTGGTGTCTCCTTGGAGTTGGTGCTCCTAAATTAGGGAGTTGATGATCCTTAGGTTGGTGCCCTAAAATATTGTAACTGAACTTCATTGGTTATGTGGCTAGATTAGGACAATAGATCCTAGCAACATTTCTCACCTTGGTTTTTCCCATCTTGGGCTTTCCAAGTATATCATGTGTTATGTGATGTGTTGTGTTCTTTGTTATATTTTTGTATATCATGTTTAATAGCTGCACATTAAGGGTTAAAGAAAGTAGTCTACACAAGATGTTTTAATAGCTAAGTTTTAAAATCTAATAATTCACCCCCCCTGTCAGTAGATTGTTGTGTTCCAACAATTAGGGTTCATTTGGGTGATTAAAGATCTCCCAAAGTGAGTCATTCATCTTCATGTTTCATTCATACATCTCATTCTAGCACATTAGAGTAGGGTTGCATTGCATTTCAAATTTCATAATCTTAGACATGCCTAAGGTTAGGCTTTTCATTCCTATTTACATTCATGATTCATTCTTTCTATCCAAGTTTAATATCAAAACTAGGGGTTTGATTGAGGCAAACCTCCCATAAGAAAATCAACTCTATATTTTGTTTTGTAGGTATTTTTATCATTTCAGATCCAAATATTAATTTGGAAGCAAAGAGAAGAGATTGCAACACAAATCTAAATGTTGAATTCTTGAAAAAGTCGAACAAGAAAGATATGCCATGTAGTACCCCTCTGTTTATGCTTATGCTTTATGTTGTTATGTTTTCACATTGTTAGACCTATGATGCTTTGTTGGATATTTTGATCACTGGTCTTGAGCGATAGTGGATTATTTTGTGACATGATGATACTTGTTTGATGATTATTGATTTCAGACATGACTGGATATAGTTTAGATGTTTTACTATCAGTTGATTATTGCTATGTATATGTTATGATGGACTAATAGCTATTTATTTTGTTAGTTTGCTGTGAAGTGTATTGGTGTGGAGAACGGAATCGCATCACTCGCTTGCGAGTGCCCTATGATATCTGTGATTTTCTCCACACGGTGTGTCTGTTTAATGCTTTATATATATATATATATATATATTGTATGCATGTTATTGCTTGGTTGCAGGAATTTGCAGGTACATGACACCGACTCCACCTGGGTACTCAGGTCTGAGCGTGTCAAGACTCAACAGATACGTTGATCGGGAGATAGTAGTTTGGTTTATCCTAGCCTAGTCTATAATCCTGGTCTTAGTACTTTGTCTGTTTTTAGTTTGAGTCATAGGTTGTATTGTTATTTTCTGTTTGGATAAATCGTTTGAAAAACAAATTTGGTTAATTTTTAATGATAGTTATTGTGTTTTAAATTATTGTTATTTAATTAATGTTTAAATGTGGTAGAAATTTACTTGCTTGATAATTTAATTCATTAATTAGCTTATTTGGTTAAATAGTTGATCTTAAAAAAAAAAAAGATTAAACTATTTTAATTAAATAAATTAATTAATTAAATTAAATTATTAAGTGTGTAAATTATATTGCATTTGAAAATTAGAAAATTAAAATAAAAATTAATGCATGTGAATTGATATTTAGTTTTAAAATTTAAATTAAATAAATAAATTGCATGCAAATATTGAATGGCAAAATTGCCGAGAAGTTGTTAAAAGATATTTGCAACTTCTCGACAAGTGTGAAAGTTTCATTTATTGGGTTTGTTGAGAAAATTGGTTACGGAGGATATTTTGGATCTCGAGAAAAGCACAGAGGTTGTTCAATTTCCTCATGGGGAAATTATCAAAGCTTTGCAAAAAAAAAATCTTGCTGTGTAAAAATTTATTTTCTAAGAGGATTTGTTATTTCCTCTGGGGTTGTATATTTGTGGAAGATCCCTTGGAAGGGAAGTTCTTTTGTGTTGGTTGGAGAAGCTTTTGGGAATATTGTACGCTACAGGCAAGAGGAAATTTTTTACAGGCAACTTTTAAATAACATGTATTTTCCTAGTAAATTCAGTTTCTTTGTTTTGAAAGAAAATTTATAGAATAAGTTTTATCTTCTTGGCAATTTGCTTGTAGAAAACTTTCTGTTGAAATTTTTTATTGTTGGCAAGAATCTTCAAGAATGTAGTTAAGCAAAAGAAAGAATCCAAAAACAAGATTCATCTTGAAAATATCTGTGATAATTTTAGAAAAGAGAAATTGGGGAAAAGAGTTTTGAGTATATGTTTATTGTTTTATATATTGAAAACCTATTGGAATTAAATATAAAAAAATTGCGAGGAAAATAATTCTCTGCAATGTTATTTTTCTCAATTTTTCTGTAGAAAATTTTATCAGTAAAAGATCTGTGTATTTAAAATACTTTTGTTATTTTTGGATAAATACACACACACACACACACACATATATATATTGTAGTGAATTTTAAGATTAATTGTTAAAATTTCCGTACATAAATCGCGTTAAAATTCCGTCCATGCGAAATGGAAATTCACAGGTTTCAAATTTTATTTATAAGGGTTTTAATGTTAAATTTTTTGTTATACTATTATTGGGGAGGGTCGTGGGGCTACCCCCACAACCATCCCATATGGGGGCAATGGCTATGGAGGCAGCCGATGCTGCCCTTACAGGCAACGGCGGCTGTCTCATCGCCGCCTCCCCATATGGGGTAGGTTGTAAACACAACCATTGATTGTGTTCTTTGTAAAAACCTTTGACTGTAAAAAATAAAATGGATGTATGAAATCTGCGTTTGATATTATAAATTAAACAAAATTTAATGTTTGGTGAAATAAGAATTAGGGTTTTTTGTTATTTAATAATACATTATTTATATATATATATATATATATTATATATATATATGTGAATATACATATATAATATATATATATATATATATATATATATATATATAATATGTATAAATGTATGTATATATGTATATGTGTATATATATATTTATATATATACATTTTATATATATATTTATATGTGTATGTATATATTTATATATACATTATGTATATATTTCTCTTTGTTATAATGAATAGTTGACTTAAGAATTAATGTGGAAAAGAATAATTGAGTAAATGAGAAATAAAGTTTATTGTTATTATATAGTTATGCATATTATGAATTCGATGAGTTTATTAATTGAACGTGTAGAGAACTGTTGTGTTGTTAAAGAATTATTAGCAATAAACACTTCCTTTATCTTAATTGTCTGATTTGGATTTAATATATCCCAAAAATAGACTTGTATTTTTTTTCAGATGTCTTACTTTTATTGGAAAAGGGGGGAAGAGAATTTATTTTTACGTGGTTTTAAGTCTTCCAGTATCAGTCTTTGAAGGGGGTGAAATTGATTTTGAATTCATGTGATTGAACAAGTTTAGGGTAGTGCACCTATTTTGCTAAATGGATTGTAATGTACATTGTGGTAAATTTGGTATTATATGTTGTATTGTGGACATGTCTACCCTAGATAGTGAATCTAGAATACCTTTGTTATGTTTAGGGGAGTGGCTATTTGTAAGGGTAGACACACAAAGTGGTGTTAGGGTAACTTACAAATAGTTAGTAAGTCAGTGAAACTTAAAGAACATAGTAGTTAGATTAAAACATTTAACAAGATGCTTGTTCCTCTCTTATGACTCTTGAGCTACTTCACTCATGAGTATAAGATGAGAAGGCTTGGAATGGCAAATTGGTGTCTTGTTCCTTTAAAAGACATTCGATTCCACAATAGTATGCAATAGGGGCCGGGTTTCGTAAGAGGTTACCAGGGTAACCCAAGGATTGGGGGACGGAACCTAGGAAGAAACACCAAGGTAACCTTTGCATCATTGTGATGACACTCCACCTAGAATAATAGTTAACCTTGTATTCGTAGTAAATTCAATTGTCAAGAATCTCCTAGCATGGGGGGTGGACCTACGGGTACTACATGGTTGGGTGGAATGTGCACCTTACTCCATTGGGTCCCCAATTTTATCATGGCATTGAGAGCTTCATGGATGGAGAGCTCGTATATGGAACTTATGAATACTTCTTCATTGTAATTTTATATATTTGTATTGTAAAACATCCCTCAAATGTTGTGAGGTGAACACTTGTAATTGTAATCTTTATTGAACTACCTCATCAGATGGATGAGTATTGTATATTCTACCAAATGCAATGTATGAAAAAAATTTGTATCTTATACTATCTTGAATGGAATCCAATGTAATGCAATGTTTATCTTTGGTGTTTATGTTAATGTTAATTAATATGTGCAATGCGAAATACTTAAGTCACTTATGGAAAAACTCAAAGTAGTGTAAGTCGCATAGCTTAATGAATGTATCCAACTAATTAACTTAATAATTAGACTTAAAAAAAAAAATTATTACACCCTTATTACACAAATTACAACATTCTTAGGTTATTAAGATGGGGCATTACACGCTAGAAGCGGCGTATGAGTCCCACTATAGAAATTTTTTTAAATTTTTGCAGATCTTGAATCTACGTTGTTAGAAACATGTTCTAGACAAAAACTCCTAGTCTGGGACTGATATACCTAGACTAGTAAATGAGTCCCAATCAGCATTAAAATTAGTGTTTTCAGCACTTCAAAGCTTTATTTAGTTTTCTATAGGTTTCTAGGTGAACACCTTTCATCTTTTAGCTTTCAATTTTGTTCTACATGCTTTTCTAGGTCATTTAGTGAAGTATTGCATTGCATTAGGTCTTGCATTTCATTAGTCTTTCCAAGACCTATCATAGTGGTGAACCCCTCTTTAGTTTTTAATCAAACCCTAGGATAGCTCTATTCTCATATCTCTTTCCCCTTTCTTCATTGGATTGAGATCTCTAGGGTTTCCCTCCAATGAAATTATTGTGAAATGTGTTGTTGTAACGCCCCGCCGTGCGAACCCCAAAGGAAAATTAAACAATAATTACTGCACAACTTTTTTTTTTTAAGTAAACATAACATACATGTAATACACATTAAGTCATAACATGAATTTCATTTAAATAGATTCATTAACACATACATCCCTTGGGGTACACGAGGATTCATTACGAGACTTAGATCCCCACCACGACAATAAGGAATAAAAGTCAAATATATAATCCATAACAAAGTAAACATTAACAAATATAACACATACATGAAAATTCATTGATAAGAAACCATCTGTGTACGCAAATATAACATATGCATGATTAACTCAACACATTGAATAACAACTTCCATGGCCAATATCCATACAATATTTAACATTACATTACAATACAATGTTCTAAAGGTACAATGATACAAAAGTGTTTCCAAACATAAATGGAAACCATACACAATATAACATGATACAAATAAATATATGAATACCAAGTATCATAACTGGCTCCAAGTCATATACAACTCTGAAGTCACTGCAACGACACCAATCTGCACCTCTTGATCCTCGACTGAGGACCCAATGGGGTGCTTAGCATGTTCCACCCGACCAGGTGAGTCTGAAGACCCACCCCCCGTGCTAGGAGCTAACAAGAAAGAGACCTCAACCAAGAACATCCAAACATGGAACCACAAGACTCAACAACATACAAAGGTATCATAAAACTCAAGGATTACAATGACATAATCAACCACATCCAAGGGTCAACATAATAACTTAAAGTCATAAATCTCATCACATAAATCAAAGCAATGACCAGTAAACAAGTAACCAAAGGATGATCATGAAACACTTCCAAATCAACTGAATTAATAAACATAATACAATTCCAAATTGCAATTAAACAATACAATAACATCATATCACAGTACCATAAGAGTACAAGGTCAAAACCCAAACATCAACAAGATTTATACAAGACCAAAGAATACACCATAGAATAAATAGGGTAAAACTATGAATCAATTCAAACAACTATGTTTCATCAATTCAAGACAAAGGACTACTTCCAGAGGATTTCCAAAGAAGCAACATAATAAGGAGTGTTAGAGGAGAGTGTCATCGCATGGCTTAACATGGATTCTCAAGACTACCTATTGCAAGGTGCCGCCTCCATCTACTGATGGATTATACAAACAACCAAGTGCTAGGAGCCGCCTCCATCTATCGTTATCAAGGATACCTATCTCAAGGAACCACCCCATAGGGTTGCTCATGCGGAACCGTTACCTTTCTCAAAGACAAGGCAACGATCATGCCAACCACAACCTTCTCAATCCCCTTTAGTCTGTGGTAGCACTAAAAGGCGGATGAGGCATCAATTATATTTTTAATGTGGTACTACCCATCCCCTAGTAAATTATTTAAATGATCACTTATTAAATTCACTCTAACGAGGGCTATCCTGGTGCCCCTTTGTGCGCCGACCACCCACTTAGAGCCACTCTCTCTCTAGACACTCAAAACATAAAAACCAAACTCCAAGGGTTGTACAACATAACAACAACATTAGATCACAACAGAGAAACATGCGAGGCATTACCCATCTCACTATAAACACATAATCAAAGTCTCAACAATTCCCGTACAACCCTTTTTAAATCATGATACCAAAACACTTGCCACATAAAGAGAGAACATCAACTGTCATTCATCTCAAGCCTCTGGAAGACTCTCAAAAGTTTACACTAGGGTTTCCCCATCAAAGAACTGACAACAATAATTGCAAGTCCACAAGAACTATTTTCAATTCAAATATAATGAGAGAATACGTTAAAATAAGATCAACAACTCCATTCAAACAACATCAACAACTTCGATATGAACTAAAACAGAAATCCAAGGGAAACCTCTATTTTCTCCTCTTGGAATACCCATAACTCAAAGAAATTTTCAATTTGACTCATTAACAACTCAAGCAGAACCATCGAAAGGATCTATCAAAACAATCCATAAAACCACACATTCAAATACAATATACCCATTCATTCAAAAGAAGTAACTTGAAACAATAAAAAAAACATTATTTTAAAGATCAATCATTTCCAACATTTAAGGATAGCACAATATTGCGAAGTGAAGATAAAATCTAATGTTTTAAGCCATAAGACACTAATCACAAGTATACTCTTGCAAACACAAATTAAAACAAATATATTCCAATTTATTACATTCACAACTTATCTTATTCTTGCTTGAAAAGACATATCGTTATTCTACTTCAAATAACATTGCCTATCATTTTAGTAATTTTTATGTCTTGAAACAATAGTAAGAATACAATAATTAACTATATAAATTGAAGTAATTACTCTAATTGACCAATGAAATATACATTAATTTTTCTCAAGCAAAACCTAATTAATGTCATAGATCTCTAATTACATCTATTGAAAGTAAACAACTTTTTTTTTCCTTATTTAAGTTTCTTAACTCAACATTTATTAATTACAACTTTTACAAGAAATAATTTCCATAAATCAAATTTTAAAGCACTAGACCCTTCTATATTTGATTGGAGCATTTTCCAACATCTAGTCATGCATTTATTTGGGAACAATCAACAAAATATTTTAAAAATTAAATTTAACTAATCATAACCACATATTTAATTACCTTGAAAAGAGGACATATAACTGACCGTGCCTTATGGATCAAAGTATGATGAATATGAGTATAAGTTGATTCTTTCATCTCGCCAACTTTATCTTATACACATTGATTTTAAACTACTCCCATTACCTAGCGAAATATCTGTATCTAATGAATTCATGTGGCACGACTTTGATACACTACTTTTGAGATAGTTTAAAGATCAAACAAGCACAACGCCACATACTGTTACTCAGGAAACTAACAGAGTACATAATCGTCGATGAAGAAGAAATCACTAAATTGAATTCCAGAAGCATCTTATTTGTATCAATAGGGACTCAACCATAGATTTTGACCCATAATGCGCAATGCATATCACCGCAACCATCAGGGGATGCATGATTTAAAAACAACATCTATGTTTAGGAGATTAATGATATTACTAAGAGGAACAAACTGAAGTAAGACTTGCACGCCAATGACTTGACACACTAACAATTGGAAGACAACAATACATGAACATGATGAAACCCAACACAAATATAAACATTGAAATGACCTTGAAATATTCAACACCGAATGTAAACGTAGGAATTAAGGTTGCACTTAGGCACACAAATAATATATGAGATACAATATCTTGCAATGTATTTTGATTGAATAAAAGACACAAATCATATCCATCGAATATCCCCTATAAGGTATATGAAGACTAAAATGTAAAAGATAATTTTTAGTATAAAAGTGAAGCAGTGGTAAAGAATCACAACATGCAGCGAGGCAGGAGGGAACGGAACTTTTTTCATGCTTAAAGCAAGGTAGTGAACTGATATAGCCCATAATTCATTTGACCACCTCTCATGAAATCTCATCCATATTATATTCTTGCTCGATCTTGTCATAGCAAAGGTGATAAAGGAGACATCGGCCACTTATTTCAAGACAGAAGAATCAAGCAGGTTAATTAACTCTATAAACTTCCTATTAAGTTCGTGTGTTGCGGATGAGATTGGTTGACAGAGACAACAAAGAGAGATTATTTAAATCTACACACCCTACCATGATCAAGTGCGCTACAATGACAGGTTATCAAAGAAACCAGAGAGACTATTTAATTTACTACACCTTTGCAAGTCTAAACGTTGTAGCTGTGATGGTTTTGCCAATGGTTTCAGGGAGACTATTTAATTTTGTACAACACCTCAACTCTAATTACTGTAACAGTGACAAATTGCCAAGTTTATTAGAAAGTGAATGTAGAATTTGGAATTATTGCCATCTACTTGAATTAATATCAAATCCCAAATGTTCTCCTCAAGACCAAAGGAAGAAGACAGGTGAGGTGCAAATACGTGGCTTGGGAAGAGGAGAAATAATGTTCAACTTTTCTTTGTCTTTTTTTTTTCAAACTTGACTCATAACTGATTGGAGGCGAGTTTCCATAGATGCGCTCAAGATTGAAGTTTGGAACACGAGGCAGGGGTAATGCATACAGTGGTAATCTGAAAATATGCCTCTTAAGAGATGTGATCTCAAGGAAAGCAATGATTGCGGGGAACGCGCAAAAAGAATTGTTCAAGGTTTTAGAAAATTTCAAGCAAATGCAACAACAGGTGTAAAGGAAATACTGCAACCTTAACCAACATCCTCAGTTCCTGTGCCAAAATGGGAGATTCAGAATGGCCACAGGCATCCATCGGAGCATAAGAACGGAGGAATTTTTCAAATGTTGAGGTTGAAAATGCGCTGGAAGACATATATGCAAAGCGCGAAAGGACAAGAAGGGCTCAATAATTGATTGACAAAATGCCAAAGGAAATGGGATAGCTAGAATTGAATGATTGCAGGATATGCACATCACAGATTTGTTAAAAGAAAACCTTCAAAACCTATGAGTAAATGCAACTGGCAAGTGTGAAATAAGACTTCACAACCTTTGTGAGCATTCTCCTTGCCTATGTGAAGATGGGAGCTTTGGAAACGGTATGGACATCTATTACACATAAAGGATGGAGGGTTTGTCAAATCTTATAGTTATAGCCCCTCTAATGTTCAAGCATTCAAAATATAGAACTTAGCAGCCTATGAAACCTAGGAATGCGAGATGATACAGTCTAATTATCAAGTTATAAGCAAGTCACTTGAAATTATTCACATATTTGTATGCATTTCAAAAATGAATCATAGGCACAGTACTAACCTGACTGTCTTCTTTTCGTTTCTTCGATTGTGCAACATTGAAAACCTGTTGTCTGTCTAACCCTCATGCCAGAGATACCAATATACTACTAAAGGTACCCCTTCAATTCCTAACTGAATGTCTTTTCACCTTCCCCATAACTGAAACTTGAAATTCAAATAATATTTCTTTGCTTGTTTATTATTTATTTCACACAGAAATAATAATAAAAAATCTTATTTTTATTGCATATGAAGTATTTTATCCTCCGAAAATAATAATAAGGGAGTCATTTAATTTTTTTATTGTACAATTATTCATTACTTCCACAATCATTTATTTAATTATTTAATTATAATAATCAAGTTTGATTTATTTAATTCATTTTAAACATTAATAATATTTTATTTAACAAAACACAAAATTATTATAACTTTTATTTTATTTAATACCTCAAAACAAAAACCGAATAAATTGAATCAATTCAAATCATGCCATTCAACACTAACTTTACAATCGAGTCAGAGGCAACACAAGGACATCACAGACGGAGGGCACTACAGTTGTTCTATCTTAAACCATAAATCAATCCATTTTCTGTTGTTTCATTTTGGTGAACCTGCATTTAGAACATCTTAATTCTAATTTGGAGTGCATCATCATCCTAGATCTTGTTGTATATTAACATTGGATTAGGGTTTGCATTAGTTAATTGGCATTCTAGGCTTTCTAAATCTTGCATTAGTGAAAGTGCATATAGGTTGCATTTTTGGATCTCAAATCATTGAAAAGTATCTAAAAATTGCATTTTCATTTAGTCTACATATCATACAAACTAAAAAGCATAAAAATCACTTGAAATTTTCTAAAAATTGTGAGAAAAATCCTCACTAGGACTCATATTCCCCTTTGGGAGATTTAGTCCCAATGCATATTTGAAACTAAATTTTATAGAATTAATTTCCCTATTTCTGAGCTTTTGTTTGTTGTTGATAACTTTATGGGTATGTGTAGGATCATCATGGAAAAAATAGGCCCTTAAGTGGTGATAAAATTAAAAAAAAACAAAGTTAGGAAACTTGACGTAAAAATTTGAATAAGTTATCTATATTATTTCTACGAATAAAATCTATAGAAAATTGAATGCAGTTTCTAAACTACTAGGTTTTTTTTAAATCTATTTGGTGAAAATTTGAAATTTCAATGCAGTAGCACTTAAATTTCAAGGGAAAAATAAGCAAGTGTCTACCTAACCACCCTAAGCACAATAAAATGATAATATTTTAGGCATAAGTAGAGGACTCATTTCCCGATGTGATGCATATTTTTTTTAACTTTTTTCCAAGTAAATAATTAATCATGATTTTCTTATTACAACTTTTAAAAAATAGAAAAAATTGTATGTTTGACCACCTTAGCTTGGTCAAAACTTCATGAAATTCACCTTTTTTTAATCCTATAGTATGTGAAGCATAGAATGTGATGCATGTTTAGGATTCAAAAAATTTGATACCATTTGAAAGCTATAGATTTTTTTCAATCAGCCTATCAATTAGGACTTTAGTCATAATTCAAATAGAAAATGAATAATAATTATTTACTAAATTCAAAGTAAACCATAATTTATATTGGTGGAAAGCTGAGAACATCCTTTAAAAACCCTTTTTGTTTCATGAATTTTGTGTTAAAAAAAATTCCTCAACCACATACCCTACACATACCCATCATATCACGACTTTTTGGCCCATCATGATCCTACACATACCCTTTTGTTTTAGTTTTCATAGTTTATGTTACATTCAAATCATTAGAGATAACATATTTTACATTCATTGCAATTGTGGATAGAATTAGATTGTTGTAATTTTCATTTTCAACATTAGTACATTTTTCAATTAGATTATATTACATTTGGCATTTGTTAGAAAACAAAACCAAGAACACTTATAAACTGATGAACCACTTGGATAAAGCATAGTTATTTGACTATGTCGAATCTCTTTTTCCAAGTTAACCTAACCCTCAAGACTTTTAGCAGTGATGAATTTGACATGTTAGATCAAGTCCTTGAGGATTTCATCTCACAAAGTTCATCCACCTAGGCTTGTTATGAGAAACCAAACCCAAGAGACATTAAAGTGATTCAACCTTAACTTATCCTTTATACACCTTCACACAAACCTCAAACTCAAAACAAACCTATTTTTTCACATGAACCACCTAAGAACAATGTTTTACAACAATCAAATCATAATACCATTTATCATACATATAACTCTAGAAACAATCCGTAACCAAAACAACCAACTACACCACCTTTACCTTTTCATAATGCCATCTTTCCTAGTGCTCCTCATTTTCCCTTGCATAGAGGGAAGGAGTATGATCTTGTTGACCAACTTAAGAATACTCCTACAAAGATATCCCTATAGGAATTAATTTAGAACTTTCCTAATTATCAAAATATGGTTCAAACATCCTTACAATAAGTAGTGATCCCCTCTAATACAAATTCAAGTGATATGGCTCTAATTAAATAAATGAATACAGTTAATGTAGACATTAATTTTCACCAACATGAGCTAGCTCCCTTCGAGATGAGAAAGAAACATGATGCCTTCATGATAATAGCCAGATTCAATAGAATGGGAATAAAAAGAATCTTTGTTGATAACAGCTATGCCCTTAATGTGTGTAGTTTGAATCTTCTAGATAGTTTTGGTTTGGAAAAAAAAAAATTTGAACATAATTCCTTATCAATTCGAGCATTTGACAATGTAGGAAACCAAAAAATTGATGTGATTAATTTACCTATTATAGTTTGAAAGGCTACCTTACAAACTCCTATTCATGATCTTTGATATAATCTCCTTTTAGGAATACCTTGGTTGCATGAGATGCATGTGGTTCCTTCGACTCTTCATCGTATCATGAAGTATGTCTATAACAATAAAGTATACCAAGTTGAAATAGACCCCAAGCCTAAAAGTTGCTTACAAGTTGAAAATGGAATGAGAAGTCCTCTAAACACATTAATCCCAACATCGGACATAGATTATATGACATAATAAATACAAGAGATGGAAACAACGTCAAAATTATTGGATGATGAATGGGGTTTCTGAGAGTTCACACCCTTGTTTATGAGAGAATACATAGTCACAAGTAAAGAAGATGAAAATAAAAAACAACCACCAAACCCAAAAGAAATGGAAAGACTTTATGGGAAAGGCTATGAGTTCATGAAACAACTTGGTTATAGTTGAAAAGGATGTGGAAAGAAAGAACAAGGTATTTGTGTTCACATAGATCTTAATACACAAGAAACAAAAAGAGCTTTAGGGTATTTCCATTCGAAGATCACAAAAGGAACACAAAGACCCTTGCTAAAAATCAACACCATCATGTGTAATCCTAAAACAAATTTCACCTTGAAGCATCTGAAATTGATTGACACAACTTGTGAAGCATCATTGGATTTTTTTGAAGATGATGAAGCCTCAAAAGAAATGCTAGGAGTTTATGACACACCATTTACTCTTCCTAAAAAGAAATGGGTTACATGTGTTATGATTAATACCAAGAAAAAAGAACAAGGAGAGGAAATTAGTGAGATTGACATGAACAAAGAGGAATACATCCCCAAATTTCTCAAACAAAATGCACTTGCTTTGGGAGATACCATAGAAATACCAATAGATATTAACAATGCAGAAAAATTGATTAAACTAGGAAAGTTCCTTGATGATGAAGAACAAGAACATGGAACTTTACTTCATGAATTTCTTGAAATTTTTTCTTCGAATTATTCATATATGCTAGGAATTGACCCTAAGATTGTAACACACAACATATTCCTTGCAGAAAATGCTAAACCTATTAGACAAAATATTCATAAGATGAATCCTAAGATATCCTTGTTGGTTAAGGTTGAGATTGAACAACTCCTTGAATTTTGTTTCATCAGACCTATAGATTATTCTCCTTGGATATTGAAAATTGTTGCAGTTACAGAACTAGATAACCATATTAGGATGTGTATAGAATTTTAAGATTTCAATAAAGCATCTTTAAAAGATGAATTTCCCATTCCTAATATTGACATGATAGTAGATTCAACTATAGAACATGCTTTTTTGTCATTCATGGATGGATTTTCTGGATATAATGAAATCTTTATTAACCCTCAAGATCAATAAAAAAAACCATACACAATAGCTTGGGTAACATTTTGTTGGGTCATGATGCCTTTTTGATTGAAGAAAGCAGGTACAACATATAAATGATCTATGACATTGATATTTCACAATTACATACATAAGATTTTGGAAGATTATATCAATGATATTCTAGCCAAATATCTCACTCATTAAGACAATGCAAATTTTTTTTTTATGATCTTTGAGAGAATGCAAAAATATAACATGTGATTGAATCTGAAAAAGTATGTATTTGGTGTAGATAGTGGAAAACTTCAAGGTTTTATCATATGTCACAAAGGCATTGACGTGGACATGAAGAAAATTGATGCTATAGTTAAAATTCCACCTCCTAGAAACATTTCTCAATTACGTACTTTACACGGAAGAATTCAGACTATCTGATATTTTATAGCATACTTACCAGATCAAATGTTACCATTCACACATCTTAAGAAATATATTCAATTTAATTGGAACAAGGATTGTAAATGGGATTTTGAGAGTTTGGAAGATTATCTTGTCACTGAGCTTGTTTTACAACCCGCTATTCAGAACAAACCATTTATCCTTTATATGGAAGTACGATCCCATGCTCTCGCAAAGTTGTTGGCTCTAAAAGATGAAAATGGCAAATAACATCTTATTTATTACATTAGTTGAACTTTGATTTATTATGAGAAATGATACACAATCATAGAGAAACAATTTTTGGCTCTTGTATTCACTACAAGTAAACCAAGACATTACTTACTAAATTTCAAAATATACATGATGGAAAAATTCAATCCTCTAAGACATCTTTTTACTAAAAAAAAATTATCAGGTTGCTTAGCTAACTGGGTGATGTTGTTGACTAAGTTTGACCTTAATTTTTTTTGAAAAAATAAATTAAAGTTCAAGCCTTGACCAACCAACTAGCTAATGCTCCTTCTCCTTTAGCATTACCCAATAATGATTCATTCAATAATGATAATGTGTTGACAATTGAAACTAATACACGTGAGTTATATTTTGATGGATCTAAGTGTAGAACTAGGTTTGGTGTGGGGGTTATAATAATACCACCCATGGGAGAGCCTATTCCCTTGTCTTATCACTTAAACCTCCTATGTACAAGCAACATTTCTGAGTATGAAGCATTTCTTGCTGGGCTACACACTACTTTAATTATGGGAGCTTGAGAGATTAAGATATCATGTGATTCACAATTGGCTATTAAAAAAATAAACAAGAAATATCAAGTGAAGCATGACAAATTATTGAAATACAAGGATCTTACAATGACTTTGTTAGAGATGTTTGAGTAATTTACTATTGATAACATCCACCTAAAGGATAATTGAAATGTGAATGCAATGGTGAGTGTAGCTTCTTTGATATCTCCTCAAGATCCTTCAAAAGACTTCACATTTAATATGCATATAGTTATGAAACCATCAACAAAAGATAAAATAAAAGAAGTATTATCAACAACCATGGAATACTCAAGTGAATGGTACTCTCCAATATTTAATTATTTAAAATATGGTTCCTTTCTAGAGCCAACAACTAAGAACACTTAAGCCCATCTTTGAAAACTTTTGTCTAAGTGTATAATTCTTGTTGATGTATTGTATCAACTGGATGAAGATGAGGATGATGGAGATGATGGTGGTGGTTGGGTGAATGATGAATCACGTCTTCTTTCGGTTCTTCTTGATCTAGTAGGAGCTTGCAATTCTTGAAATCACTCTTCCCATAGAACAGATATAGTTCTTCTGAATCTTTCAGGAGAAATGGCAGATAAAAATTGATCTAGCTTGCTTATTTAGGCCCTCCTTCTAGCGCCAATCTATTGATGATGTTTTCTGCACAGCAACAACTCAGACAAGATACAATTATCCTATCTCTCTTGAAAGTTAAATCTCTATTAGCAAGCCTCAAGAGATAACCCCAAGGTCTCTAATGTTAGGTCTTGACAATCCATAAACAACTTAGTGATAAATGTGAAAATGTTGGTAATCACAAAGGGACCTTACTACAAGGAAATGTTGTATCTTTAATTTATCAGATCTAGTAATATCATGATACTTCAATCCTAAGTCTAACTAAAATGATAAAAGAAATAAAAAAAGATAAGGGTTTCAGATAGATTTCTAAATTAAAACTACTTCTAAGACTAACAATGCAAATGATGAAATACTTCAAATGGACCAATCCTGCATAAACTAATTCCTACTCAACCCATATTCAATCTACAATCTTACATAAACATTGCAATCTTCGAAGGCATCCAGAATATTTTTAGATCCTGAACATTCATCCAAAACAACCATATTGCAATTGAAATGAACAAACATTCACAATTGAACTAAGCATAGTGAATATTAAAGTCCATGCTAACTTTGTAAAGCTACTAGCAATCAGCTAGCTGCAATAAGTATGGACCAGAGATTGCTGCAACACTTCAAGCACTAAATCATAAACACCATTGAATCATTTTTAATTCTAAATATAACATCAAGCAATTCCAAAAGATGGAACAACAAGAACCAAGCAAGATAAGTCAACACAAAGAGATCACCAGAAATCACAATGTCTTCAATTGTATTGAATTATCCAATAACAACGATAATTCCAGTGTTTTGTGTTACAACATTTGCTCAGAATGAACTAACTCCTTGCTCTATTCTTGCTTTACTACCCTACTTGCTTCTAAATAGAATTCTCCTAGTTTACTGGCTTCTACTACCCTTTCAAAATGAGAAGGCACTGGCCTTTTATAATTTTTACATTTTTGAATCAATGGCCATGATCAAATCAAATCAAGGGCCAATATTGCAATTCCAGAAGCATCAAGTTGTTACCTTAGGGTTTTACATATTTGATACATCATCAACCAATGATAAAATCCAATTACATCATCTAGCAAAAAACAAATAAATAGTTTGCCAACTTGATCTTGAAGAAAATTCTGATTGGATAGAATAAAATAGAAGCATCACATGCCATTCTTATTTAAGTTACATCTCTAGTTGGTGCACAACTAGGCACAAATTCTGATGAAGGTGCACATTAAATATTTAAATTGTGAAATAAAATCTTCCTTGTAGAATCACTAGGAATGATCCCATATGTGGGGATATCTAGAAATAGTTTAAATCCCTCCTTGGACACACATTTTCATACTCAAGCCCTCCTGAAATAATTTTTTCCCCCTTTTGGATAATTATGACAAGTAATTCCCATAATTATAACCTTGCACCAAGTCCTGAAAACATGTAGAATAATTAGAAGGAACACTTGAAGAAATTGATATAGAAGAATGTAGAATTCCCTTTTGTAAAATACAAATTCATATTAAATTGAGCCCAAAACATGTCCATAAGTCAATAATCAAGATCATAAAAATTTTAAAGCATAGATCCATTGTTCGTAAGGAACTTTGTTAAGGTACTTAGACACTATCATATATTTTACACTATCCAAAGCCTGAAAATCTCCCTCTTGTGACTCCTTGAGTTCAAATTCCCATAGATCACCAAACCAATCAATATATATGGATGTCACCTTATCATCCTTAAACACCATCAGACCTACTTACCTTCCTGTTGTGTACCATAGACTTGTAGCACCCTCTCATGAATCAAATAACAAGATGATCGTCACCTTCATACCATTCAACCGCATCATTTCCATGCCTTACTCAATTGTCAAGACAATATTTTGGGAAATATATCCTACATGAAATAGTGTCATGCTCAATCTGTAATATTTATGGTGTCTTCCATGCCTTAGACCATCGGTTGATTTAATACTCATCTCGTGCGTTCTCACGAAGCCTAGCAAATGATAGCCTTAGTTCATCAATAATATTTCTCATTGCAATAATATAGTCCTTGATTCAAGTTACTGAATTTAGTATCACTTCGCTCATGCCATTTTCCATCAGCTCGTGGATCTCAAAGACTTGTGGAATGCATAAGATGGTAGATTTCTATTACTCAAGGATTTTGAGTCATTGGGGAATTCTAGTGTCTTTGGGATTTTAAAGGCCCTAGGGATTTTTGAGTTTTCGGGAAGTTTCCAGCCACCCAGAATTTTTTGAACCTTGTAGCTCTCGGGACTTTGGTTCCTTCAGGAAATTTTGACTACTGAGGATTTTTTCTGAGATTTGTTTCTCTCAGGGATTTTGTGAATTTCTTCATGGATTGGATTTCCCAAGCATTTATCCCTTTGTGTAATCTATGATAAGATGGATTTCTCGAACGTCCTCCTTACACATTCGTCCCATCAAACATAGTTTTGATCCTTTCGTGATCATCTTTATTTCCCCATTCCACTTCACCAATTATTTTCATTCTAAACTATCTGATTGTCTAAAGAACATCAAAGTACCACATTACCAACCCTCTCATGGCCTAATGTTTCTCGGAAACCTTACAGACCATATGATAGATCCCTTTCCTTGAATACCACTTCTACCTTTTATAATGTAAAATCAAATCTTGGAATGCTGTTGAATATGTATGGTGAGACAAAAGTTTAAGCACTCGCACTATTATGAAGTGACCATGATTTTCTCTCTCACAGAGATCATCATACTTAGGTACCCAGCCGCTGTGCAATCCAACATTGTGAATTTATATCCATTGCATATCATTTGCGATCACATTATCTTCATTTTAAATCAAGCATTTTGAATGAAGATTGATCCATCCTCCTCTCCCTGACGTTATCTTGTGAATTCCATGAAAAGGAAGCTCTCAAGGTATCCTTGATAACATATTTCAATCTATACACCTTATCCTTCATTCCTCATAGGTTTTAGCTCTTTGACAATTTTAATCCATCAAGAATTTTGACTCTTCAGGGAATCCAAAAGGCACCGGATTCTCTAAAATTTTAACTTTTCGCCAAATTCCTCTCAACCCATATTTTCTGAGAGAGAACCCACTCTCAAAATCCACTAGTAGATGGATTCCCCGAAGCTCACCAGATTTAACACTTTCTCCGTCACCACTATATTGATGCCTGGAAAACATGATTAGTCTAGAATGCAAACCTAAATTCAAACTAATAAGTGGCATGCTTAAATTTCATTTCAATAATGAGAAGGTACATTCAAGTCAATCATGTCAAAATTGACAATATGCAACATGACACCATTATACCAGATGACCTAGAATCAATTAGACAAGGACTCATCTCTCCAATTAGACCTTAGTCCAGTTTTGGGAGAAGCTAGTCTAGAAATTAAGGGAGTGGAATGCAAACAAAGATTCTGAAATGAGAAAACATATACATACAAACCAACATTATCAAGAACAATCATAGTGACTGAAAATTCCATTTTCCAAGATAGCATTAACACCATTATGGAAGAAAATTAATCTCAAGAACAATAGAGTTCACATGACGAATTAAATCAGGCACACAGATTCTTCAGGCAGGCCAGGATAGACTTCGGGAATTTGAGGACATAAAGGAATGTCGAAACAAACCAGTAGACTCAGAATTCCAGGAAGGACCAAAATCTCTGAATTGTAGTGTAAGTTTCCTCCTCGTTAGGTTTTTAACAAAGTTGGGGAACTCCGCCCAGGAGGGAAATTCTCGAAACTAGTGAAAAACCTAAAAATCACCCCGAGACACAGGATTTTCAGTGAATAACTTCATGGAATCATTTGAACAGGAAGAATAAATACTAAGTCATATCTGAAAGCTTCCAAGTTTGACAATCGAAGGACCAAGATATATTAAAGACTAGAACAAAAGAGGGTCCCTACTTTCAACAGGGCGTGTGTGCGAAAAATTGCACAACAAATGGTGACTTCGCTGGGTAATATTCTCTAGAGCATTTAGATGATGAACAAGAATCATGAACCAAAAATATCTAGTTTTTATCTCCCTATCAGACAAACAAATCAAAATGCAAGATTAAAGAATCAAGACTAAAGGTGAACCAGATGTTCCATAACTTGAAAATCCAAGTGTGTGCAAGTGAATTCATTTCCTTCCTTAGCCACTACAGAAACCAAGCTTAGTCAAGTTAGGCTACATAAAAATTCTAGTTTCAAAAGCAACCTAGATAGAGCTTTGCTACTAGTTAAGCATCCATAGCCCGATGAGGTTATCACTATGATTTTCCTGAACATAGCTCTACTACCAACTAGGAATCTATAGCGCTGATAGAGATATTTAGATACTTCTGATAAGTTGAATTCATTCTTTTGATTTTAACATTTTATCTTTTTCTTCTTGTTGATATTTCTTTTCTTTTCAATTGTTTCATTTCAACCTGTGAACAATGAAGTTCACACTCAGGGCTAAAAACCAGAGTGGCACTAAAGCAAAAGTAAGATTTTTCACCTAACAGGACCTTACAAGGAACCTACTGCAACCCTAGGATTCTTAGAATGCATGAAAGATATAATATTTTAGAATACTTTAGGTTCAAATCAAACCAATGACCTATCCTTGTTGAATCAAACATTTAGACTGCTTGACACTAACAAAAGATTTTGACCATTAATTCCAAAGACATGATTAAAGTTCATCAATGAAACACTAAGAAACAATCTGAAAAGAACAAGCTACGTTTATTCAAATCTAAATTATGTACAAAGAGACTCATAATAGCTCATCATCAGATAGGGTGAATTGAGACCCACCTCCATATGGTTCATCAATACATGGACAAGCAACAAGGTAATAGTAATAGTCCTCAAAAATGCAAATTCATCTTTATACTCTGCAAAATAAATCTTAGAAATGTAGCATTCAAATTCTACCTTATAATCAGGAATAACCAGTAATTGATGTAATTCATTGAAACCATGATTAGTCCATATGCAACTTGTCTTTCCTAAACTTCCATAATCAAATTGATAAGCTTCAGAATTCATAGTAAGGAGAGAAACAACCTAATTTTGTATTGTTGTAGATTGAATACTGTATTCATCATCCTACACTTGTCAAGAGCTGATATCCATGTCATTAGGAGGTCTCCACTGATGGCACAATATCCTTCTCACACTTGAAACAAGCAAAACAGGGTCAAAATCATCAATAAGGAGTTCAAGGTGAAATTCAGATTGAGAAAATTTAGAATTATCAACATGGAACTTTTTACCTATTAGATTATCTTCATGAGGAATCAATGATGAAAATGTAGATGCAATGTTGTGTGGTAACTTGACAAAATGTTTATCAAAAGGCATCATAGACTGGTATTCAAGCACATATTCACCTAAAGTAGGATGATCAAGCTCATTAGTGATGGCTGCAACATTGTTGTTCTCAACACCACTTGGATTTTCCTACACATCAACATCAACCACATTAGCTACCTTGTCATTAATACATAAAATCTATGAATTTTCTATACTGAATTCATCAACAAAAAGAGGGAAAACAAGATGTGATGAATGAACTCCCTGAATTCCTCTCATAGTAGCATTTGTTCTGGTTCTTGATGGTGACTCTTTCGAATATTAACTTCTCCATTAAGTTCTTTCTCATATCTTGTAGGACATTCATCAGTAAGTTGTTGAAGTTTGTATATTGAGAAGTTAATCTCTTCCATAGCTGTCCCTATTAGAGTAATAAGTTAATATGCTTAATTAATTACATCATATTGATTAATTAATTAAGTCACTTATTCCTCTTTATTACTTTAGCTAAACTTAGGCACATTAATAATTAATTAATTATTAATTATTAAGTTTGCACACTAGGGCTTCATTTAGGGTTTCCCTTTTAGGGTTTCTTTATCTCCTTCATAAGAATTGATCTCTTTTGTAATCATTGATTCTTTTAATGCATTTTACACTTTGAGGTTTATAGAACATTCTTTGGTTCTTCATATCTTTTGCATGTGATAGGTATCCATCTTGCATCCAGGTGATCTTAGTTTTCTAACATGGTATCAGAGCTCTAGACCTGTTGCTACCTGTTCGTGTTTTTTGAAGATATTCTCTCATACCCGTTTTTCATTTTTGCTTTAGAAATCCAGCTTTCACTTAGTTGTTGGAAAAACAATTTCTAGGTTTTGTAGCCAGGGTCAAAATCTGAACTAGGTATCTTTTAGATTTTTGATATATTATACGGATTTGGAAAAAAATGCTGTTAAAAAATTGGCATGCGTCATTTTTCTCCTGGCTGTTAATTTTTTTCTTTTTTCATCTTCTGCTTGCTGGATCAGAAAATAGTTTCTAGGTTTTGTTTTTAGCTTCAAAATATTTCTGTGTTTCTATTTTTGTCCACTCATTGTGAACAGATTTTGCAGAAATTAAATTAGAAGTAAACTTTTCCTTGCTAGAAACCCATTTCTTGCAAGCTAAATTCAGTTTTTTTTAGAAAATTATAACTTTTGGCCATAGCATCGAATTTTCACAAATGAGATATCATCAGAAAGCTGGTTTTGACCTCTACATAGATTGGAGGTTATTTTTAATCATGGAGGCAGATGTGAACATTAATTTGTGCATACACTCAGTTTTGTTTTGCATTCTCTCCTTTTACAATCATTGGGTATTGTAATAAATGAACTGATATAAAGTTCCATCAGGGGGGTTTCTTGCATAATGATATGATTAGAGTGTGCATGCACTTTGATTCCCATCTTCATCTTGATTTTATGGTAGCTCGCATGGGTTTTCTAGTTTCCTAGTTTCTTTTGGCCATATTTTTGCTCTTACTTGACACATATCAGATTCATCGGTTCACACTTCAGTTGGGAGATTATGTTTCTTGATCCTCATTGGTTTAGATTCTTCTCAATTTGAGGGCCATGTTTTTATGGTTAATATTTCAAAGTCTTTATGGTACTCCTTCCCATGGAAGAGTTTTAGTCACAGTTTGGCATCGGCATTGAAATTCATGGTTTCCATATTTTGTCATCATCTCATCTATTGTTGCTTCATAGATTCCAGAATTGTTCCAGTTTGTGAGTTTTCTAGTGTTCCGTGGCATCGATTTTGCTATCACATTATCATGATTCTAGTTTTGGTTTCAATTGTAGACAGAAGTATCTTTCCTTGCTTATCAGATTGCGGTTCTAGTGTTCTTCTAGTGCTTCTTTGTAGCAATCATCTCATTGTAGGGGGGTTTTGTCCCACTGGGTTTTCCTTCTCTACCTCATCATTGCATTTGTAAATGAGTACCTGATTAGGCCTTGTTGATGGGACTCATCTCTTGCATAATAATTTGCTTCTCCCTAAGTTGCACTTATGGGGGGTGTTGGTGTAATTGATTATTTAATTACACATTAGCATAAGTTTACTTAGGAATATTCTATTTCCTAGGTTAATTATTATCCTTATCTTATTTTCTTTCATGCATCTTATTCTAGTGTTTTAGCTTCTTCCTAAGTTCATCTTAAGGGGGGCTGTTAGAGTAATAAGTTGTTATGCTTAATTAATTACATCATATTGATTAATTAATTAAGTCACTTATTCTTCTTTATTACTTAAGCTAAACTTAGGCACATTAATAATTAATTAATTATTAATTATTAAGTGTGCACACTAGGGTTTCATTTAGGGTTTCCCTTTTAGGGTTTCTTGATCTCCTTCATAAGGATTGATCTCTTTTGTAATCATTGATTCTCTTAATGCATTTTACACTTTGAGGTTTACAGAACATTCTTTGGTTCTTCATATCTTTTGCATGTGACAGGTATCCATCTTGCATGCAGGTGATCTTGGTTTTCTAACAGTCCCAACATTTACTGCCATGCTTTCCTCAAATTCAGTACCAGTTGGCTCATTGATAGCTTGTTAAGATTATTCTATAGGAGGCCTACCCCTTGTGATTTGATGTATATCCTTTGTATAGTCTGACAACCATACCTATTCTTCTACCCTTTCTGCCGATTCTATCGATGCTCCGTACTATTCTTTTTATGAGTCAGTTTCTTAGGAATATCATGTAACATAAGGATTTCCTCAGGCTCCAATCCCTGAGGGTTAGCTACAAGTACATAATTTCCCAAACTTGTTTCAGACAAGAATACCTCCTTCAAAGTATTTGTATCAGCCTGGCTTGGAGCACCCTTTTGTTCAAAAATTATATCTCTTTCAAGAAACCTTAGTACTACACCCCTAATTTCAAGATCCCTTAATAATTCATGGGCATAGAGACTTACTCTAACCTTCTTGAGTTCTTCTACCACACATTCTCCTATTTTCTCTATAGTCATGGTAGAATAGTTGTCTTTAGAACTAAGCACAAATTTACCTCTGTTGTTTTCAATGCTTTCTCCTTTATTAGCATTAGATTGTCCCCCATTTATGAAATACTATGTAGACACATGATGACATGCTAGAACCTCTTCAGCTGTAGACTCTTCTTCATCTAGTAGACCACTATCATTCTCCTCATCATTTTCAAAGGATTGAACTGTAGATTCTTCACTATGTGCATACTTTGTTTCAACACTCTTGTCTTGTTCTTCTTTTGGTCCATTCTCTTCACCTCTCAGAAATGGGGCATGATTCACTACCATGATAGATATTTCATGAGGATTAGATGGTACTATCTCCTACCCACTTGAAATGTTCATGACATGTTGGACTTCTTGCTGGAAAATAGACACAATAGTTTGGAATTCTTGAAAATCTACCTCAAAGTGTTGATTAGTGTTATGAAGCCTACACCATCCTAAAAGAGTTGCTTCAGCTAGGTAAATTCCACTAGATTTCTTATGATGGTTTGGCTGATCCAGAGATGCTAAGGCTCCTCCGTTATTCCAACGTGGTGGCTGCCTTTCATGAACCTTATCAAGATGTTGTCCCCTATTAAATTTTTTCCCCTGAGCTTGTATCATATCGCTATTTCTTTGATCATAGTTGGACTAAATCCCCCTTTGGGCTGCCTAGGATTGACTATTTTGGTGCCTTAGATAAGTGACTTCAGTGTTCAGCTTCTCAACTATCTCTGTGAGTGCATCCAACCTTTCCTTGTCTGTACTATTTGATGGAGGAACAATACCAGTTGAATTTTGCAAATAAACAGTGTGTGACCCATGGTTCAAGGGTTGATTAAATATCTTAGAGCTCTATAAATATGTAGGTACATTAACTTGTTGATGAGGAAATGCACATTGGTTCACATTTAGAGGGTAATTTGGCATGGGTGGAGTTTGATTCAAGGGATGACTTGGGTGTGAAACCAAGGGTAATTGAGGGACCAGACTCAACGTAGGTGTTTGGTTATCTAATGACAAGGGTCTAGACAAGTGTTGCCTCAAATTTGTAATCACTTTAATAACCACATCATAAGCTTCAAATAGGATTTTAGGAGGGTTTTCTTTCCACTTGATGAAAGTAGATGTTAAACTATCCAAAGCCTCATAATAAACTTCCCTGGCAAAGGCATCGTCTACAACATAAGGGGGTTGCAGCCTAGCATAAGCCCTATGAAATTTATTATTGAAAGCCACTATTGGTTCATTTTCCTCTATCTTGACTCTAATAAACTACACAAGTAACTCATTGGCACTATTTGGGGTATCAAATTTCTATAAAAACATAGTCTCCAGCTGCAACCAAGTAATGATAGACCTAGTAGGAATATGGTTATACCAATGAAATGCGTCATCCACGAGGTAATATGGTAAAATTTTGCACACACATCCTCATAATTAATTCCCCTATCCTTAAGGGTAGTCTCAAAAAACCTAATATGCTCCTTTGCAGTCCTTTTGGGATCATTAATGTGAAACTTGGAGCAAAAAAGCTCAGGATTTTTAGGCATATGATTGTAGTGGTTGAAAGATAAGGGAGATGGGTTGTTCACCAAGAAATCCATTGGTGAAGGTGGAGGTGGTAATGGTTGATTTATGACTGGCTAAAGTTGTTGAATGGGGATGGCTTCATAATCGGATGAGGATGGAATTGATGAAGATGAGGATGATGGAGATGATGGAGGTGGCTGGGTGAATGATGATTCATGTCTTCTTTTGGTCCTTCTTGACCTAGTAGGAGCTTGCAATTCTTAAAATCACTCTTCCCCTGGAGTAGATCTAGTTCTTCTAAATATTTTAGGAGAAATAATAGATAAAAATTGATCAAGTTTGCTTATTTTGGCCCTCCTTCTAGTGCCAATTTGTTGATGATGCTTTGTTCATAGGAACAAATTAGACGAGATACACGTATCCCATCTCTCTTGAAAGGTAAATCTCTATTAGCATGCCTCAAGATATAACCCCAAGGTCTCTAATATCAGGTCTTGACAATGCATAAACAACTTAGTGATAAATGTGAAAATGTTGGTAATCACAAAGGGACCTTACTGCAAGAAAATACTAAATCATCAATTTAACAGATCTGGCAATATCATGATACTTCAATCCTAAATCTAACTAAAATGATAAAATAAATAACAAATTATAAGGGTTTTAGACAGATTTCTAAATTAAAACTACTTCTAAGACTAACAATGCAAATGATGAAATACTTCGAATGGACCAATCCCTCAAAAACTAATTCTTTCTCAACACAAATTCAATTTGTAATCTTACAGAAATAGAGCAATTTTCTAAGGCATGAGATATTTTTAGATCATGAACATTCATCCAAAACAACCCTATTGCAATTGAAATGAACAAAAATTCACAATTGAACTAAGCATAGTGAATATTAAAGTCCAGGCTAACTTTGCAAACCAACTAACAATTGGCTAGCTGCAAAAAGTATCGACCAAAGATTGCTGCAACACTGCAAGCACTAAATCATAAAACACCATTGAATCATTTTAAATTCTAAATCTAACATAAAGCAATTCCAAAAGATGGAAATCTAAGAACCATGCAAGATAAGTCAACACAAAGAGATCATCAAAAATCTCAATGTCTTTAATTGTATTGAATTATCCAATAATAGCAACAATTCTAGTGTTTTATGTTACAAAATTTACTTAGAATAAACTAACTCCTAGCTCTATTCTTGCTTTACTACCCTACTTGCTTCTAAATCTAATTCTCCTGGTTTACTAGCTTCTACTACCCTTTCAAAATTAGAAGGCCCTGGCCTTTCATAAATTTTACATTTTCGAATCAATGGCCATGATGAAATCAAATCAAGGGCCTAGATTGCAATTCCAGAAGCATCAAGTTGTTACCTTAGGGTTTTAAATATTTGATACATCATCAACCAATGAGAAAATCCAATTACATCATCAAGCAAAAAAGAAATAAACAGTCTGCCAACTTGATCTTGAAGAAAATTTTGATTGGATAGAATAAAATAGTAGCATCACATGTCATTCTTGTTTAAGTTACATTTCCAATTGGCACACAACTAGGCGCAGATATTGATGAAGGTGCACACTAGATATTTAAATTTTGAAATAAAATCTTCCTTCCAGCATTACTGGGCATGTTCCCATATGTGGGGATATCTAGAAATTGTTTAAATTCCTCCTTGGACACACATTTTCATACGCAAGCCCTCCTAAAATAATTTTGGTCCCCCATTGGATAATTATGACAAGTAATTCCCATAATTATAACCTTGCACCAAGTCCTACAAACATGAAGAATAGTTAGGAGGAACACTTGAAGAAATTGATATAGAAGAATCTATAATCCCATTTTGTAAAATACAAATTCATATTAAATTGAGCCCAAAACATGTTCGTAAGTCAATAATCAAGATCATAAAAATTTTAAAGCATAGATCATTTGTTCGTAATGAACTTTGTTAAGGTACTCAGACACTATCAGATATTTTACACTGTCCAAAGCCTAAAAGTATCCCTCTCGTGCCTCCTTGAGTTCAAAGTCCCATAGATCACCAAACTGATCAATATATATGGATGTCACCTTGTCATCCTTAAACACCATCAAACCTGCTTACCTTCCTACTTTGCACCCTAGAATCGTAGCACCCTCTCATGAATCAAATAGCAGGATGATCGTCACCTTCATACCATTCGGCCACATCATTTCCATGCCTTACTCAATTGTGAAGAAAATCTTTTGGGAAATAAATCCTGCACGAAATAGTGTAATGCTCGATTTGTAATATTTATGGTGTCTTACATGCCTTAGACCATTGGCTGATTTACTACTCATCTCATGCCTTCTCATAGAGACTATCAAGCGATAGCCTTGGTTCATCAATAATATCACTCACTGCAACAATATAGTCCTTGATTCAAATTACCAAATTTAGTATTACTTCCCTCATGCCATTTTCCATCAGCTCATGGATCTCAGAGATTTGTGGTATGCATAAGATGTCACATTTCTATTACTCGAGGATTTTGAGTCATTGGGGAATTCTAGTGTCTTCGGGATTTTGAAGGCCCTGGTGATTTTTGAGTTTTCGGGAAATTTCCAACCACCTGGAATTTGCTAAATCTTGTAGCTCTTAGGACTTTCTTTTTTCGGGAAATTCCAACTACTCCAGATTTTTCTGAGATCTCTTTCTCTGAGGGATTTCATGAATTTCTTCATGGATTGGATTTCCCAAGCGTTTATCCCTTTGGGTAATCTATGATAAGATGGATTTCTTGAACGTCCTCCTTACATGTTCGTCCCTTCAAACATAGTCTCGATCCTTCCATGATCATCTTTACTTATGCATTCTGCTTCACCAATTTTTTTCATTTTGAACTATCTAATTTTCTAAAGAACATCAAATTACCACATTACCAACCATCTCATGGGCTAATGTTTCTCAAAAACCTTACAGACCATGCAAGTGATCCCTTTCCTTGAATACCACTACTACCTTTTGTAATGTAAAATCAAATGTTGGAATTTCGTTGACTGTGCATGGTGAGACAAAAGTTTAAGCACTCACACCATTCTGAAGCAACAATGATTTGTTGTCTCACAGAGATCATCACACTCAGGTACCTGGATTTTGTGCAATCCATCATTGTGAATTTATATCCATTGAATATCATTTGCAAACATATTATCTTCATTTTAAATCAAGCACTATGAATGAAGATTGATCCATCCTCCTCACCCTCACGTTATCTTGTGACTTCCATGAAAACCAAGCTCTCAAGGAATCCTTGATAACATATTTCAATCTATACACCTTATCCTTCATTCCTCATAGGTTTTAGCTCTTCAACAATTTTAATCCATCAGGAATTTTGACTCTTCGGGGAATCCAGAAGGCACCGGATTCTCCAAAATTTTCACTTTTTTCCAAATTTCTCTCAACCCATATTTTCCAAGAAAGAACCCACTCTCAAAATCGACCAGTAGATAGATTCCCTGAAACTCACCAGATTTCACACTTTCTCTATCACCACTATATTGATGCCTGCAAAACATGATTAGTCCACAATCCAAACCCGAATTCAAACTGATAAGTGGCATGCTTATATTTCATTTTAATAGTGAAAAGGTACATTCAAGTCAATCATGTCAAAATTTCCAATATGCAACATGAAACCATTATCCCAGATGACCTAGAATTAGTTAGACGAGGACTCAACTCTCCAATAAGACCTTACTCAGGTTTCAGGAGAAGCCAGTCTAGAAATTGAGGGAGTGGAACGCAAATAAAGATAATGAAATGAGCACACATATACATAGAAACCAAAATTCTCAAGAATGATCATAGTGACTAAAAATTTCATTTCCCAAGATAGCATTAACACCATTAGGGAAATAAATTAATCTCAAGAACCTTAGAGTTCAAATGACGAATTAAATTAGGCACACAAATTCTTTAGGTAGGCTAGGACACACTTCGGGAATCCGAGGAGGTAAAGGAATGTCGAAAAAAACTGATAGAATTGGAATTTCACGAAGGACCAAAATATCTAAAGTGTAGTGTAAAATTCCTCCTCGTCGGGTTTTTAACAAAATCGGGGAACTTTTCCCTTGAAGGAAATTCCCGAAACTAGTGAAAAACCGGAAAATCACCCCAAGACATAGGATTTTCAGTGAATAACTTTAGGGAATCATTTGAACAAGTAGAATAAAAACTCAAGCATATATGAATGCTTCCAAGTTTAGCAATCAAAGGACCAAAATGCATTAAAGACCAAAAGAAAAGAGGGTCCCTACTTTCAGTGGGGCGTGTGTGCAAAAAACTGCACAATAGAGTCCTAATTGGATTGACTATCAACCTCACAAGGTGAGTCAATTATCAACAAGGAAGACCTAGGAAGGGGTTATTTAAGCTTTAAGGGGTTCACCACGAAGAAAATACTTGGAAAACATGAGTAAGCAATCAACTCACAAAACCTAATAATGGAAGGTAAATGGTGAGTGAAAATGGTGAAGTTATGCAACAAGTTAGGATATGTGTACTTGGGAAGCCTAGAAATGTGATAAGGATTCTAGAAGTTAAAATAAGGTGTCAAAATATGCTATGGAGGACTAAGACATGATCCTTACTATCTTATTAGTCTGACTGCTATTTTTTGGGGAAGATATGTAATCTTTGGATGTTAGAACTAGATCTGAAAGAATTTCTAGAAAATACCCTCAGGAGGACTAAGATTACCTAGGTGTTGATTTAGTACCATTCTAAATTTCAAAAATCTTTGAAAGTGATCCTAAGGCTTTATGTCTTCACTTCCTTCTTCTTTGATCTCATGTTTTGAAACTTTTGGATTTGGCTTGTAGGTGACTTTCTGTGAAGATGAGAAATTTGCAATGCAACTTTACAACTTTACAAATTTTCACTTCAAATGATCTTCAAGTCTTCATCCTAAATCTGCAAACACAAACACACAATATAGGAATTTTTTTTTATTTCTAGTGAATGGGGTTTTACCTTGGCCAAACCACTTGTTGGTAATTAAACCTTGAAATGAAATATAATGGAGGGAAATGATGAATGAATGTAATATGCAATGTTACAACTCACCAAACCCTTGTTGTAAAGTGCTACAAATATTCTTAAAATGGCTGCAATGGATTTGTTTCTTGACTCTTCCTTGAAGGATGCAAATCTTGCATGAAACACTTACTTGAATCATTAACCATACATCACAAATGTTAGCACAATAACAAGCATGATGCAACAATATCCTTGATATGATGCTTGAATCTTGATGATGACTCCAAATGCTTGATGAACTACTCTTTAATGCTCTTGTGACCTCAATTAAACTATAAGGAATGCTCTCACAAAAGAATTGATTGAAAATGAATGAAAAAACCTTGTATTTATACTTATCCATGCTTAATATCCCAAAATTACAACACACCAAGCTGACATATGAATTCATTAATTGAAGGAGGCTAAATGTTGCTAGAATTTGAAATTAAAACCCAAAAATACCTTATGGGGGACTAAGACACCCTAGGTGGCATCTTAGTCCTGAGGCATGGAACTCAGGGCACAAACTCCAAAAATGTGCCCATTTAAGGCATACTTGAAATCAGGGTCCCGAGAACTTTGGGGGACAAAGATTCCCTAGGTGGCACCTTAGTCCCAGCCAAAACATTAGGGACACTTAGATAGAATCATTAAATTATATTTTTCACTTTGATTTTTGTCGGGATTAGCTAGAAAAATATGTAATTCATTAGGCTTGTGGTTGAAAAAATGACCAATTATGGCATAAATAAGGATAAAAAAGAAAGGTAGGCGCAAACAACTGTGAAAATGCAAGAGTATGTATTTTAATACACTACATTTATCCCACACTTTAGTGAGAGGATGAACTTGCTTCAAACTCACACTAAAGTAGCCAACCACACAATCGAGAGGGGTTCAAATGTATGAATGTTAGTAACATAGGATTAGAATGACCAAGAGGGTGACCAAGCCCCTAGGATCAAGATCCAATGGAAAACTAATATAAGTAGAAAGGAACACACTTGCAGATAATATATGAAGCCATAACTAGATAAAAAACATATAACATCAAGATAGAAAAATAAAAAAGGAAAAAGAAAAATGTAATGGATCAAGCTTCAACTGGTCGTCCAATGCACTGTGGACCGATTCTAGGCTATTTATCCAAAAGAGGTTTACAAGTGCAATGTGTTCTTCACTATGCAAACAAAATGCATGCTCACAAGGGTTAGTTAAGCTAGTTTTCCACTTAGTGAGCCCCAAGAGGTCCATATCAAAGTCATACCCCACTGTTTATGATAAGGAAAAAATGAAAATGCATGGTCACATGGGCTAGGGAAGCTAGTTCTTCACTAGGAAATCCCCAGGGGACCATATCAAAGCAATGCCTCCATGAATTTAATAAGGTACAAAAATAAAATGTATGCTCACAAGGGATAATGAAGCTATTTTTTCACTAGGTGAGCCCTAGTGGACCATATCAAAGCCATACCTGAATGAATTTAATAAGGTACAAAAATAAAATGCAATGCAATAAGAAAGAGGGATGTTCGAAGGGATTTTGCTTAGTTTGTGCAAGGTCTTAGTCTTAGGGGACATTGTTCCTAATGTCTCTAAGAGAGGACCAATCAAAGGATAAAAGATTCACAACTTAGGGAATATAGTGTGTCACATCACCACTAAGAGGAATGTAACATGCTAAGATAGATCATGCTCTTGAAGGACATTATTCCTAATGTCACCACAAAGAGAAAAACACATTGCATGAAGTAAGAAAATCACATCAAAGAACATGAAAAAGAAAAATTCAAATGAAATAATGCCAAAATAATGCCAATGTGTGCCCCCACTTTAAAGTCCAATTCCTAACACCATGTTGTGAGAAATTACTTTGAAGTAGCCAAAAATGAAAAGGTAAAGAGGGTTTCTCCCCATAAAAACATAAGGGATCTATGGATTCGAGGTTGGTATTTCTCTTTGCTGCAATGATATTAGAGAGCTTGGAAATGTTATCATTCCCCAAATACACATAGAACTAGATGAATGACACAAAGAGAGCGAAAACAAAGAAAATCCTTTTGGGTCAACATGGAAGAGACATAGGGTGTCTTGACACCTTGTGTTGGACCCAAAAGGAAAACAAAAGACAAAGAAAGAAAGGAAAATAAAAGATAATGAAAAATCTTTTGGGTCAACATGCAAGAGACATAGGGTTTCTTGAAGGCTTGCATCATCCCCAAAGGAAAACACAAGACATAAAATGCAAAAAATAGATAATGATCAATGAAAAGGAAAAATCTTACGACATATAGAAGAATGAAGGTATAAATAGAGGAATGCACATAGAGAGAAAAACATCAAACAAAAAAATACGGGGGATCACAATATGCACTTGAAATCACACAAAAGAAAGGAAATAGTAGAAAAGGCTATTAAGGAAGATCAAATTCAACCATCTAGTTGGTCATTTGCATCCCAATCTTGTTCAAAATATCAAAATGCAGATGACTAGCAGGAGGGACAACATCAAGTGTTGTACTAGGAGAATCACAAAGTTTAACATGTGGTGCATTGCTTAGTTTAGGAGGATCAACACAATTGTTATCATTTAAGCTCATGGAAGAGGAAAATAATAAATTTAGCTCATTATGCACCTTTTCATCAATTTTATCTCTTATTTCATCTTCATCCAAGTTAACCACAATAGGAGGATGAATGATAATAGCCATAGAAGGTGCTAATCCTTGTTGTGTTGGAGACAAATTTTATTTTTCTGGTAAGAGAGGAGGGTAATCATTTATTTCTTCTATCAAGTTTGGATTTTTATTTTCAATGGTGTCCTCTTCATTCATATTTTGAGTAATATCATGACATCTATGCCTACACTCTCTAGCATTTCTATTTCTTTTATTACGGTTTTCATGTTGTATTTGGGTAGGAGCAGGTTTTTCAACCATAGGTTTCTTTTCTTCTTATGAGGGAAGAATGGAAGAAACCATGGAAGCTTGTTCAACTACTTTCTCTTTGGCTTTATAAATTTTCTTAAAAGGCGGATTAGGACTTGTTTGGTTTTCTCTTCACCTTTTTTAGGAAATAGGCAAGGGATTTTGATTGGATGGGTCTTGGTTTGTTGGAAGGGTTTTAAGCTCGCTACTATTTTCTTCAAGGGATGGAGGTTCGAGCATAGGTGGAGGAATATTTTAAAGGGAAAACTTCGCTAAGCATTTTTCTTTGAAATTTTGGTAGGATAGGAAAGGAAGTCCTCATGAGCTCTTATAGGTTCCATTGGCTCAGGCCAAAAATAATCTAAGGAGAAATTTCCACAAGAAGATGGAGGTCTAAATCTACTATGGTTCACTATGAATATTTCATTATTGACTAGAAACTTTAAGAACTTGTGGACAATGGATGAGACCACATTCATGGATTGAAGCCATTTGTAGTCTAACTTCACACAAATTTTTTTTGAATCAGAGATGATAGAGAATGATACATTTGATTTATTTGACCCTACTTGTAAAGGGAGTTGTGATGGAGCCCATTGTAGCATGAGCAAAACCATCATGCATTTTAATCCATGCTTTTAGTTTTTTATATATATCTTGAGCAAGTTCATGAACATATAAGAGTTCTTTTATTATCACATTCTCTCCACAAATGACATCAATTAAAATCCCATGAGTGGTCCTGTTATTGATTCTGCCAACTATGTAAAGAGGACCTTCTAGTGCATATTTTATTGTTTCTTCTGAAAAGAAAGTAATGTCAATGGGAATTATGGTTTTCTATTTACGAGACTTGATGTTAATCACTCCTATCATTGTATTAAGATGAATTTGTCCATTAGTATTCATATTATTTTGTTCATCATCATCCATAGGATCTTATTCATTGTTGCTAATGTTTTCATCATCTGTGTCAACATTCATCATGTCGGGCTTAGTTTCACTAGCCTTAACAAATGAAATATTATGGGCGGGCATGGGATTGTTAAATATTTGCAAGTTTTTATTGGGAGGAGCTACAAACTTGTTACCTTTTTCATTCACACCTCCAATTTGGATATGAATAGAATCAATGAGGTCTTGCACAACATGTTTAAGATGCTTGCAATGTTTTGTACATTGTTATTTTTGTTGGTGATAAGCACAATAGGAATTGTATGTGAAGCTCAAAGGTAACATCTTGCTACAGTCAAGGGGTCAAATGGGAGGTAAGGTAAGCATTTTTTTGTTTAATAGTTGAATCATGATGTTGTGAAGTGTGTTGGGTAACATTGTAAATTGTCTTTGCAGATCCCAAAAGATATAGGGATTACTCTTCTTTATAGCAATTACTTAGGTATCAACTTGTTGGGTAGGTTGGGAGGTGGGATTTAGTTGAAGAAAAAAATTATTTTGTCTTTTGAAAGGCTGGTAAGTGTTTTGGTTTGAAGCTTCAGACATTTTAGGATGGGTAGACGTGGTTTTTGATTCACTACTACCTATGGAATTTTGATAATCTCGAAGGGTAGTGCATAAATTCATGAAGGAAGGGAATTTCGTCATGGTAAGATTGTCTCTTATCTTACTTTGAAAATTTTCTATGAATATCTTTTGAAGGTGAGAATCAAGAATCTTCACACAGATTTGGGAATAAAGTGATTGATAATGTGAAATAAAGTGACTTTTTAACCCTAATTTTTCTTCCATCTCATTAAATAAACTAAGGTCATTTCAGGAACCATATGCACTTAGAAATTTGTAATAAGAGCTTCAAAAAGTTCATTAAATGAATGAATTGAATTATTCAATAATGTAGAAAACTAGTCCAAGGCAATGTCCTTCAAGGATCGGGGAAAAAGCTTACCCAAAAGTTTGTCCTTAACGATAAAGTCACTACACAAAGCAGTAAGGGAATTAACATGATTTTTAGTATCTTCCTTTCCTCCATATTTCTCAAATCTAGGGATCTCTGTAAGTTGTGGCACTAGAGTTCTCATAGTGGGTTGATTTTGACATAATATGAAGGTGGTCCATTTTGATTTTGATTTATGGTAGAAACTTGACGTTGAATGGATGAAAGGATTTGTAAGAGGTGGTTAATGATAGGATCATTGCTTGGGGTTTGAGATGGAGGTGAATGTGGTGGTGGTGTGTGGACCTTATGAAAAATGGGGGAATGATGATGCATTTTCACCCACTTTCAAATATGTTCTACTCAAGGATAACCCTAGATGTATCAATGCAAAAGAGAGTGAGATCTTGCAATAGGGTTTTCATCGGGTTTGAATGTTATCTAATGAGGGGTTCAACACCAATTTTAAACTTGGAAAAGATAATGAAATGAAATATGAAATGCAAAACCATAATTGAATGAAAATTGATTTTAAATGACCTAGAAAGATGAACAAAATGCAATAGAAAACTATAAAACTAAAAGTTTGCACCTGGGAAACTGAAGACAACAGAATGGAGGTCTAGATAACTAAAAAATAGGTTGTCAAGGTTGACTGGGAATCATTTGTAAAGCTAGGAAAATCAGTCAAATTTCTTGGAAAATGTGCAAAAATAGGTTTTTGCTAAAAGGGTGTCTAGATCTACAAAAAACTCTATTAGCCCTGTACAATGGGACTCATTCGAAACTTGTGGTACATCAGTACATTTCTACTTTTATAGAAGTTCCAAACCTAATTTTTTTCCTGTCATTACGCTATGCTCTTCCTGATTGATTTATAGATCTGAAACTACAAATTGCCACCTGTAGGTCTTCTCCAAGTCTCTCCAAGGATTGATGACAACTTTAGCAACTTTTGATCACTTGAAAACTTTTTTCCAATCTTCCTCCTTATGATATATGCAACCTAAATCATATCCTAGCAACAAGGTGTTGCAACTATGCTTGAAATGGCTACAATGGATGTGGTTCTTGACTCTTGCTTGAATGGAGTTGATCTTGCTTGAAACACTTGCTTGAAACATAAACTCAACATCATAATTATTAGCACAATAATAAGCATGATGAATGAAATATTTGACATGATGATTAGAACTTGAATGCTGCTCTAAAATGATAGATAATCTACCCTTGAAGACTCTTGATTGCTCTTGTGAATGCTCAAATGTTTTTGTGAACTCTGTTGAATGCTAGGTGAGAATATGAGTCAAAGAATCTTGTATTTATACTTGACTATGCAACACTTACAAAAATTAAAACACTATAAGTCAACATTAGATATAGGACAATAAAATCCTCTCAAAAAATTTGAATTAAATTTGAATTTTGTTCACATTGGACCCATTCGCCCAAGGTGGCCAATGAGTCCTATCAAGAATAATGTATAGGAACAAAAATGAAAAGTTCTTAGAAATGTGTGAAAACTGGTTTGAGGCCAAAAGATCCAGGTGGGACCGATTCACCCAAGGTGGTGAATGAGTCCCAGATCCCTAAATCTAGGCCACACAAGCCAAAAACACCTGAATTATGATTGGTTATTGATTGGTATCAAGATTATCCTAGGGGTTGATTGTGATCTAATGAAGGGTTCACCAACAAGTTTAAAATTGGAAAAGATAATGAAATGTAATATGAAATGCGAAACCCTAATTGAATGCAAACTAATTCTAAATGACTTAGAAAGATGAACAAAATGTAACAGAAAGTAGTAAAACTGAAACTGTGCACCTGGGAAATTGAAGAAGGAAAAATGAAGGCCTGTATCACTAAAAAACCAATTGTCAATGTTGACTGAGACTCATTCGCCAAGGTGGGTGAATTATTCTAGTTTCTGGGAAAATGTGCAAGAGTAGGTTTTTACCAAAAGGGTTTATAGATATGCAAAAATCTCTATTAGGCCTATACAGTGGGACTCATTCACCACTTTTGGTGAATTAGTCCACTTCTGCTTTTATAGAAGTTTTGAACCTAATTCTATTCCTCTCAATCTTCTCCACTCTTCCTGATTAATTTCTAAATTTGAAGCTAAAAATTACCACCTATAGGTCTCTTCTAGATCTCTCCAAGGCTTGATGACAACTTTAGCAACTTTGGGTCAGTTTACAACTTTTCTCCAATCTTGCTCCTTATGAAATATGCAACCTAAATCAAACCCTAGAAATAAGGTGTTGCAAATATGCTTGAAATTGCTACAATGGATGTGGTTCTTGACTCTTGCTTGAATGGAGTTGATCTTGCTTGAAACACTTGCTTGAATCATAAACCCTATATCACAATTGTTAGCATGCGATAACAAACATGAGGAATTGAATCTTTGGCATCATGATTCTGAATTGAATGTTGCTCTAAAATTCTTGATAATCTACCCTTGAAGACTCTTGAATGCTCTTGTGAATACTTGAATTCTCTTGTGAACTCTCATGAATGCTAGGTGAGAATATGAGTGAAAGAACCTTGTATTTATACTTGATTATGTAAGAATTCCTGATATTACAACACTATAAGCCTACATGAGATCTAGGAAAATAAAATCCTACCATAAATTTGAATTAAATTTAAATTTTGGTCACATGGGACTCATTCACCCAAGGTGGAAAATGAGTCCCATCATGCATAATGTATGCGACTAAAAATGAAAAGTTCTTAGAAATGTGTGAAAACTAGTTTGGGGAAAAACGATCTAGGTGGTACGCATTCTCCCAAGGTGGTGAATGAGTCCTAGATCCCTAAATATTGGCCACACAAGCTATAAACACCTGAATTATGATTGGTTACTGATTGGTGTTGAGATTATCCTTGAATAGATGAAGTAAATGAGGCTTATGGATGCAAAAAGGGGCCAATAAAAGAAAAATAAATCCCAATTATTAATGACAAGCCTAGAAAAGTCTGAAAGTGTGTTACAACACTTTACAAAAATCTAAATAAGGAAAGATTAATGTTGATTTTGATTAAAAATAGGTTTATTAAGTTTAAATATTTGATAAAACCCTAGGAAAGTGTGAAAGTGTGTTACAACACTTCACAAAATTTTAGCAAGGTGCCATTAAAATCCATTAGTTCACAAGGGCCCAAGACCTAATGTGAATGTGTCAACCACATTAAAACACTAAATCAAGGAAATATTATGCCAAAATCACAAGGAGGGCTTGGCCAAGCCAAAAAAAGTAGAAGGGTTACTTTTTTAGTGACTCCATATAGCCCCCACTTTAGTGAGAGGATAACATTTCATGAAACTCACACTAAAGTAAAAAATCATGCATCAAGAGGGGTTATCAAGCCCCTAAGATCAAGATCCCATCGAAAACCAACATAGGCACAAAGGAACACACATGAGAATGATATAAAGAGCAACAACAAAGAACACACATGCACTTTCAAAGATGAAAGAAAGAAAAAACGTAAAAGATAAAATAGAATTAGATTATGCTTTGACAATTTTTCCATCTCGATGTGGATCATATCTAAGCTATTTGTCCAAAACATGCATACTCACTCTGAGGCAACGTAACTCCTAGTCGTCTGCTAGGTGAGAAGTCCTAAAAGGTGATAAACATACACTCCTGGCTAGTATGCACTCACATACACACATGAGTGGCTATGGGGAAAGTCACACCTTGGATCAAGATTCCCACTGAATCATAGATTTTTGGGTAGGGCTTATAGGCTACTCTTACACTCTTAGGGATGTATCACCTAAAAGGTGAGAGATAAACCCCACTCAAAAGTCTAGGTGGTTCACTAAAATTAATATATTTATTATAATATTTGGACTAAATGGAATGATCTAAGCATAATTAAACTATGAAATTAAGAGATTATGAATGAAAAACCTAAGAATAATGCAATGTTTGATAACACAATGATGTTTGCAAAAATCTTGAAATGATGCATGAAAATGTAAACTAAACTAAATAGAAAACCAAATCTCTAAATATGTGGACCTGAGAAGCTAAAGAAGACTAGAAAGAAATCTCAAAATCTAAGAAAACCTAATTTTGGGCTGACTGGGACTCATTCGCCACCCTAGGCGAATCAGTCCCAAGTCAGGGTTTTTCTACACAAGAGCTATTTTCTACTAATTAGGTGTCTAGATCTACATCTGACTGAAAATGGAACCTTAGGAGGGACTCATTCGTCATGCATAACAAATTAGTCCACTTTCAAATTTTTGTGATTTCAAATCTTTTTTCTGTACCTTGACACTTGTACAACACTTTCTGACAAAAACCCGAATCGAGTTCTCAAAAAATTCTTGCAAGACAACTTAAAATTGTTTATATAATGGGGGGTTTTCCTTGGTCAAACCCCAAGTTGGGTAATCAAACCTTGAATGAATAAAAATTTGTATAAGACCCTAGCCTTACATGTGTTAAAGACTAGGAAAATATGAAGTATGTCAAAAACCCTATTCTATTATGCAAGAATAAGAAATGCAAATGTGATTTGTGTGATGCAAGATCTCAACCTTAGAAATCTAACAACACATAAAAAATGAAGATAAAATGACATGCAAATGGAAAGTAAATGAGATATAAACCTTAATATGAAGATAAAGAAGTAATGGAAGATGGAATCACTTTGAAAACAAGTATTTAGGTGTGAATTTGATGGCTAGTTGCACCTCCTCAACCTAGATTTCTCCATGATTCACCATAGGAATCCATCATCAACTCTTTGTAAATTTAAACTTTGATCCAAAAAGTGAGCTTCAAGACCCACAAAAAACCCTAGTTTTCTGCCCTAAAACTTTAACTTTGCTAATGAAACTTGTAGAAGATTTTACTTTAGAAATTGCTTTTGGAAAAAGACTAAAAGATGTGTAAAATGACTAAAAAAGAGTATTTATAAGAAGAAAAACCTAATTTTCTAGTTATTTAGACCTAGGAGGCTGACATTCACTGAAAATTTATGTTGAATTAATTGAATTCCCAATTATAATTAAAATTTCCCTCAAAAGGGACTCATTGGGCACCCTTGGAAAATGGGTCCCACTAGAGGGTACTCATTTGCCCAAGGTGGCGAATGGGTCCCACTATTGATATTTTAAGGTGGTTTTTTGGGATATGGAAGAATTGAATGCTTTTTGTTAGGATTAGGTTATTTCTTAGGTAAAACATGCCTCTAGATAAAAATTAATGGGTCTTAGAGGCCTATAAATGTCATTTTGAAGGATAAATGATGCAACGGGACTCAAAAGTGGGTCTAATTAAGCATGAAATTGTCTCTTTTTTCAAGAGGGTCCAATTTTTTTATGAAACATTTAGCCCCCACTTGAGCGCCCATATGACTCTACGTGCATGTGTAAGCTAAAGGACTCTAAACAATGCACCTTATAAAAATGATACTTGTTAAAAAGATGGGAGAATGAAGCCCACAATGCAGTTCTCTATAGAACCACAACATTAGGAATCACATCCTGCAACACACATTCATTAATTGTTATAAAGTGTAGGGATTTTAGAGAATTTTCTGATGATTTTGGTAGGTTCTTGCCTGGTTGTGACAGTAGCCAGGGGGATGAATCTTACATTTCTAAGAGATCATGCTCTAGTGCTATCGACAATAGAGAGAGAGCATTTATAGATAGTAGGTATCTATTGGGAATATCTTATGCCACCTATAATATACCATGATGCCATGCTTATTGCCATGTGTGAGCATTGGGATGTCAATATGTGTAACTTTCATCTTCATACCAGGGAGATGACCATCACTCTCAAGGATGCACAAGGAATTCTTTGAGTTCCTATTCATGGAGAGTGGGTATATTTCTAAGGTGATTGGTGATTTCACTAGAAGGTGGATATGAAGTATTGCCTTGGTGGACAAGTTCACAATGGGCATGTTAGAGTGCGGATCAAGATTCCCATGCTTCTATATTCATGAGCTCCTATTGTTAGATGGATTATGATGCATAAAATGGCTCTTGTTCTCAATCCTGATGGACGAGTGGCAAACTTATATGGAGGATTAGTACATTTGATTTGAGGGATGTATGAGGACAAGATAGTCTATGCATGGGGTCATTACATCCTAACACACTTATATTATGATCTTGACAATAGGGTTCCATTGTCTGAAACAATGGCAAAAGGAAGCACAAAGTGAGATAAAATGACAAATTACTTCAACATTTGTAGAATTAAGAGGAATAGTTTCCACCCATTCCATGAAATAGTTTGTTATTGTTATGATAAATATATGTCTAGTAGAAGAGGGTGGTGAAACTTTTTCAATAAGATCCAATACCCATACTAAAAATGGCCAAATGGGAACTTGGGCGGGAAACTTAGAAGTAGGATCATGGATCAAATTCCTTTGTTCTTAACATTTTTGGCATCATTTAATGTAAGTGAATAATTCCTTTTCAATATGTCTCCAATAATAACCCATATGAATAATTTTTTGCACAAGCGACTGTCCTCCAAATGACCTCCATAGGCACAAGCATGAGCCTATTCAAGTGACATAGGGATTTTAGGAATCCTTAACACATCATAATAAGAGACCATTGAAAGATTTTCTATACAATGCATTAGCAAGGATCACATATTTAGCTGCTAGTTTGCATAAACGCTTTTGAGTATTTGTTGTTGTAGGTTTGGGAATGTTGGCATCTTTAAAATAGTTGTAAATTGTATCATAATATTCACATGAGTCATCTTGAGTTATTGGTTAAATTTCTTCTAATTGAGTGTCAATTGAAGGTTTCATGATGGGATGAATAAAAAAAGTGAATTCTATGGAAGGATCATGTGGGAATATAAGAGAGGCCACACTTGCCATTGCATTTGCATGTCTATTGTGTTTTTGTGAGATGTTATCAATGGTGAATGATTCAAGCTTCTCTAACAGTTTCATTGTAAGATTCATGTATTTGGATAAATTGTCATGTTTAGTTTGATACATACCATTATTTTTTTATCACTAATTGCGAATCACCAAAGATCATGATATGTTTAACATTCATTGTTAAAGTAGCTCGCAAACCCATGATTAATGCTTCATACTCAACTGTGTTACTTGTGCATAGGAAATTTAACTGATAAGACAAGGTAAGAGGTTGTCTATAGGGTGGAATCAATACCACTCCAACACCAAAACCTTTTCTACACTTAGATCTATCAAAATAAAATTCCCATGTCCTAATATTAGTGGCTAAGACATTATCATCAGGTAGAGCAAGAGGGAAAGGAGCATCAACTAAGTGATCGATTAAGGCTTGTCCTTTGATTTCTTTTTGTGAAGCAAAATTAAGCTCAAACTTAGTTAACAACATCACCCACTTAGCTAATCATGCAAAGAGGTTGGTTTTATTAAAAGGATGTTTAAGAGGATCAAATTTTGTCATGACTTGTATTTCAACATTTAGTAAATAGTGTCACAATTTACTAGTAGTGAACACAAGAGCTAAGAATTTTTTTCAATTGGTGAGTATCAAGTTTCAAAATAAATTAAGGTTCAACTGATGTAATAAATAAGATGTTCTTTCCCATTAATGTCTTGTTGAGAAAACAATGTTGCAAGAGCATGGGCTGATGTAGCTATGTATAAGATATATGGTTTGACTGGCACGATGGGTTGTAAAATAGGTGAAGTTTCCAAGTATTCCTTTAAACTCTCAAATGCCTATTTACAATCCTCATCCCAATCAAAAGGTACACCTTTTTAAAGAAGATTCATGAAAGGTAATGCACGATCAACTAAAGATGCGAGAAAATGATGGATAGCTCAAATTCGACATTGTAACTTTCGCTATTGAGAAATTTTCCTAGGAGGTGGCATGTTAATAATTTCATCAATTTTCTTTGTGTCCACCTCAATGCCTCTATGAGATATGAAAAACCCCAAAAGTTTACCACTATCTATGCCATAGACACACTATTTTGGATTTAAATGCATACTATATTTACTTATTTATTCAAAGATTTTCTAAAGAACATTTACATTGTCTTTTCATGATAATAATTTAGCAAGGAAGTCATCAACATAATCGTCCAAAATTTTGTGGATGTAATTGTGGAAGATCAATGTCATTTATCATTGATAAGTTGCATTGATGTTCTTCAAACTGAAGGGCATCCCAACCCAAGAAAATGTTCCCCAAATAGTAGTAAAGGAACTTTTGTAGTTATCTTGAGGATTAATAAGGATCTGATTCTAACCAAAAAATTCATCCATGAATCACAACAAAGCATTTCCAATAGTCGAATCCATGATCATGTCTATATTAGGAAGTGGAAAGTTATCATTTAAAGAAGCTTTATTCAGTTCATGAAAATCTGTACATATCCTAATACGATTATCGGGTTTAGCAACTGCAACAATGTTTGATATCCAAGGAGAATAATCAATAGGTCTAATGAAGCCTGAATCAAGGAGTTTTTCATGCTCTACTTTTACATGCACGGCTATGTTAGGGTGTATTTCTCTTATCTTTTGATGAATGGGTTTAGCATTTTCAGCAAAAACGATGTTGTGTGTCACAATTTGGTTCAATTCCTGGCATATCAGAATATTTCCAAGCAAAAACCTTAGGAAAATTGTGAAGTAAAGTTGTAGTGTCTTCTTGTTATTCATCATCAAGGAACTTCCCAATCTTAATGATTTTTTTGGTATCATCAATGTCCATTGGCACATCAATTGTATCTCCTAAGGGGCGTGCATTGGATTTAGGAACCTCAAACTCATGAGACTCTTCAATTGTATCACTATCATTTCTCTTCATAATGATTGTAGCATGATTAACACATTTCATGGGGGTAGTAGAGGATGTGTTATCACAAACTCCTAACATTTGTTTTAGAATTTCATCACTATGAATGTACTACCATGACGGTGGTAGGTTCATATCAAGCAATTTAGGATGTTTGATTGTGATTTGGTGTTTTGGTTGACATAACAGCGTGGATGTTTAAAGATGTTCGTTGAGTAGCTTTTTTCATTTTAGAAAAAGAATATCCCAATCTGGTTTTTTTCTTTTGCGTATTAGGTTCAATAGGAACATGAATGCCTTGTTCATTTTTTCCACAACCTTTTTCAGTATATCCTAATTGTTTCACAAGTTCATAGCCTTTTCCATAAAGTCTTTCCATTTATGTCAGAGTTACCGGGGATTGATAATCTATCTCATCAAAATTTGTTGTGTATGTTCCACTTTCTTCCAAGGTAGAAGAGATGGATGTTTGAGAAGATTTTTTAGAATTTTCAGTAGACATGATGGTTGGTTGTTCAATTTTTTCATCTTTCTTTTGTGTGATTATGTATTCAGCCATAAATGAAGGTTTGAATTCTAAGGATCCCTAATCATCACCAAATAGTTTAGAAAGCAATTCCTCATCCTTGTGTTCAATTTCAAGAGGATCTATGTTGGACATTGGAATTAATGTTTTTAGAGGACTTGTAGCTACTTTGTCAAGGTGCAAGCAACTTTCAAGCTAAGGGTCTATTTCAACTTGAAAAATGTGATTTTTATAGACATATTTCATGATACAATGAAGGATTGAAGGCACTGCATTCATCTCATGAATCCATGGTCTACCTAAAAGAAGATTATATGAAAGATCATAAGGAATGACATGTATAGGAGTTTGCAAAGTAGCTACCATAGTTGTAATAGGTAAAGTGATTATACCAAGTGGTTTCTTTGTTATATTGTCAAATCCTTGAATGGATACAAAATCAAGTATTATTTCTGATTTATCAACACATAATCTATCAAGGAGATTCACACTACACACATTAATGGAAAAACCAATACCAATAAGGGTTCTTTTGATACCTATGTGATTGAATTGAGCAATTATCATAAAGGCTTCATTTTGTTTTCACAACTCTAAAGGAGGGAGCTCATGTTGATGGAAATTAATATCTATATTAACTTGGTTCATCCCATGGATTAAAGTTGCCACATCATTCAAAGTTGTATGAGGAGGAACTACAATATGTTGTAAGGTTGTTTGAAGAATAGTGTGGTAATTTGGTGAGTTATGAAGTAAATCCCAAAGGGAAATCTTTGTAGGAGTATTCTTTAATTGTTCAACAAGGTCATACTCATTTTTGTGTGAGAGGTAATGAGGAGCACTAGGTGGATTGGGTAAAGGTAAAGAGGATGGGGTTTTTTGTAGTGGTTGCAAATTGTTTCGGGTATTATATGAATGAGCAACAGTAACATTACTTGATTAGCAAAACACAATGGTTTTAGGTGGGTAAAGAGTGTACTCAAGTTTATTGGAAGGATGGAGTTTATGTGAGGGTGGATAAAGAATGATTTGAGGTTGAACCACATTAACATCCTAAGTTTTGGACTTCTTGCAACAAATCTTAGCAGATGATTTGAGTGAGATGAAATCCTGAAGGGAGTCATCTAACAAGTCCAAGTCATCATGACTAAAAGGTTTGAGGGGTAAGTTATTGTCAATCAGTTTACATTGTTCATCATCATAGGTGTTAACATTCACTATTGTGGGTTTGTCACAAAAAACCTTAGTGGATGAATTATGTGAGATGATGTCCTGAATGGCTTCATCTAACAAGTCAAAGTCATCACAACCAAAAGTTTTGAGGGATATGTTATTGTTAGGTACTTTAGATTTCTCATTGCAAGCGTTAGAGGATGAAGTCATCGAGAGGAAGTCCTGAAGAACTTCATCTAACTTATCTTGATCATCACTACTAAAGGGATAGGATGAGATAGTGTTTCTAATTTGAATCATTTGTTTCAAAGGTTGTTTTGATGGTTCTGTTTTTGTGTTTTTATGTATCAATGAATCTGATCTAAAATAACTATGAATGAATACTAAAAAGGAAATTTACAAAAATCTAAGACTATCCATAAATACCATGAAATAAAATGATGCTTATGATAATGAAAGAAAAGATAATTAAACTATGACAGAAAGGAAATTGTAGGAAACAAAAATGTGCAAAGTAAGAAACTAAATTATGGAAATTATGATTCAAAAATTGTAGTGGGACTAATTCACCCAAGGTGGTGAATGAGTCCCAAGGGAGGTTATTTTTCAAGATTTTTCTAATTTTTTTTCACTTTTATGTAGGTTTTTGAGTCTTTACATTTAAATAAAGATTGATAATGGAAAATTTTGTAATGAATTAATGAAATAAGATGCAATAATGAACTCTAAATGATATTTTCACTAATGCAAGTTTAAGAATTCCTAGGATACAAAAAGATAATACAATTGTGTCCTAGGATACACATGCAAATGAAAATCAGAATGATATGATGTTCAATATGTAGGTTCACCAAAATGAACCGTAGATTTTTGGGTAGAGCTTATAGGCTACTCTTGCACTCTTAGGAATGTTTCACCTAAAAGGAAAAAGATAAACCCCACTCAAAATTCTAGGTGGTTCACTCAATTTAAGATGTGTATTATGTTATTTAGACTAAATGGAATGATATAAGTGAAATTAAACTATGAAATTGAGAGATTATGAATGCAGAACCTAAGAATAATGCAATGTTTGAAAACACAATGATGTTTTCAAACAACTTGAAATGATGAATGAAAATGTAAAATAAACTAAACTGAAAGATAAATATTTGAATATGTGCACCTGAGAAGTTGAAGAAGACTAGAAAGCAATCTGGAAATTTAACAAAACCTAATTTTGGGCTAACTGGGTCCCATTCACTACATTGGGCGAATCAGTCCCAGGTCAGGGTTTTCTTGCATAGGAGCTAATTTCTGCTAACTGGGTGTCTGGATCTGCATCTAATTGAAAATGGCACCTCACAAGGGACTCATTCAACATGCATAGTGAATCAACCCACTTTCAAAATTCTATGCTTTCAAATCATTATTTTGTACCTTGACACCTGTACAACACTTTCTGATAGAAACCCAAATTGAGATCTTAGAAAATTCCTATAAGACAGCTTAAAAAAAATATTCTAATGGGGGGTTTTCCTTGGTAAAACCCCAAGTTAGGTAATCAAACATTGAATGAATAAAAGTGTACATAAAACCCTAGCCTTAGATGTGAAAGACTAGGAAAAATTGAAGTATGTCAAAAACCCTAAATTCTATTATGCAAGAATAAGAAATGCAAATGTGATTTGTGTGATGCAAGATCTCAACCCTAGAAGTCTAAAAACAAATCAAAATTGAAGATAAAATGAGATGCAAATGGAATGTAAATGAGATATAAACCTTAATTTGGAGATAGGGAAGCAATGGAAGATGGAATCACTTTGAAAACAATTCTTTAGGTGTGATTTGATGGTTAGTTGCATCTCCTCAACCTAGATTTACCCATGATTCACCATAGGCATCCACCGTCAACTCTTTGTAATGTTTAACTTTGATCCCAAAAGTAAGCTTCAAGAACTACAAAAAATCCTACTTTGTTGCCCTAAAACTTCAACTTTGCTAATGAAACTTGTTGTAGAAGACTTTAGTTTAGAAATTGACTTTGAAAAATGACTAAAAGATGTGTAAAATGACTAAAAAAAAGTATTTATAAACAACAACACCTAATTTTCCCGTTATTTAGACCTAAGAGGCTAGCATTCATAAAAAAATTAAGTTGCATTAATTGAATTCCCACTCAAAATTGAAATTTCCCTCAAAAGGGACTCATTCACCACCCTTGGCAAATAGATCCAACTAGAGGGAACTCATTTTCCCAAGGTGGCGAATGGGTTCCACTATTGATTTTTGAAGGTGGGTTTTCAGGATATGGAAGAATTGAATGCTTCTTGTCAGGATTTAAGTGATTTCTTAGGTAGAAAAAGCCTCTAGATAAAAAATAATGGGTCTTAGAGGCCTATAAATGTCATTTTGAAGGATAACTGATGCAAGGGGACCTAAAAGTGGGTCTAGTTAGGCATGAAATTGTCTATTTTCTCAAGAGGGTCCAATTTTCTACAACACACCCGCTCAAACCATACCAAAGTTATAGCCCCTTATAACTTTAATAAGGCGGCATAAAGAATGATTTTTGAGATTCATGAGACAAGAAAAACTTCATATGCTTGGAGCTCATGAACAAATAGAATGGTTCTATAGGCATGCAAGTTGTGATATGCAAGGTGGTCATATAACAACAAATGTAAAAATGCAACATGCAAAGAATGTTCAAAGGATTTTTACTTAGTTCATGTGAGGTATTTAACTTCGGGAACATTATTCCTAATGTCTCCAAGAGAGGACCAATCAAAGAATATAAAATTCACAACTTAGGGGATGTAGTGTGTCACATAAAGCCACTAAGAGGAATGCAATCTGCTAAGATAGATCATGCTCTTGAAGGAAATCACACCCAATGTCATCCACAAAGTTACAAATGCTTCATATGAAATAAGAACAGTATGGAAATCAAACCCAATTTCATCCAAAAAGTTAAAAATGGGTATGTGTAGGATCATGATTGGCCAAAAAGTGGTGATATGATGGGTATGTGTAGGGTATGTGGCTAACGAATTTTCTTTTACCCAAATTGATGAAATGAAAAGGTTTCTAAAGGAGACTATAAGATTTCCAACCATACAAATTATGATTTACTTTGAATTTAATAAATAATTATTATTCATTTTCTATCTGAATTACGACTAAAGTCTTGATTGATAGGCTGATTGGAAAACATCTATAGCTTTCAAATAGTGTCACATTTTTTGAGTCTGACACATGCGTCACATTCTATGCTTATCATACTATAGGATTAAGAAAAATTAAATTGAATTTCGTGAAGTTATAACCAAGCTAAGGTGGTTAGACATACAATTTCTTATATTTTTTAAAAGTTGTAATAAAAAATTCATAATTAATTATTTACTTGCATAAAAATTACAAAACATATGAATCACATCGGGACATGAGTCCTCTACTTATATCTAAAATATTATAAAAAAAATTATCATTTTATTGTGTTTAGGGTGGTTAACAGACACCTACTTATTTTTTCCTAAAAATTTAAGTATTACTACATTGAAATTTCAAATTTTCACCAAATAGATTTTTTTCTTTTTTAAATAAACCTAGTAGTTTAGAAACTAAATTCAATTTTCTACAGATTCTATTCTTACATATTTTTGAAATAATATAGATAACTTATTCAAATTTTAATTGCAAGTTCCTTAACTCTGATTTTTCTAAATTTTTCACCACTTAAGGGCCTGTTTTCTCCATGATGATCTTGCACATACCCAAATGCTTCATATGAAATAACAACATTGCACCAATAATCATGAAAAAGGAAAATGCAAAATAATAATGCTAATGTATGCCCCCACTTTAAAATAATTTCTAAACACCATACAGTGATCAATTACATTGAAGTAGCAAATGAAAAATTCAAACAAAAAAGGAAGACATGAGAGCTAACTTGGAAAGCCCTATCCCAATTAAAATGTTTCCAAGTAAAGTTGCACCATGTAAGAGAAAAATAAAATCGAGGGGTTGCCCCCAAAATTAAAACACCAAACACATAAGGGATCTATGGATTTTTGGTCAGTATGTTCTTTGCTGCAATGTTTTCAGAGAGCTCAAAACTATCACCATTCCCCAAACCTGGAAGAGACGTGAATGTCTCAATGCCTTGCATCATCCCCAAAAATGATAACACAAGAAAAAAGAGAAATAGTGAAAAGGAAAAGGAAAAATAAATCCTTTTGGGTCAACATGGAAGAGACATGAATTTCTCAATGCCTTGTGTCATCCCCAAAAGGAAAACACTAGACAAAAGAGAAAAGAGTGAATAAGAAAAAAGTAAAAGATTAACGACATATAGAAGAATGAAGGTACAAATAGAGGAATGTCACAAAGAGAGAGAGAACATCAAAGAAAATTTCATAAGGGATCACATTACACACATGCAATCACACACAAAGGAAACTCAAAGAAAAATAATGCAAGGGACTAGTAAGGCATAGGTGATTCAACCTATGAGTAAGACATTTGCCTCCCAATCATGTTTGTTGTATACCAAAGGCAAGAAACTAGCCAAAGGGACAAGAGAAACTGCCAAAATAGAAGTACCAAGTTCAACACTCTTTGTAGGAGATTTTCCATCTAATCTCATTGAAGAGGAAAATAATGTATTCAATTCATTATGCACCTCTTCATCAACTTTAGAAGCCTTCTCATCATCATCCAAATTAATCACAATAGGAGGTCGAAGGATAATGTTTGTAGAAGAGTTCAACTTTTGTTGTTTTTGTTGAATTAGATTGTTTTGTTTTGAGGTGGGAGTAGAGTCATCATGCATTGCTTTGGTCAGAATTGGATCTTTATTTTCTTTTTTAATTCATCATGTAACCTACAAGCAAGGACATGATGTCTGTGCATACGCTCTCTAACACCTTTTTTTTTTAAGTTCTATTTGTGTAGGATCTAGTTGATCAACCATGGGTTTCTTTTCTTCCTTAAGGGGAGGAACAAAAGGAATCATGAGAGGTTGCTTGACCACTTTCTCTTTGACTTTGTATACATGTTTTACTCTAGGAGGTGTGGCAGGGTTGTTTTATGTCTCTTGGTAATTTGTAAGATGTAGGTGAAGGTTCTTTCTTAGGCTAGTCTTGGTGTTTTGAGGCATCATTAGGTTCAAGCATGGTTTCGTCAAGGATGGTGGGTTGAGAGGTTGACAAGGACATGTTTCAGAGAGACCATTTGGATATCTTATTTGCTTTGAATTTTTGGTAGGATAGGAAAAATAAGTCTTCTCGTGGCCTTATAAGTTCCATGGGCTCAGGCTAAAAGGCATAGAATTCTTCTCATGGCTTCATGGACTTAGGCCAAAAGGAATATAAGGAAAAAATTCCTTTGGATGACAAAGGGTTGAAGCCACTATCATGAAAAATGAATATTTCATTGTCAAAAGGAAACATTAACCATTTGTGCACAACCAAAGGGACAAATTTCTTGGAGAAAATCCAACCATGGCCTAGCTTCACATGAAATTTATTTGACTGTGGGATGATTGAGAATGTGACATCTAATGTTTTCGGTCCTATTTTCAATGGTAAGGTGATCAATCCAATCATAGGGAAATCAAAGCCATTGTGTGTCTTGATCCATTATTTTGGTTTATCGTACATGTATCTTGATAGCTCATGAAAAATTAGGAATTCCTCAATGATCACATTCTCTCCATAGGTGGGATCTATTAGTATCCTATTAGTGGTCTTGTCATAGATATGGCTGGCTATGTAGAGAGGACCATCTAGTGCATGTTTCATTATATCCTTAGAGGAGAAAGCAATGTCTAGAGGACTATTAGTTTGGCCATTACTTTGAATGAGGCCTATAACCCCTACCGTTTCATCAATAGGATTGTTAGTGATAGTATCATATTGAATAGAATAATTGTTATCATCATCTGTGTCAACATTCATCACATCATTCTTTGTAGTTTCACTTGCTTTGATGAATGAAATATTATGTTTTGGCATTAGGTCTGTGAAATTTTGTAGGTTTTTGATAGGAGGGGCAACATAATTATTTCCTTGATCACTAACACTTCCAATAGAGAGACAACCAAAATCAATGAGGTCTTGCATAATATGTTTAAGATGCTTGTAATGTTCCATGCCATGTCCATTTTTCAGTGCTAATGGAAAAAATCATTTGATTTATATCTTGTGGATAAATGCTTATTAGGGTCTGGTGTTTTGATGGGAAGCAATGCAATCATTTACTTTTCTAAAATTTGGGACATTGTATTATGAAGGGTATTGGGTAAGGGAGTGATTTATCTTTTTAGGTCTTCAAAGCTAAAGGGTATATTGGCTTTGATAGAAACTACTTGATTATTGAAATTTTTAAGTTGGTTATTGAGGGGGATTAAATTGAAGGAACCCTTTGTTCTATTTTCTAAAATTTTGGGGATCATTTTGGTTTGAAGGCTCAGATTTCTCAATTTGGCTAGAAGTGAACTTTGTATCTCAAATACTAACTATGTTTTGATAATCATAGAGGGTAGTACACAAGTGCATGGAGTATGGGAATATCATCATGGTGAATGTGTCTTGAATTTTACTTTTCAAATTTTCTATGAATATTTTTTGGAGATGTGGATCAGGGGCTTTGACATTGATTTGGGAATAAAGTGATTGATAGTGTGAGGTAAAGTCAGTTATCTTTTCTTCATTTTTTTTGCTTGCATCTCATCAAATCATCCAAGGTCATCTTGGGAGTCATATGCACTTTGAAATGGTTTAAAAATGCATCAACCAGTTCATTGAATGAAAAAATTGAGTTATTTGGTAAAGAGGAAAACCATTCCAAGGCAGTGTCTTTCAAGGACCTAGGAAAAAGTTTTTCCAATAGTTTATCATCAAGGAAAAAGTCACTACATAAGGAAGTATAATCATTAACATGGTTAGAAGGATCTCCCTTCCCTCCATATTTCTCAAATATGGGAACCTCTACACCTTGTGGTATCGATGTTCACAATATCTCCAAGGACAATGGATTGCTCTTAATATAATATGCAGGTGGGCTATTTTAATTTTGGTTTATGATGGAATTTTTTTTTTGATGGGATGAAATAGTTTGGAAGAGTTGAGATATGAGTAGTTCATTGTTTGTGTTATGAGATGGAAGTGAAAGTAGGGAAGGAGTGTATGTGTTCATATGACAAGTGAATTGAATTCTTATAGGTGGTAAGGTGATAGGAGATATAACTTATGATGCCACATAGGAACTAGGTATTCTAGTAGGAATACCAATGGAAATAATCACATTACTAACTTTTTGCATTATTTTTGCGACTTGAGGAGTGATATAGGTAGGTATTGAGGTGATTTTTATGGGAGGGGAAATTTGAGTTACTCCATGACTTGTAACATTGATTGTTGGAAAAGGAAAACTTGTGTTTGAGGTCAAGTCCTTCTTCAATGTCAAGCATGCGATGAATTTTATCTATATTAGGGATGGCAGTATTTGAAATGTTGTCATTTTGCACTTGATTTTGTAGGTGTGCTAGGTCCTCATCAATGTGAATTATGTTCTCTTGTGGGACACTATCATTCCTTATGTCAACTTGCATCACACTACTTGAAGGAAAGGAGTTGTTAAGGCTATTTTCCATACCTAGTCTACTAGTTCCAATACTAGGAGTGAAAGAACTAGACAACCCAAGATCCACAATGATTATACTATTGTGGGATGACATGAGTCTTGAATTTGATCACACCACCATATTAGCAATAGGACACCAAATACTAATGAAAAGGTTACTAAATGCAAGGTGAATGCAAATACAATGTAAGCTAAGATTAATGAAATGCTTATAACTAAAATTCTATAACTTGAAACAAAAAAGCAATAACAAAAAATAGAAACTCAGAAACTGAACTGTTAATGCCAAAAAATGAAATGCAAAATATGTAGAGGGACTAATTTTCCCAGTGTGGTGAATAAGTCCCAATGACTATTTAAAAAAAAAAATCAGAAATTTTGAATTGGTTTTTATGTCTTTTCTGTTTTCTAATCTATGTGTGAGATGAAAATGCAATTTTTGAATAATTTTCAATTAAATTAAGTAAAAAAATTCAAGCTAAATGAGATTGCACTAATGCAACATTTAAAACCTTAGAATGCAAACTAACCAATGAAATCCTTAATTCAATATTAATGCAAGCTAGATCTAGGATGAAGATGCACTCCAAATAATAATTTCAATGTCCTACATGCGGGTTCACCAAAATGGAACCTAGGAAAAATGAGGGAATGATGATGTATTCACACTCACTTTAAAAGATGTTACACTCAAGGATGACCCTAGAGGTCTCAATGCAAAAGAGAGTGAGATCTTTCAATAGAGATATCATAAGGGTTCAATGTGATCTAATGAGGGGTTCACCACCAAGTTTAAACTTTGAAAATATAATGAAATGTAATATGAAATTCAAAACCCTAATTGAATGAAAACTAATTCTAAATGACCTAGAAAGATGAACAAAATGCAACAAAAAATAGTAAAACTAAAGAAGGCAGGATGGAGGTCTAGATCACTTAAAAAACTACTATCAAGGTTGATTGGGATTCATTTTCCAAGTTGGGTGAATCAGTCTAGATTCTGGGAAAATGTGCAGGAATAAGGTTTTGCCAAAAGGGTGTCTAGATCTGTAAAAATATTTGTTAGGCATGTACAGTTGGAATCATTCTCCACTTGTGGAAAATTAATCCATTTATACTTTTCTGGAAGTTTCAAACCTAATTCTATTCCTCCCAGTCTGCTCTACTCTTCTTGATTGGTATTTGGATCTAAAACTACAAATTTCCACCTATAGGTCTTCTCCTAGTCTCTCCAATGCTCAAATGATAAATTTAGAAACTTTGGATCACTTGACAACTTTTCTCCAATGTTGCTCCTTATAAAATATGCAACCTAAATCAAACTCTAGAAATAAGGTGTTGCAACTATGCTTGAAATGGTTGCAATGGATGTGTTTCTTAACTCTTGCTTTAAAGGAGTTGATCTTTCTTGAAACAATTGCTCGAATCATAAACCCTATATCACAATTGTTAGCACAATAACAAACATGATGAATGCAATATTTGACATGATGATTGGAACTTGAATGTTTCTCTAAAATGCTTGATAATATACCCTTGAAGACTATTGAATTCTCTTGTGAATGCTCAAATTCTCTTGTGAACTCTGTTGAATGCTAGGTGAGAATATGAGTGAAAGAACCTTGTATTTATACTTGATTATGCAATAATTCTCAAAATTACAATACTACAAGCTTACATCATATCTAGGAGAAGAAAATCCCATAATAAATTTGAATTAAATTTGGATTTTGGTCACACGGGACTCACTCACCCATGGTGACCACTAAGTCCCACCATGCATAATGTATGGGACCAAAAATGAAAATTTCTTAGAAATGTGTGAACACCAGTTTGGGGCCAAAAAATACAAATGGGACCGATTCACCCAAGCTAGTGAATGAATCCTAGATCCCTAAATCTAGGACACACAAGCAAGAAACACCTGAATTAAGATTGGTTACTAATTGGTATCAAGATTATCCTCGAAAAGATGCAATAAATGATGCTTGTGGATGCAAAATGGGGCCAATAAAAGTATATGAAATCCCAATTAGAAATGAAATTCCTAGAAAAGTGTGAAAGTGTGTTACAAAACTTTACAAGACTCCAAATAAGGCAAGATTAATATTGATTTTGATTAAAAATAGGTTTATTAAGTTTAATTATTTGATAAAACCCTCAAAAAGTGTGAAAGTTTGTTACAACACTTCACAACACTTTAGAAAGGTGCCATTAATGTCCATTAGTTCATAAGGGCCCAATACCTAATGTGGATGTGTCAGCCACATTACAACACTAAATCAATGCAACATTAAGCTAAAATTACAAGGGGGCATGAAGAAGCCAAAAAAAGTAGAAGGGTTACTTTTTCAGTTACTCTAGTGTGTATGTGTTGGAAAGAACATTGAATGGATTTCTTATGGGAGGATATATAAAATTAGATGCCACATAGGTGTAAGGAGAACTAGTGGAAATATTCAAAGTAGGAAAGATATTGCTAGTTGATTGCACCATTGTGGTCATTTGAGGATTGTTATAGGTAGGAATGGATGCTATGGTTGAAGGGGGAGGAGTTTTATTTCCTCCTTGGATTTGCACATTATTTGAAGCTTGAGCACCATTGGTGGTGGAAGGAAGATATTTTTCCAAATATTTGAGCTATGTTATGCACAAATTCTAGTCCTTCGTCACTTTCGATCATGCAGCGAATACTATCTATGCTTGGTATAACAATGTTGGAAATTATTTTAGTACTCATGCTATATTGTAAATGAGTTGGGCCTTCATGAATTTTCATTATGTTCGCTTGAGGTATATGATCAACCATTGTTTGAATACTTGGAATATCACTTGTAGGTAATGTAGGCATAGAAAAAGAGGTATCAAAGGTATGGTCCATACCTAGTGAGCTAATACCAACACTAGAAGTAAGAGAGCTTGATAACCCAAGATTCACAACAAGTGTTTTATTGTGGGATGCCATGAGTCTCGCACTTTGTCTAACTAGAGTATTAGCAGTAGGACACCAAGTAGTATAACTCATGCAAGGGATAAAATAAAGAAATTGTGATGAACAAAATCTCCTACGCTTGTAATTACACTTTAAATGAAAGAAATTGAGGTAACAACAATTTTGTAAATTGCAACAGGAAATTAAAAGCAACAAACAAAAGCAAAAAAAAGAAAAAATGAAACCCTCAAAAATGGAAAGTCAAATTCAAGAGGGATTAATATGCCAATAAGGGTATCTCAGTCCTATTGGTGAAATTCTAAGGTTCTAGGGACTAAAAAAAGAAAAAATAGTACAGAGAGGATTCTGAGCCAAAAATCCTGAGAGGAGCTAAGGCACCAAGAAGGGCATTTTAATCCTAGAAGAGGTTTTTCTCAGAAAAATTAATTTATTTTTTTTGGATTGTGCACAAAATTCAGAGGTTGCCTCTTTAGGGAGCCGATGCTTAGAAATGGGAAAGTGTGCAAATAAATTCAAGAAAAAGTAACTAATGAGAAGAAATTGAATGAAAAATTGGATGCAATAAGAATGTTTCTAAATGCAACTAGGATTATTAACAATGCACTTTCCAATTTTTTGAATGTGATGAAATGATGCAAGAAATAAAAAATGCAACCTATATGCACTTTCACTAATGCAATATGAGAAACCATAGATACAATTTCACTAATGCAAGATGCAATGAAAGAATGAGCACAACCTAGATCTAGAAATTTAATGAACTCCAAATAAGAAAATGAATGCTCAAAAAGGTTGGGTTCATCAAAATGAACAAGGTGAAAGATATGATGGGGGAAGCCCACTTATTTTCCTATTGTCACACAATAATCTCCTAGGAGTCCTAATTGGATTGACTATCAACCTCACAAGGTGAGTTAATTGTCAACGAGGAAGACCTAAGAAGTCGTTCTTTAATATTTAAGGGGTTCACCACAAAGAAAATGCTTGGGAAACACAAGTAAGCATTCAACTATAAAAACCTAATAATGGAAGCTAAATGATGAGTGCAAATGATGAAATTATGCAATAGCAAGTTAGGATATATGTACTTGGGAAGTCTGGAAATGTGATGAGGATTTTGAAAATGAAAAAATGTTGTTAAAATATTCAATGGAGGACTAAGACGCCCTTATTGTCATATTATTCCTTTTTTTATTGGGGGGTAGATTTAGAATCTTCAGATGTAAGAACCGGATCTGAAATAATTTCTAGAATATACCCTCATGAGGACTAAGACACTGTAGGTGGTGATTTAGTCCAATTCTAAATTTCTTAAATCTCTTAAAGTGATCTTGAGGTTTGATATCTGTACTTCCCGCTTCTCCGATATCAAGTTCTGAAACTTTTAGATTTGGCCTATAGGTGAGTTTTAATGAAGATGAAAACTTTGCAATGTAACTTTGAAACTTTCCACTTCAAATGATCTTCGAGTCTTAAACCTAAACCTATAAACAAAAGCACAAAAGAGAGGAAAAAGTTATTGATTGTTAGTGAATGGTGGTTTTCCTTGGTCAAACCCATTTTTGGTAATTAGTCCTTGAAATGAAATAGAATGGAGGGAAATGATGAATGAAAAATATGCAATGTTACAACTCACCAAACCATTGTTTTAAAGTGATACAAGTATTCTTGAAATGGGTGTAGTGGATGTGGTTCTTGACTCTTGCTTGAAGGATGTAGATCTTGCATGAAACATTTGCTTAAATAATAAACCCTACATCACAAATGTTAGCACAATAACAAACATGATGCAAAAATATCCTTGATATGATGCTCAAACCTTGATGATGGCTCCAAATACTTGATGAACTACTCTTGAATGCTCTTGCAAACTCAATTATGCTATATGGAATGCTCTCACAAAAGAATTGATTGAAAATGAATGAAGGAACCTTGTATTTATACTTAAATCCATGCTTAATATCATGAAATTACAACACACCAAGCCGACATATGAATTAATTAATTAAAGGACACTAAATCCTGCCAGAATTTGAAATTAAATCCCTAAAATACCTTAAGGGGGACTAAGATTCCCTTGGTGGCATCTTCATCTCGAGGAATGAAACTCGGGGCACAAACTCCAAAAAGGGGCCCATTTAAGGAACACTTGAAATTGGGGTCCCAAGACCTTTTCTAGAAAAAGACTCCCTAGGTGGCATCTTAGTTTTGATGAAAAAATTAGTGACACTGAGACAAAATCTTTAAATTATTATTTCCCCTTTGATGTTTGTTAGGATTATCTAGAAAAATATGTAATTTATTTGGCCTATGGATTCAAAATAGGATCAATTAAGACATAAATATATGATAAACAAAGCAAGGCAAGCCCACACAAGTGTGAAAATGAAAGTGTATGCATTCTCCTACACTACACCTACTATCCGCAATATAACAATCAAGCTGGATAAACTAATAGAACCCTCAAACAAATATTAAAGAAAATCGTTAGCAAACATAAGAAGGATTGGCACACACAGTGAACATATGTATTGTGTGCCTATTGCATGAATGTTAGATTATCCATGGGGACTACACCTTATAACCTCATCTATGGCATCGAGGAAATAATTCCCTTGGAGTTAGAGATTCCTATAGTAAGGATTGCTCTTTAGGGATTTATTAATGATAATAGTTATAAAGAACAATGATTAGCTCATCTTTAAATGCTTGATGAACAATGAATTAACACTCTTTAGCACCTTTAAGCTTACTCTAGTAGAAAGAAACATAGTTATAATGAAAATGTTATTCCTCAGTCATTCGATAAAAGGTGATTTGGTGTTATGTGAGAATCAACATAATGTCAATTATGAATTGACTGAAAAAGGAAAATTCAACCCTAATTGGTTAGGAGCTTATATAAGTAACAAAAGTTATGGTTCTAGAGCATACAAATTAAATGAAATGGATGGAATTCCTCTTAAAGAACCTATAAATTTCATGCATCTATGTCAATATTATGTCTAATATTGTTGAATAATGTTATTAATAGAGTAGTGGTGTTAGAGTGAGTAGATGATATTCTATGTACTCTTGCATTGCTTTTTTCTTGACAAATAGTCATTTGTGTGTCTTGAATACTAAAGTAATTATTTAATTTATTTTTTAAGTATTTAATTTAGGCCTCATACTATTCAAGACAATCTTGTATGTTGTGTTAGATTAGATTCTTATATGCATTTAATGTTCTTTAATTAGATCATGAGTGCATTTAATTTAGCATAACATACATAATTCCAATGTTGCATCTAAGAGAAACTAGAATAGTTTTAATTAGATCACATCAAACATGTTAAATGATGGATATAGTTATTAAATAGTCTTACAAAGATTATTTGATTAATCATACTGCCATTTAACATTAAATACATAAGCATAAATAATCAAAACATCAAATGGTCATATTTATATATACATCCCAAAGTTTTAAGTACATGTCATCAAAATATATAATGCTACTATGGTATGTGACTATCAGATCCATTGGGATATGGTGCTCACATATAGCTAAAGACAACCCATCTGGAGATGGTGGTATGCGATCATGATCAAAAACTGATAAGAGCATCCAATGCATACTGTAGACCATTTTCTCATCTAATGGCCTCTCGATGCTCCTCTACTAGCTAATCTCTATATACCTATAGCTTGGATACCTCTACGTGGAGTCTCTCAACCTCTTTCGGACCTCAATATGACAAGATCTCCTCATAGGTAGCCTTAGCTCAGTCTATGTGCGTAGTAGCACCCTCATATGCATCCCTCAGTCCCACATAAGGCTTGAACAACTCTTGGTCCCACTGCATGATGGGTGGGGGAATATACTATGTAGCCTCATCTATGAAAATTGGGGGTACTCTCTTTGTAGCAACCTATCCATAGAGGTCCTATAGATCTCTCATAGCACTTACAAGATAGAAATTATAAAGCTAATCATTACACATCATTATATATATATATATATATACGTGGAAATTAAAAGAATAAGCATAATTATAAATAAAATGTCATCACCTAGGTCTCCAACTGGATGTGTAAAGATAGCCTCATCCTATGCAGGAGGCATGGAAGATGAGCTAGCATCTTCGTGCTCATGGGTGCTAACGTGGTGCTAACGTGGTGCTAACGTGTGTAGTGGCTACCGACTGTGCTCTGGTAACACAAATGGGAGATGGATCTCTCCACTCGTGGGAAAATGGGTCATATCATTTCCTTCATTCATTGACTCCTCCTCCTCCAAGTGACCTCCTCCTCTCCCTCATAATCAGGATCTATTGTTGAGTCCTACTCCTCATCTATCTCATCTGCAAATAGTTTGATAGCCCTAAGTCCTATATGCTTAGCTATATCCTTCTCATTATCTCTCTAATTTGGGAGTGGTCCAAAATAGCCCATTGGCTCATCCATGGGGTACACTAGAGCTGGTTGTGCTACTGTCCACCACTCCTCATATGTGTGTTTAGTATCGACACCATCGGCAACGAAGACTAGGGGCATGTCATGGTCACTATCATTTGAGTCACTAGTGATGACCTCATTGGAGGTGAAAAATCTAGTGTCTCCTGCCATCTGAGCACTTTGAACCGATCATATGTAGAAGGGTTGTGCTACAGGTGCTACCTAAATTTGACAAATCTATCACATGACATAGTCATAGTACAATGGTTGTACTACATAACTAGGTCTTCCCAGTAGAAATATATCCCTCTACATCTTCCTCAGCCATCGAGTCTCATTTGGACAATATGGTATTCTCTAGTAAGGTCTCCAAACAATCTCCTCCTAATCAAGGCAATCGAATATAACTCTCCAATATAAAAGATCTTTGTCTTGCCATGCCCATCTCAGTGGATAATTGAAGGCATGGGGGTACTTGATGGAGGGTACCAAAGGGAATCCTATGGGTCTGGTGCATGTGATATGCTCCAAACACCATACCTATAACAATGTACAATGCACCATACTGTCCACCTTGCGATATGAAATCCTCCTAAGATCATAATATAAATGTGTTAGGATGTTGCAACCCTAGGCGTATAATATCCTATGGTACTCCATCTATCTGATCATATGGACTAGGCCTCCATCTAGGTGTTCTCCATGGCCATTTTGGATGAGTACTAGAACTACTATGAAAATCATAATCCACCTCAAGAGTGAAGATCGCACATAAAGTATCCATGACAGATCACTGTGTGGCCCCATGATTGCCTCTCGAATCGGTCCATCTAAGTAGTATCCCATATAGACTCACATCTATAAATATGACCACTCCCCTACAAAGTATACAATCTCATCGTGGATAGGAACCTAAAGGATGTGATGAATGTCCTCTAGGGTGATGATCATCTCACTTGTAGGAACATGAAAGGTACAGGTGTCAACATTCCACCTCTTAGCTAGAGCTATCAACATGGAATAATGGTACCTCATGGGATGTGTGAGGTACGCCCAGTATAATCCAATAATCTGTAATGTCTTGACATCGACCTCTGACAATGTTGAGACTAGGTCTCACATGTGATAGAATTGTTTGCCACTAAGACGTCACAATTGGGGGTTGTCTAACAACAAGAAAGAGAAAAAATATGTCCTATAAGAATTTTAAAATCTAAAATATTTACATCAATAATCAAAAAGTGTGATAAAGTTGTTCTAGTGTACTTTTCTAAAGGTTCTAGAAACTTTATTTCCCTTCTGGGACACTTCACAAAGAAATGAGACACTTTGTGAAAAAGTGGGACACTTCGTGACAAAAGGGGACACTTTGTGAAAAAAAATTCCAAGGTCCTAATTCAACCTAGAAATGAATAAAATATAAAATAAATGCATAAAAAAAAGCTAAGGTATAGATAGCCAACTCACTTGGTATTGAAGGTCACCTCACACTACCTCCACTTTTAGTGTATCAAGTCTCATGGGTCTATACTCTCGTAAGCTCAGAATTTTCACCCACACTTCCACAAAGTCAAACTGCAAGAAGGTAAAAGAAAAAATAAGTAGAAATTACTTCATTTTTACTCTTATATATGGTAAAATTAGGGTTTTAATATATTGGTGATAAGAGTGTTTTTCATTCAAACTAGCATACCAGGGCTAGGGAACTCCATTTTCAATGTTGTTTGTTGCATTGGAATTGTGATTCTACTCCCATTCACATTAAATGTCTATCATTATGCAGTATGGTAGTTGGAAATACCATATGATATGAATTATCCAACTTCATCTAGTTAGATTGTTGCCTTGATTCCACCTCCTTAAAGCAAGCAAAATCAAGGGGGGCATACATCTATCCTCAAATTTGATATCTAGAAGAAGTTAGATAAGAGGATTTTCAAATGACTAATGAATTTGTGTTACAGGATGAGGTTCATAATGTTGTGGTTTTGCAGATAGCTATAGTGGAGGCATCTTTCTCTTGCAGTATGAGTATCCTTTTATGAAATGAAGTGTGTTGTTTAGAGTCCTTTAGCTTACATATGGAGGTAGAGACATATGGGAGCTAAAGTGGGGGCTAAATGTGGCAACAAAAATTGTACTCCCTTATTGGAGATAGTACAATCCCTCACTTAATTTGGACCTATTTTAGCACCCTTGCATGAAATACCCTTTTAAATTATCATTAATTGGCCCCTAAGACCATTTATTTTGGATCTCAAGGCTTATTTCAACTAAAAACCTAACAAAATCCACAAAAACATAAAAAATTATAACAACCCACCCCAAAAAATCTTGGGTGGGACTCATATGCCACCTTGGGAATATGAGTCCCCCTATGTGGGACCAATACACCAGGAGTGGTGTATGAGTCCCATTTGGGCCATTTTAGGGTTTGAGTGGGAAATTCAACCTTTTAATTCAAAATTTTGGTTGATGTCAGATTTTGAGATCTAAATAATGGTAAATTAGTAGTATTTCCTATATAAACAAGCTTCTAAAGTCATTTTTCAATCTAAGCAACAATTCAGAAGATCAATTTCAAGATCCAAGCATTCAAGAGAATTTAATTATTCTCGACAAGAACATTCAAAAGAAATTAATCAACAAAGTTGAAGCCTTGGAGCAATATTATAGTGCTTTTGCAGGTATTCAACCTCACTTTCATCCAAAATATAGCATTTTCAAGGGTTGATTATGGTTTCCTATGGTGAATCATGATCGATTCTAGGTTGGGGAGATGCTTGACTAGCCATCAATCCAAGCCTAATTACATGTTTCCTAAGTGATTTCATCCTCCATTATCACTCTACATTTAGGCTAAGTAAGGTACATGCATTACTAGGGCTCATTTGGGTGATTAGAGATCTCTCAAAGTGAGTCATTCATCTTCATGTTTCATTCATGCATCTCATTCTAGCACATTAGAATAGTGGTACATTTCATTTTACATCTTGTAACCTTAGACACAGCTAAGGTTAGGGTTTAAATTCCTATTTACATTCATGATTAATTATTTCTACCAAGGTTTAATTACCAAACTAGGGGTTTGACTGAGGTAAACCCCCATAAGAAAATCAAATCTATATTTTGTTTTGCAAGTATTTTTATAAGTTTTGATCCAAAAATCAATTTGGAAGGGAAGAGCAGAGATTGGACAAGAGATTTGGACTTTGAATTCTCTAAAAAGAGAAATGGGGTTGATATTCCAAAAGTGGTGTATGAGTCCCACTACATGATTTTTTTTAGCTTTTAATAGATCTTGAATCTATGTTCTTAGAAACTTGTTCTAGACAAGAAGCCCTAGTCTGAGACTAATACTCTCAAAATGGTGTACGAATCCTAGTCATCATTAAAATTAGTTTTTTTAGCATTTGAGACCTTCATTTTGTCCTCTACAGGTTTCCAAGTGCACACCTTTCATCTCTTAGCTTTCTATTCTATTTTACATACTTCTCTAGGTCATTTAGTGAATTATTGCATTACATTAAGTTTAAGCATTAGGTATTGCATTTCATTAGTCTTTCCAAGCCCTAGCTTAGTGCTAAAACCCTCTTTAGTTAGTAATCAAACCCTTGGACAACCCTATTGTTAGATCCCTTTCCCCTTTCTTCAATGGATTGAGATCTCTAGGGTTTCCTTTCAATGAAATGATTGTGAAGTGTGTTGTTCTATGTCTTAAACAATAAAGAAATTCATTTTTTTTTAAGGCTCTATGGGGATGCAAATAGGTTGTTCTCTAGCACCAGATACTTTTTCACTATAACCAAGTTATTTCATAAGTTCATAACCTTTTCCATAAATGTTTTTCATTTCTTTCAGATTAATTGGTTGTTCATAATTAGTACCTTCATCAAAGTTTGTTGTGTAGAATTTACTTCTTCTTCTAAACTAGTTGAGGTGGATGTTTTCAAATTTTTTGTTGACATCAACAGCTTTTCTTTTTCCCTTTTCAGACTCTTTTTTTATGATCTTGTATTCGTCCATGAATGGTTGTTTGAAATCCAAGGAAGCCCAATCATCTTTGAATAACTTTGTGAGTTCCTCAATATGCTTTTCTTTTTCTTGCATGGGTTCCACTTGTGTAGTTGATTTAGTGTTGTGAAAGGATTTTCCTTTCCTTTCTAAATGTTCAAGCAACTGTTTGGCTTAGGATCACCTTTGATTATACACACTTTGTTGTTGTAGACATACTTCATTATACGATGAAGAGTTAAAGGCACCACATTCATTGCATGAATCCATGTTGTACCTAATAGAGGATTATATGAAATATCATGAGGCATAATATGGGTCAAGGTTTGTAATGTGGCCTTTTCAACTATAATAGGAAAAGTAATTATGCCAAGCAATCATTTTCCTACATTATCAAATCCTTGAATCGATAGGGAATCAGGTTCAATTCTTGATTTATCCATGCCAAGCTTATCAAAAAGTGTTACACTACACATATTAATCACTGAGACATTATCAATAAGGGTTCACTTTATTCATGTTCTATGTAATCTAGATATTATTATGAAAGCTTCATTTTGTAATTTGTCACCACTAAGGATTCTAGGATGGAGGGAAACAAGATTTCTATGCGCCACATCCAATGATTCCTTAGAGATCTCAATCAAATGATGATAATGAGAGAAAGATACCTACTAAGGGACCGTCCTAAGGGATAATTAGAAGAATGAGGGGTTTGTTGGAATCTAAAAATTCATACAAATTTTGGCTAGGTTTTAGGTTCCAATGATGAAAAATCTGATTTTAATACTTAGAAATACATTTGTATCAGGATAACTTGCACCCACTTGAAAGCAAAGTAGTCAGGAATATTATACAAGTAGAATCAAAATCATTCAGTAATACCTCTATGCTACTAGAGATGTTGACATATTGATGTTGTATACCTTATCCAACAAAGAAATTAAAGAGAGAAAGTGTGGGCTTGTATTGTTGCAGAAGTGTTTTAGTAAATAAAATAATGGGTGATAGTTCACAAGATTATGTAAGCCAGCTGAAATGTCTATTCAAAAGGAAAGTGAGACCAAATTTGGTTTTCTCACAAAGAAGGGTCACTTGGTTTGGAAGTTGCAATGGAAAATTTAAAAGGAATGATGATACCAAAATTCCAATCAGTCATGATGTTTTACAACAAACATCTACTTGTAGATCATCCACCTTCAACAAATATGAACTGTAGAAGTGGAACTCAAAACAGGACCAAATCCAAAAAGTCTATAGAAAACATGGTACTTGAATATAGATAAAAATGTGAAGTGTTGCATCAACTCTTTCAAATCGACTTGTAAACTTCCATTAAATTTTTTACGAAGGAACCTAAACTAGCTAGGATGTGGAAGTGTGATTGAAAACATTGAGTAATAGTAGGCATGATTGGTCATCGCTGAGACTTAACTTATCTCCTTGCAGAAATAAATTCTCTCACTGATAAACACAAAAACCTGATGAGAAGATAATGGCAACTTTCAATAATGTGAAAGATGTAAAATATCAAAGATTGAAAGGGTCATTTGAAAGGAATACTGTACATTTTGTTTGACTTGCGCAACCCATGGAGAACCCTTCACATATTTCAATCATTGTAGATCTATATTCTAAAAAAATGCACATTCACAAAAGAAATTTCCTACATCACTCAAAACAAAATGAATCATCATTGAGTAGACAAGAAAAAAATTGAAAGGAGAAAAGGAATTAATTGACATCGAAGGGATATCACTATATCGGGAAGACTAACTGGTATGAGAGAAATTGCAAATGAAAATATGAGAGGCCCATGTTGCAATCAAATGATGAGTAAGCATCTCAAGTGCGAAAATGGATGTCGTGGTTCTTGAAAGAAATATCATCAATGGAAGTTAACAGGGCCTCCTACTCAAGATATTTTCCTCACTTCACATATCAAATTGCTAATAGGGGAATGAAGATAAGAAATGGGATTCAGGATGACACAATGCTGAAACTAGAAATAGACCCAACTTGGGAGCTTTAATCACTGTAAGTTACAAAACATGCAAGGAGGTCATAAAAGTATAGGGTGCTCGACTGAATGAAGAATCTTTTCTCCTATAAACACAATAGGTATATGAGAAGTTTGTTTCAAGTTTATTTGTTAGTGGTATTGAATAATTTGAACAATGGAAACATCTACGCCAGGGCATAGGGGTGAAACAAATTGCAATGTGTAGTCACAAGTTTTACCATTATAGGAGCCACGAAGTGAACACTTACCTAAACAATTATTAGGGAGATTTATGGAGCCAGTTCAAGATGTCTGTGAGGAATAATGATAGTTTCCTATGTCAACACAAATGAAGCCTTAAATTCATTGGCAAGAGATAAATAATCAGAGCAAATTTTTTTTAAGTTTCACTGATCTCATAAGTCACACCGATGGATACTTCATTAGCAACAGATACAACATCGGCATAAGTTTCTTATATTTCCTTGACTCTGAAGGTCACACCAATGAGAAGCTTCATGGAGAGTCTCACGGAAAAGAGCATGTGATTAAGATTTATTACAGGAATAACAAGTTCGACAAGAGAACCAAAATTGGTGGAAGAATTGAAAGTCCCCTCGATAATGTGACAATAAGGATAGTTTTCATTTTGGTCTATTGGAAGGGGCTAATAGTAGGGTAAAAGTCAAGACTTTGACCCTTTTCAACCATCATCCTATCATGGTTAAAATCATTATTGAGGGAAACAATTAGAGACCCTCTAACAGAGACAAAATTTTTATCCTAAACTCAAGTCTCTTAAAAGTGAATGACTATAATAATCTCATATTCACTCTCAAAGAGATAAATAAATGGGCTCAAGAAAGAAAATATGCCATTAAAAATGGAATGTATCAATTTCAAAAGTTGACAAAAAAATTCTGAACAATTGGTGAACAAAGAGCCAAGGATACTAGAAAAAAAAAAAATTGTAGAAAGGGCTCCTAGAAATAGAAAGTAACATTTAGAAATATCCCAAAAACATAGAAATTAACAAGGATTTGATTACAATCAAAGCAAAACTTAGAAAGATTCAAACCTATAAGAACTAGGGCCTAAAAAAGAAGGAAAGAATGAATTAGGATACCCAAGTGGATAGGGGTTCCAAATTTTTTTTTAGATGTATGAAAACAAAACAAGCAAAGGAAATAATAGGATCTATTTGGGATGAGAAAAAAATGATATTGGTGCAGAGGTTGAGAAGAGATTTTTTTGTTGATAAGTGGCATTATATTTTTGTTAGTTATGTTGTTCATGTTAACCTCTAGTGTTGCTTTGATAAGCTTATATTTATGGTTTAGATGTCAAGGATAGTGAGAAATTTGGTAAAACAAGGAAACAAGGTGTTTCAAAGGTGTTCTAATTTTGCTTCACATTTCTTCTAGGATGAATATTTAATTTTGTGGCTGGGATATATTGGTTAGAGATGTTTAGAGTTTCTATATCAGGAATTTTGGCTTCTAGATTGTTGTTCAAAGGAAGTTTTACTCACCTATGCATGAATTGGTTTTGCAATATCACTTACAAAGGTGTTTGGAAAAACTTTATTTTCTCTACATTTCACCATAATTTCTCTTCAAGACTTATGGTTTTGAAGGATAGTTGGTGATGGTTTTCTCTTGGCTATGTCAAGAAGATTTGTGGTTTGGTACTCCTGAAGTTGGATTGTAGACTTACAACACTTTTTGGTAGTGTAGGTTGAGTGTACCAGTTGTGTACATTCTAAAGGAGTGATTTGTTGTGGAGTTTGTTGGTTTCCAAGATATTCCTGGATCATTTTCAAGTGAATTTTTTTTTGAAAGTTTTAGATTGTTCATAGGATGTATGTAATTCAAAGTTTAATGTGTTTGCATGAGTAACAATGGACCTAATGTCTACACTACATTAAAAGATGTCCAAGTCTTAATGAAGGCATAGTGTGGCATGTGAGAGTTAATTTGGGTCCCAACTAAGTTTTTATTTTGGTCCACTTTATATTCCAATCCACCATGGAAAACTTTAGTTGTAATGCCCCGCCAAGCAAACCCAAAGGATACATGTACATTTAGTATTTATGGCACCAATTTTTTTTTTTAAGTATTAACATACATCATAATAATCATATATCACATAATCTGAAACTAAATAAGAACCACATATAACAAATCCTTCAGGTTAACAAGATTTCATTACTTTTCACAATAACATTATTACATCACCTGAGAGATAGTATACACCAATAACAATAAGATAACATGAACATGGTTAACATATTAATCAAGTGGTTACAATATTACAATGTCGTTTCCCAACATGAATGGGGAAGATACAATACAATGGAATGTTACATTTGAAATAAAAGAGTACAAAGCTACAATACTGGATTCGATTCTAGATCAACTCAGGAATCACTGCAAGGTACAATTTTGCACTTCTCTATCGATGACTAGGGACCCAATGGGGTGCATAGCACGTTCCACCCAACCACGTGGACCCGAAGGCTCACCCTCTGTGCTAAGAGATGACAAGAAGGATCCCCAACAATAACCATAATACAGAACAAGGATACAAGACTTCACAACAGGATCCACAATAACATAAAGCAATCTCAACACAAGATATAACCAACACAAGATGTGCCAAACATAAGGGATAACCAATAAAGCATCACATACAAATACCAACCTGTGCTTCCAGAGACCCAAGAATAACATAGAGGGAAACAAAGCATTTATGGTTGTTAAAGGAAGAGTGTCATTGCAATGATGCATGGGTTACCCTGGCGAATCTTCCTAGGCCCCGGCCCCCAACTTGGGTTACCCTGGTGACCTCTTACGAAACCCATCCCCACATGCAATCCAATGCGGCATCGATTATCTTTCATAAGGACAAGACAATGATTTTGCCATTCCAGGCCTTCTCAACTCATCTCAAGCCCATACAAGCACTTGAGTCATGAGTGAGGCATTCAGTTATATCTTGTTAAAGTGTAATTATACCCAAAACCCCTAAATAAATATTATCATTTTCACTTGATTAACAAACTTCCAATGAGTTACCTTGAGACCACTTCCGGGTCTCGGCCCCCATTGAAAGCCACTCCCCTTATGAACAACAAAACTCAAAAAACACTATCAGGGTAAGCCCCTTGCACAACATATAAAGCCACATGATAATTTGCATTAAGCAACACATACACCATTTTACACAAAATCTTCATAATGAAACTATTTTCAAGTGCAAGACTAAACCCAATCATTAAATAGATCATATAATTCAATAGTTCACAAAGAACCAAAAGAGAAAACCAATAATAAAGCAACACCCTTCTTTCCCTTTCTCTGGAAATCTGAAAAATCACTAAAACAAGGGTTTCCTACAAGGTGGCAACAAAACTTGATCTCAAAATCAACATCAAATTCAAAGCCAAAAACAACTTCCATAAATATATTCTTCATAAACTCCAAAAATTACTCACAAAATTCACCACAAGAATACACTAAATAACCATCTTTCATAAACACTCATAGGTACATGAATGTGGTATAAAATGTTAGATATTCCTAACTTGGCTTTCAATGTTCCTAAGTTATAGAGTTTCACTACTAAATTTAAAACTTCGACTTTGGAATAAAAATACCCTATTATATCAAATATACTAAACACTATTAAATTACTCTTTCAACATTAAACCTTTCAATGCATAACTCCAAATAATTAACTAATCAATTTCTATAATTTAAATATGCTCATGTTCTACATTTCCAAATAGTGGTCAACTAAACGCTAAGAGAGAGAGGATTTGATTTCCAAGTGCAAAATCTATAATATAATCCTAACTCCCAACAATAATCTATAATTCCTTTTATAAGCATTCTTAAGTCATAAACTAATTTTCTCTATTTCAGTAAATTTCCTCCTTTATTTAAGACAAAATCTCATGACATTTAAACAAGATGACAAAATACTTGCGGTATGCCATAGTCAAAAGTTATGTAACGGTTATAACAACCAGAAAACCAACGTATGCACGACATATACACCTTCAATCATATATATTAACAATGGAGGAATCTAATGATGAGGTCACTGGCTCAAAAATTGCTTGCAGACTATTGGTTTCATTGTAGTTCACTTTATTTTGTATTGGACTCAATCATTCTAACTATGCCTCATATAACTAATTGGCCAACACCACCTACAGGAGACAATCCAAGTTACAAATGAAACTCATTAAACATCAAATCGAATCTCTCCTCTAAATTTGATTCATAGATAAACTTCTAAGCTGTTTCAAGTAGACACTTTAGCTAAGACAGATTGTTAATGAATCAGGGAGATTATTTTTAACCTCAACAACACTCCATTTTCAAGTGCCACAGATGTGACAAGTTAGCAAAGGAATCAGAAAGGTAATTTTAAACCTCTATAGACTTCATTGTTCTAGCATAGAATCTGTGAGAGATTTCAATGTGGAAGGAAGTTATTTAGTTCAATACACTCTACCATAGACAAGTACTTCCACTGTGACAGATTGCAATGAAATCAGAGAGGTTATTTAAACGTCTACTCCTTCTATGTTCAAGTGTAGCTGTTGTGTTAGATTGTCAGCAGAGGGGGTATTACAGAATTTGGAGTCAATTTCCAAATAGGAGCGACGCCACCTGACATGGGGTTATTCAAATCTTATAGACTACAATTAGAATCCAGTTAAGATCAATGTGCAACATCATGAAGGGGGGCCAATTTCAGTAGGTTTCAAAACTTGATTTGCTTGACTTTTCACACAGCGAAGCATAACAGAGGCTAAAGAAGCTAATAGCCAATTCCAATGCGATAGACATTAAAACCTCGAGCTAAGCACCTAAGTCAAAATGTGAACCAGAGCAATCTCCAGAGCTTCAGTGATGCGGTGAAGAGTATAATTGAAAATCCACTATTAACTATACATGTAGTCTAATCTTAAGGAGACAAAGAAATGTTTAATATGCACTGCAAGGCATGACGATACGAGCTAATACAAAGGCTTACAAACCGATCCCTAGACTCAGAGCTGCAAGGTAGATCTACTACTTAAACTTGCCATGCATATCTCATATCGAAAGTTACAATAAGACTCACTAAATTTGCAACTATGAAATTCATAAGCAAGGCACGCAAGCTATGGCAGAATGCCTCAAAGAGATGTCATCCCATGGAATGAAATGCAATGATTACACAATGTGCACAAAATGGATTTTGCAAGGAGGCTCTCAAAATCTTTGTATTAATGAAGCACTCTGTAACACATCCTAACATTGCAAGCTTTGCTTGTGTTCTAGGTGCCCGCAGTCAGGCAGTTTCAGAGGATGAGGGCTGCACATAATTCACACACCAGCAACCCTTAGATTGAAACACATGCAGAATGTGGGCGCACAGACAAGGCATGTGAACTGTTTGACAGAATGCCTCAAAGAAATGTAATCTCATGGAAAGCAAAGGTTGCAGGATGAGCACAAAAATGGACCCTTTTTTTAAAGGCTTTAGAAGCTCCCAAGCAAAAGCAATGGGCAGGTGTAAAGCCTAATTTTCCAACCTTAGCCAGCATCCTAACTGCCTGCGCCAGAAAGGGAGCTTTGGAAAAACGGTTATGGACATTCATCATAGCGTGTAAAAAAAACATTATATATCAATTATGCTGATATACACTTAACTGCGTAGGGTAAAGAATGTTGAAATGTTAAATCCTAAATGTGCTCCTTACTAGAATCAGGGCAATAATTTTCATTTTAATAAACATATTCTTAAACCATCAGAGAAGCCTTGTTTTTAGACTATAGTTCGCCAAATTGGAAAATTGAAAGATCCTTACCAGCGAGGGAGAGTTGGAGAAGCGTTGCCTATGGGAAAAGTCAAAGGTCAATACCAAAAAAGAATAGTCTGGGGTAGCGACCATAGTCAGTGACGTCCCTAGCCCAAGGAAATGTGTGCTGCCAGAGTATGAGCAGAATGCGTAAGCAAGGACAAGGCACATGATCTGTTGATAGCACGTCTCTCCCAAAAATTGTAATCTCAGGTGGGAAGCCAAATTATGTATCCTTAGCTAGCATCCTCTCTCCAAAAATGTCGATGCAAAGACCCTTTCCCCTTCACCTACTCGCAGGAGCCGTGCTTTTTTTTTCCAGTCCTCTCTCCTCTGCCTATTCTTTTTCTTTAAATCAGTGTAACCACTTTTCCCCAAATCTTTCGCATGCAACCACTCCCTTTCTTCCATTGAATGCAACCATCCTCCTTTCTTGCCTAAAAAATCTCCTTCCACTAAAGATTCCATGCACAAAAAGTAACTCCTCGTATTGCATAAATGGTTTGATCATTAATTGTGCATGATAGAACTGCCTGTCCACAAACTACATGAGGTGTCCCAATAAAGCAGTTACAAAATTGATGATAACACCAATCGATATCTAAAGAATATCGATGTCAAAGATAAATATAGAGGTAACTACATTAGATATTATGAATTATAACCAACCGTTTGACATGCGGAGTTCCTGTTAACAACCTATATATATTAGAGTCTTCTACAAATAGCTAAGAGTGTGGGAATAAATCAAGGCAATAGTAGGTATCGACGCCAAAGATTTATGCGTCAAAAGAAAATCTCCCATAAATGCGATATATAAACTACAGTATATGGCTGAATAAATTCAACAATGTTGACTTCGCCATTATGTCAGGTTGTCAAAGAAATCTGAGAGGTTATGCAAACCACTACAACATTCCATTTACACAATAATATATTTATTTATCAAAGTACAAATCAAACAAACTAATTTAATCCACATACCATTGAAACTTGACGTCACAAATGAATGGGTAACAACATAAAGATTACACCGACCGAGGGACACTACATCCTCCCCCCCAAGGGCTCGACTTACTCCTGGAAGTCGCAAGGTTAAACAAAGCATTCACAATTATAAAAGTCATCAAAATTCAAGTAACCAAATATGAAAACAACCAACGGAAAGTCATCACAAGTTAAACAATATAATCATGATATCAACACTATAACACAATTCCAAAAAGCAAAATAACAACAAAAACATTTGACAAAACACAAAATCCATACCGCCTGGGTTACACAGACATCGTACATATTCTTGTCAAGGATGATGGCAAAGTTGGGTAACCTTCTTGTCAACTCTATTTTTCCACATTATTCCCATTGGGTTTCATGAGGCTCGCCCAGTCCTGCTAGAGCAAGTGGAATCGAGGCTTACTACCTGCAATCCTGCATAAAAGTAAACATTGTGTACACCATATATATATATATATATCAAATCAACCTAGTGTAGAGGGAATTGGCGTGTCGTATGCCTCTCATGAATGAGTGATACGACATCGTCCTTCTAACACATCTACAATTAGTGATACATCATAAACAATCATCAAAAACAATTACTAATTAGATGCAACGATAGTACTAAATCCACATATTAGGCATAACCAATTAATTACCTTCATCATCGAGATTTGAAGCTGACTACCTGAAAATCATAAACTAAGATGGAAACATAACACATTAGCACCAATTATTCATGCTAATTCATTGCCAAGATACAAATTTCTGGTTAAACTTCATCATTTAAGCATCATGTACTACATTCTATTCATTACTCAATGCAAAATATCACAATATGTGTGTCACAAGATCATAATTTATGGCCCTTTCTAGAAATAGAAACATAATTATCACTTCAAAACACACATAATTTCAGATTTAACACACATACACCACATACACACTCAAATTCACTTCACACCAGAGACACCACAAAGCGACTTAAGGGTAACACGAGTTCCAAAATGCATTTCCAGTGGGAAGGATATCGGTGCATTGCGCACTACACCGAGGGTCCTATCCTTTCCACTGAATTTCTGCACCATAGAACCTACATCACCTAGAGACAAACTAGGGCAACCAAGCACAAACTAATTGACACACCCTTACGAGTACGAGCAGCTAGGTCAACACAATGGGCTCATAGTGCCCCAGTGTATGAACCTATGCTCTGATACCAACTGTAATGCCCCACCAAGCAAACCCAAAGGATACATGTACATTTAGTATTTATCACAAATTTTTTTTTTTAAGTATTAACATACATCATAATAATCATATATCACATAATATGAAACTAAACAAGAACCACATATAACAAATCCTTCGGGTTAACAAGACTGCATTACTTTTCACAATAACATTATTACATCACCTGAGAGATAGTATACACCAATAATAATAAGATAACATGAACATGGTTAACATATTAATCAAGTGGTTACAATATTACAATGTCGTTTCCCAACATGAATGGGGAAGATACAATACAATGGAATGTTACATTTGAAATAAAAGAGTACAAAGCTACAATACTGGATTCGATTCTAGATCAACTCAGGAATCACTGCAAGGTACAATTTTGCACTTCTCAATCGATGACTGGGGACCCAATGGGGTGCATAGCACGTTCCACCCAACCACGTGGACACGAAGGCCCACCCCCTGTGCTAAGAGATGACAAGAAGGATCCCCAACAATAACCATCATACAGAACAAGGATACAAGACTTCACAATAGGATCCACAATAACATAAAGCAATCTCAACACAAGATATAACCAACACAAGATGTGCCAAACATAAGGGATAACCAATAAAGCATCACATACAAATACCAACCTTTGCTTCCAGAGACCCAAGAATAACATAGAGGGAAACAAAGCATTTATGGTTGTTAAAGGAAGAGTGTCATCGCAATGATGCATGGGTTACCCTGGCGAATCTTCCTAGGCCCCGGCCCCCAACTTGGGTTACCCTGGTGACCTCTTATGAAACCCGGTCCCACATGCAATCCAATGCGGCATCGATTATCTTTCATAAGGACAAGACAATGATTTCGCCATTCCAGGCCTTCTCAACTCATCTCAAGCCTATACAAGCACTTGAGTCATGAATGAGGCATTCACTTATATCTTGTTAAAGTGTAATTATACCCAAAACCCCTAAATAAATATTATCATTTTCACTTGATTAACAAACTTCCAATGAGTTACCCTGAGACCACTTCCGGGTCTCGGCCCCCATTGAAAGCCACTCCCCTTATGAACAACAAAACTCAAAAAACACTATCAGGGTAAGCCCCTTGCACAACATATAAAGCCACATGAAAATTTGCATTAAGCAACACATACACCATTTTACACAAAATCTTCATAATGAAACTATTTTCAAGTGCAAGACTAAACCCAATCATTAAATAGATCATATAATTCAATAGTTCACAAAGAACCAAAAGTGAAAACCAATAATAAAGCAACACCCTTCTTTCCCTTTCTCTGGAAATCTGAAAAATCACTAAAAAAAGGGTTTCCTACAAGGTGGCAACAAAACTTGATCTCAAAATCAACATCAAATTCAAAGCCAAAAACAACTTCCATAAATATATTCTTCATAAACTCCAAAAATTACACACAAAATTCACCACAAGAATACACTAAATAACCATCTTTCATAAACACTCATAGGTACATGAATGTGGTATAAAATGTTAGATATTCCTAACTTGGCTTTCAATGTTCCTAAGTTATAGAGTTTCACTACTAAATTTAAAACTTTGACTTTGGAATAAAAATACCCTATTATATCAAATATACTAAACACTATTAAATTACTCTTTCAACATTAAACCTTTCAATGCATAACTCCAAATAATTAACTAATCAATCTCTATAATTTAAATATGCTCATGTTCTACATTTCCAAATAGTGGTCAACTAAACGCTAAGAGAGAGAGGATTTGATTTCCAAGTGCAAAATCTATAATATAATCCTAACTCCCAACAATAATTTCTAATTCCTTTTATAGGCATTCTTAAGTCATAAACTAATTTTCTCTATTTCAGTAAATTTCCTCCTTTATTTAAGACAAAATCTCATAACTTTTAAACAAGATGACAAAATACTTGCGGTATGCCATAGTCAAAAGTTATGTAACTGTTATAACAACCAGAAAACCAATGTATGCACGACATATACACCTTCAATCATATATATTAACAATGGAGGAATCTAATGACGAGGTCACTGGCTCAAAAATTACTTGCAGACTATTGGTTTCATTGTAGTTCACTTTATTCTGTATTGGACTCAATCATTCTAACTATGCCTCATATAACTAATTGGCCAACACCACCTACAGGAGACAATCCAAGTTACAAATGAAACTCATTAAACATCAAATCGAATCTCTCCTCTAAATTTGATTCATAAATAAACTTCTAAGCCGTTTGAAGTAGACACTTCAGCTAAGACAGATTGTTAATGAATCAGGGAGATTATTTTTAACCTCAACAACACTCCATTTTCAAGCGCCACAGATGTGACAAGTTGGCAAAGGAATCAGAAAGGTAATTTTAAACCTCTATAGACTTCATTATTCTAGCATAGCATCTGTGAGAGATTTCAATGTGGAAGGAAGTTATTTAGTTCAATACACTCTGCCATAGACAAGTACTGCCGCTGTGACAGATTGCAATGAAATCAGAGAGGTTATTTAAACATCTACTCCTTCTATGTTCAAGTGTAGCTGTTGTGTTAGATTGTCAGCAGAGGGGGTATTACAGAATTTGGAGTCAATTTCCAAACAGGAGAGATGCCACCTGACATGGGGTTATTCAAATCTTATAGACTACAATTAGAATCCAGTTAAGATCAATGTGCAACATCATGAAGGGGGGCCGATTTCAGTAGGTTTCAAAACTTGATTTGCTTGACTTTTCACACAGCGAAGCATAACAGAGGCTAAAGAAGCTAATAGACAATTCTAATGCGATAGACATTAAAACCTCTAGCTAAGCGCCTAAGTCAAAATGTGAACCAGATCAATCTCCAGAGCTTCAGCGACGCGGTGAAGAGTATAATTGAAAATCCACTGTTAACTATACATGTAGTCTAATCTTAAGGAGACAAAGAAATGTTTAATACGTGCTGCAAGGAATGACGATTTGAGCTAATACAAAGGCTTACAAACCGATCCCTAGACTCAGAGCTGCAAGGTAGATCTACTACTTAAACTTGCCATGCATATCTCATATCGGAAGTTACAATAAGACTCACTAAATTTGCAACTATGAAATTCATAAGCAAGGCACGCAAGCTATGGCAGAATGCCTCAAAGAGATGTCATCTCATGGAATGAAATGCAATGATTACAGAATGTGCACAAAATGGATTTTGCAAGGAGGCTCTCAAAATCTTTGAATTAATGAAGCACTCTGTAACACATCCTAACTTTGCAAGCTTTGCTTGTGTTCTAGGTGCCTGCAGTCAGGCAGTTTCAGAGGATGAGGGCTGCACATACTTCACACACCAGCAACCCTTAGATTGAAACACATGCAGAATGTGGGCGCATAGACAAGGCATGTGAACTGTTTGACAGAATGCCTCAAAGAAATGTAATCTCATGGAAAGCAAAGGTTGCAGGATGAGCACAAAAATGGACCTTTTTTTAAAGGCTTTAGAAGCTCCCAAGCAAAATCAATGGGCAGGTGTAAAGCCTGATTTCCCAACCTTAGCCAGCATCCTAACTGCCTGCGCCAGAAAGGGAGCTTTGGAAAAATGGTTATGGACATTCATCATAGCGTGTAAAAAAAACATTATATATCAATTATGCTGATATACACTTAACTGTGTAGGGTAAAGAATGTTGAAATGTTAAATCCTAAATGTGCTCCTTACTAGAATCAGGGCAATAATTTTCATTTTAATAAACATATTCTTAAACCATCAGAGAAGCCTTGTTTTTAGACTGTAGTTCGCCAAATTGGAAAAGTGAGAGATCCTTACCAACGAGTGAGAGTTGGAGAAGCATCGCCTATGGGAAAAGTGAAAGGTCAATACCAGAAAAGAATAGTCTGGGGTAGCAACCATAGTCAGTGACGTCCCCAGCCCAAGGAAATGTGTGCTGCCAGAGTATGAGCAGAATGCGTAAGCAAGGACAAGGCACATGATCTGTTGATAGCACGTCTCTCCCAAAAATTGTAATCTCAGGTGGGAAGCCAAATTATGTATCCTTAGCTAGCATCCTCTCTCCAAAAATGTCGATGCAAAGACCCTTTCCCCTTCACCTACTCGCAGGAGTCGTGCTTTTTTTTTCCAGTCCTCTCTCCTCTGCCTATTCTTTTTCTTTAAATCAGTGTAACCACTTTTCCCCAAATCTTTCGCATGCAACCACTCCCTTTCTTCCATCGAATGCAACCATCCTCCTTTCTTGCCTGAAAAATCTCCTTCCACTAAAGATTCCATGCACAAAAAGTAACTCCTCGTATTGCATAAATGGTTTGATCATTAATTGTGCATGATATAACTGCCTATCCACAAACTACATGAGGTGTCCCAGTAAAGCAGTTACAAAATTGATGATAACACCAATCGATATCTGAAGAATATCGATGTCAAAGATAAATATAGAGGTAACTACATTAGATATTATGAATTATAACCAACCGTTTGACATGCGGAGTTCCTGTTAACAACCTATATATATTAGATTCTTCTACAAATAGCTAAGAGTGTGGGAATAAATCAAGGAAATAGTAGGTATCGACACCAAAGATTTATGCGTCAAAAGAAAATCTCCCATAAATGCGATATATAAACTACAGTATATGGCTGAATAAATTCAACAATGTTGACTTCGCCATTATGTCAGGTTGTCAAAGAAATCCGAGAGGTTATGCAAACCACTACAACATTCCATTTACACAATAATATATTTATTTATCAAAGCACAAATCAAACAAACTAATTTAATCCACATACCATTGAAACTTGACGTCACAAATGAATGGGTAACAACATAAAGATTACACCGACCGAGGGACACTACATTAGTGTTGACCCAATTTGAAATTGTAAACTATGAAGAGTGTATAGATGTCCTTGGAGAAGGTTTTCAAGGTTGACGATAGTATAAGTATGAGTTGATATTTTGAAGGTTGATAAGATAGAAATGATAGAGGTGTGTGATACAAGTGAAGCAAATTTTTGAAGGGTATAGTGCAAGTTTGAGAAAAGTAGTGTGAACTTCAAAGAGTTGGAATTCTGAATGTAGTGAACTGAATGTTTCCACAATCATTCAAACAAGATTGCAAAGGGGCTGGAGATATTGTGGTTGATTATTTTTTGCATTGAGAAGTGGTTATATGTGTACCATTTCTCTTATGTCTTCTTTTCTTTCTATGGGCGTGATCCCTGGTCGTGAGCCTTTGTGGATAGTGTGTCCTAATCTAGAAATGATCCTTTGTACTAGTTTTGCAATTACTTATACTGTGAGATAATCATCACCATGGTTTTTCCTTCATTTTATTTTCCATGTAAATCTTGTGTTCTCTTGAGATTTGTGTTGGTTGTTTCAATTTTTGTTATCTACTTTTCATGTTTAAACATTATAATAGATTAAGGGTTTAATAAATACATGTGGATATGATTATTGTTTAGGGTTTTGCTAATTTAATTTGGTACATCTTATTCACCACCCTCTCAGTTGTCTCATTCATTTAAAAATTGGTATTAGAGTAAGATTCCTTGGAAAAAATCTTAACTACTTAAGGTATATTTGGGATGGAAAATAAGATAGAGAGCCCTAAGTTTGATGGCACATAGTATGCATTCTGGAAGAAAAAGATGCAAGGATATCTTGCATCCTTTGAATTTAAGATTGAAAAGGAAATAAAGACTCAATATATTGCACCTTTGAATGGTTTGAGCACAATTTATGAGATCAAGGCACATGGAATAAATGGTAAGGAAATATTTATTCTTGTGAATAGTCTTTCAAACTCTGAATTAATAAAAGTTGTGAATCTTAAGACTAATTAAGAAGTTTGGGATAAGCTAGAAATTATTTATGTAGCAGATGATAAGGTTAAACAAGTGAAGTTGTAGAATATGAAGGCACAATTTAAGACCCTACGAATCTATGAAGATGAAATAATTAGAAGTTATATGCAAAGGGTTGATGAACTTGTAAGTGAAATGAGAGGTATTTGTGAATAAGTCAAAGAATCTAGAGTAGTAAAGAAAGTTCTCAGACCTCTTCCTGAATCTTATAGTGAAATGATATTCACTATTGAGGAAGTGAAAATTTTAATACTTATACTAGATATTATTTTTTTGGCACACTAACTTCATATGAAATGACAAAACTTGGTTTGAAAAATGGTGCAAAAGTGGAGACTTCTTTCAAGGCTAGAAACTTAAAAAAGGTTTAAGATTCAGATGGAGAAGGTCTTGATGATGTGGAAGCTAACTTTGTAAGAAGAATGGAAAAGGGCACTGGTAAGTACAAAATTAAACTACCTTTGAAATTTTTTAGCTATAAAAATATAAGGCACTATGCTTCAAAAATTTCCAAACATAGCTATGAACAATAAAAGGAGAACAAAGGAAAGATGATTAGAGAAGTTACTATGTTAGAGAAGATGTTGGTATTTTTTATGATGAATCTGATTATGGAGATGATGGTGAATGATTTTTCTTGGATTTAAAATATGAATCTACTTCTGCTAACTGTGAAAGTTGTCTAAAGGAAAGGGTTCTAGAAATGAAGGATAAGATTGAAGGTACTTTGATATCTTATTTTTATGCTAGATAGGATAAGAAATATTGGTTTGTTGATAGTGGTTGTTGTAATCACATGACCAGAGACAAAATTATGCTTGTTAAGCTTGAAAAGTATGATGGAGGATTAGTTAAATTTGGAGAAGATTTAGGAGCTATTTTTTTTGGAATAGGTTCAATCAGTTTTGATTATAAGAATAATAATGAATATTTTTACTATGTGAATGGTTTAAGGAATAATATTTTGAGTGTTGGATAGATGTGTAGAAAAGGGTATAATCTTGTGTTTCAGGATGACAGATGTGAGAATTAAAAAGGATCTAGAACTGTGATTGTTGATGGTAACATGATTGATGGAAATATCTATCAGCTCAAGGGTGTTGATGGTCATTGATTTATGACTTAGATTAATGATAGTTGGTTATGACACTAAAGGATGTGCCACATGAATTTTGACAATATGGTTAGAATCAGTTTAGTTCATGCGGGGAGAGACATACCAAGAATCACAAATCCTATCAATTTTGTTTGCAAATATTGTAAATTTAGAAAACAAATAAGGAGTAGTTTCAAAGGAAAATATAAATCTACTACCAAACTACTAGAATTAATACACAAAAATCTTTGTAGTCCTACAAGGGTGAAACGTCTTCAAGATGATGGGTTTTTCACGCTTTTTATTGATGTGTGTCATAAAAAAAGGACCCTTTGCTTGACATGGGATTAATTCATGATAAAATGGACTTGATAACATCTTAATATAGTGTTGTGAGGCATTTTATGCATCCATATTAGGTCTTGGACCATTGAAAATTGAATAACATGCTTTTAATGATGTCTTATAAAGGTGTTGTAAAGTCTTGTAAAAGACTTTCACGCTTTTCTAGACTTAATTAACCTATTTATCCCTAATTAAAAATTATAAAATATGTTTAATAACATTATCACATTAATCTAGAAGGCTTGTAAAATAAAATTAATGTTAAACTAGTGTTGTAATGTGTCTTTGACATTCACATTGGTTCTTGTGCCTTCCTAGACTATGTGGACTTCATCTTAGTGTCGTAAAGTATATTTAGTCACACTTTCACATTGAATTTTTGTGTCTCAAGCCCTATTTTACATTCACATAATCACTAATGGTCCCATATTAATCCATATTGTGCATCCTAAGGCTTAAATTGATCAAACACCTAACAAGATGCATTTTAGACCTTATTTCCTTATTCCTTGGCATTTGAACTGTCAAAATAGCCCTTGTGGGACTGATTCACCATGCATGGAAGCTTAGTCCCATCCAAGTGGGACCCATTTTTTATGTGTGGTGAATGAGTCCCATTTGGCTAAAATTTTGACCTTCGAGTGGGAAAAAAGTGAAAATTGAGTTTAATTTCTCTTCATGTCAGCCTGTAATGAGGTATTAATAGTTTATTAAGGCACATGTGTATAAATATATGTTCTTCTCCTCATTTCACATATCTTATCCATCTCTTATCTCTCATCATTCATTCATTCACAAATATTTCATCTCAAGTCAAGCAACTTAGGGTTTTATCTTTCCAAGTCATTAGAAAGGTTTCTAATGACATTCAAGGGCTAAATCTTCATATAGTGTTGCAGAGTTTCAAGATAAAACATTATGGCAAGGTAATATATTCCATCATTGCATGTTTCATTACTTTATTTTATCACTTTGGTTAATTACGTAAAAGGGGTTTGACCAAGGCAAACCCCCATGCCCTAACATCCAACATATTTCTCCCGTGTCTTGTTTGTGTGAAAATTTACATCTCTTGGAAGCTTGGAAATCATTGAAGATCAATTTTTAAATTCAATCAAGTCATCTCTTCATCATTCAAGTCAAAATATCAACAAAAAATCACTTTCAGACCCAAATTTGATAGATTCAAAAGCAGACAACTGTAGGAAGCAAAAGTACAAATCTAGCCCCACAGAATCAATTCTAGAATTTGTAGATTCCTACAGGAGGAATGATTTTACATTCATGGAGAATTAGTCCCACCTATAGGATTGAAAAGTGATTTTCTTAGAATTCAACTCCCAATAGTCAGAAACCTACTTCTAGAACTTTTCATCAGAAGCAGGATTGATTTGCCATCTATGGAGAATCAATCCTAGTGGCCATTAACAATGACTTTAGGAATATTCTAGAACCTTCCAGAAACATTAATCTACCTCTAGGTGTACTTTTTTTAGTTCCAACAATTTATATTTTCATTTGTTTAGGTTTCCAGTTCATATTTGTAATCAACAATGTGTTTTCTAGCATCTTGCATTAGATTAGTCTACATTAATTCATTTGCATTTGTAAGCTTTCAAACACATCCACACACACTTCAAATCTAGTTCCCATCCATCCTTACATTAATCTTGATTGAAATATTGTGTATTTTGGCCCATCTTTCCCCTTTTAGGTGAAAAATCTTAAAAGAGCAACAAAGGATTTGGGTACCAAAATATTTCGTTTCATGATGATTAATCTAGAATGACATGGGTTACTTTTCTTAGAGAAAAATCTGAAGCTCTAGATTGATTGAAGGAATTCAAAGCTATGGTTGAGAATGAAATTGATTTAAAGACCAAATGTTTCAGGTCTGATAGAGGTGGAGAATTCACCTCTAATGAGCTTAATTTTTGTGAAGATCATGGAATAAAGAGGCACTTGTTTTCCCCTAGGACTCCTTAGTAGAATGGAGTTGTTGAAAGGAACAACATAACTATTCAAGAAGTTGGAAGGACTATGATGAAATAAGCTAAACTACTGGAAGTCAACTAGAGAGAAGCAATTCGTACTACTATTTACATACTTAATAGATTTCAAGTCAAATCTAATAGCACAAAGACTCCCTATGATTTGTGGTATTTAAGGATTCCTATTGTCAAGTACTTTAGAGTATTTGGAAGTAAATTTTATATATTATTGTTCTCTTTTAATTCCCCATGTGAGTACATTAGCCTTCAATGTTTATTTTCTTAATATTTTTTCTCCTTGAATTAATCAAAGGGTAATAGATTATATTACTATTCTATTTATGATGTATTAGTTTATAATATATTTATTCCTTGTTGTGCACCCAAGTAACTTGGCGTTCTCATATAATTTTTCCTTCATTATAGTTTACATAATCTATTTCCTCACATCCTAGTGCCCTCCATATTTTTTATATAATTTCATTTAATATATAATTTATTATATTACTAAATTAAATAATATAATGTTATATTCTAGAATTCTATAAACTATATTTAAATAATTTCCCTTATGTTTATCTTATCTAAATATTGAATTCTCCAATTTTTAGCCGATAGGCTATTTGTGTCAACATTGCTCAAAATTTTCGTCAGCCTTCATGGATTTGGAATTTTTTGGTGCTGGGGAAAAGGTGGCAGATGGGTTATAACTTTGGTTGAATTTTTTTCATCCTTCCCAGCTTCTAGGTTTTTGACGCCATGTTAAAGGTGGCACACTATTTTTTTTTTAAGTATTTGGTGCAATGATAGAGGAGGCCTGTGAAATGGCATGAGTTGACACGACTATAGAGGAGGCCAATGAAATGGCATTAGCATTAATTTTTGTATGGTTTCAGTGTAGTGGTAATGGTGCAAGTAACATATGTTTTAAAGTCCTCAGAAAATAAAACGAATGTGTGTGCAGTTATATATAACATATTGTTTGGTGTCATTCTCTGGGTTTATGTTGTTATTGAAGGTAGTTGTGAGTGAGAAGGGAAAGCTTTTGTGAAGGTGCAAGTGCATTCATTGGCTATAGAATTTCTATGAATGTGGTTGGAGGTTATCTTGTGTTTTTTTCATGCATTAATGGTTGCAAAAGGTGTGGTTTGTGATAATTTTGTGTTTTTTTTTGTAGGTCATGGAGAAAGAATAGAGGGAAGAGAAAGCAAGAGGGAAGAAGTTTTATTGAATGAAGTGGGAAGAGGTGCATATTGGAAAAACCGTTTGTCGATTATTTCTAAAATGGTGTAATTTTCCAAAAGGGATTGTTGATTGTTGCTATGTAGCTTAGTCTAAATTGTTCAATTTATGGTTTTTTTGTACCTTCCATTGATGGAAGGAAATACTATTTGTTTTATGTGTTTTGTGTGTTGAATTTGTGTGTTTTTTGTGGGCTTTTCATCTGGGTTACTCTTGAAACCAATATTGTTTCATTGTGTTGATTGTTATTGAAAATAATGTATAGTTTTGTAGGTTTTGGCATGTGGGTGACTATTGGCTATATTGTTCCATTTATGGCTTCAGTTCTGTGTGAATGGTTGCAAAATAATTAATCTGGTGTTTTTTTGGTGAATCTTGAAATCAATAATTCTTGTGTTTTGTGGGTTTTGGCATGTGGGTGACTGTTGGAAACATTGGTTCATTTATGGCTTCCACTTTGTGTGAATGGTTGCAAAATAGTTAATCTGTTGCATTTTTGGTGAATTTTCCCATCTAGGTTACCATTGAAACCAATATTGATTCATTTAGGGTTCACATGTTTTTGGTGAAGGTTTTGAGTTAGTCTATTACTGGGAGCTTTTTCTTGTTTGTGGGTTTTCCATGTGAGCCACTATTAGAAGTCATATTTTTGTGTGCGATGTTTGCAACACAATGAAATAGTTAATGTTATACAGGTTGTGTTGTTTTAGGGTATATTATTTCCTTTTTTATAGGGTTATATTGAAAAAAGAGTATATAGTTTGTTAGTAGCAATATTGTTTGATTTATGGTTTAGATTTTGTGCAGATGTTTTCATATGGATTTGTCACTATGATTTTTAGCATTTTGCAGGTTTGGCCATTTGGGTGACTGTTGATAACAATATTGTTTCATTTACATCTATTTTTTTTGTGGCGATGGTTGCAATTAAATAAAATAGTTATTGTTATGTAGTTCATGTTGTTTTGCATAAGGCATTGTTCACTCTTGTTGTCTTCCTTAGGCTATATTGTTTCATTTATGGATTCCAATTACCATGGTGCAGGAAAAGGTGGTGGATTGTTTTTCCATTTTTAAATGAAAAGCATTTGGCGCACTAATAGAGAAGGCCAGACAAATGAAACATTTTTTGTTTTAACAAATAATATTGTCTTCTAGGAACAACACCTTATGGAAAATTGAAACAATATAGCCTTTTCAGCATACCCTTATAAAAAATGAGACAATATAGGGTGAGCTAGACAGTAACCATTGACAAAAACTACATAAGGTCAACAATTTTACCCTGTTGCCACCATATCAACTAAATGCAAGCCATAAAGAGAGACCCATGGGAAATTGAAATATATATAAATATATGTATATATGTAGACATATATATTAATATTAAAATATACCCAATATAGCCTAAGGCAGAGAACAATAATCAATAATACCTAATGTAACCAAACATTGAATCAACAACGTTAATTGTTTTATTTTATTCTAAAAATGAAACGATATAGCCTAAGGCACAACATTAACTATTTTTATTTTGTTCTAACCATAACAACAAAATGAAAGCCATAAATTCAACAAACATTGAATCAACAACATTAATTGTTTTATTCTATTGCAAAACTAAAACGTTATAGCATAAGGCCCAACATTAACTATTTTTATTATGTTCCAACCATAGTGACAAAATAGAAGTGGGAAATTAAACAACATTAGATTCAATAGTGACCTAGATGGAGAAACCCACACACATACACACACTCTCTCTATATATATATGTTAATAAAGACGAAGCCATAAAGATTCACAACAGTAAATGAAAGTTAAAAATATACTCATTTCTCAACAGAACCTTATCAAAAATTGAAATAATTCCTTATTGAGAAATTCCCAAACATTTGTTTTGTTTTGCTAGGCATTAACTGGTTGTTATTATGATCATCTCTACTACATGCAAAACATACAATAATTAATGTTGATGTGAACCAATGTTTAATTTTCACAACCTTCTCTATCCACACGGCCTGAAAAATGCCACCCTATTCCCAACGCAGCCAACAACTGTCTCCTCCACCTTTTTGACGGCCATCGAAAGCCCAAAAAATCTATGAAGCTAACAAAAATTCTAACCAAACTTATAACCCATCTACCACTATATCTGTATATGTATATATATATGTCTATGTATATACATGTATATATGTATACATATGTTTATATATATATGTATATATATATATATATGTATATATGTGTGTATATATATATATGTATATATATGTGTGTGTATACATATGTATGTATATATATATGTTTGTATATATGTGGATTTTTGTATGTGTATATGCATATGTATATATATATACATATATATATGTATATATGTATGTGGATATATGTATATATGTATTTGAAATGTAGCCTTTTGTGGATGGAGCCTTCAGAAAGATTGATAGACCCTAGCGTTTACAACAAGGCACTATAAAAAATGAAATACTATCGCCTGTTCAAAATGTAACATAAAGAATATACATTGCTAACCACTCTGGTGTGTGGTGAAATGAATATTTCTTATTATGATCAATATAGATTACATTAGGATCTTATTCTCAATTTAAACATTGTTACTGATTTTGTGGTCACTATCATTATTGTGAAAGGTTATTTGTAAAACATTAGTTCATCAAATACTGTATTATAGCTAGGCTATGGTTTGCAAGAATAACAAAAAAGTGTGAAGTTTAGTGTGGTGATTATACAAAAATGGAATGAACTGCATAACATTAAGTATTTTATTCCATTGTAGCCATTGCAATAGAAAGCTAAAACTCAGAGCTATTGTCCTAAGCAAAAATTTTACTAGAAAGGTTAGACCATATACATCATTTGTGTATACAAAGTGTGAATTTTAGAGTAGTGATCATATCTAGTTCATATATAATATGTAAATCAAGAGAATAAAAATTCTAAAATTTATAATGCATAATTTTCTCTATACTTGTAATGGGACAAATGAAGTAATTATAATTTAGCCATACCCGGTGCATGCGATAGAATGCAGTGTGTACTAAACAAAAGAAGGTTTGATTTCCATCCTACCATATTGGCTCATGGAGCATTGTGTGCTCTTACCAAACCCCTAAGAAAGAAAATAAATTTCCACCACTGTGACCAATGGTGAAAAGATTTGTTTAGTGGAAATCAATGTTATACATTTTTTATAATTTTATGGTAGGGTTGAGATAAGGCCTTATTGTGTTGAGATTTATTTTATTTTTTTATGTGCAAATCAGTATCCTTTTGAGAAAGGATTCAAGAAAAAATACTATTTTTAGGTTATGGTTGCAACAAAGTAAAATAGATGAACTTATTTTTCAGAAAATAATAACCATTGGGAAGAGTATGTATGCACATTCCTCACACCTACTTTTATATACATACAAATCTATGGACCAAAAAATTTAATATTGTCTCATTTATGGCTTTTGTTCTATGCAAATGGTTGCAATATATTTAAATAGTATGTGTTGTTCTCCATAATGCAATGCTAATTTTTGTTATGTAGCTTTGGCTATATACTTTCATTTGTAATGCATAATAAAATAGTTAATATTCCATGAGTTAATGTTGTTATCCAAAAGGAATTCTTGATGATCATACTGATTGATTTCATTTTTACTATCTGTAGAAATCTACATGTATTGTGTTAGATGCATAAAATATTGTTATAAAGTAGTCATAATCAATGATGTCCAATGGAGTCTAACACAATGTGTATAAGATTAAGTGTTTTACTCCAGTGCAAGAAGAAATTGAAATTAATCCTCTAAGCAAGAAGATACATTGTCCGCCACTTTCATCAATGGTAAAATGAATCTTCCTTGTCACACTTAAGATACAGGCTATTGTTCTAACAAGTTGTTATTGAGTTTGGCAACAATATTGATATTAACAAATAATATAGCCTTTTTTGAACAACACCTTATTTGAAATTGAAACAATATAGCACTCTCACAACACCTTGTTGAAAATGATACAATGTAGCCTAGGCTAGAGTATAACAATGAAGAATGCCATATTGGAATGATGGTCAGAAAACAAAGGGCATGAATCTGAATTTTTTTCCTCCGCTATGTGGAGATATGTATGTATGTCATAGTGGATGCAAACAACATTGATACATAATGATTGCTATGTTAATTTTCGTTGGGTCATTCATGGAATCATAAGTTTTATTTTTGTTGATATATGGACGATTGATGTTGCCATTGTTTACATTGGTGGAAAGTGTATGTTCTAGGTTGGTTTGCTTGGAGGAACCTAGATTGTTTTAGAAATTATTTATGGAGAGATCTATAAATGTGTGTTTTTTATATTTTTTATTTTCGATCATATTCTAGATGTCACAACAAAAAAAATTGAAATTTAAAAAGGTTTGTAATTTAAAAATTGAGAATTGACCTTGTTATCTTTAGATGGATTAATTGAATTTTTGTCTATTGTATTGTTCTCACAATAGAGCTTGTGGTTAGCTACCAGAGTTGTAGCTTTGTCTTTTACAAAGAGCAGCTCTGACAATGTCGGTGGACTCTAGCTCTCCCTAGGCTGCTCGACAATTGTCAGGCACCGATCGTGTAAATTTGTTCCTTGTTTATTCTTTGTTCCTGACACTTGTATTGGTTGTTTCCCATGTGCATTGAGTGAACTACAAACATGCTTTTCTTGCATTTGTAGCCTTTTTGTTGTATAGTCTTACTTTTTTATATTTGACGTAAGTATGTTCCCTTCATGTTTTTGTTTGATGGCTATTTGGGAGTAGCCTATGTGTAGCTATTTATGTGTCTTCTATTTCAGTGGAATTTCATATAGCTTTCTTCTTGTTGCAATATTTTCTATGCAATGTCCAATGGTAATTATAGACATGCTGATAGGTCTTGCATCTATTGATTTGTCAACAATTGAAAAATTACTTTACATTTCTTTGTTGAAATCATGATTGTGTCATTGAATTCTTTTGCTTTGTGTTCATGGTTGCACCACTATACATTTTATGTTGTTTTCTACAAGGCAATGTTGATAGCTATTCTATAACTTCTTAGTGTGTTCCAGCCACCTCCACCACCTTCCCTCGACTGCCAGAATAGTTGTGATATGGAAGGTTTGTTGGCTAGCCGAGAGGCTATTAGACTTAAGTGTACTCTACAAGGTGTTGTTGGCTATCATCCTCTAACTTTGGTTATAATTTGGGGGTATAGACTTGCAGTCAACAATTTCTTTTTTTAAATGGCATAAACTGTTCAGTTACTTTCGTGACTTTAGAATGTTAATTTTTTGTTGTGCTATCGAAAAATGGACCCTTTTCATTTTCATGGTCTTTTAGGTCTTGTTTCATAGTGTTGGAACTATGTTTCTTGAATTTTGTGATGTGTCTTGGCTTGAACATGCTTATTTTGGTGCTAAAATTCAAAGAACGATGTCTTGTGAAGGTGTTTTGAAGTGTTGTAAAACATTTATACATTCTTCTAGACTCTATTTCATGCAATTCAACTAAGAAACAACTTTTCATTCATTAACAAGTCATATTTTGAAGTGTTGTAAAGTCTTGTAACAAGATTTCATGATTTTCTAGGCATATTTTCACTATTTACACCCTTCTCATGCTTTATTTTGTCTCTTTATGCCCTCATATGCTTATATTAAGTGTATTTTTTGGGTCCCATCCTAACAAAAAACATCAAACATTAAATTTTTCCCCACACTTGGTTTTGGGTCCCAGGTGGGACTCATTTGCCAAGGGTGGCCAATGAGTCCCCCTTGGCCCCAAATTCAAAATATTTCAAATTTTCTTTCAGGATTTTACTCAAATTCACTTCATGATAGCCTGTGATGAGGTATGAATGAATAGTAAGGCACAAGATTTGTATAAATATATGATTTTAACCTCATTTTATATCTCCTAACACATTCAAGCAATCTCATCATTTGATCATTCAATCTTCTAAGTCATTCAATAAATTAAACATTCTACATCATCAATTCAAGTACTTTGGAGCAGCCATTGACATCACTTCATATTTGCATATTCAAGGATTTGAATTGACCCCAAAAACCTAACACTCAGATATTACCAGATATGGTGTAGCAGTGGTGCCTCTTGGTTTTCCAAAAATCTTGGGGAGGACTGATTCTCCAACCTTGGCAAATGAGTCCCACTTGAAATATAAAAATCTACATTTTGTCAAAAATCAACTCTCGACTATCAAAAATTTGTTCCAGACACTTTTTCAATAGTAGGAGGATTGATTCACCACCCTTGGCGAATGAGTCGGATTGTGAAAAATCAAAAAAATTCATCAGCATTCCAAACACTCCAGAAAGCTTAGAAAAACATCCAGGTGCACTTAGATTTAACCCTGTACCTTTTTTTCTACATATTTCTTTCAATTTCTTCATCTTTCATTGTTGTTTGCATATCACAGTGTGTTTTCAAACATAGATTAAATTGCACTTTTGCATCCATTTTAAATCAAATTCATCAGTTAATTGCATTTATTTTATTTCATTTACATAACATCACATTGCACACATTGTAATTGGAATGGGCATAAGCATTTTAGGAGTCCTAATCTCTCTTTCTAGGTGGAAAACCCTAGGAAGAGTGCCTAGGATTTTGTGGTTCCTAAAATCTATGTCACATTTGGGTGAACCTAACTTTTGAACATTTTTAAACTTTTGACTGCATTCATATCTTGTATCCTAGTTTCATTTTTACTGACATTCAATTAGGACAGTGATTTTTTATTGCATTCTAGGATCTTTCATTTTGCATTAGTGAAAAACTCATTTAGTTTCCATTCTTGCATTCAATGCCATTGAAAAAATTGAAACTTTGCATTCTATTTTTGTAAGAATTATAAAAACCATTTAAATCATTCTTAAAATTATGAAAATACAAAAAACTTTCATCCTAGGACTCATTCGCCACCGAGGGTGAATCAGTCCCTATGCATATTTGAGACATTAATTTTAAATTGTTTCTAGTATTTTTCTGCACTTTTGTTTTCTGTATTTGAAACTCTATTATAGTTAGCATATTTTTTGTTATTGTAATTTTACATTATGAGATTAGCTTCCATTCCATTCACCCTTCCTTATGGTACTTGCTTGAGTGTTTGGTGCCCCATTGATAATACTTTAGTGAGAAGAAGTTCTAGACTCATGGCATCCCATGATAGCACTTTTGTTGTGGACCTTGGGATCTCATGAGCTCCTACTCCTGGTATGGAAAATGGTGCATTAGGCCCTGACAATACCACTTCTATTCCTTCCCCTTTTCATCCTATGCATGTTGACAATCCAAACAAGTCTCTCCTGCAAGAAAAGGTTATTAACATTCATGAGGACTTTGCACATTTACAAGACTTGTCACTTGAAAACATTTCCACCACTGCTATACCTGCTATTGAGAACCTTCATCACTTAATTGAAAGTGGAAATGGCTTGCAAGTGCTAAAATATATAGATGAGATTTACAATAAACATGCCTCTTCCAATACTCCATCAAAAAACATTCTTGTCACCCAAGAAGCATCTCAAGTTCCTCCTCCTTGAACCATAGCTTCCATACCAACTTATACCAATCCACAAGTGCATACAAGTTTACATCAAACTAATTATGTTGCTACTTCTTTCACGATTTCCACTAGCATTCCTACTTCTTTTGTGGCATCGCAAGCTCCTTCCACCCCTTTCCCACCCCTTACTATTCCTTCCACTTCCCCTAACATCACCTACACTCCATCATAATTTTCCCTTCCATCTCAACCCCATTATCATGATCCCTTTATGGCACAACTCCTTAACAATGTTTCATCCATTCAACACCAACTTGCCATGATTATTCAAGCTCAAACTACTCCTAGCACATATCTTGTTCGTAGCAGCCCCTTATCATTAGAAATTTTACATACCCCGATGCCACAAGGAATAGAAATGTTGAGGTTTCAAAAATATGGAGGAAAAGGAGATCCTATAAACCATGGCAGTGCTTTTACTGCCTTGTGTTGTGATTTTTTCCTCGACGATAAACTTTTAGCAAAATTCTTTCCAAGGACCCTGGAACATATTGCCTTAGAATGGTTTTCCAACTTACCTAATAATTCCATCCATTCATTTAATGAATTGGTAGAAGCTTTCATTAATCACTTTCAAGTGCAAATCACACCTAAAAAAGACAATGGCTGACCTTATGTGATGTAGACAAAACACTGAAGAAAAAGTAACTGATTTCATCTCTCGTTATCAGTCCTTATATGCTCAAGTTGATGTCCAAATTCCAAATGCACATCTGTAGAAGATTTTTATTGAGAATTTGCACACTAACCTTCAATATAAGCTTATGATGATGAAATTCCCTTCATTCATGCATTTATGCACTACATTATGCAATTATCAAAATTTGGTTTTAACTCGTGAGTCAAAATCCACGTCTAGCCAAATTGAGAAAACTAAAAACAACAATCAACAACAAAACAACACACAATTTTTTGAAAACCTAATTGAGGTTTCTTACAATTTAGTTCACCTCCTTCACCCCAACTACAACCAACTTCACAAGTTCAAAATGCAATGGCCACCTCTAAAATAACCATGCCTTATCATTATGGTGATCCAAATAGACATTTCACCCCTTTACCTGACACCCTCCAGAAAATGAACAAACTCATCCAAAAATATATGCTTACCTTACCACCTATTCAACCACTCGATCCTAATCAACCCCTACCTCCTACCTTCAATCCTAATGCGTATTGTCATTTTCATCATCAAATGTCCACAACACCAAACATTGCAAGTGTCTTAAACATCTAGTTCAAGACCTCATTGAATTGGGTGAATTGACCATTATGGGTGTTAATGATGAGGGAAATAATTCCGTTGCACCCCCTAACCAAAATATCCAAATCTTCACCAACCCTGTGCCTAAGAATACTACCTCATTCATCAAGGTTAGCGAACCTTCCAAGCCTAATGTGATGCCTGTTGCTACACACAATGAACAACCTGATACATCTCCTCATGTTCCCTAAGCTAGTCATATGAATAAACTTCTCACTACAATAGACGTTATCACTCGCAAGGGCCAAACCACTCAATCTCTTGATATTACTTTTTATCCTAAAGACATACTACAAAAGCTTCCTAATGGTCCTCTCTACAAAGCTGGAATAACCTATGATAAACCTACTAATGGGATATTAAAAGATCCTGCTTGTTGTGAGAATGTGATCATAAAAGAATTTCTAGTATTTCATGATTTATATCAAGATAAATATAATCCACCAATTGCATGGATCGAAACACATCATGGTTTTGCATGCCCTATGATTGAATCGATCGTACTACCTTTACACCTAGGACCTAAGACTTTGGAGGTAACATTTTCTATTATTCCACAATCTGACCAATTTTGTTTGTGGCTAGACCCTCCTTTGCTTCACTCAATGAAAGTGGTCCCATCAATCATTCACAAGTGCTTAAAGTTTCTGCATGGCAATGAGGTAGTCACCATATACCATAGTGTATTTAATCCTTTATCTTCCAAAGATAAATTTTCATTAGAAGCCTTTTGGCCTACACCCATCAAACCTATCACCCCTCAAAAGGACTTCTTTTACACCGCTTATCAAAACTTTAAAGCTAAAAAGATTACTAAATTATCTCTTCATAATACATCTTCCTCCACTTCCACTCCTCTTATCATAGATGAAACAATGATTACACCTGAGCATGACATTCAACAAGCCAACACAATTTCAAAAAAAATCCCTCTAGACCCTTTCCCACCATCATTCAAACAACATATGGGAACCTGACACAAATCCTACTTAGCCTCCTCAAACCAAACAAGTATATAAAGCAAAAGAGAAATTGGTTGATCCCTCTTCTTTGATTTCCTCTATTCCTCCCCCCACGGAAGTAGACAAACCTATACCAACTCAATCTTCTCTTACACCTCAACAATTGCAAAATTGAATTAAATGGAACCATGGTCATAGGGAATGAAGGCGATGTCATCATCTCCTCTCTCATCAATCTTGCCTAATAGACAATAAAGAAAATCAACCTATACCCTTGACATAAGTAATAGATGATCACCTTCCCTCTCTTGAGCAACCACATGACAATCTTATACGACCATCACAAAAAAATGACCATATTCAACAACCAATGCTTTTGATACATACATCCTTAGAAATCACCCTTCTTCCTCCCACCATTATTAATCTTGATGATGATGATGATGACAGGACAATTGTTAAAATAGATGAAGAAATAAACAATGATTTAAACTCTTTATTTTTGTCTACAATGAACTTAAACAATAAATCCTCTCCACCAAGTGAAGAACCTAGTACAACCCCTAGTTTGACACTTGTGATTCCTCCTTTGGACAATCAACTTCCTTCACATTGCACTGAAAATGATTGGGAGGCAGATGATTTGTTAGATGAGTGATTTTCCTTTTCCTAGCTTGTCTTTTACTATTTTCTTCTTTCTTTGTACATGTGTATCATGTTCCCACATATTGTGTGTTTGATGTTTCCTTCTCTTTCTGCACTTCTTCTATGTGTATCTGTATTCTTCTATTTGTCGTGCCTTATCCTTTTTGCTTGTGTTTTCCTTCTGGGGATGACACAAAGCATTGAGATGCCCTATGTCTCTTCCATGTTGACCCAAAAACCCCCTTTTTTTTCTTTTCCTTTTTCCTTTTTCTTTTCTTGCATTTTTCCTTTTGGGGATGATGAAAGGCATTGAGACTAAAATGTCTCCTTCATGTTGACGGAGTTTTTCACTTTTCCCTTGCTTTTCGCTTGTTTTTTCCTTTTGGGGATGGTGCATAGCATCAAGACCGCAATGTCTCCTCCATGTTGACTCAAAATGGACTTTTTCCTTTTCTTTCGCTCTCTTTGTGTCATTCTTCCAGTTCTATGTGCTTGGGGGAATGATGATAGTTTCAAGCTCTTTAAATCAAAACACTACAACAATGAACATACTGACCCCAAATCCATAGATCCCTTATGTGTTTGGTGTGCTTTCTTTTCTAGGGGGCAATTCCCTTCTTTCCTTACTTTTCTCCTCGATCTTGACATGATGCAGCTTAACTTTGTAACATGTGTCTTGACATAGAGCTTTATGAGTTAGCTCTCATGTCTTTCTTTCTTCCTCTTCTCTACTTTCAAGTAATTACTCAGAGAATGATGTGTAGAAATTTCTTTAAAGTGGGGGGCATACATTACCATTATTTTATTTGCATTCTTAGTGAAGCCTTGTCATTTACATGATGCACTTTTCACTTTGTGGATGACATTGGGTGTGATTTCCTTCATAAGTGTGATCTTTCTCAGCATTTTTCATTCCTCTTGTTGGTTTGATACGACACACTGCATCCCCTAAGTTGCGAATATACTATTCTTTGATTGGTCCTCTCTTGGAGACATTAGACACAATGCTCCCTAAGTGACTGACCTTGCATAAACTGAACAAGACTCCTTTGAACATATTACACATAATATTTTTACACAAAAAATTCTTATTCGGCCACCTTGCATAACACAACTCACATGCCTATGGAGTTGGCTTACTTGTTTGGCCACCTTGCATAACACAACTTGCATGCCTGTGGTGCCATCCTATTTTGCTTATTTTATGAAACTTTAACCAACATTTTCATTTTTCGTTAGCTTTGTGGCACCTTGTTAAAGTTATTGAATGGGTATAGTTTTGGCATTGTTGAGTGAGCAACCCAACTAGCGGCATGAATTTTCCCCATAGCCACTTTTGTGTTTATTTGTGAGTGCATACCAACTAGCATATGTATCTTACTTTTTGGGCTTTCTCACCCCACAAACAACTACTTTTGTGGCCCCAGAGTGAGTACACATTCTTTCTTTTTCAAACAATCAGCCTATATCTCTTTTCACAACTAATTGGATTGATGATCGAAGCTTCACTCAATTCCTCTCAACACTTGTGTGTTCCTTTGTCCTTATGTTTAGTTTGTCATGGGATCTTCATTTTGGAGGCTTGATTATCCTCCTTATTTGTTGTATTCCATCTTGTTAATGTAAGTGCACTCTTCTTGATGTTCATGGCTACTTTAGTGTGAGGAATCAAGTTTCTCTCACTAAAGTGGGGGCTAAATGTGCCATCAAAAAATGGACCCTTGTCATTTTCATGGTCTTTTAAGTCTTGTTTCATAGTGTTGGAACTATGTTGCTTTATTTTTATCATGTTTCTTAGCTTGAACGTCTTATTTTGGTGCTAAAATTCAAAGAATGACGTCTTGTGAAGGTGTTGTGAAGTGTTGTAAAACAATCCTACATTCTTCTAGACTCTATTTAATGCAATTCACCTAAAACCCACCTTTTCATTCATTAACAAGTCCTATTTTGAAGTGTTGTAGAGTCTTGTAACAATATTTAATGCTTTTCTAGGCATATTTTCACTATTTACACCCTTCTCATGCTTTATTTTGTCTCTTTATGCCCTCATATGCTTATATTAAGTGTATTTCTTGGGTCCTATCCTAACAAACAACATTAAACATAGCATTTTTCCTAACAATTAGTTTTGCTTCCTAGGTGGGACTCATTCGCCACAAAATATTTCAAAATTTCTTTTGGTATTTTACTCAAATTCACTTCATGTCGGCCTGTGATGAGGTACGAATGGATAGTAAGGCACAAAATTTGTATAAATATGTGATTTTAACCTCATTTAATATCTCCTAACACATTCAAGAAATCTCATCATTTGAACATTCAATATTCTAATTCATTCAAGCAATCAATCATTCTACATCATCAATTCAAGCACTTTGGAATAGCCATTGGCATCACTTTAGATTGGCATATTCAAGGATTTGAACTGATCCCGACAACCTAACATTCAAATATTGCTAGATTTGGTGTAGCAATGTTGCCTCCTGATTTTCCAAAAATCTTGGGGAGGATTGATTTGCTACCTTGGCAAATGAGTCCCACTTGAAATCTAAAAATCTATATTTTTTCATAAGTCAACTCCTAGTTGTCAGAAATCAGTTGCTGACACTTTTTCAACAGAAGGAGGATTGATTCGCCACCCTTGGCGAATGAGTCCCACTGTGAAAAATAAAAAAAAATCATTAGCACTCCAAACACTCCAGAAAGCTCATACAACATCTAGGTGCACTCAGATTTGACCCATTACCTTATGTTCTACATATTTCTTTCAATTGCTTCATCTTTCATAGTTGTTTGCATAACAAA
>VDFB02358134.1:40302778-40533721 GCA_007258455.2 Sequoia sempervirens
ATCCCGGCCTTCCTCATTTCCCCGGTTTCTGTATTTCCGCGAAATCTGTGTTTCCGCGCATTCTGGGATTTTCTGAAATTCCGCTTGGGGCTCGGGTTTCCGGACTTGTCAGAAATGTCTTGTCGCGCATTAATGGTTGAAGTACCTTTGCTCAGGCAGGTATAAGGTCGGATTTAGGGCATTTTCAGTGCTATTCTAACTTCATTGCTCCCTTGTTTTGCTCTGGCGATTTTGATTTTCCATCTGAGTTTTGCAGATCGATTTTCATTTGTTTGTGTGAGGATTGCTTGAGTGCGGTGTCAGTGTTTTCATTGCTTGGGCGTGTTTGCTGCGTGGTCAACTTTCTGAGTTCGAATTCCGTTCGCTTTTATCCATGGTATGTAGTCGCTCCCCTTCCGTTTTGCTTATATGGTGATTGGGGGTTTTGCATTGGGTATTATTAGATTTGGGTCGGCTCCTGCTTGATTACGATTTCATATTTATAGAGTCGGGGTTTGACCCGTTTGTATGATGGAACCCTATTCCCGTGTCCTATGAGCTTTATTTATCCATAAGATTGCATATGTATCCTTTAGACAGGATTCTGGGTCGGATTGCTTGCTTGTTTTGGGCGCGAAATGTGTTATTATGCGAAATTAGGGTTTCCCTTGGTGTTCGGCCCAGAACGGAAGGTTTTACTGTGTTTTGAGCGATTTCGTCCCTATATCATGTTGGCTTCCCCGTCCTGTGAGGATTCGAGTGCTTTAGGTAAATCCTTAGCTAATATTTTAAGACCCTAAAGCTTGCTCTGGTTTTAATGGCAGAAATTTGATTATTCAATTAGGGCATCATTATTTTGATATGGGGGTTCATCCTTTGCATGCTTTTGAGAAGTCTAAATCCTTTGCGTCCTGAGTTTTGTTACTTATCGTCGGTTTTGAGATCATTCGAGCTCAGGTGGAGTTGATCCCGTGATCGTTGGAGTTTTGGTTCGCATTCGTCATTTTTCGGGTTTCTGAGGTCATCACGGAATTTCCTCGCTCCCGGATTTTCCCGGTTTGGGCTTATTCCGCGGGCTTGGGTTATTTTTGGCGCATTTTGGGTCATCTGCGAAAATCTGTTCCATCCGGATTTTTTCGGATTTTCTGTCTGATTGTGTCCTTTCAAATGTTTCAATGATAGGATTAATGGAACGGTTGTTTGATGCTTATTTCTTGTTGCCAATGAGTGAATTCAATGATTATCCTTTGATTTTTTTTCATCTACACTAATGATTTATTTGACTAATGATGCTTTGGCAGCAGGAATCCGTCTGGGTCAGATTTTTCCGAAATTCCGCCCCGACAGTATTTTCCCGGTTTGCATGATTTTCCTGGATTATCTGATTTCTCCGGATCTCGATGGATTAGTAGTTAGCAATGGATCTTGATGGATTTACATGATTTGTGCTAACCTTTTGGATTGAAATAAGATTCATAATTGAATTCTAATGACGATTTTTGGATATGCAGGCTGAGTCAAGCAAACCTGCTGCTGGAAAGTCTAAGGGTGGTGCAGGGGCATCATCCATTTCTGAGACAGAACAATTGAGACTGGATATGAAGAACCAGCTCCTAGAAAGTAAAATATCTTCCGTGTGGGCTGATGTATCTGACACTAACATTGGTGCATGGCGGTATGAGGAATTCAAACAGAGAACGGCTGAGAAGGATCTGTCAGCTTTGAGACAAGGAATGATGAACTCTGGATTGGTGCATGTGGCGGGTTTCTCTCCAGCGGTTCAGTGTTATGAGCTGATCTTAGAATGTGCTAGACAGTATGACTTTGATACACAGATGGTGGTCAGCACCGAGGGGAGGGTCTTGGCGAACTTCAGTCCGGCCTCCATTGCACGAGCCTTCAGCATGCCGGATCTTCCTTCGGTCTGTGCATTGAACATTGTCACTGCCAGGACTTATTATGAGAATGAACCAACCAAGGCTCAGCAGATGATCAACTCATGGCTGGAGAAGCCAAAATCTCACTATTCGAAGTTGCCCAAGCAACTGCACAGGGTAAAATTCAGGTCAGATGTCTACGATGCCATTACATTGCTGAGCAGGGTGGCAGGATTGAGAAGTGTAGGAGTGTTAGAGAGTTGGATGGTCCATGTGATCACCAAGATGATTCAAGGCACGAACTATCACTGGGCAGGGCTCATAAGTGCTGAGATTGACAAACAACTGAGAAATGTCCTGGAGGCAAAGAAATTCACTATGTCTTCTTACATTATGTATGTGCTGGCCATTTCCTATCCCTACAAAGGTTTGACTCCAAGGGGAAGCATTGGGTAGGACATAATCTATGAGGTTTATCCGGAGCTACATTTGGGGCATAAGGATTACAGGAGGACCAATGATGCATTCACAATGCATATTACCTGGATGCTTCAGAATGTAGAGCATATTAGATTATCCGATGGAGCAAAAGGACTAATCAAGAACTACGGAGCGTGGTTTATCCAGTTCCCTACATTTACTTACCTCCGGATTGATGGATGCCCAGTTGCCCCTTACAGGTTGCCCCGGTATCCCATTGACCATATTGTGCTGCTGGAAGTTGTACGACAAATCTGTGAGTTTGATGCAGTGGTGAAGAAGGAAAAGCATAAGACTGGTTTTGGAGGAGACTTCCCTCTTGGGATTGGCGTGGGAGAGATTTTCCCATCCATCCAATCGGCTCACACCACAGGTGAGGAGCTGGCAGCCTATGGATTCTCTTTCCATTCTAAGAGAATGAACTTTGATGTAACTGGAGAGGCTCAGAAGAAGGCTACCTGGGAATATAGACACAAGGAGGACTTAGAAGACTACTGGGTCAATATCAAGGATGACCTCGATGCAAGGAAGAAAAGGTATTCCAGGCTGCCTATGGAGGCAATTAGATAATATAATGTTAAGCTGATTCTGGATCAGCTTCATGATGATGGGAAATTGGTTCAGGACCATGTTTATGAGGCTATAAAGGATAGGTCAGTCAGTGATATTGATTGGAATGAGGCCGAGGTGACAGAGTTAGAAGATTTGATGGCTTCTGTGATGAAATTCACCCTTTCTTGGGTGAAGCACAAAATCTGGGAGTTGGAGAATGCGAAAGTAACTTGCACTTTTGACTTGATGGGAAATCTCAACCCCATGTCGACTTCTGAAGAATCCGGGGAAGAAGACCCCAAAGGGAAATCAGCAAAAACGTCACCCTTCAAGATTAAGGTCAGAGGTCCTAAGGGAGATGAACCTGTAACAAAGAGGAAACCAATAGGCAAGCGCAGGTGGAAGACCCTGACAATCAGCAAGTCCTCTGATGAGGAGGAAACAGAGAAGGCTGAAGAGGAGGATGCTCCTCCACCACCTAAGAAGACAAGAACTACAAGGACGGCGAAGAAGAAAGATCAGACTGCTTCGGAAGATGAACCTCCAATTGTGGATGTAGAGAGTTCGGGGGGTGAGAAAACAAAGGTCTATACCAGGAAATCAAGAACTCCTTCTCCTAAGGATGCTGCACAACTGAAAGATTCCTCCCCAACATTACCAGTTGAAGAGCAGGATAAGCCTGTTTCTCCTCCGCCGAGTGCACTTGAACTAGAGAATCTGGATGAGCAAGAAATTGGCGAGGAAGCAGAACCGTTCAAGGAAGGAACACTGTTCAGTGAAGCGGCTGGGCTTGAGGTAGAAGCAGAAGAGAGACACACTTCTCCGCTGGTGCAATATGAGGATTCCCCAGAGAGTGATAGAGGCCGCAGATCACCTAAGCTGGAGGAAATCATCCCTACTAGGACTCCATCACCGGTGCTTCCAGAATTAGGACTTGAGGAGGTTGACCAAGCCAGGCGGATTCCAGAGAAAGAAGATGACAAAGTAACAACTAAGGAGGAGGTCAAGGTGACGGCCGCAGAGGAAGAGAAAGTGACAGAAGATCTGGGAGAAACAAGAACAGAAGGAATCTGGACTGACCCTGTAGCTCCGGACTGGTTGGAGAAGGAGCTTGCCAGGAAGAAACAGGTGATTGTTGAGGACACTCCATTAGACTGGGATGAAATGTTGTCTCAGATTGGCAAAGGGAAGAAGAAGAAAGTCGCTAAGGTGATTTCCTAGGTGGAAAGGGATGAAACGAATAACAGGGTAGTTCACATTGCTACCCCTGCCGCGGATAAAACAAGAGATGATGTTACAGGCCAGGACTATAATGTCCAAACTATTAACCTTGGGCCAGCCTCCCTGGAGCAGGATATTGAGGAGTTTGAGGGGCCTAGTGCCGTCATTGTTGATAGATTAAAAAAGGAGACTCAGTCCAAACGAGAGTTGAAAAGGGAGAATGAAAGATTGAGGAGGAGTTTGGGAGAGGTGATGAAGCCTTTGTAGTTTCTTCACCCCTCTTCCTCTACTACTCCGAGTTTTCTGTCGAAGGAGACAATCTCCAGGATTGAAAAGATGAGGGCCTCCACTCAGGCTACTACTGATTGGCTGATGGATGTCCAGACGAAAGGGGATGATGCTATCAAGATGGTTTTATCTGTAGGAAAGGATACAGTCCAAGTAAAGGAGATGTTGGAGTATATTCTGTACTAGGATAAGAATGACATGGATCTTCTGCCGCAGAAATCAAGGACTATTCTGGGACATGGCAAGGATCAATTGGCCAAAGATGGAATCCTTCCTTCCTCTAGGCTGGATGAACCGTGGGAGTGGTTTGAAGCATTGCAGATCAGGAAGAAGGCTTTGAAGAAAATGTTGAAGAGAAAGAAGCAAATTGATGGTGAGCTTATTGCGGTTTATGATGGATGCATTACCTTCTTTGAGGTGATGACAGGCAGAAGGAAGATAGCCCCCAAATATTTGAGCCTCGAGCAATTGAAGGAGTGGTGGCATGTGGTTTATGCCCCGGATTCTGATGAAGCTATCACTGGCCACCTACTTGATGATGCAGCTACATACTTGGCGGTGATAGATAGATACATGGCCAACAAGGAGGACTGGAATAAAATTGTTGAGCGGGCCAAGGAAGAGACAGACTCTATTAAATGCCGACTCAGGGTTTTGCCATTGCCACCAATTGTTGAGTTGGATAAAATATTCTCGAAGGTCCAAGGGACGTCAGTGCAGGAGAAAGACAAAGGGAGTGGCAGTTAATGCTCTTTCGAGATTTGTGCTTCCCTATTATCATAGGGCATGCATTGGACCAGACTTCCTTGGGGACTGTGTCTTGGCCGACTTGGATGATGACATTAAATGTGTGCCTTAGTTTGTTTCCTTGGCCGACCTGTTTTGGCAGTTTTTATTATTTTCTAAAATGTTTGGCTGGGCCGACATGTCTTGGGAGGAATTGGTTATTAATTGGCATTCTTGCCTCATTGTAAAGAGTTAGACATTGGTTAGCTAAGCAGTAATAGAGATAAGCAAGAGCAATAGTTAGATTTTCTTAGTCTTTTCTTGAAGCAAATATTGTATCAGAACAGTTGAATTGTTGCAGATTTTGGTGATTAATACAATTGGAGACATTGTGGTTTTCCTGGTGGAATCCTTTGTGTTATTTCATCTTGCATGGTTCTTGTTGTTCCATATTTTAAATTGCTTGAATATTTAGGGTTTAATATTTAGAAATATATTAGTTTGAGTTGGATAAATGGTGTTTATGATTTCATATTTGGGAATGTTTGTAGCTATCTCTGGTCTATACTCCCAGTAACTATCTGATTGTAGTAGGCTGGTGAAGTCAACCTGGACCATATATATTTGATGTGCTTAAGTTCTATTGTAGATGCAAGTCTATGATTTGAAAATTTAAATACCTCAGAAGATTGCACCGTTCTTGTAAGATTGCATTGTGGGTCGATCAGGAACTGGTTATTTGAGATAGGTCCATTCCAAATATCTATTGTTTGCATTATTCATTCTAGGAGTAGTTTAGATTCGATTATATCCTCGCATCCTTATCTTTTGCTATTTCTTTATCATTTGGTTAAATTTAGGATTAAAGATCATCATATTGTCAAATCTGATAAACTGAAAGATACAGTTTGCTTGTAGTAAGGTCCGATTGTGATTACCAGCATTTCACATTTTATCTGAGTTGTTTTATGCATTGTTATGATCTAACACCCGAGAGACCTTGGGGTGATTTTCAGTAATTTATTGTTGAAGATTACCTTTCAAGAGAGATAGGATATTATTACATGCGAGTTGTTAACGTCGCGAGAAAACACCATCAAAGCACTATCATCCTCAATTCCTACCTAATCAACATATTTGTATGTAGTTAAAGTGAAATCCTTGCTCTTGGGGTACCATATCCCATAGTCAACACTAATATTGATGTATCTGAAAATTATTTTTACTACATTGACATGTGACTCTCTAGGTGCTACCCAATATCTTTCTACTAAACATACTACTTGCATAATATCTCACCTTGATGTGGTTAACTACATCATGCTTCCAATCAATGACCTATACACTGTCCAATTTTCCTTAGGTGATTTATCTATTTTTTCTTAACTTGCATCCAGTTATCATGGGAGTATTGACTAGTTTGTTGTCTTCCATGCCAAATTTGGTGAGCATTTCCTTATCATACTTGGTTTGAGATATGAATATCCCATTATCAAATTCATCTTGCATGTATGCAGAAAATATTTTACACAACTTATCATTGCTACCACCAAAAATGATGTCATCCACACAAACAACAACTATAATCATGTCATCACCTTTAGATTTGAAATATAGGTTACTTTCTACACTTCCCTTTTTGAATCATTGTTGCTACAAATTGTGGTCTAATCTTGAATACCATGCTTTGGGTACTTATTTTAGACCATATAAGGAAACTCTCAATCTACAAAAATAATCATCATCCTCTAATAGCTAAAAACCTTCTATTTGTTCTATGTAGACTTCCTCTTCTAGGTTTCCATTCAAAAATATAGATTTAATGTCCATCTGATATAGTTTGAATTCTTTATGCACTGAAAATGCAAGAAATATTTTGACTCCTTCTAGCCTTGCTACAGGTTAAAATGTCTCTTCAAAATCGATTCCTTCAACTTGTGCATACCCTTTTCCCATTACTCTTGCTTTTTTTTCTTACTACTACTCCATCTTCATTCAATTTTTTTCTAAACACCCACTTGGTGCTAATCAAATTTTTGCTTGGGGGCCTAGGAACCAATTCCCATGTTTTTTTCTTTTCAATTTGGCTTAACTCCTCTTCCATGGCTTCCATCCAGCTCTCATCCTTGCTAGCTTCAGAGAAACTCTTTGGTTCAATTTGAGACAGGAGAAAAATTTACTTGTTCTTTGTTCTTTGCAAATCTCCTTCTTGTCTAAACTCCTTCATTTTTATCCCTAATTATATAATCTACTAGATGATACTTTTGAATATACTTTGTTAGGGCCTTCTCAACTTCTATTTCCTTAGGTTCTTCATCAGATCATTTGCTACATTGTCTTCATAGTCTGAGGCATCATCAATATTGTCTTGATTAGACTTGATATGTTTTATACTTTCATCAATCTTCACATTGACACTTTCCACAATCTTGTCTAGCATTTTCTTATAAAATTTGTAGGCTTTACTTTGAGTGGAATATCCTAAAAATATTCCTTCATCACTTCTTGATTCAAACTTTCCCAAATTTTCATCTTCTCTTTTGATGTAGCACTTACTTCCAAATACTTTAGAGTATTTCACAAATGTGGGTATACCATACCACAATTCATAGGGAGTACTATCACTATCTACTTAGATTTGAACTCTATTTAGGATGTATACGATAGTATGTATTGCTTCTCTCTAGAACATATCAGTTAATTTAGCTTCTTTTAGCATTGCTTTATCCATGTCCTACACAACCTATTATTCCTCTCTACCACTCCATTTTGATATGGAGTTCTTGGTGTGAAATATTGTCTGTTAATTCCATGTGCCTCACAGTAATCAAAAAACTCACCAGATGTGAATTCTCCTCCTCTATTCGAACTTAGACATTTTATTTTCCTCCCTATCTCCTTCTCAACCATCTTTCTAATTTTTTTGAATCTCTCAAATGCTTGTTACTTGTCCCTAAAAAATGTCACCCAATTCATCCTTGTATAATCGTCTATTAGTAGAATAAAGTATCTTTCTCCTTTCATACCTCTTATTCTTGTGGGTCCACATAGGTCAGTGTGAACTAGTTGTAAAGGCTTTTTGGTTAAGTATTCTTTAGTTGGAAAGCTAGTCTTTGTTTGCTTTCCCTCCTAGCTCACTCTTTGTATATGATGTTTGCAATATTTGTTACCTTAGGCATATGTCTGACCAAACTTCTTGAACTCACTTTTACCAAGTTTTCAAAGTTTATATGGCCTAATATTATGTGCCATAACCAACTTTCATCAGCTTGTCCAATCATACTACTTTGGCCTTTTACTTCAGCAAGGTTGTAAAGGTTGCAGTCAATTCTCAATCCTTGTGCAAATATCTTTCCATTCTTTTTTATTTTACAACCTTCTGAATCAAACATGACTTATAACCATTTTCACACATTTGGCTCACACTTAGCAAATTGCGCTTTAAACTTTCAACATATAGGACATCCTTTGTGGGAGTTTTTCCATCTAAACTTAATATTCCTTTACCTAATATTTTGACTATTGTGTTATCACCCAAATTGACAGATCCCCCATTGCATTTCTTCAGTTTGATGAACTTGCTCTTATCTCCAGACATGTGTTTGGAGTAGCCACTATTTGGGTATGTCCAGGATCATCATGGAAAAAATAGGCCCTTAAGTGGTGATGAAAATTTAGAAAAATCAGACTTAGGCAACTTGAAATAAAAATTTGAATAAGTTATCTATATTATTTAAAAAATATGTAAGAATATAATCTTTAGCAAATTGAATGTAGTTTCTAAACTACAAGGTTTTTTTTTTAAAATCTATTTGGTAAAAATTTGAAATTTCAATGTAGTAGCACTTAAATTTTAGGGAAAAAAATAAGAATTAGGTGTCTATCTGACCATCCTAACCACAATAAAATGATAAAAAAAATTTGTAATATTTTTGATATAAGTAGAGGACTCATGTCTCGATGTGATACATGTTATTTTTGTAATTTTTTTCCAAGTAAAAAATTAATTATGAATTTTTATTACAACTTTTAAAAATATAAAAACTTGTATGTCACCACCTTCACTTGGTCAAAACTTCATGAAATTCAATATTTTTTTTAATCCTACAATATGCAAAGCATAGATGTGACGCATGTTTTAGATTCAAAAAATGTGATACCTTTTGGAAGCTAAAGATGTTTTTCAATCATCCTATCAATCATAAGTTTAGTTGTAATTCAAATATAAAATGAATAATAATTATTTGTTAAATTCAAAGTAAAGAATAATTTATATTGATGAAAAGTTGAGAATCTCCTTTAAAACCCCTTTTTGTTTCATCAATTTTGGGTTAAAAAAAATTCATCAGCCACATACCTTACACATACCCATCATTTCACCACTTTTTGGCCCATCATGATCCTGCACATACCCATCTATCACCCACAAATTTTGTTTGTTGGCATGCAAGGTTGTTTGTGTAATCAAAGATTGTGTGGAGCTTTCTCCCTTTTCTTTCCACACTTTCCTAGTTTTCATTTCTCTATTCTCTATCATCTTTTTATTTCCAGATTCCTTTTTTTCCTTAAGTGGTCAGATCTTCTTTTTCTCATTCTAAACATTTGGTTTTGTAAACTTTTTTCTACAATTTTTAGCTATGTGACCAAATTTATTACAGTTATAGCAGACTATATTCATATTAAGTAAAGGAGAAAATGATTTTTTTCTTTCAAAATTTGCACTCCTTTTAGGAATGATTCTACACTCCCTAGCCATATGACCCAGCTGATTACATGAATAACAATATCCATAGAAATATGTGGAATACCTGGTCATGGAATTTAGTACTGGAGGAAGGGGTCTAGGGTGCATCCATCTTCTTTAGTTTCTCACTTTAGTAAACAAATTAGCATCAATCCTCTTGAATCTTTTCTTGTTCTCTTGGCGAACATGATCAGATTGGTTGTCCTTCTCATCTATGACAAGATTCTTTTCATCCTTGGTTTTCTCATTCTCTATAGATTTCTCATTGCAGTCAATTCCTTTGCAGTTATTTTCCTTGACAAAGTTAGACTTATCTTCTACTCTAAATATTTCATATAGCTTTGAAGAGGCATCAACAAAGGATTTTTTTCCTTTCTCCAAACCTAAGCCTTATTTTTCTTTAGTTGTAGGACTTTGGGTGCTCACTAGCTCATCTAGAATGCTTGAGCCACTTTTTAATTTGAGTCAAGGATTTCTCTATCTACAATTTTTATTTTTCTAGATCTCTTCTTAGAGCAATAATCACTTCCTCAAGCTTCATGCATATGTCTACTTTGGATTGGAGCTTGGTCTTAATCACATCCTCTACTCTCTTGGCTTATTCTAGCTTCATATTCAAATCTACCACATTCTGGGTAGATTCTTCTAGTTCCTTGCTTAGTTTATTTGACTATTTATGTGCAATTTTCTTTTGTTTCTTGTTCTCCCCTTTTAACTTCTCAATCTAATTTGTGAGATCATCTATCTCGTCTAGAACACAAATGAGTTCTCCTTCCAATTCAGTTGCTCCTTATTCATCACCCTCTTGAGGAAGATTTATAATCTTTTCATTCTTTTGATCCTTAGACTCTTTTTCCATAAAGACAAACTCATGGTTTCTAGCAATAAAGGAACAATTTTTTTCATCATCTAAGCTATTATAGTCTGATACATCACTATCTTCTTGGATGTATAGATTTTTCTTTTTCTTCTAAAATTTCCTCTTCTTAGGGTAGTATTGTTTCTTCATCTTATCATCTACCTCTAGTTCATAGTTTCCTTTCTTATTGTAAGGTCATTTAGCAGCAAAATGACCTACTTTACCACATTCAAAATATTTGAAGGCTATCTTACCTTTATATTTGTTGGATCCTCTTCTTATTCTTCTAATGAAGTTTGCCTCTTCATCAATTTCGTCATCCTCAGTTGGAGTCATTTTTTCCTTGTCCCTTTTGGGAGACAAATCCTTCTCCTTGTTGATGGTTTTGAAAGTAGCTTCTTTCCTAGATGGTTCTTCATATTTCATCCTCATCTCATAGGCTTTGAATATACCATGTACCTCATTTAGAGATAGTTTTTCTATTTCTCTCCCTTCTTCTATGGCTAATATATTAGAATCATACTTGTATGTCATTGACCTAAGAAATTTTAGTACAACCACATCATCTTTCATCTCTTCTTCATATCCTTTGAAAGAGTTCACAATATCATTAACTCTCATAAGATAGTCTAGAATTTTTTCTTCCTCTTTCTTTCTTAGACCTTCAAATCTAGCTTTTAGTATTTTTAGCTTTGCTAGTTTTACCTTGTCATCTCCCTCATAAATATTCTTTAATGTATCCCAGACATATTGTGCATTCTTACAATACATAACTTTTCCATGCATAGACCTAGATGTACTGTTCATGATAGTGAACCATGCCTTTTCATTGTTCTCAAAGTCCTTTTTGGCTACAACATCAGTAGGGGGTGTGGTAGGTAGTGTGTATCCATTTATTATAGACATCCACACATAGAAACCTAAGGATCCCAAATATCCTTTCATTAATGAGCACTCCAATAGGAATAATCTATTCCATCATACTTAGGTGGCTTGGTTGAGGAGGTGCTCTCTTGATTGGCCATTTGTGTACACAAAGTCAAGGACCTACCAGAGCTGATTAAGTTTCTCCTAGGGAACCTAAGAATTTGATACCAATTGTTCAAACACAACAATCTACTAAGAGGGGGGATGAATCAGTAGATTCTAAAAATTAGCTATTAAAACCTCTTGTGTAGACTACTTTCTTTAACCCTTAATGTGAAAATATTAAACATGCAGTACAAAAATATAACCAAGAAAATAACATATCACATAACACATGTTATACATGGAAAACCAAAGATGGAAAAAACCACGGTGAGAAATGTTGCTAGGATCTATTGTCCTAATCCAACATCACAAGAAATGAAGTTTAGGTACAATATTTTGGGGTACCAACCCAAGGAAGCATCAACTCCCTGATTTAGGAGCACCAACTCCAAGGAGACACCAATCCCCTACTCTGAGCACCAACTCAATACAATTGAGGCTACTACCTCTTACAAAACTTAAAGCTCAAATATGCATATAAATGGTTTTGCATAAACCTGAGATGCATCAACACATACAATACATTGTTGCACTTATTGCAACTTACTTTATGCTATTGAAGTTGCACTCTCTCTTACTCTGCACTCTCTTCTCTACTGCATATTCAACTATACATCTCCCTATTCAACAACCTATGCAGTAGATGACTTCTCACTCTTCTTCTCACTTGTAGACTCAACACTTGGACAATACCTAATTGTCTCCTTACTTTACCAAGCTACAATCATTACCTTGAGATTCTCCCTACCGTCTCGATCTTCTAAAATCTTCTGCTAGGGTTTCCTTCGCTTGCAAACTTCACTAACAAGCTACCTGTACATTGAACTACACACCATCATTGAACTCATCATAAAGACATCTAAGAAGGTTTATCATATAACACCATACCTTTGCATTGAGCTACATGACATTTAATTCTGATATAGAGAATTTTCCTTCATTCTCTCTATCAAACCCTAAAATCTTATTATACATTTAATGCATCAAACCATCTTACTTTTGTCATGGAGGTAGGTAGATTAATAAATTTCTATCTTCAAGTTAGTATGTAGGAGAAACCCTGTTTACGCGTAGTTAGCCATTCATGATTGCCTTGTTCAAATATGGTCCATCGATCTCCAACCTTCACATCATGATCTTCTATTCTTCATTCATCATCACAAATTTAAAACACAACCATCTGATAAATGGTTGTTTAAATCTCCATTGTTGATCTATCATATTAATCTATTGAAGAGAAACATACTACGGTCCCACTGATGTCCATCTTTCCCCCATTTCATCACCACCTAATTCAAAAAGGCGATGCAAATCAACATATTGAGCAATCGCTCTTCACCATGATCCACCATCACTATCTGGTCAACATTGATCAATCTTCACCATTCTTTGCTAGGCTGACAGGTCTTGACATCATCTGTCTAAGTGGGGTATGTACACAACTATCATGTATACACCTCTGACATCACCTATCAACGTGACATCAAATTCCACTAAATTTTTATGTTGTCTTCGTAGGTCCCACCAAACATCAATGGTCATCATTTACCCATTGTGGATTAATATCCACTATTTCTCGCTGACCCCATGGGATTTAGCCATGACCCACCACAAACTCAGCGGGGTCTATAGGCACCATCTCATCTCCAAGGCTTGACCTCCACCATTGATCAAGCAAAGGAAAATATTTGAATGAGCGACTTAGGAAATATTATAGCTATTGAATATTTTTCAACATGGTAAACATAAGTCATAACTTATGTGACCAACAACCGTCTATACATAGTTAAAAAAAAATAAAAAATTTGTTTTCAATACCATGACTGCAACCCTAGGGTTTAACCAGTAAATCATAATTTGGTCTAATAGCACAAATAACACTATTTTGAGCACATCCTTCAACCTATAGACCTGTAATTTATGTATCTGAGAAGCTCTCAGAATGACCACATAAAATTTTCACTCTCTTTCCTCTTCAGATGCCAGAGGATCCTTCTGTAATGTCATGTTAATATTGCATGACAATAATGCAACATTTGATAAACTTTGCAACATTTGCAGATACATGCTCCTATCTTCAACATTATGCACCAACTCTTCCAAACATTGATCCTCTTGTCTTCCTGACATCAATGGCACTTTTACATTAATTCCAACCTTCTCACTTGCAGGATCACTTCCATCTCACTTATGACTCCTCTTTTGACATCAATGGCAACAATATGCTAGCACTAATAATGCATGTACCTTCCTTAGGTTGAATGTAGAGTTAAAATGGAAGAAGGAATGACATAGGAAACAAGTCATTAGGGTTGGCTTGATGGTTAGTTGCATCTCCCCAACCTAGTATCCATTGTGATTTATTGAAGGCAACCATAATCAACCCTTACCAATGATAGATCTTGAATGAAAGTGAGCTTAAATACCTACAAAAATACTATAATGTTTCTCCAAGGCTTCAACTTTGTTGATTACTTGCTTTTGAATGCTCTTGAATGCTTGGATCTTGAATTTTCTCTTCCAAATTGTTGCTTAGATTGAAACATGACTTTAGAAGCTGGTTTGTATAAACAATACTCCTAATTTACCATTATTTAGATCTCAAAAGCTAACATCAACCAAAAATTTAAATTAAAAAGTTGAATTTCTTGCTCAAATCCTAAAAAGGCCCCAAATGGGACTCATATGCCACTCCTAGCATATGGGTCCCACCTAGGGGGACTCATGTGCCTAGGGTGGCATATGAGTCCCACCCTAGATTTTTAGGGTGGGTTGTAAGAATTTTTTGTGGTTTGTGGATTTTGTCAGGTTTTTGGTTGAATTAAGTCTCAAAATCCAAAATAAAGGATCTTAGGGTCCTATTAATGATAATTTAAAAGAGTATTTCAAATAAGGGTGCTAAAATAGGTCTAAATTAAGCAAGGGATTGTATTATCTATAAGAAGGGAGTACAATTTCAATTGCTACAGAGCCTAACAAGCAAGAAAACACTAGTGGTCTTGGTTATTGCCCCTCGAAAGAAAAAAACAAGCCTTCACTTAATATCAAAATTCTTAAAAAATATTCTTCTAGGCCAATCTTAACATTAGTGCATTCTGCACAGATAAACACTAGTGGTCTTGATTATTGTCCTTCAAAAGAAATGAAAGAAACAAAAAAATATTCACTTAACATTAATTTCATCACGTAAAGCACTCCTAGGACATGTCTTAGTAATAATTGGAGTTCATTAGATTTTACACCCTCCCTTCATAGAGAGAACACAATCTCACAATCTAAAGTCTTCTATAAGTATGACATCTTGTACTAAGCAAGACATATCCTTGTAATAAAATAAATAAACATCTTCTATTGATCAAGAGGGAATCTTGTTGAGACTCCTCCAAGATTGTTTGATATTACTCCCTCAAAGAACACAAAATATATTTTACTACAGGAGTTCATTTTATGCCTATCATAGAGTTCATGGTCATTGTACTAATGAATGTAAGGCTGTGAGTAATAAAATTCAACATATTGAGAATTGTGGCTCTCTTCCTTGCATTCAAGTACCTAGCTCCTCTAACTGATACTAATTTTCATTCTATCATGTTTATCATCAATCATATCAACTCATCCTTGTCTTGAACTAAATGAGGACAAGGGGTTAGGTAGCCTTGTCCTTGTATGACACTTTTTGTTGTCTCTTTTGGCTAGTTGAGTATCTTCCATGATATATAGGAGCAAGCTTCAGATGTGGATGACATTCCTTAATTTGGCTCACATGTGACATAGTTGTTGGTGTAAATAAAATCTTGTACCTAGTTAATTTATTACTCAGGAACTTATTTACATGTTAAGCTTAATTAGGTCCTAGAAATCTTTCTAGAAGGTGTTAGTTGTCATCTTATCTTTTGACTTGTAACACATGTGAATCTAGGTAAGTGTTATGAGTTGTCTCATGTCATGTGATTAAGACACTTGTCATAATCTTATAACATCTTGTATCTCACCTTGGCTATATAACCAAGGGGTTTCTACTACATTGTAAACAAATCAACATTATTCATATTTGCATAATTGATAAGAATACGGTTTATTCTTGTCATATTTAGATATTATATCTTTGTTCTTTCCATTTTCCCTCAAGATCTTGGCAGGCTATCGCCATAGCCAGTTCTAACATGGTGTTAGAGTAGGTTGGGTGCCTTTTGTTAGCCATTTCTTGAGAGATCTTGGTAAATATTGAATATTTGAGTATGCTCTTTTCTTGCATAATATGATGATTTGGAGAATCAAAAAAACTTGATAGAAATACCAAATTTTGGGGGGTTCCTCTTTGTGGCTCTTTATTGTAGGTTCAAATTGGAGCTTGTTGGTGCAAAACTGAGCTCGACGTTGAGTTTAGAAGGTTTGAGAAAGTCAAAATTTCCTTCTGTTTAATCCAAATTGGATATATGAGGTCAAATCTATGAGCGTTTCAAGCTGAAGAGTGGTTGTCAGATCTAGAAGGTAGCTAAATTTTTAGAGAATTTTGGGTGAAATATGACCTTTCCATCATGTCCAGTAGGGCGATAAACCCTGAGATGAACTACCAAATCATCCAAATTAGATAAGTTGTGTGATGAGGAAAAAAAACTTCCTAGGGAGCCTATAGCTCCCCAAGTCATCATTAGTTGTAAACAATACAAAAATGAAATTAAATATTTTCCATCGGTTTGAATAATTTCAAAGGTGAATTATTTTTATAAATTTTTTATAAATTTTTTCATATTTCATCTTAAAGTTTTTCTAAATAAATTTAAATAAAAATCAAAAAGTTTGTAAGCCTATGTACAATAGAAGGTACCCTACTACAATAGATGTACCATAGATGGTACGCTATACCCCTGCCATGTAGTGAACCTTCATTTGGCTGCGGCCCCCAAATTGCACAACTGGCTTAAAATTATCACCGACGAACATTCATTAAAAACTAGCAATTTTTTCTTAAAATCCAACAAAAGAAATCAACCACCTTATTCATTAAAAATCAATGTATAAAATTAGAAAAGAAATATTCTATTAGTACCCAAATATTCCCATGCTGATAAACTGAAGGGAACATTCCATTAGAGAGGAGAATGTTCTAGCAAAGACCGATGATGAACTACGATAGCTTGCAGGACATCAATTTGAAGCTCACACACGTGAATGACGACCATTTAGCCATCAATTTTAAGCTAGTATTTAGGTAATGTCAGTAGGGTCTTCAGAATTTTTTTACCCCCTCACAGTTTGTAATTTGGTTTTTGAAGTTGTTTTTCAAACACAAATATCTTGCTCATTTTTACTCCTTTTTTTGAGCAATTTTTTTTATCTGAGCTAATTTTTTGTGCTCTACACAATGGTGCAATTAAATTTTGGTTTTAGTGTCTAGATTTTCCGAAAATTGTAGATTTTTATTGTTTTTGTTGTTTCATCCTCATTTTGGAAACTTTAGGAGCTCATATATTTCTCTTATGGTAACATTTTTTGGTTAATTTTTCTTTGAAAGTACATATTTTTTCATGTACTTTCTAGTGGTGTAATAATTTTGATCTCATATACTATAAAAAATTTACTTTGAACCTATGGCCTATTTTCGGCATTTGCATGTACCAAGCTCAAAGTCCATTTCACTATTTTTGGCAAGTGGAAACTATAAATACACTAAGTATAAAGTGCCAAATCAGATATTGCTTTGGGGGTTTCATGATTGAGTAATTTGGGGGAGGTACTCTTACAATGGTTGGTTTCATTCTTTTGATTGGTTTGTGATCTTGTAATGTGGAAATCATAAATTGAACTCCTAGCTCCATATAATTATGCTACATTGAAAAAATTAGTATGGAGCTATCTCATGGGAAAAGGTCTAACGAACTATCTAAATGAAAAAAAAAATCAACCTACTGATGCTACTAAATTGAAAAGATGGGAGATTAATCTTCACAAAACAATTAGATGCATATGTTCACTAGTCTCATTTGATTTATAGTTTCATGTTGAATAATATAAAACACCTAAATAGGCTTGGGAGGCTTTTCAAAAATTGTATGGTAAAATAGATAAGATTAAGGGATATCATATTGATAATGATTTGATGAATCTTGATCCTAAATGTTTTGACAACATCCAAGACTAAAAATCCAAAGTCAAGCAACTAAAAAAAAAGTTGAAAGAATGCAACATTGATAAAGAGGATTTAAAATTGATTTTGAATGTGTTATCCAAGCTTGGTCCTAAGTATTTAGTGTTTGTTTTTGGCTTTCATACATATCAACTTTCTATGGGAGCATCATATGTTGATCCTAATTTTTATGGCTTTGCAAATATCCTAGTCCAAGAGGAAGCTACGTTAATGAACATGGGCCTAGTCAAGTCTTCCAAGTCACAAGCGTTGTTGGCTAGTGAGTCTAAGGTATAGAAAGAATTAGGGAATCTTGATAAGAAGAAAAAGATGAAAAAGAACAAGCTACATAAAGAGTCAAAATTCACTCACTCCAAAGGATAATCATCTAAGAAGGAGAGGCCTACTTGTTAATATTGTAATAAGGATGGACATGAAGAGAACTATTGTTATAAGAAGGATATTAATGAGTTGAAACATCTTGTCAAAAAGAATCACATTAATTTTCCTTCTAGAAGGTTTGAATCACCTCCTCTTCCTTCTTCAAAGTAGTCTAAGGAAAAAGGAGAAGCTTCCATATCAGGATATAAAGGACATGCTATTTGTGATTTTCTAGGTCATGGATCAGGGAGATGGCTTCTAGATTTAGGAGATCTCATCATATGGCATCTTTGCAGTATGTATTCTCTTCTTTTCAACCTTGTACTATGTTGTCTCATATTTTGATGGAAAACAATACATACATGAGTTTAATTGGGAAAGGGTCTATTAGTTTTTTGGATAACACTTTCCAGTATGTTTTGTGTGTTTCTCATTTGATGAAAAAATATTCTTTCCATATATCAGATTACACATGGTGGAGATGGGAAAACTATGGATTTTACACCTAATTCATTCATCATTTGAGGATTTGAAATTATATAGATCATTGCTACTGAGATGGTTGATCATTCATCTCATTTTTATACCTTTACAAATTTTTCATCTAATGGTGACATTTTTCCTTCAACTATTGATCACACTTCAAGTACAAACCATGATTTAGAGGAGATATTTGGATTCTTGAACTTGGGAGTTCTCACATTAGATCCAGTTCTTGAGCCATGCATTTTATCTCCTCCATATACTATTGAAGATAAGGATGCTTGTGATTCCATAGTTTTGGTTCTTTGTGATTTAGTACTGTAGGACATACATAGTCTTCCGAAGATTGATACTTGTGATGGATTCTTGATAGGTATTTCAAACTTGTTTTGGGAGTCTCATATTGCAAATTTGGGAGACATCATTGATAGCATTCATCCTCTCTTTGATGGAGAAGGTCCTTTAGTTGTTGCAAGGGAACACTTTGACTCGCTTGTTCAATCTCTACATGATCATTATTTTCAATTTGACGTGATTGTGGATACTTTTAGACAATATTTGGAGGAGGATTTGTTTTCTTCAAAAGGGATATATTTTTCTTTTGATCGTGTTCTACATTCATCTCTATTAGATTTTAGATTGTCCTCTTCAATATTGTGGCCTAGAATGCCTATTTGGAGTGTGTCAACTTTTGACATCGACATGGAGATAGTTGAGCATGCTTCAGAGATATCACACATCCTACATACATTCATGATTTTGTTTCTTCCTAAGCGGAGGAGTGTTGTTTAGCGAGATTGGATCATCTTCAGCATTCAATGTCAAGATTCTACCATTGCAAGAGACTCAACATTGAGGGATGGCTACATTGTCTCTCTTCTTCTTCTCTCTTATGGGGCTTTTTTTTCCTCACATGGAGTTTTTCCTTCTCATTCTTCATTGAGAGCATTTCATTTTTTGTATTCATCTCTCTTTTCAAGAGGAGTTTTTTCCAACTTGGTTTTATCTTTTTCTTTGTTTGTGAGAGATTTATTTATTATTTCATTTTCATTTTTACATGAGTACCTAACATGCCTTGTATCTGAGACCCATATTTTTGTCATTTGCATAATAATTTGCTACTCCCTAAGTTGCACTTAAGAGGGGTGTTGGTTTAAATAAAGTCTTGTACATAGTTAATTTATTACTAGGGCACTTATTTACATGTTAACCTTACTTAGGTCCTAGGAATATTTCTAGAAGGTGTTAGTTTTCATCTTATCTTTTGACTTGTAACACATGTGAACCTAGGTAAGTGTGATGAGTTGTCTCATGTCATATGATTAAGATACTTGTCATAATCTTATGACATCTTGTATCTCACCTTGGCTATATAACCAAGGGGTTTCTACTACATTGTACACACATCAACATTGAATCATATATGAAGAATTGATAAGAATATAGTTTATTCTTGTCATATTCAAATATTCTCTCTTTGTGATATCCATTTGGCTACAAGATCTTGGTAGGCTATCTCCATAGCCACTTCTAATAGTACTGAGTTGTCTTTACTATTGCATTTTGGGGACAACCCCTTATCCATGATGTAGTTTCATTCAGGAAGATATGATTTGGCATGGGGCTTTCTGAATAAGCTCTCATGTCTTATTCTACTTCAATGAAATTTGTCACAACAATGGTGTTAGCAACTGCTCTAAAGTGGGGGCATACATCGACACTCATCTTTCACTATGTGATTTTCATTCTTCTTGTAACATGTCCTTTTCTTGGTGGTGTCATTGGGTTTGATTTCCTCTGAGAGTGTGATATTTATTTTATTTGTCTTCTCTCTAAGACATTAGGCATGATGTTCCCTAAGAAGAGACCTTACACAAACTAAGAAAAATCCCTTGAAAACATAAAATCCTTTACACACATAAATGTTCATAAGTTATTAATGCAACTTGTTAGCCCTTGTGAAGCTCAGAGTTTCATTTTATGGAACCCTATTGAAGTTATCAAAGGGATTACTTTGATATGGCTAGTATAATGAGAAGCATAAACGAGGGCATGAATTTCTCAGTATATGGTGAGAAGGTAATATAGAGGCATGACTTTCTCACTAAGCCACCCTTTTTGGATACTCACCCAGCAGATAGCTTGACATTTGATTGCCTTAGAGCGAGTGTGTACATATAGCTTAGATTTAATCCACATCCTGTTGACAAATAGTCGATGCTTGATCCACCCCATTTTATTTGGTTTTAATTTTATTTTTCTCTTTTGTTTCATTAGGTGTTTGACATTGTATGTTTGTGTATCTTGATGTTGCATATCATACACCTTGTGTGTGTTCCTTTGTGCTTATGTTGATTTGACATAGGATCTTGGATCCTTGGGGCTTGGCCACCTCATTTGATCTTTGTTATCCTATACCATCTGTATTGGTAAACTTGGACTCCTCTTGAATGTCTAATTTACTGTGAGTTTGAAGCAAGTTCCTCCTCTCACTAAAGTGGGGGCTAAATGTAGTGTATAAAAATGTATCCCTTCACATTTTCACACTTTTTTGGGCCCTCCTTATTAAAAAATTAGACTTCTCTATGTTGTATTTGGTCCTATTTTACATCCACATGCCTTATTAAATGCATTTTTCTATGGATAATCCTGACACTTATCAAATAACTAATCATAATGAAATGTTTGAGTTTGTGTGTTCAGAATCTGGTGATCTAGGACTCATACGCCACCTTGGGCATATGAGTCCTACATAGGTATTGGGACCTGATTTCAAATTGCACATTGAACAAGACACTAGTAGAAATCTATGTCCTAGGTTTTCATGACTAGGAATCATATGCCTTGAATCCCACTTTAACTTGGACCTATTTTAAATTAAATTCTCGATGAGATTTTATTATCCTAGATTTGATGTTGTAATTTCAGAAATTTCAGCATAAACAAGTATAAATACAAGGTTATTTCACATAATTTTACCCAACAAGACCTAGCAATTTGGAGTCAAGCATGCTAATATTTCACAAGAGCATTATAGAGCATTCAAGAGAATTCAACAAGGAATTCAATGGAAGATTTGTAGAATATTATTGCAGCAATCAAGATCCACTATCATGTCAAAGGCTTGATGCAACATGTATGTGGTTTTGAGCTAATGTTGTGATGTATTGTTCAAGATCAATTCAAGTATTAAAAGGCATTATCTTTCATCAAGAATCATGATCAATATCTACATCTATTAAGGCCACTTCATGTTTGTTTGTAGATCTACAAGGTTTGAAAGAAGGTTCTATTGTTTCATCTTATGTTTCATGATTCATTTCTCATTAAGGTTTGATTACCAAAATGGGGTTTGACCGAGGGAAACCCCTATCCACTGACAAATCAACATTTTTCTCCCTATACAAGTGTGATTGTATATCTAGGTGTTTTGAGATTGAAGATCTTTTGAAGAAAAAGTTACAAGATTGAAGAAAAGTTGTTAAGTTGTCAAGAAGTTGTCATCTTCACAAAAGTTACCTAAAAGCGAGAATTCAAATTTTTAGACTTGAAAATCTGATGGGAGAGAAGCTACAGAAGATTGCTAGAGGATATTGGAGTTTTGAATAAACCCTAATACTGGGACAAAATCACCACCGTGGGCATATGAGTCATAGTTTACCACTTTTCAATCATTTTATATAGATCCTAGTTTGTCAGTTACAGATTTTAGATTCGGCTAGAAACCCTAAACTAGGACTAAATCTCTTAGTCTTGCATAATAGTCCCAATTCACATCAAAAGGCAATATTTTAGGATTGCAGACCTTGTGTCAGGCATCTTCAATATTGTAGGTACTTCTCTATTTAGCCTCAGTTTGTTATTATGATTCCAGGTTCATTTTCTAGGTTACATAGCTAGATGTGCATAGTGTATTCATTTTATTTCTTTCTAAGCATTTTCTTAGTGTAAACCCCCTTTTAACCACACTTAAGGAAACCCTCATTTACATCCTTCCCTCAATTGAGTCACTTAGTTGAGGGATCTTGGTTTGATTTAATGAACTAAAGTGAAATAGGAGGACCCCCCTCATGTGTTCCATCTCCTAAACAGTGGAATCCTATTTACTTTTGTTCACTTCCATAAGGAATCATAAAAATTGTTTTCACCAAACATCATTGTTTTCTTCTTTACTAGTTTTTTGGTATTTTTGAAAAAATACTAATCTTCAGATAATCATTAATTGTTCATGTCCATTTTACAGTGTTGATTTTGATTTTAGTATCATGATAAGGCACTAGTGATCTATGTGAAGGAGATACCTTTTAGTATAATTATGTTTCTATTAAGACCATGGATGTTATCATGATCTTTTTTTATATTGGGTTTGAACTTATCAAAATACCCACATCATCATAGAGTGCTATGAGGGTCCTTATGATAAACTTTTGCTAGTAAGATGTAATATTTTTTTGAGTAGTGGGTTTTTGAACTTAAGTGAGATGTTAGACTCTCACGGATGATGTTTGATTTGAATGGATTATTTCCTATGTATTTTAGATATAGGATTTTTTATTTTATAAATTCGGGATGGTGAATGATTAAGTTTATATTTTGGTTTTTTATTGTATTCAAAACCAAAAAAAATTAGAACTTGTGTGCTAGGATTAATTATCATTTCAAATAAGATGGACACTTGTTATATGTGGGGGGGATATTTTCTTGTAGCTCCATATTTTGAATGTCTGTTATATTTAGATACCTATGATTTATTGATCTAGATTGCTTTAAGATCCATTTTGACTACATGTGTCTACTTAAGTTTTTGAATTAAATGCATTTTGAAATTTGATTTAATATTTTTATTTATAAAAACTTTGTGTTTCTTGTTCCAAATTAATAATTTTAAGGATTTGGGAATTATTGTTCTTTATGTGGATGGAAGGAATTCTAATAACAACCCTAGGGAAAAGTCCTTTATTTTAACATTTACATTAGATGAAGTTTCCTCCAATATTCTAGAGGTATTATTAAAATTATTTTATGCTTCGATTAATTAATATCAAAGACCTTAATAACTAGAAATTTGAAAAAGTGTATTACTTCAAAAATTCTTACTCATATAGACCTAATACTCTTCCTTGATAGTACATGCTTTATCCAAAAATTACAAACTCTACTATTTTAAAATTTATATATATAAAAATTCAATACAACTATGCTTTTCATATTTTAGAATTAAACCATTTTAATCAACACATCAATATATAATATGAAATTTCACCGACAAAATATTTGCATAAGTTACCCTATGCATACACATATATATTTTTAATTTCAAAAGATTGCGACCTTATGCGCATATCTTAAATATTGTTTACAATTATATTTCACACATTACTTTATATTTCTTGGCATTGCATTCAGAAAAATCTTCGCCGCCTACTGCAATTGATGCCGAGTATGTGACAAACGACCATATGTCAAATCCAAGCATACTCTTTGCCGTCAGACTTGACCTGTCGCTGCCATATGTCACATCCGCTTAATATTATTACTATGCAAACATATCAAGCTAAGAACAAACGACATTTTAATTCTAAGCAGGATTGTGCCGTTTCATAAGAGATTCCACACAGTAGTGACCGCTTTGTGATATGTATGTGCGAACAAAACGCTGGCAGACGTAATTATATTAGTTTAAATGATTTAATTTATATTTTCATTAGAAGGGAATTTAGATGTTTTTTAAAATTTTATATTGAAAATAAGTAGTGAAAAGATTATAGGACCTGAGATTATGTAAGATGATAAGTATGATTTATAGTTTCATTTTTTAATGTTTTTTTTTTTAATTTATCTTTAGATATTTTTTTATTCATAGAAATAAATGTACATATTTAAAAAAAAAGAAGATTTTATAAGACAAACAACTCTTTAAAATACCATTTAAAATTTTGAGTAGTGATTATAAAATAATATAAAATATAAAATATACAAAAATAATAGTTAAATCATTTATTAAAACATGAATCAATTATTTGTGTTTATAAATATAATTCAACTTTATCATGAAACATAACCATGTGTAGTCTAGAGGTTAAGGTATATAGTCAGTTAACATGGTTGATAGTTTTTCGTGTCCCCTATTATTCTATAATAAAGTTGCCATGTGTTGAAATGACAATTTCATAGTCCTTCATCTTCACTCAAATTTTGTGTCCACACCCATTCTCTTCTTTCCCTATATGTATTTATTTTGATTCCAAGCTATTTATGTGTTAAGACATGCAAATTATTCTATCTTTCTATCAATTATTAGAGCTTGAGATAACATCATATTGACATACTTGTCTACTCATGTCAAACTTCTCCTTGGTCTCCACAAGAATTTTTTACTTCACCATCTTGACATTCCATTCTACCTAACACTTCTTTAACTTAATGAACATTAGATAGATGTATCCATCTAGGCATACCTCACAAACATCCCCTACCTTCATTTCTTCTCCTATTGGGCTATCAAAATTTTCCATCATGTCATATTTTTTGCCTTAAGTCTACACCATTCATTTCCTTCTTGCAATTTTAGACTTTCCATTACCATTACCTATTCGAACTCGACTCCAATCTTTGACTACTAGTAAGAGTCATCAAGGATATTTGACCTCTAAACCCTAGCTTTCCCATAATTTTTAATTGTACATATCACATACTACTTGGCTCATCAAACCACTTTTAATGTCCATATTTGAGGTAGTGGCTCTAAAAATGGTTTCTTTCATTGAAAACATTAATTTATATTGAGGACATCGATCTATATGTACTTATCACTATAAAAACCAAGTAGATGGCCTTAAAAACCATTAATTTTGTTGTTAGGATTTGACTGTATGGTTCCTCACATATTTAATTATATGGGTGTCTATAGTTATTGAATATCTCATTCCATGCTTTTCTAATATAGTTATGTGCACATGAAAGTTTTTTATGAGTGATCCAAAGGAAAATTTAATAGGTAGTTTGTTGATATGTGGTGACTAATCATGAAAATATTGTATACTCTTTACGTATCCCCCTTTTTTCTTGTCAAGGGGTCGGTAGTTAATTTTTGTTAACCGGAAAATGAAAAACAACTTTGTAAAACCCTAATTCTAGAAACTTCCAAAATGTTTATTATAAGCGGGTGGGATGTATGTTGTAGTATGATATTCGTGAGATTGTAATATATTATTCACTAGATAATAAAATTATTGTATGGCCGAGTTTGTGTGGATGCAACTCATATTGGGCAAACCACGTTAAAATTTTGTGTTGATCTCTTTTGTGTTATTCTTCATTATTATTTTTGAGTTATTTAATCTGCATATAATTGTTAATGCTTATTGCTCTGATATGCCTAAATCCTAACATGGGGATCCCATTTTGCATACATGTTTGGTATAAATGGGTTACATACTACTTTTTCCCTTCTTGTGGGAGGTGTTATGTATTTCCAACCTAAGAAAGTAAGGAAACTATAAAATATTTAGAAACCCTAATTGGAAAACTATATTGAGAACTCGCGTTCAAGTGATTAAATTTGAGAATAAAAATACATAAATATATTAATGATTTAGGGTCAAATCCTTCTAAATTTTATGGGGTAGAGGATGAAAAACCTTTTTCTAAAGAATTGTATCACTATAGACTATTTTAGAAGCTTTCATTGTCACAATCGCTAGTTGCGTCAAGTTTGACCAATATATAGAGGGTCACAAATACTAATAAACAACCAATATTCTATGAAAGCTATTAGTAAAATTTGTTATATTTTTAATATTTTTGTAAATTTAAGAAAATCCTTATAAATTCCACTTTTCTTGTAACCTATTTCAAGTCAAACTAGGGTAATTTTTTCATGGAGTTTGAAACACCCAAATGTTGAGAACTCTAAGAAAATGAAAAATTTCTAAACCTAATAGGTTTAATAATATTATGCATCATAAATTGGATAGTAGGAAGGGTAAGGGTCCTTACCTAGAAATAAAGATTGTGTCCAATGAAGTAAATTTGAACATTGAAAATTCCTTAGGAGTTCCTTCCTCTTTGAGGGGGAAATTTATTGATGGGGAAAGGGGGAAGAAGTAATTGCTAACTTAAAACAAGTTCTAGAAATCATAAAGAAGAGTAGAATACTTAAAAATAATAGGGGAAAGGTGATGGTAGAAAAAGATGTTAAAAAAAGCCAATGTAATTTGGAATACTAAGAAAGAAAACATTAAAAGAAGATTGGTGAGACTAGTTTCTACCAATCTAAAGAATGGAAAAAATATGGAAATTTGAAAGATACTGGTGTGCAAGAGGTGATTTATAAGTCAAGTGAAGATAGTGAAAAGGAGGACTTAGAGCCTAGATATAAATATCCTAAGAGTTTGTGTCTTATTTATTATATCTCTAAATCCATTAAAACACTTGACCATGAGGATGATGAGGTGGCTAATTCGGTCTCTATTATCTTGGATTCTAATACTCTATCAAAACCTATTCAAGTGGAATAAAATTAAAAGTAGAAATAAAGAGAGTAATGTAGTGACCACAAAAACAAGGAAATTCAGACTTAGAGAACCATAAAAATAAAAGACAATAAGTAGGAAGCTAGGAAAGATAAACAAGAAATTATAGAAAAAAATATAACTCACTTGGAGGATACTGTGTTTTGAATCCTCTCATCACCAATGAAATGATGGGGTGTTCGACCACTTCTATTGTTGTCTTGCATGAGGAAAGAAAAAGGAGAAAGAGGAAGTTTGGGGAGAAAAGACATAAAGTTAACAAGAAGTTGAATGAAATTAGAGGAGCCAAGAAGGATAGTGAGGAGAAAGTTATTGATGTGGGGAAAGAGAAATTCAGCTAATGTACTAATGAGAAGAATGCTCTGGAATCTATACGTCATTTTACATGGGTATTTTGCATAAATGATTAATTTAGTGTTCATTTCTCTCGCTCTCTAGTTATTGTTCCTTGTTATATGTTTGTATCTTTGGCGTTATACCTACTAACATAGGAGAAATTGTAGATTAAGATATGAGTAATTGCATATATATGTATATGCAGAGTGTTAGTATGAAAGCATAAAGATATTAAAGATAAAATTAGTTTAGTGGTTGTTAACTGTTATTCTAATAGCTATTTTACAATTTCTTTATTTTTCTATAATATTTAGTGCCAAGTAATGTACCTAAAATTTTCAATTAAGTCTATGGGGTTCTACCCATTTTTCACATGTACTATTTAATGTGGGTTTAGTGCCAAAGAACGTAGCTCAAATTTTTAATTAACAAGCCAAATCTTACATATACTGCTTTTCTTGTATTGATATTTTTAATGTGGGTTTTTGATCATTTGTCATTTACTTGTGATTCTTAAGTGTTTTTCTAATAGTTCTTTTACAAATTTCTATATTTTTTCTATAATATTTAGTACCAAATAATGTAGCTTGAATTTTGAATTGATAAGCTAACTATTACATAGATTTCTTGTGTTGTATCAATATGTTTTATGATATTCTTTTTTCCAGTTTTGCAAAGGAAACTATTCATTATCATAGTTTCCCTCTTTTATTCCCCATATTTTAGTAAAAATGGTCATTGAATTGACAAGCCAACTGTTACATAATGAGCATCTTTCTTTGTAGAACCATTATGCTTCCGCGTATCAAGGCAACCAAATCCACCACCACCAACCCACACAATTAGCAAGCTCCACCACTGTCGTTACTAGCCGCAGGCAATTTGTTGCAGGGAGCTTCAAACAGATGAGAAAAAAAAGAATATCATGAAACATATTGATACAAGATTTGAGCTATGTTCTTTGGTTATAAATATTGAAGACAAATAGAGAAATTATATAAGAGGTGTTAGAATAACACTTATTTTCTATGAAATATTACTAACAAAAAGGGGAATTGTATTGAATTCCCTGAAACATAGACAGATACATATACACACATATATGTATTGAATTCCCCATTTCATATTTAAAAATATAAATATAGGTAGATATATATATATCCATATATATAGACCAAGACCACTATTGCTCATTTGAAAATGGAACAATAATTTATATATACACACATATATCTAAACAGACGTGTATGTTATCTTTAATTGTATTTATGTAGACTTTGATTTAAAAAGAGTTAAAAATAGCATATATAAGTATTGTTTGGCTTGTGAGAAAATTTACACAATACAGAGATAGCATTCAAGGATATAGCATTGTGATGTTAATAATAGAGCATTTAATGGTGTAGTATGTGTAACATGTTCATAAAAAACTTATAAAATTGTTTGCACTTTGCCAGTGAAATGTGCCTTTCAAAGCTTAATACATTGAAAAATGCTAAAAAAAGTGCACAAAACTATAGTTCAAGCCATCAACAATGTAATTTCTTGAGGTTGCAAACATTGAATATCTCATTTTCTTACTATTGCCATCTTGATTTCCAATGTCCAACACCACGAGCAACCATTTACCATTCTACTTTTGTGTTCGCAGGTGGCCAAGAGCCCCTTCTTGAATCTATATTTTAATAAGCTATAATGTTTAAAACATTTTATTGACTTGCAGAACATTCACCCTTTCCTTATTGTTCCTTCTTGCCGCTATGCACCTTTGACATTATGCTCATTTTTATAGAGATCCTTGCTTGGCATGTCAATTACTACATAGTCAAGAATAAATAGAGTATACACATCTATTTAGATACACTAGTGTATATATAGATAAATATATACATGTGTACATATGGATATATATATATTGTTATATGTGTTTTCTTAAATGTGTAGAAAAAGGGGAATTTCAATGCATATATGTACTTAATCATTTCTATTCTTATTGTTATATATCCTATTGTTTGGATAAGAAAGGATGAAGGGACCAGCTAGCAACATATACAAATATCTACATATAGGTATATGTAGAAATATAGTAAAAACTACAAGAATACATATATAAGCAACCTCAAAGATAAACATATACATATAAGGATATATAAATTTGCATTTGTCATTTTTATTGTTGTTTTATCTCCTGTTGTTTGGACAGTATTAAAAGTGGAATTCTTATACCCATTTTCATTTAATCAAATTAGTAAAATGGTTCGCAAATTTTCAATATTTCTAAGTTTCCTACTAGTTTCCATTAGGTGTTAAAATACATTAATCTTTTATTTTTATTGTGAAATAGAGCTCTGAATTATTCAACTCAAATTGCAACATTTTTCTCCCTATAAAAGTTCCCACAACTATGTCTACGGAATTGGGCTTTGTCGATGGCACTCCAGAGTCCCCCAAGATTTATTTGGTGGCATCCCCCATAGGTTTTGCTATGGAGTCCAGCTCTTAGGGTGCCAATCGCCAGCCTCCCGATCCTAATTTTGTAAGTTTATATTTCCTTTTCCTTATACCTATTGCAAAATTTGTTGTTATTGTTTCCTTCCTCTTTTGCATTCAACTTGAACATTTCCTTTAAGTTTCTTTGATTTTAATACATGTAGATTTATATACACATTGATGGACATATATATGTCTATAGTTATCCTTGTGTTTGTGTGTGTGTGTATGTATATATATATGTATGCATATGTATATGTATATATATATGCATGTATATATGTATATATTTATATATGTATATATGTATATATGTATATATATACATATAAATATATATACACACAAACATGATATGTATGTGCTACCTTTGATTTCATATGTACATATGCATCAATTTCTAACAGCTGCAACTATATATTTAGGATACTACAGGGTATGTGTAGGATCATGATGGGCGAAAAAGTGGTGATATAATGGGTATGTGTAGGTATGTGGCTGACAACTTTTTAAAACCCAAAATTGATGAAATCAAAAGGTTTTTTAAAGGAGATTCTCAACTTTCCACTAATATAAATTATGCTTTACTTTGAATTTAATAAATAATTATTATTCATTTTCTATTTGAATTACAACTAAAGTCAGGTTTGATAGGCTGATTGAAAAACATCTATAGCTTTCAAACGGTATCACATTTTTTGAATATGAAATATGTGTCACATTCTATGCTTCACATAGTATAGGATTAAAAAAAAGAAAAATTGAATTTCATCAAGTTTTGACCAAGGTGGTTAGACATATGAGTTTTTATATTTTTTAAAAGTTATAATAATAAATTCATAATTAATTATTTACTTGGAAAAAAATTACAAAAAAATATGCATCACATCAGAAAATGAGTCCTCTACTTATATCTAAAATCTTATAAAAGAAATTATCATTTTATTGTGGTTAGGGTGGTTAGACATACACCTACTTTTTTTTCCTTGAAATTTAAGTACTCATTGAAATTTCAAATTTTCACCATATATATATATATATATATATATATATATATATATATATATATATATTTTTAAATAAACATAGTATTTTAGAAACTACATTCAATTTGCTACATATTCTATTTTTACATATTTTTGAAATAATATAGATAACTTATTCAAATTTTTATGTCAAGTTGTGTAACTTCGATTTTTCTAAATTTTTTGCCACTTAAGGGCCTGTTTTTTCCACGATGGTCCTAGACATACCCTACATGTGTTTGGATGTCATATACACAAAAAAAAACTAGTTAAATGTTTGAAAGGAAGTTTTGTAGATTAACATTGTTGTGTGCATATTTTCATGGTGAAATTAAAACAAATTGTATTGCTAAGAATAGAGAACCCAACAAACAATAACAAAGTTGTCTTCCATGTATAAAGTTGAGAAGGATGCAAAGAAAATGAATAACTTCAATGTTGCACCTAGTTCAAGCTATATTATTTGGTACAAAATATTATAGAGAAATTGGGAAATTGTAAAAGAGCCATTAGAAAAACACTTAAGAGTCATAGGAAAATGGAAGATGATTGAAAACCCACATTAAATAGAACTTTAAAATATAGAGAATAGAAGAGGTGAACTATGATAATCTGTAAACACATTGTTCACAAAGAACATATAACATCTTCTATTCACACAAAATGCAAAACTACACATACCTTCATAGTTACTACACTAATTTTATCATTAATACCTTTATGTTTTCATACTAGCCCTCTACATATATATATATATATATATATATATATATATATATATATATATATATATATATATATATATATATATATATATATATGTCATATACACAAAAAAAACTAGTTAAATGTTTGAAAGGAAGTATTGTAGATTAACATTGTTGTGTGCATATTTTCATGGTGAAATTAAAACAAATTGTATTGCTAAGAATAGAGAACCCAACAAACAATAACAAAGTTGTCTTCCATGTATAAAGTTGAGAAGGATGCAAAGAAAATGAATAACTTCAATGTTGCACCTAGTTCAAGCTATATTATTTGGTACAAAATATTATAGAGAAATTGGGAAATTGTAAAAGAGCCATTAGAAAAACACTTAAGAGTCATAGGAAAATGGAAGATGATTGAAAACCCACATTAAATAGAACTTTAAAATATAGAGAATAGAAGAGGTGAACTATGATAATCTGTAAACACATTGTTCACAAAGAACATATAACATCTTCTATTCACACAAAATGCAATACTGCACATACCTTCATAGTTACTACACTAATTTTATCATTAATACCTTTATGTTTTCATACTAGCCCTCTACATATATATATATATATATTGCTCCTATGTTATGTCCATTTAAAAAATATACATATGTAGGGGAAATTGTATGTGTATGTTTATGTAGTATAACATTAAAAAAAAAAACACCATTCACAAAAAAACATCTAACATGTCCCATCCACACAGAACACAAAACTAAAAATACCTTTACAATTACTAAAGTAATTTTATTTTGAATAGCTTTATGCTTTCATACTGACCCTCTGCATATATCTATGCAACTGCTCCTATTGAAAAGTATTGATACAAGACAAGTAGTGTATGTAACAGTTGGCTTCATCAATTCAAAATTCAGGTTGCATTCTTTGCTACTAAATATTATAGACAAATAGAGAAATTTTATAAAATCTATACTTCCTCCCATTGTGTTCATTGCCATCATGCAACAATGTAACCAAGCAGAAGCAACTTCTCCTATTGAAAAGTATTGATACAAGAAAAGTAGTGTACCTAACAGTTGGCTTGTCAATTCAAAATTCAAGCTAAATTATTTACTACTAAATATTATAGACAAATAGATAAATTGTATAAAAGGTATACTTCCTCTCGTTGTGTTCATTGCCATCTTGCAACAATGTAAGAAATCATTTTCCACTCTAATTCCACCTATCGAGGCAACCCAATCCTCCAGCACTGCCATGCCATGTGGTCAACAATCTCCACCTCCATGGACCATTACGGTGAATAGCCCTGGGAAACTCACCGCCAACCTTCCAAACATATTCATTGTCATTGATGAGGAATAATTTCCATGCCTAGGCTAATGAAAATTCCAATGGGAAACTCCAAATACATAGGCCAACGATAATTAGATGGGTAAGGAAAACTTAGGGTATATAGGCACAAAAAAAATGAAAAGCACAACATTGCTGCACAATTTTGTAGTGGTTGTGTCCATCCAATATTGTATTCTTGTAAACGTGATATATAGCAATAGTGAAATAGTGAAAATGGTAACACAAAAATCTGTAGAATACTTGTTTATATATTTTTTATAGTTTCCAATGTTCAAACCATGTTATTCCTCTTTTGATCATCCATATATATACATTTATATACACAAGGATACACATATATTTTATTATATGTTTATGTGTAATTACTACTTTAAATATATCTATGGTTATACAAGTATATTCATATATACTAATATGGTTGTGCTTGTATGTATATTCCTAGGTCATTCCAATACATTCAAGTTCAATAGTCCAATCAATTGTTGAATTAAAAAAGGCTAAAAAATAGAAACAAAACCATTTGTACTATAGCCAGCATAAAGAGAAAATTTGTGCAAAGCATCATACAAAATAATTGCAACAAAGGCTAACTATAAAAAGCACATCTGCAACTCTTTTCTTTGTCAATCTTCCCTCACAGCTCCCTTTGGCAATGGTAAATCCCACTCCTTTTTCCCTAGATTGTATTCTTAACCTAGGCTATAAAAGTGTGCATGGTAGTTTTGATAGAAAAATACCGATATCAACATCACAAGATATGTTCAATATACAATCTCAGATCAATCCCCTTGCTGCACAAGCACACTGACAAAACCTCAAAGAAATTTTCAATGATTTCTACCTTTCTTTGGTGCAACAGCTCCAGCTTCTCCATAGATGCATTCTCGAACCTAGATGTTTGTCAAAAATGCAAAGAAAGCTACATTTGGATGCGCACACATGCATCCGGTTCAACAACCATGTGTGCTAGATGTTATTCTAGAAAAATCTCCCACCATTTCAGCTCTACAAATGGCATGGACCCAGGCCCACAACCATTCTTGCTAAAAAAGCTAACACAGGTTGAAGAAATGTTTATTTCCATGGTAGCTCCAGTTTTACAAGTTTCCCATGCTAGAGGAGGGTAGTTTAAATATTGTGGTCACATGATACATTTTCCTCAAGATATCTCGAGCATTGCCAAACTTTTGTCGTGTAGATTACAAGACCTTGAGGTTGTGATCATACGAAAGACCACCATTGAAGGTACAAACTATGCCTAATATGTTAATAATCATCATGGAATGGGTGCATTGAACCATAAAATTCAATATGACAAATACTACAATGATTTTGAGATTGATGTTGAGGCTCTTAATATGTTACTTGATATTGTTGTTGATGTCTCCAATTTCATGCATACAATAGATCAAGTTTTTGATGAAGATCTAATGCCATCAACAAACTCAATAAATGTTGTTGAACATGAAAATGGCTCTTCAACCTTTTCATCATTTATTCCTTTCTTTTCAAATGCTACAGGAGAGCTCCAATCCATCGAATAGGTATTATAAATTGAAAAAAGGGACCAAAATATCTTTTCTTTGCCTAAAATTAGCTCTCCTCTTATTAATGAATACAACATTGAAGGTTTATTTACAATGTATTTTCCAACATTGTTCCCCCTGGAGTAGCACTTCCCTTCCAACCAAGGAATATTCCAATTCATTGGCATGAATATTCCCTCCACTTAATGAGATATTTTGACCATAGATTTGGAAAACATGTCAGGTTTAGGTATTTCCTCTACATCATAATAATGGGACATTATAGTTGTAAGAAAATATTTTTGCTCCTGAAAGTCTCTCTAGCCCTTATAGGGTTTTCACTGGAAAGGGGAAAGATGGGCCAAAATTCAATGTACACATTCAAAAATTAATGCAATATGGATGGAATATGCTTAGATAAGATGATATAAATGCAATAAACTAATGAAATATATTGATTATTAAATGGAAAATAAATAAATGCAAGATGTTTGAAAACACAGCGAGGTATCTAAAAAGACCTAGAAATGAAAGTAACTTGTAACAAAAATGAATGAAACTGAATGTGTGTAGTTGATAACCTACTAGAGATTGGAAATGACTTTTGAAATGTTGCTGATGCTAAAAATTTAGCCTACATGGACTCATCCACCATGTTGGGTGAATTAGTCCTAGATCTGGGAAACTGTTTCAGAGCTCATTTTAGACAAAAGGGTATCCAAAATTGTAGAAAACCATTTTCAGGCCTTGAAGTGGGACTCATTCACCAATAATGGTGAATGAGTCCACTTCTAAATTTCTAAAATTTTAAAAGTGGAAACAAAAGCCCTCGATCTACACTCCGGTTCCTGACAAGTGTCCGCGTCTGAAACTTTAATTTCCAAAATTGTAAGTGATTTTTTGTGGAAATTTTGACTTAATAAAAAAGGAGATGTCTTCAAAAAATTTGTAACTTATCTTCATTGATTTCCAAACCTTCAATGTGTTTTTTTGAAATGTGTGATTAAATACATTTTATACCATTAAAATAGGGTCTAAAAATCCTAGAGAGGCACAACATCTAATGTGAATGTGTAAAACACATTACAACACTAGATTAAAGTTAAGTTTAATTCAAAATCCTTCTAGATTGATGTGATAATGCAATTAAATACATTTAATAATGTTGAATTAAGGGAAAATGTATTCATTAAGTGTAGAGAAGTGTGAAATTATCTTAGAACACTTTATAACACTTTTACAAGACATCATTAGATGCATTTATTCAGTTTGCAAGGATCCAAGACCTAGTGTGGATATGTAAAACACTTCACAACACCAAATCAAGGCCTCATTAAGTCCAATTTATCATCAATTATTCCCAAATCAAGCAATAAAAAATGGATAAATTTTTCGTATCCACAATTAGCCCCCACTTTAGTGAGAGGATGAATTTGCTTCACACTCACACTAATGTATACATTCAAGAAGGTTCAAATCTTACCAATGTGGATGGCCTAGGATAACAAAGATGAAGGAAGAGATCAAGCCCCCAAGATCCAGGATCCTATTCAAACAAACATAAGCGTGAAATGACACACATAAGGTGAATGATTTGTAGAAAAACAAGATACATGATCATGCAATGACAAGAACTAGAAGGGAGAGAAATGAAAATGAGGTTAATCAAGCTTCGACCATTTTTCCAACATGGTGTGGAGCAGATCTAGGTTTTTTTTCTAAAAATGCACACTCACTTTGTGGCAACAAAAATTATGTTTTTCCACCAAGTGAGAAATCCCAAAGGCATACTCACCTTTGGGCCATGAAACTTTTGGTTGTCGACAAGGTGAGAAATCCACAAGTATACTCACTTTGGGGCCAGATAACTTCTAGTTGTCTGTAGGTTGAGAAATCCACAAAGTGGCTATGGGAAAAGTTAGGCCTTGGAATAGGCTTCCCGCTCAACCATACAAAATTTATACCTGTTGATAACCATAATAAGGCGCAACATGAAAAATGGTCTTCGAGCTCTATGACGAAATAAAAACTTCATATGCTTGACACTCATAGACATTGTAAATGAAAAAATGGTGTAAGGAATGTTCAAAAGGATTTTTCTTAGTTCGTGCAAGGTCTCATCTTAGGGAAAATTGTGCCTAATGTTTCCAAGAGAGGATAAGTGAAAATGTTCTCATCTTTTTTCCAAGAGAGGACAAGTGCAAGGTCTCATCTTGTAACATTGTACCTAATGTTTCCAAGAGAGAAAATCACAAGAAAAAGAAAATCACACAATGAAATGTGAGTGTCGATGTATGGCCCCACTTTAAAGTGGTTGTGAACACCATTACAATGAGAAAATTATTTAAAGTAGAAGGAGACATGAGAGCTTATTTGGAAATCCCTAGGCCAAGTCATATGTTTTCGATAAGCTACGTCATGAAAAGGGGTAGTATGTCATGTGTGAGCCAACTTAAGGCGTATCTTCCACATCCCAAGCTTGCTCTTATATGTTCATGAAAGGTTAAAGACTAGACAAAAGTGACAACAACATGTGACATATGAGGAAAAGGCTATCGAACCCCTTTCCCCCACTTAGTGCAAGAAAAAGGTGAGCCAAAATGATTGATGAGATGCATGCTAGAGTGAAAATCAGTATCAATTATAGAAATTAGGTGCCCCCCACAAAAGGAATAACACCAAATTCCTTAAAAAGTTGGATTTTACTACTCAAAGTCTTACATTCATTAGTGGAATGAACATGAACTATGTGATAGGTGCAAAATGAAGTATTGTAATAGAATTTATTTCGAGTTCTTAGAGGAAGGGTGATCAAGTGATCTTGGAGAAATCTTGACAATATACCCTCTTGATCAATGGTAGACGATGTTTCTTTATTATGTGATAAAGATGTATCTTCCTTAGTGTTAGTTGTCATATGTACGCAAGACTCTTTAGATTGCGAGAATTTGAGCTCTCCATTATAGGAGGCTATAAAATCTAATGAATTCAATTTATTATTCTTTTGTGAGATGGCATTGACATTAAGCAAAGAGTTCATTGTTTATTTTATGTTTTGTAAAGGATGTGTTTAAAGACTACTAGTGTTGATGAGTTCAAGAAAATGTACAAATATTAAGGCTGGTTTAGGAGAACGTTGTGTAAGAGTGTTGATTTTTAGTGAAGGCTTGGTGATCTCTATCAGAGGACAATAGCCAACACCATAAGTTGTTTGCTCTATGATAGGATCTATAGGGCTACAGATACCTTGTTCATTAGCACCACATCATTTTCCACTGTATCCAAGTTGTTTCATAAGTTCATAACCTTGTCCATAAAGCTTTTTCATTTCTTTTGAATTAGGTTGTTGTTCATGATTAAGTTCTTCAAAGTTTTTTGTGTAATTTTGTTCTTCTAAAGTGGTTGAGGTGGATGGTTTCGAAGGATCGTCTGAGTTTGTTGTTGACATGATTGATTTTTTGTATGCCTTATTGGAACCTTTTTTTATGATCTTGTACTTGCCCGTGAATGTATGTTCAAAATCTAAGGAACCCTAATCATCATCTAATAGCTCTGTGACTTGTTCAATATGTTTTTGTTTATCTTTTCGTTACATAGGTTCTAGTTGTATAGTTTGTGTTAATGTTTTAAAGGGATTTTCCTTTCTTTTCTCAATGTTTAAACAACTATTTGGATCAAGTTCAGCTTCAAGGATGTACACTTGGTTGTTGTGAATGTATTGCATTTTGCAATGAAGAGTGGAAGGCACACCATTCATTGTATGAATCCATCGCCTGCCTAGAAAAAGGTCATATGAAAGTTCAGGAGGAATGACATGAATCAGTGTGTTCAATGTGACTTCTCCAAATATAATAGGTAAAGTAATCACACCAAGTGGTTGTTTTGCTACATTGTCGAATCCTTTGATAGATAAAGAATCGGGTTGAATTTTTTATTTATCCACTCGAAGCCTATCCAAGAGGTTTACCTTAGACACATTAAGAGCGGAGCCATTGCCAACAAGGGTTTTCTTTATCCCTATCGTATTGTATTGAACAATGATTGTGAAAGATTCATTTTTTTATTGCACATCCAAAGGGAGGAGTTTGCTTTGGTGAAAAATAATGTCAGTGTTCAATCCTTGAATTACGACTGCTATTTCATTTGGTTGCACATTAGAAGGGATAATTTTTTTTGTAAGGTAGTTTGAAGCATAGTGTGATAGGTAGGTGAAGTTTGAAGTAAATCCTATAGGGATATCTTTGAGGGAGTGATCTTAAGTTGTTCTATAAGATCATACTCCCTTAATCGAGAAGTAGGAGGCGGTATATAATTAGGGAAAGGTAAGGAAGTTGAGTTTCATTGTTGTGGTTGTGGATAGTTTCTAGTGTTATATATATGAGCAATGGTATTATGAATCAGTTTCTATCACACATTATTCTAAGGTGGGTAAAGGATGAAGTCATGTTTTGTGAGGTTTGTGTGAAGGGGAATAAAGGATGAGTTAAGGTTGGTTTTGAGTTTGTTTCTTGTGGGAAGGTGGGTAGAGAATTAGAGGGTTCTTAGGATGTCTCATGGGGTATGCATGTGGTCCATTGATTAAGGGGGATCAAATGGACGATTGCATATTTAGAACCCTGGTGATCTTGGTTTGATGTATCTCTAATGAAGGGAAATCTAGTGTCACCGTTTTATCTAAGGAAAGCACATTACTATTGTTTTCATTTTCTTGCACCATGATATTCTCCCTAGGAGGATGGTTGTTAGGACAACTAGGAATCAAATGTTCTTGACATTCATGGATTGGTTCTTCTAAAATGACTTCATTGCAAGTAGGGAAAGATGATTGGTTGAATGTTCTTACTCAAGAAGGGTTTTTCTAGGTGAAGGGGGGAAACTAAGATACTCATGACCATCATTGATTGTGTTTTCTAACAACAAATTATCTTCTTCACAATGAGTAGAGATACTAGGAGAAGGAAAAATGTTATTGTAATGATTACCTACGGTTATGTTATGTTGTTTGTGAATTTTTTTTCCACTAAGAGAGGTAAAAGGAGAGAAACAACTAGGATTCTCAAAATTCTCATGAATTGGTTCTTCTACCAAAATATCTTCTTTTCCAATAGGAGATATATTAGGAGAAGAACAAATATGATCGTTAGGAATGTCCAAGGTTGTAATAGGAGATAGGAAGTGTTTATTAACATGTCTAAATATGTAGGACACTAACATTGTTTGAAAAAAAAGGAACAACACATGTAACCATTGCATGCAATGTTTCAACAATATAAACAATGTATATGCAAGGATGCAAAACATTTTTATCCAATATATGAAAATCTTGAAGAATTAAAATAGTGTATATGCAAGGATGAAAAGAATTTTTACTAAACATATGCAATGTTTTATGGATAGAAACATAGTCTAAGAAAAATTGAAAAGTACTTTTATCCATGTTATGCAAAATTTCATAAATGTGAGAAAGAGTAGTCTAAAATGATGTTTTTGAGCTAGATGCATAAGAAAAATGTTCTATAAACTTTCCATAATTATAGTATATGTTACTAGGAGGCTTAGGAAGCACATAAATGAGGTTTATGATGTTGTAATAGACAATTAAAATTTTGGACTGGGATTTATTTGCCCCGAATGGCGAATGAGTCCCAGTTAGGGTTTTGTTGCTAAATTTTTAGAAACTTTCAATTGGTTATGATGTGTTTGATGTTGTATGATGCAGAACTAAGATGTAGATGCATAATTTCATAAATTTTAAAGGAAATTATATGCAAAAATGCAAGCTAAATGAGCTTTTCATTAATGCAAATTTTGAAACCCTAGAATGCAAATTAACCAATGAAAAACCTTAATGTAAAGTTCATGCAAGCTAAATCAGGGATGATGATGGACTCTAAATTAGAAAAGAAGGTGTTCAGAAGTCAGGTTCACCAAAATGGAGACAAATATTTTGGCTCCCAAAATTTTTTCTAGCCCTTCTAGTATTTTTCACCTAAAAGGGGAAAGATGGGCCAAAATGCAATGTATACAATAAAGAATTAATGGAATATGGATAGAAAATTATTAGATAAGATTATCTAAATGCAATAAACTAATGAAAGATATTGATTATTAAATGGAAACTAAATAAATGGAAGATGTTTGTAAACATGGTGAGGTATGCAAAAAGACCTAGAAAGGAAAGTAAATTGTAACAAAAATGAATGAAAGTGAATGTGTGCACTAAAGAACTTGATGGAGACTGGAAATGACTTTTGAAATGTTGTTGATGCTGAAAATTTAGCCTACAAGAACTCATTCACCATTATGGGCGAATTAGTCCCAGTTGTAGGAAATTGTTCTAGAGTCCATTTCAAAGCAATCGTATCCAAAACTATAGAAAATAATTTTCAGGCCTTGAATTGTGACTCATTCACCACTAATGTTGAATGAGTCCACTTTTAAATTTTTCAAAATCCAAAAGTCAAAATAGAAGCCCTCAGTCTACACCTCGATTCCTAACAGGTGTCCACCTCTGAAACTATGATTTTCGACACTATAAGTGACTTTTTGTGGATATTTGGACTTAATAAACAAGAAAATGTCTTAATAAAATTTTCATCTTATCTTCAATGATTTTCAAACTTTTAGTGTACCTAAATCTGCAAACACACAAGAAAAGAGAGAGAAATATTGGATGTTAGGGCATGGGGTTTTTCCTTGGTCAAACCCCTCTCTAGGTAATTAAACCAAAATGAAGAAATAATGTAATGAAACATGCAACAATAGAATTAAAGACTTTAGATGAAGATTGATCTTGATTTTCTACAGAAAAAGATGAAGAATCTACCCTTGAATGTCTAAAAAATGATCTTGAATGACTTGGAATATTAAAACCCTAGCTTGCTTCATTTGAAATGGAAGACAAATGATGAATGAGTTATGAATGAGTTGTGTTATTATTAATTAGGGTTTAGAGGCTTGTATTTATAGGAAATCCACCTAATTTTCTCATTAATTTGATCCTTAAGGCCGACATGGAAAAAATTAAATTTTAAAATGCAAATTTTCCCGCTTAAACCCTAAAAATGGCTAAAATGGGACTCACTCACCATCAAGGGTGAATCGGTCACACCTGAATGGGACTGATTCACCCCTAATGGCGAATGGGTCCCATAGGGGCCATTTTGCTAGCTAGAATACTGGGAAGTAAGAAAATCACATTTATATGGTGACTTGGTCAGTTATTTCATCAAATGATGCCTTGGGATGCACAATATGGGGCCATAGGGGCCTATTAATTATAATGTAAATGTCAATTAGGGCTCGGGACACAAAATTCAATGTGAAAGTGTGATTAAATACATTTTACACTAGTAAAAGAGGGTCCACAAGCCTAGAGAGGCACAACATCTAATGTTAATGTGTAAAACACATTACAACACTAGATTAAAGTCAAGTTTAATTAAAAATCCTTCTAGATTGATGTGAGAATGAAATTAAATACATTTTATAATGTTGAATTGAGTGAAAATGGGTTCATTATGTCTAGATAAGTGTGAAAGTATTTTAAAACACTTTACAACACCTTTACAAGACATCATTAGATGCATTTTATATAATTTGGATGGATCCAATACCTAGTGTGGATGTGTAAGACCCCTCACAACACCAAATTAAGGCCTCATTAAGTTCAATTTATCATCAATTATTCCCAAATCAAGCAAGAAAAAAGGGATGCTTTTTTTGTGTTCACAGTAGTCAACAAACTGCTTCTATCTTAATTAGAGTAGATTTGGAAGACAATATCCCAAAGTCTTTGTCTACATTGCATGAATGAATTCAAGATGCTCCTGATGACCAAATAGTTGAGTAGTTGATGCATTTTGGTGAATCATTGTGTGGGACTCACTCCTTTTGGAACTATTGTTGGGCCCAATTATATACAATGATTAAACAAGTTGGGATATGTACCCTTTTTTTCACTCTGAGCTATGCAGACACAAAATGGTCTAATCTACAAAAAGTCTTATATTTTGTGGATTATTAAATGATGGAGCCTTCAACAAAGACCTTGATAGATATTGTTATTCAAAATCCACATAAAACATATTTATATCTGCATCATAGATTCTCAATTTTTCGTGAAGAGGTTATTGAAAAACTTTTGCACACAAAAGACTAATTGTATAGATATGAATGGAAACATCATGTCTCTACACATGTGCATGGTTTTTTATGGCTTCTAGAAGCCTTGAACATGGAAACTCTTGATTGGTCTAATCACCATAATGTTACCATGGCAAGGAAATTTTGTTATAGATTTGTTTTAGATTGGAATCTGCGTTGCCCTGCACAAAGATTGCTTAGAATGTATCGTTGTTCTAGAGAAAATTTGTGCTTACTTTCCACAAGCTAGATTCTTTCTAGTTATCCAATCATAGATTATGAAGAGTTGCTAAATATAGCTCAAAGAAACACAAAACACTTTGAATATAATTGTTTAAGGAAAAAAACGTGATAAATTACAATGCTTCTATAAAGAACCTTGGCAACAACAACATACCTCTACATTGACATCAGATGTTGAGTATAACAAATCCTAAAAGCCAACAAAAAATGATGATCGTCTAAATATTTATACCCCACCCATGCTTGAAATTTCACGTTCCAATGTTGACTACCAACCAGTTATTTCTAGGAAAATTGTATTAAATTATATCTCCAAATATGCAACTAAATATGAGAAGAAATCAGAAAATTACCTTGGTATGTTGAAAACACTTGCAAATACAAATATAGTTGAGGATAGAGAATTGATTTCATATCAAAAATTCACGTTGAACATTCTTGTGGAGCATGACATCTCTACACAAGAGACGTGCCATATGTTACATAAATTTCCCCTTGTCACTTCAAGTCGACAATATGTTCACTTGATTGTTGGAAAGAAGGCATGGTTTTATATAAATAAATATTATGTTGATGAAGGCATGCAAAAAAATTATATTCATTGCTATATGCAAAGTCCTCTAGAGCTAGGTGTTGTATCCCTAATTGACTCGGTCTACTTATACACACATTCAGACAAGCTCAAAAAGGACAAATGGAAATTGAGACACCATCCTGCAATTGTTCTTGTGTACCCCATGTTCAAGGCTATTCCCTTGAAGATACAAAAATAATTGACACATTTTGTTGGACTAAAATTATGTTATACAAACATTTCCAAAACATACACACATATAGGTCTTTCCAAACAAAACATAATAAAAAATTCGACAGATTTTAAAATGGCTAGTTATCATCCTTGGCATGTTAATATAATTCCAACTACATCAACGATTGAAGAGCAACATGGAAGTGATAGTTATGATTTGAACCATCAAACTTCTATGGATGAATATGAATGGGAAGTTTTATCTTGGCTTGGTATGACTACTAACTTTGGTATAAAGCATTGATATGAACCATTCATGGAATACAAACAATGTGCTTGAACAACTTCATAATATTGCTTTGCAGTTCATTCTATTGACCAAGGAATAGCACGATCAATCTATGATACAATCCTTTCCTGTAAATACATCTTCCCATCACCTTTCACCAAAACAACAACTAGCTCTCCAAATCATCCAATCCCATCACATGTAGCCTTCGTCCAAAGCCCCTCTCTGCACAACTGGCACTAGTAAATATTTTTTTGATAAATTGTATAATACAACAAATAAATGATTCTACTACTTGATGCAATAGATCGCTGCTCACATTGGCCCCTACAAGTGTTCCTGCCTACAACATATGTGCCTCCACAATCCATATAGCCTGCACATTCCCATAAAACATATGAATCCTTTACAAGGAAAAACATTGACAATATTCCAAGAATAATTTAAATATATTCAATACATTTTGATACATGAAATGAGTTTTCTAGGCCCAAAGTTGCTTCTCAAAATAGATAGTCGATTGGGCCAAGCTTTCCCTGATAAGAATATGCAACCATTCAGTGGTGTTTCTATCATCCTTGTTGGTAAAATTTCCCAATTTCCATTGGTGAAGTATACTCCTATTTATGCTACATGCTCATCAATTGTAGCCTTATGGAATACTTTCACAGTCTCAATAACATTGGACTCTATTTTGTGCCAACAAGGAGATAGTCCTTCCCAATAAAAGTTTCGGGAAATCCTTCTCCATATAAGAAATAATCAAAATCTCCATGATGACTGGGAAGATCTTATGAAACAAACAAATAAAATGATCTTTCCCATAGAAAGAGAACAATTTGATGATGCAACACATTTTTTTGGCACAAATGACTTAATTGCATGCTGCAATAAAAAAATGATCAAAGAATTAAACCTACCCATAGCCATTAACACTACTCACATAGCCTAACAAAAGACATCTAATTATGGATATGATGACCAACTTCTCCCATAACTATTGCTTTGTGCTTGTGAATAGGTGATGCTAACAAAAAATTTGTGGATTCAAGTTGGGCTAGTCTATGGATCCCTTGGTCTTGTTACAACTATTGTGTATAATGGATGTTGCAAACTGATAGATCTACTTAACTATGATATTGTTCACTTCCAAGATTACATTGGCCCACCATGGGACCTGAAAAACCCAAGAGACATCCCCATCCCAGCTATAACCCAAGACAGTTAGACACAAATTCCACTCACCATGGCATGGGCAATCACAATACATAAAGAACAAGGATTAACATTAGACATAGCAACAATAAACATAGGCAACAAGGAAAGGTAGGGGCTAACTTTTATAGCTATCTCTCGTGTTAAATCAATTGAAATACTTTCCACTGATCCAACATTCTAATTTGAGAGATACTCCAAACTAAGCAACAACAAATACACTACTCGACGTCGTAGTGAAGAGGCCCAATTGGAAGAGGTCTAGCCCCCTCCAAATTCTCATGTCCTCACCTCGTGTTTCTAATTATGAAAAAGGTTTTGAAAGATATATTTTCATTTTCACTCCACACTATATAGCATTGTATTTTGAAGGATTTTAAGTTAAATTTTACAGAAACATACCAAGCAATAACCTACACAAAATGGGTATAATGCCAAAGATGCATAGAGATGCCAAGGAACAACGTAAAGGAAAAAACTTGTACAAGTTAGTGACATGTTTTGATCATTCCAGTCTATTAAAATATATATTCAACTATTCTAAAAACATTTTCAAGAATATTGTGTTGTATTTGACTGATTAGTTTTAAATTATGCACCTATGCTCTAGTTTCCATTTTTTGTGCCTATATACTCTAAGTTTTACTGCCACATTAAAATTACCCTCTTTATTCAATGCTTTCCATCCTCTTCAACCTTGCACATTAAAGATAATTTTCTTGGTGTTTATTGTCTTCTATACCTTCAACAATACATTTTTTGTTAAATCCACTATACAAATATGCACCCATAAATATTAATATAATTTTTTTCAACATTTCATTGTTTCATACTTTATGTATATGACATTCAAAAGAATACACTCTTCTGTATATTCCACCTATCCATGTTTTTCTAGGTGTCTTTAAATTCTTGATGTCAATTCTTTATCAAGATACCTATTTTTAAAAAATTACCACAACAAAGAATACACTACAATATGAGAGATCATATATATGAAAACACTAGATTTTCCCCAGCTTTGAGCAAAAACAACACTACAATATGAAAGATCATATATAAAACCACTGTATTTTTTCCAACTTTGTTATTGTGTGACATATGACGAGACTTCATGAAATTACACATTAGTGTTTCATACTTTTCTTTCTTGAGGGTTTGGCTAGAGCCCACAAGGCTTCATGATGCCAATAGTGTAGGGAGGAGAATGAGCATGGGTTTTGTGATACTCCCTTTTACACTAAATATTTCTCATTGGAGAGATAGATATGTACACAAATGCTTCCATACACTTGGCTTCTAGAAATATACTCTACTCTACCCATTGGATTTCTCCATGTGTGTACAACTATCCTTTCAGCTTATTCAATTGATTATTTATACAAAGTTATTTACCAAGATACCAATTTCCCCTAAAATTATTATAACATTTAAATTATGTCATTCTAAATGTATTTGTATAAAATATGCCATTGCAATCTAAGGAATGATATTTTAAAATCATCATTTTTTTGCAATTTTAACACTGTATGATATATACAATACTCAATCAAATTCCCCATCACTCTTTTCCACTTTTCTTGCTTGGAGATTCTACTTAATCCCATGTGTCTTCATGATTTATACATAGGGTTCACATTGCATACAATTCTCTTTCAACCAATTTTAACATGCAGTATTCTAAACATATAGTTGTAGTTGTTATAAATTGATACATATGCACATACAAACAACCTTAGGTGTCAAAGATGCACAGAGATACTAACCAACAATAAGTAGATGCCAAAATTTCTATAATTCAGTAACATGTTTTGAACATTTTAGTATATTAAACTATTTATGCACACACTCTAGAAACATTTTCAAAGAAATTGTGTTGCATTTGACTAAAAAGTTTAAAATTCTGTAACTATGTTCTGTTTTCAATTTTATATGCCTATATACCCTTAATTTTTTCATTTGTACTTCATGCTTTGTTTGCACATATTCTTATGTGTTCTTGCTATCTTTTCAATTAGTTTTATTTGATTCGAATAGTTGGAAAATGTGGATCCACAAAATTCTCTTTTGATTATTTCATTGTTTCGCTTTTCCTATATATATTACATTTAGAAATATATAGTATTTTCTACATTGCATTTTTGTCTAATATATGATAACACTCCATGCAATTTGTGACCAATTTCCTAGACCTATTTACAATGATGGTCAATTTTGTTGACCATGTGGGTTGGCAATGGTGTAGTTGGTTGCCTCAATCAACGAAAACAAAATGGTAAGTATTTTCTAGAATGAGGTTTAATGCATCATGGTGTTGTAGTACGATAGGACCGGGGGGGTAAATGAAATATTCACTGTTACAATGTGAGGATGTATATTGTTTTGGTTGCATTGTGAAATGACCCACTATGGTGTTGCTTTGATAGTAGACTGTTCAAAAATCCTACCATCCACCTCTGTTACATAGCAGATTGGAGGGGTTTACAAGTGTTGTGCTCTGTAATCTACAACGTTTGGGCTCTTATTATTGCTATAAGTTTCTTTCCAATGTCCTTTTTCTGTTCCATACACATCTAACCTGAGACATATATTTTGATATATTCAAATAAAATGTTACTTTCAAGTAATATCATGTTGGGCTCAATGCAAGCATACAAGGACAAGGAGATATGAATCCCATCTTTGGGACAATTGGTGCATAAAAGATTACCATAACTGTAAGAATAAACAAGGTTTGTTTTATAAATTTATATTTTACTAAGTTATACATTCAACCCTTTTCTTCCTACATGGCTAGATAGGCTCCATATATTTTTCTCCATATATATACATGCATGCATGAATTCTTACATGCACTTGACTACAATAAACATAGTCTATTGTACACATTACATTTGCCCATGTTTCTACAATTATGTTTTTAGCTCATGGGAAAAATTATCTATAGGAAGATCTTTATTAACATAACCATTATAGACAAAAATGACATTAAATAGGACTTTAAAATATGGAGTATAGAAGAGGGAAACTATGATAATGAATAGCTTGTTATGGGGAATTGAAAAAAGAATATCATGAAGAATAGTTTGTTATCAGGAACTTCAAATAGATGAGATAAAAATAATATCATGAAACATATTGATACAAAACATATAAGATGTTCCATTCAAACAAAATAACCACAAAAATTAATAGTTTGTTAAAAGGAGCTTGAAATAGATGACGAAAAAAGAATATCATGAAACATATTGGTACAAGACAAGTAATCTACGTAATAGTTGTAAGAGGTATTAGAATAACACTTAAGAATCACACGTAAATTACAGATGAATGAAAACCTTTTGCCTACTTCAATTTTTTTTGGTTTGTGTATGTTTCCCTACCTCTCTTAAAGTTCTATTGAACCTTTATGAATAGTTTTTAATACAAATGTTTTGCTACATACAATGCATATAGCACGAAAGATGCATAGAGATAACAAGGAACAATAACCATAGACTGAAAACCATACACAAACCAAAAAAAATTAAAGCAGTCTAAAGGTATAGGTCAATGTCATGATTCTAGTTTATACCAATCTACAAAATTTCAAAATTTTCAAAGTTAAAAACAATTCTTCTCACAAGGAAAATAGAATAAGAAACTCCTAAATTTTCATGCCAAGAAAAAAAATACACAGGGACATAATCCTTAATTAAATTCACATAAACATTTACCAGGGTTAAGATATCAAGAATACAAGAGATAAACTATGGTGATGAACAGCTTGTTATAGGGAGCTTCAAATAGATGACAAAACAAAAAAATCATGAAACATATTGATACAAGACAACCAATCTATGTAATAGTTGGCTTTTCAATTCAAAATTCAACCTACATTATTTGGAACTAATTATTATAGAAAAATAGGGAAACTATAAAGGAGCTATTGGAAACACACTTAATTATCACAGGAAAATGATAGATGATTGGAAACCCACATTAAATAGAACTTAAGAACATGGAGAATAGAAGAGGTGAACTAAAATAATGAAAAGTATATTATGGGGAAGTGGATATTGATACAACACAAGAAATTTATGTAATAGTTGGCTTGTCAATTCAAAATACAAGCTACATTATTTGGCACCAAATATTATAGACAAAATAGAGAAATTGTAATAGAACTATTAGAAAAAAACAAAAAATTATAAGTAAATGACAAATAATAAAACACCCACATTAAACATATTGATACAAGACAACCAGTCTATTTAAGAGTTGGCTTGTCAATTCAAAATTTTAGCTATGTTCTTTGGCAGTAAACCAACAATAAATAGAACTCGTAAAGCCAATGGTTAGAAATAACCTATGTAAAATGGGTATAATTCCATAGACTTAATTGAAAATTTGAGCTACATTACTTGGAACTAAATATTATAGACAAATAGAGAAATTGTAAAAGAGCTATTAGAATAACACTTAACAACCACTATTAAGCTAATTTTATCTTGAATATCTTTATGCTTTCATACTAACCCTCTGCATATATATATGCAATTACTTCTATGTTAATCTAAAATTTCTCCTATATTAATAGGTATAATGCCAAAGATTCACGTATATAAATACAAACAATAAATGAGTAAGGAAAGATGGATGTGGAAACAACTCTCCTAATGTCAAAACCTCAAGGAAGAACACAGAGATACCTTTTTAAATTTTACAATTATAGTCCAATTAATATGCACATGGAAGAGATAATAGAAAAAAAGTATTTGACAAACACATATGAACAACAGATTTAAGTGGGAAAACCCTTATGGGAGAAAAACCCACCACACCAAGAGAAGTCACTTTGTATTATAGCAACAAATAATTACATACAAAGTTCTGACTTATCTTTCTGATGCCAGATTACAACAACTTTCACAATGATCAATCTTGTTACAGAACATTCATGTTACAGTTTTCACATAATAGAATTCATCTACTAATCATATAATCACATAGCAATCTGTCGATCCATCGAACCAAACATCATCTGCTACTCTAGACTATATTCATGTCGCCCCTGTCTATCGAGCTTCCTCTCAGAACTACCACAATGAACTATCTTCCAATGGTTCATATTTGACTTCTCTGATTGGTCGACAACGAGCTACATAGGATAGTCTTCACACAGTCAAAAGGCTTCAAACTATGTTGGCATGTCGGTTAGACACTAATCGTGTCTCCCCAATGGCCAAAAGCTTCATTGTTGATATCAATGTAGGTTCCAAGAGTCTACAAGACAATATAGCAAATGCCATGAGTCATACAAAATCCACTAACATTCATTTCATTCCTATCGGCAAGAGTTTCCTCATCGACAAGACTCATATCGCTATTCACAAGTCACACTGACCTCAACATTGCTATGGACAAGACTTACCTCTTGCCAAAAGGTTAAATTGAGACTTCTTGTGTTACACCGAACCACTCGACAGTCGGCAAGACATTCATCCTTTTCCAAGACCTCACATCGAGCAAACATCTTGTTCTGAAGTATCCACCAGTCAGCGAGACTCATTACTTTTTCCAGGACTTCATACCGAGGTCCTAAGTCATATCGAGCACCAAGCAATAGTTGGCTAGAATTTTGTGCATCACTAAGAGTTCTTAGCGAACAACAACTAGCTCTTCAAATCATCCAATCCCATCACATGTAGCCTTCCTCCAAAGCCCCTCTCTGCATGATCATTCGAGGAACAACTGGCACTAGTAAATATTTTTTTCATAAATTGTATAATACAACAAATAAATGATTCTACTACTTGATGCAATAGATCGCTACTCACATTGGCCCCTACAAGTGTTCCTGCCTACAACATATGTGCCTCCACAATCCATATAGCCTGCACATTCCCATAAAATATATGAATCCTTTACAAGGAAAAACATTGACAATATTCCAAGAATAATTTAAATATATTCAATACATTTTGATACATGAAATGAGTTTTCTAGGCCCAAATTTGCTTCTCAAAATAGATAGTCGATTGCGCCAAGCTTTCCCTGATAAGAATATGCAACCATTCAATGGTGTTTCTATCATCCTTGTTGGGAAAATTTCCCAATTTCCATTGGTGAAGTATAATCCTATTTATGCTACATGCTCATCAGTTGTAGCCTTATGGAATACTTTCACAGTCTCAATAACATTGGACACTATTTTGTGCCAATAAGGAGATAGTCCTTCCCAATAAAAGTTTCAGGAAATCCTTCTCCATATAAGAAATAATCAAAATCTCCACGATGACTGGGAAGATCTTATGAAACAAACAAATAAAATGATCTTTCCCATAGAAAGAGAACAATTTGATGATGCAACACATTTTTTTGGCACAAATGACTTAGTTGCATGCTGTAATTAAAAAATGATTAAAGAATTAAACCTACCCATAGCCATTAACACTGCTCACGTAGCATAACAAAAGACATCTGATTATGGATATGATGACCAACTTCTCCCATAACTACTGCTTTGTGCTTGTGAATAGGTGATGCTAACAAAAAATTTGTGGATTCAAGCTGGGCTAGTCTATGGATCCCTTGGTCTTGTTACAACTATTGTGTATAATGGATGTTGCAAACTGATAGATCTACTTAACTATGTTATTGTTCACTTCCAAGATTACATTGGCCCACCATGGGACCTGAAAAACCCAAGAGACATCCCCATCCCAGCTATAACCCAAGACAGTTAGACACATTCCACTCACCATGCCATGGGCAATCACAATACATAAAGAACAAGGATTAACATTAGACATAGCAACAATAAACATAGGCAACAAGGAAAGGTAGGGGTTAACTTTGATAGCTATCTCTCGTGTTAAATCAATTGAAATACTTTGCACTGATCCAACATTCTCTTTTGAGAGATACTCCAAACTAAGCAACAACAAATACACTACTCGAAAATTGGAAGAGGTCCAGCCCCCTCTAAATTCTCATGTCCTCACCTCGTGTTTCTAATTATGAAAAAGGTTTTGAAAGATCTATTTTCATTTTTTCTCCACACTATATAGCATTGTATTTTGAAGGATTTTAAGTTAAATTTTACATAAACATACCAAGCAATAACCTACGCAAAATCGGTATAATGCCAAAGATGCATAGAGATGCCAAGGAACAACGTAAAGGAAAAAACTTGTACAAGTTAGTGACATGTTTTGATCATTCCAATCTATTAAAATATATATTCAACTATTCTAGAAACATTTTCAAGAATATTGTGTTGTATTTGACTGATTAGTTGTAAATTATGCACCTATGCTCTATTTTCCATTTTTTGTGCCTATATACTCTAAGTTTTACTGCCACATTAAAATTCCCCTCTTTATTCAATGCTTTCCATCCTCTTCAACCTTGCACATTAAAGATAATTTTCTTGGTGTTTATTGTCTTCTATACCTTCAACAATACATTTTTTGTTAAATCCACTATACAAATATGCACCCATAAATATTAATATAATTTTTTTCAACATTTCATTGTTTCATACTTTATGTATATGACATTCAAAAGAATACACTCTTCTGTATATTCCACCTATCCATGTTTGTCTAGGTGTCTTTAAATTCTGATGTCAATTCTTTATCAAGATACCTATTTTTAAAAAATTACCACAACAAAGAATACACTACAATATGAGAGATCATGTATATGAAAACACTAGATTTTCCCCAGCTTTGAGCAAAAACAACACTACAATATGAAAGATCATATATAAAACCACTGTATTTTTTCCAACTTTGTTATTGTGTGACATATGACGAGACTTCATGAAATTACACATTAGTGTTTCATACTTTTCTTTCTTGAGGGTTTGGCTAGAGCCCACAAGGCTTCATGATGCCAATAGTGTAGGGAGGAGAATGAGCATGGGTTTTGTGATACTCCCTTTTACACTAAATATTTCTCATTGGAGAGATAGATATGTACACAAATGCTTCCATACACTTGGCTTCTAGAAATATACTCTACTCTACCCATTGGATTTCTCCATGTGTGTACAACTATCCTTTCAGCTTATTCAATTGATTATTTATACAAAGTTATTTACCAAGATACCAATTTCCCCTAAAATTATTATAACATTTAAATTATGTCATTCTAAATGTATTTGTATAAAATATGCCATTGCAATCTAAGGAATGATATATTAAAATCATCATTTTTTTGTAATTTTAACACTGTATGATATATACAATACTCAATCAAATTCCCCATCACTCTTTTCCACTTTTCTTGCTTGGGATTCTACTTAATCCCATGTGTCTTCATGATTTATACATAGGGTTCACATTGCATACAATTCTCTTTCAATAATTTTAACATGCAGTATTCTAAACATATAGTTGTAGTTGTTATAAATTGATACATATGCACATACAAACAACCTTAGGTGTCAAAGATGCACAGAGATACCAACCAACAATAAGTAGATGCCAAAATTTCTATAATTCAGTAACATGTTTTGAACATTTTAGTATATTAAACTATTTATGCACATACTCTAGAAACATTTTCAAAGAAATTGTGTTGCATTTGACTAAAAAGTTTAAAATTCTGTAACTATGTTCTGTTTTCAATTTTATATGCCTATATACCCTTAATTTTTTCATTTGTACTTCATGCTTTGTTTGCACATATTCTTATGTGTTCTTGCTATCTTTTCAATTAGTTTTATTTGATTCGAATAGTTGGAAAATGTGGATCCACAAAATTCTCTTTTGATTATTTCATTGTTTCGCTTTTCCTATATATATTACATTTAGAAATATATAGTATTTTCTACATTGCATTTTTGTCTAATATATGATAACACTCCATGCAATTTGTGACCAATTTCCTAGACCTATTTACAATGATGGTCAATTTTGTTGACCATGTGGGTTGGCAATGGTGTAGTTGGTTGCCTCAATCAACGAAAACAAAATGGTAAGTATTTTCTAGAATGAGGTTTAATGCATCATGGTGTTGTAGTACGATAGGACCGGGGGGGTAAATGAAATATTCACTGTTACAATGTGAGGATGTATATTGTTTTGGTTGCATTGTGAAATGACCCACTATGGTGTTGCTTTGATAGTAGACTGTTCAAAAATCCTACCATCCACCTCTGTTACATAGCAGATTGGAGGGGTTTACAAGTGTTGTGCTCTGTAATCTACAACGTTTGGGCTCTTATTATTGCTATAAGTTTCTTTCCAATGTCCTTTTTCTGTTCCATACACATCTAACCTGAGACATATATTTTGATATATTCAAATAAAATGTTACTTTCAAGTAATATCATGTTGGGCTCAATGCAAGCATACAAGGACAAGGAGATATGAATCCCATCTTTGGGACAATTGGTGCATAAAAGATTACCATAACTGTAAGAATAAACAAGGTTTGTTTTATAAATTTATATTTTACTAAGTTATACATTCAACCCTTTTCTTCCTACATGGCTAGATAGGCTCCATATATTTTTCTCCATATATATACATGCATGCATGAATTCTTACATGCACTTGACTACAATAAACATAGTCTATTGTACACATTACATTTGCCCATGTTTCTACAATTATGTTTTTAGCTCATGGGAAAAATTATCTATAGGAAGATCTTTATTAACATAACCATTATAGACAAAAATGACATTAAATAGGACTTTAAAATATGGAGTATAGAAGAGGGAAACTATGATAATGAATAGCTTGTTATGGGGAATTGAAAAAAGAATATCATGAAGAATAGTTTGTTATCAGGAACTTCAAATAGATGAGATAAAAATAATATCATGAAACATATTGATACAAAACATATAAGATGTTCCATTCAAACAAAATAACCACAAAAATTAATAGTTTGTTAAAAGGAGCTTGAAATAGATGACGAAAAAAGAATATCATGAAACATATTGGTACAAGACAAGTAATCTACGTAATAGTTGTAAGAGGTATTAGAATAACACTTAAGAATCACACGTAAATTACAGATGAATGAAAACCTTTTGCCTACTTCAATTTTTTTTGGTTTGTGTATGTTTCCCTACCTCTCTTAAAGTTCTATTGAACCTTTATGAATAGTTTTTAATACAAATGTTTTGCTACATACAATGCATATAGCACGAAAGATGCATAGAGATAACAAGGAACAATAACCATAGACTGAAAACCATACACAAACCAAAAAAAATTAAAGCAGTCTAAAGGTATAGGTCAATGTCATGATTCTAGTTTATACCAATCTACAAAATTTCAAAATTTTCAAAGTTAAAAACAATTCTTCTCACAAGGAAAATAGAATAAGAAACTCCTAAATTTTCATGCCAAGAAAAAAAATACACAGGGACATAATCCTTAATTAAATTCACATAAACATTTACCAGGGTTAAGATATCAAGAATACAAGAGATAAACTATGGTGATGAACAGCTTGTTATAGGGAGCTTCAAATAGATGACAAAACAAAAAAATCATGAAACATATTGATACAAGACAACCAATCTATGTAATAGTTGGCTTTTCAATTCAAAATTCAACCTACATTATTTGGAACTAATTATTATAGAAAAATAGGGAAACTATAAAGGAGCTATTGGAAACACACTTAATTATCACAGGAAAATGATAGATGATTGGAAACCCACATTAAATAGAACTTAAGAACATGGAGAATAGAAGAGGTGAACTAAAATAATGAAAAGTATATTATGGGGAAGTGGATATTGATACAACACAAGAAATTTATGTAATAGTTGGCTTGTCAATTCAAAATACAAGCTACATTATTTGGCACCAAATATTATAGACAAAATAGAGAAATTGTAATAGAACTATTAGAAAAAAACAAAAAATTATAAGTAAATGACAAATAATAAAACACCCACATTAAACATATTGATACAAGACAACCAGTCTATTTAAGAGTTGGCTTGTCAATTCAAAATTTTAGCTATGTTCTTTGGCAGTAAACCAACAATAAATAGAACTCGTAAAGCCAATGGTTAGAAATAACCTATGTAAAATGGGTATAATTCCATAGACTTAATTGAAAATTTGAGCTACATTACTTGGAACTAAATATTATAGACAAATAGAGAAATTGTAAAAGAGCTATTAGAATAACACTTAACAACCACTATTAAGCTAATTTTATCTTGAATATCTTTATGCTTTCATACTAACCCTCTGCATATATATATGCAATTACTTCTATGTTAATCTAAAATTTCTCCTATATTAATAGGTATAATGCCAAAGATTCACGTATATAAATACAAACAATAAATGAGTAAGGAAAGATGGATGTGGAAACAACTCTCCTAATGTCAAAACCTCAAGGAAGAACACAGAGATACCTTTTTAAATTTTACAATTATAGTCCAATTAATATGCACATGGAAGAGATAATAGAAAAAAAGTATTTGACAAACACATATGAACAACAGATTTAAGTGGGAAAACCCTTATGGGAGAAAAACCCACCACACCAAGAGAAGTCACTTTGTATTATAGCAACAAATAATTACATACAAAGTTCTGACTTATCTTTCTGATGCCAGATTACAACAACTTTCACAATGATCAATCTTGTTACAGAACATTCATGTTACAGTTTTCACATAATAGAATTCATCTACTAATCATATAATCACATAGCAATCTGTCGATCCATCGAACCAAACATCATCTGCTACTCTAGACTATATTCATGTCGCCCCTGTCTATCGAGCTTCCTCTCAGAACTACCACAATGAACTATCTTCCAATGGTTCATATTTGACTTCTCTGATTGGTCGACAACGAGCTACATAGGATAGTCTTCACACAGTCAAAAGGCTTCAAACTATGTTGGCATGTCGGTTAGACACTAATCGTGTCTCCCCAATGGCCAAAAGCTTCATTGTTGATATCAATGTAGGTTCCAAGAGTCTACAAGACAATATAGCAAATGCCATGAGTCATACAAAATCCACTAACATTCATTTCATTCCTATCGGCAAGAGTTTCCTCATCGACAAGACTCATATCGCTATTCACAAGTCACACTGACCTCAACATTGCTATGGACAAGACTTACCTCTTGCCAAAAGGTTAAATTGAGACTTCTTGTGTTACACCGAACCACTCGACAGTCGGCAAGACATTCATCCTTTTCCAAGACCTCACATCGAGCAAACATCTTGTTCTGAAGTATCCACCAGTCAGCGAGACTCATTACTTTTTCCAGGACTTCATACCGAGGTCCTAAGTCATATCGAGCACCAAGCAATAGTTGGCTAGAATTTTGTGCATCACTAAGAGTTCTTAGCGAACAACAACTAGCTCTTCAAATCATCCAATCCCATCACATGTAGCCTTCCTCCAAAGCCCCTCTCTGCATGATCATTCGAGGAACAACTGGCACTAGTAAATATTTTTTTCATAAATTGTATAATACAACAAATAAATGATTCTACTACTTGATGCAATAGATCGCTACTCACATTGGCCCCTACAAGTGTTCCTGCCTACAACATATGTGCCTCCACAATCCATATAGCCTGCACATTCCCATAAAATATATGAATCCTTTACAAGGAAAAACATTGACAATATTCCAAGAATAATTTAAATATATTCAATACATTTTGATACATGAAATGAGTTTTCTAGGCCCAAATTTGCTTCTCAAAATAGATAGTCGATTGCGCCAAGCTTTCCCTGATAAGAATATGCAACCATTCAATGGTGTTTCTATCATCCTTGTTGGGAAAATTTCCCAATTTCCATTGGTGAAGTATAATCCTATTTATGCTACATGCTCATCAGTTGTAGCCTTATGGAATACTTTCACAGTCTCAATAACATTGGACACTATTTTGTGCCAATAAGGAGATAGTCCTTCCCAATAAAAGTTTCAGGAAATCCTTCTCCATATAAGAAATAATCAAAATCTCCACGATGACTGGGAAGATCTTATGAAACAAACAAATAAAATGATCTTTCCCATAGAAAGAGAACAATTTGATGATGCAACACATTTTTTTGGCACAAATGACTTAGTTGCATGCTGTAATTAAAAAATGATTAAAGAATTAAACCTACCCATAGCCATTAACACTGCTCACGTAGCATAACAAAAGACATCTGATTATGGATATGATGACCAACTTCTCCCATAACTACTGCTTTGTGCTTGTGAATAGGTGATGCTAACAAAAAATTTGTGGATTCAAGCTGGGCTAGTCTATGGATCCCTTGGTCTTGTTACAACTATTGTGTATAATGGATGTTGCAAACTGATAGATCTACTTAACTATGTTATTGTTCACTTCCAAGATTACATTGGCCCACCATGGGACCTGAAAAACCCAAGAGACATCCCCATCCCAGCTATAACCCAAGACAGTTAGACACATTCCACTCACCATGCCATGGGCAATCACAATACATAAAGAACAAGGATTAACATTAGACATAGCAACAATAAACATAGGCAACAAGGAAAGGTAGGGGTTAACTTTGATAGCTATCTCTCGTGTTAAATCAATTGAAATACTTTGCACTGATCCAACATTCTCTTTTGAGAGATACTCCAAACTAAGCAACAACAAATACACTACTCGAAAATTGGAAGAGGTCCAGCCCCCTCTAAATTCTCATGTCCTCACCTCGTGTTTCTAATTATGAAAAAGGTTTTGAAAGATCTATTTTCATTTTTTCTCCACACTATATAGCATTGTATTTTGAAGGATTTTAAGTTAAATTTTACATAAACATACCAAGCAATAACCTACGCAAAATCGGTATAATGCCAAAGATGCATAGAGATGCCAAGGAACAACGTAAAGGAAAAAACTTGTACAAGTTAGTGACATGTTTTGATCATTCCAATCTATTAAAATATATATTCAACTATTCTAGAAACATTTTCAAGAATATTGTGTTGTATTTGACTGATTAGTTGTAAATTATGCACCTATGCTCTATTTTCCATTTTTTGTGCCTATATACTCTAAGTTTTACTGCCACATTAAAATTCCCCTCTTTATTCAATGCTTTCCATCCTCTTCAACCTTGCACATTAAAGATAATTTTCTTGGTGTTTATTGTCTTCTATACCTTCAACAATACATTTTTTGTTAAATCCACTATACAAATATGCACCCATAAATATTAATATAATTTTTTTCAACATTTCATTGTTTCATACTTTATGTATATGACGTTCAAAAGAATACACTCTTCTGTATATTCCACCTATCCATGTTTGTCTAGGTGTCTTTAAATTCTTGATGTCAATTCTTTATCAAGATACCTATTTTTAAAAAATTACCACAACAAAGAATACACTACAATATGAGAGATCATGTATATGAAAACACTAGATTTTCCCCAGCTTTGAGCAAAAACAACACTACAATATGAAAGATCATATATAAAACCACTGTATTTTTTCCAACTTTGTTATTGTGTGACATATGACGAGACTTCATGAAATTACACATTAGTGTTTCATACTTTTCTTTCTTGAGGGTTTGGCTAGAGCCCACAAGGCTTCATGATGCCAATAGTGTAGGGAGGAGAATGAGCATGGGTTTTGTGATACTCCCTTTTACACTAAATATTTCTCATTGGAGAGATAGATATGTACACAAATGCTTCCATACACTTGGCTTCTAGAAATATACTCTACTCTACCCATTGGATTTCTCCATGTGTGTACAACTATCCTTTCAGCTTATTCAATTGATTATTTATACAAAGTTATTTACCAAGATACCAATTTCCCCTAAAATTATTATAACATTTAAATTATGTCATTCTAAATGTATTTGTATAAAATATGCCATTGCAATCTAAGGAATGATATTTTAAAATCATCATTTTTTTGCAATTTTAACACTGTATGATATATACAATACTCAATCAAATTCCCCATCACTCTTTTCCACTTTTCTTGCTTGGAGATTCTACTTAATCCCATGTGTCTTCATGATTTATACATAGGGTTCACATTGCATACAATTCTCTTTCAACCAATTTTAACATGCAGTATTCTAAACATATAGTTGTAGTTGTTATAAATTGATACATATGCACATACAAACAACCTTAGGTGTCAAAGATGCACAGAGATACTAACCAACAATAAGTAGATGCCAAAATTTCTATAATTCAGTAACATGTTTTGAACATTTTAGTATATTAAACTATTTATGCACACACTCTAGAAACATTTTCAAAGAAATTGTGTTGCATTTGACTAAAAAGTTTAAAATTCTGTAACTATGTTCTGTTTTCAATTTTATATGCCTATATACCCTTAATTTTTTCATTTGTACTTCATGCTTTGTTTGCACATATTCTTATGTGTTCTTGCTATCTTTTCAATTAGTTTTATTTGATTCGAATAGTTGGAAAATGTGGATCCACAAAATTCTCTTTTGATTATTTCATTGTTTCGCTTTTCCTATATATATTACATTTAGAAATATATAGTATTTTCTACATTGCATTTTTGTCTAATATATGATAACACTCCATGCAATTTGTGACCAATTTCCTAGACCTATTTACAATGATGGTCAATTTTGTTGACCATGTGGGTTGGCAATGGTGTAGTTGGTTGCCTCAATCAACGAAAACAAAATGGTAAGTATTTTCTAGAATGAGGTTTAATGCATCATGGTGTTGTAGTACGATAGGACCGGGGGGGTAAATGAAATATTCACTGTTACAATGTGAGGATGTATATTGTTTTGGTTGCATTGTGAAATGACCCACTATGGTGTTGCTTTGATAGTAGACTGTTCAAAAATCCTACCATCCACCTCTGTTACATAGCAGATTGGAGGGGTTTACAAGTGTTGTGCTCTGTAATCTACAACGTTTGGGCTCTTATTATTGCTATAAGTTTCTTTCCAATGTCCTTTTTCTGTTCCATACACATCTAACCTGAGACATATATTTTGATATATTCAAATAAAATGTTACTTTCAAGTAATATCATGTTGGGCTCAATGCAAGCATACAAGGACAAGGAGATATGAATCCCATCTTTGGGACAATTGGTGCATAAAAGATTACCATAACTGTAAGAATAAACAAGGTTTGTTTTATAAATTTATATTTTACTAAGTTATACATTCAACCCTTTTCTTCCTACATGGCTAGATAGGCTCCATATATTTTTCTCCATATATATACATGCATGCATGAATTCTTACATGCACTTGACTACAATAAACATAGTCTATTGTACACATTACATTTGCCCATGTTTCTACAATTATGTTTTTAGCTCATGGGAAAAATTATCTATAGGAAGATCTTTATTAACATAACCATTATAGACAAAAATGACATTAAATAGGACTTTAAAATATGGAGTATAGAAGAGGGAAACTATGATAATGAATAGCTTGTTATGGGGAATTGAAAAAAGAATATCATGAAGAATAGTTTGTTATCAGGAACTTCAAATAGATGAGATAAAAATAATATCATGAAACATATTGATACAAAACATATAAGATGTTCCATTCAAACAAAATAACCACAAAAATTAATAGTTTGTTAAAAGGAGCTTGAAATAGATGACGAAAAAAGAATATCATGAAACATATTGGTACAAGACAAGTAATCTACGTAATAGTTGTAAGAGGTATTAGAATAACACTTAAGAATCACACGTAAATTACAGATGAATGAAAACCTTTTGCCTACTTCAATTTTTTTTGGTTTGTGTATGTTTCCCTACCTCTCTTAAAGTTCTATTGAACCTTTATGAATAGTTTTTAATACAAATGTTTTGCTACATACAATGCATATAGCACGAAAGATGCATAGAGATAACAAGGAACAATAACCATAGACTGAAAACCATACACAAACCAAAAAAAATTAAAGCAGTCTAAAGGTATAGGTCAATGTCATGATTCTAGTTTATACCAATCTACAAAATTTCAAAATTTTCAAAGTTAAAAACAATTCTTCTCACAAGGAAAATAGAATAAGAAACTCCTAAATTTTCATGCCAAGAAAAAAAATACACAGGGACATAATCCTTAATTAAATTCACATAAACATTTACCAGGGTTAAGATATCAAGAATACAAGAGATAAACTATGGTGATGAACAGCTTGTTATAGGGAGCTTCAAATAGATGACAAAACAAAAAAATCATGAAACATATTGATACAAGACAACCAATCTATGTAATAGTTGGCTTGTCAATTCAAAATTCAACCTACATTATTTGGAACTAATTATTATAGAAAAATAGGGAAACTATAAAGGAGCTATTGGAAACACACTTAATTATCACAGGAAAATGATAGATGATTGGAAACCCACATTAAATAGAACTTAAGAACATGGAGAATAGAAGAGGTGAACTAAAATAATGAAAAGTATATTATGGGGAAGTGGATATTGATACAACACAAGAAATTTATGTAATAGTTGGCTTGTCAATTCAAAATACAAGCTACATTATTTGGCACCAAATATTATAGACAAAATAGAGAAATTGTAATAGAACTATTAGAAAAAAACAAAAAATTATAGGTAAATGACAAATAATAAAACACCCACATTAAACATATTGATACAAGACAACCAGTCTATGTAAGAGTTGGCTTGTCAATTCAAAATTTTAGCTATGTTCTTTGGCAGCAAACCAAGAATAAATAGAACTCGTAAAGCCAATGGTTAGAAATAACCTATGTAAAATGAGTATAATTCCATAGACTTAATTGAAAATTTGAGCTACATTACTTGGAACTAAATATTATAGACAAATAGAGAAACTGTAAAAGAGCTATTGGAATAACACTAACAACCACTATTAAGCTAATTTTATCTTGAATATCTTTATGCTTTCATACTAACCCTCTGCATATATATATGCAATTAGTTCTATGTTAATCTAAAATTTCTCCTATATTAATAGGTATAATGCCAAAGATTCATAGATATAAATACAAACAATAAATGAGTAAGGAAAGTTGGATGCGGAAACAACTCTCCTAACGTCAAAACCTCAAGGAAGAACACAAAGATACCTTTTTAAATTTTACAATTATAGTCCAATTAATATGCACATGGAAGAGATAATAGAAACAAAGTATTTGAAAAACACATATGAACACTAGATTTAAGTGGGAAAACCCTTATGGGAGAAAAACCCACCACACCAAGAGAACTCACTTTGTATTATAGCAACAAATAATTACATACAGAGTTCTGACTTATCTTTCTGATGCCAGATTACAACAACTTTCACAATGATGAATCTTGTTATAGAACATTCATGTTATAGTTTTCACATAATAGAATTCATTTACTAATATTATAATCACATAGCAATTCGTTGATCCATTGAACCAGACATCATCTACTACTCTAGACTATATTCATGTCACCCCTGTCTGTTGAGCTTCCTCTCAGAACTACCACAATGAACTATCTTCCAATGGTTCATATTTGACTTCTCTGATTGGTCAACAATGAGCCACATAGGATAGTCTTCACATGGTCAAAAGGCTTCAAACTATGTTGGCATGTCGGTTAGACACTAATCGTGTCTCCCCAATGGGAAAAAGCTTCATTGTTGATATCAATGTAGGTTCCAAGAGTCTGTAAGACAATATAGCAAATGCCACAAGTCATACAAAATCCACTAAGATTCATTTCATTCCTATCGGCAAGATTTTCCTCATTGACAAGACTCATATCGCGATTCACAAGTCACACTGACCTCAGCATTGCTATTGGCAAGACTTATCGCTTGCCAAAAGGTTAAATCGAGACTTCTTGTGTTATACCGAACCACTCGACAGTCGGCAAGACATTCGTCTTTTTCCAAGACCTCACATCGAGCAAACATCTTGTTCTGAAGTATCCACCAATTAGCGAGACTCATCACTTTTTCCAAGACTTCATACCGAGGTCCTAAGTCATATCGAGCACCAAGCAATAGTTGGCAAGAATTTTGTGCATCACTAAGAGTTCTTAGCGAACCCTTAGTGTTACCCCGATGCCTCCAAGTGTATCCTCGTCGGCGAGACCTTCATCGTTCGCCTTCTCCCCAACACCATTGAGTTACCCATAGTGAATCCTGTCGATGAGACATTTTTATCGATAATACTTATTACTGAACACCCAAGACTCTCCCTAAAGACTTCAATAGAAAACGTTGTCGGCGAGACTTTAGCTATCGTTGGGACTTTACATCAAAGTATGCCTTTCGGCCAAGGGTCTCCCTGATATATCATATGAATGGCCTGTCGGCCAGAGATCTCCACTCGGTAGGTCATACTGAACACAACATTTCATAGCAATTGGAACATTTGGTGAGACTGAAGCAAGGTCACAGCGACCTAGACTATCCAACACACTGATACATTTGGTATTTTTTTCGATGCCGGTCCAGAATTTTGACGTTTCAAATGCCGTCAAAATTCTGACGCAAAAACAACGACGAATAGTCATCGAAATTCCGACGACCTGCCATCGAAAAAAATACCAAAATGTATCAGTGACAAGATTGAAGTTGCTAGTCAGCCAGACACAAAAGATGTCACACCGACTTGGCCCTTTTAGAGGTTTCAGCCTATGGGATTGAGGCACATATTTCCAACAATCTCCCACTTGACGAAGATCTCATAGGCACATCTAGGGCACAAAAAACCTATTCAAAATCATGGGAACTAAGGCCCATTGAACTAGCACACCACTTGAACTTGTCTGTGCTCACTGGCTTCGTCAATGCATCTACAACATTCTCTAGAGTATGAACTTTTTCCAAACTGACCTTTCCATCCTCTACCATATCTCGTACAAAATGATACTATACATCTATATGTTTCATCCTGGCATGGAAAGTAGGATTCTTTGCCAGAAAAATTACACTCTAACTATCATAGAAAATAGTCATTTTCCCTGCATCAAAACCAATGTTAGAACACAAACATTTCAACGAAACTACTTCTTTACAAGGATGTGTAGTTGCCATATATTCAACCTCTATAGTGGACAAAGCGACTACAGCCTATCACTTACTCATCCAACTCACTACACCACCATTCAACATGAAAATGTATCCACTGGTGGACCTCCTGCTGTCAATGTCCCCTACCCAATCAGAATCCACATAGCCTTGAATACTAAGAGTCCTGTGTGATTCAGCCAGGTTCCCATGGTAACAAAAGGAAAAATCTGAAGTGCCCTTCAAATATCTGAAAACTCTCTTTACAACATCCCAATGTGTCCTAGGATTAGCCATAAACCAACTAAGAACTCCCACTGATTGGGAAATGTCTGGCCTTGTACAGACCATTGCATACATAAGACTGCCAACCACACTAGCATAAGGTACACTGTTCATGTCCTCCATCTTAGTAGGAGATTTTGGACAGTCTTCAATAGATAGCTTTGTTCACTGCAAGACTAGAAAAACTAACTACTTGCAATCATTCATGCAAAATCTCTCTAGAACAGTCCTGATATACTTACTCTGACTGAGCCAAATATTTCTATTATTCTTGTCCCTAGTTATCTCCATCCCTAGAATATGCCTTGTTGCACCAAGATCTTTCATTTCAAACCTAGCAGACAACTAAGACTTAATATAAAAAATCATTAGCTTACTATTGCGTATGAACAACATATCATCAACATAGATAGAAATAATAAGAACTTGATCACTTTCAGCTTTATAATAGACACAATGATCAGATTTTGATCTCACAAATCCTAAAGACAATACAAAAGTATCAAATTTATGGTACCACATTCTAGGTGACTGCTTTAACCCATACAAAGACTTCTTTAATTAGCAAACCAATTTTTCTTTACCTTTCTCAACAAAGTGCTTAGGATGGGGCATATAGATTTCTTCTTCAAGATCACCATGAAGAAATTTTGTCTTCATATCCATCTATTCAACCTCTAATTCATACGCTGCTGCAAGTGACAAAAGAAATCTGATAGACATCAGCTTAGCTATAGGAGAAAAAATCTCCCCATAATCAATTCCCTCTACTTGGGAATAACCCTTCACAACCAATCTTGCCTTGTACTTTTCCACACTGCCATCTAGACCAATCTTCTTTTTAAATACCCATTTACAACAAACAACTTTTCTAGCTTTAGGCAAGGGAACCAAACTCCAAGTGTCATTCTTTTCTAATGATGCCATTTCTTCGTTCATGGATTCCAACCAAGAGTCTGAATCAGACATTTTAAATGCCTCCTTTACTAGCCTAGGCTCATCAGTGCTAGAAATTAAAGCATAGGCACAAGTAGAATCTATCAAAAAGAACCCATACCTATTAGGTTGTTTTCTTTCACGGGTTGACCTCCTCACTTGCTGAGGTTGAGGTTCTTCTTTTTCTTCAGAACTTTTAGAGCTACTTGAGCTCTCCTCAGTTTCAGGTACATTTCAAATTTTCAATTCCTCTTTCTCTGATGTAGGAGAAATTTGAACTACATCCTTATTGTGTTATGAATTTATCTCTGACTATAGATCCAAGGTAGAAGGCTTCAACTCACAAAATATTACACTTCTACTATATACAACCTTCTCCGTATCAAGATTCCAAAGCTTGTATCCTTTTATGCCAGCGCTATAGCCAATAAAAATACATTTGACAACCTTTTTCTCCAACTTAGATCTTTTCTAATATGGCACATGAGAATATTCCTCATAGCCAAAAACATGAATATGTCTTAGAGAGGGCTTCTTCCCAGACCATGCTTCCAAAGGTGTTTTCTCTACAAGAGTAGAATTTGGAGAACGATTAATTAGGTAACATGTAGTATATATAGCTTCAGCCCAGAACTTCTCCTCCAAGCCAGCACTATTGAACATACTTTGTGCTCTCTCCATCACTGTCCTATTGAACCTTTCTACAACTCCATTCTGTTGTGGAGTGTAAGGTGTAGCCTTATGTCTTTTAATTCCATGGTCTTTGCAATACCTCTTGAATTCATTAGAAAAAAATTCACTGCCATTATCAGTCCTTAAGAATTTTATTTTTCTTCCAGTCTGATTTTCTACAAGGTTCTTAAAATCCTTAAACTAACTAAATACTTTTGATTTACTTTTCAAAAAATATACAAATGCTCTTGTTGAATAATCATCAATAAATGACACTTTGTATCTTGATTTAGACAAAGAAGGAACATTCACTTGACCAAACACATCTGAATGAATATAATATAGCAAACTAGAAGATTTGTGAGGACTGGAATAAAAAGAAACACGGTGTTTTTTTCCATATATACAATGCTCACATAATTCAAATTTGAGGTTACAATCTTCAAGCCCCTCAACCAGGTTTTTGTTCTTCAAGGTTTTTAAACCTTTCTCTCCAATGTGGCCTAGACTATGATGCCATAGTAGATTCTTCTCTGCTGGAAGTTTTACTTCCATAGAGTTTACATAATTAGGGATATTTCCCTCTTTACCTCCATGAGTAGCTTTCTGTGACTTTACAGAGACATTGTTACATTGAACAGCCTATGCATCTAGCTTGTAGAGGGTACCAATTCGAGCACCTCTAGCTAGCACCATAGAGCCTCTAGTCATCTTGCAGCCATTTCTAGAGAACGTGACTTTCACTCCAATATCATTTAGCATACTTACAGAAAGTAAGTTTCGAGCCAAACCTAGTATATGCATTACATTATTAATTCCCTTCACTCTTCCATCAAGGAATTGAATTCTGACTCTTCGACGGCCAACAATTTCCAAAGTTGAATCACTTGCCAAGTACACCTTTCCACCATCATATTCTTCATACTTCGTAAACTATTCTTTATGAGATGTCATGTGGAAAGATGTGCCAAAATCAATCAACTAGACATCATCTGATGCCTGTGTAGCTAAGGCTGCAATGAATGCATCTCCATCACTTTGAGAAGAATCATTGTTGGAAGAATACTTCTTCTTCTCCTCCTCTTTACAATCCTTTTAGACATGACCAGGTTACCCACAGTTCCAGTACTTTACCTTGGACTTCTTTCTAGGAGACTTTGATCTCCCCTATGATTTTGATTTAGGTTTCTTGTCCTTCTTCTTGCCTCTCTGTTTTGACCTTCCTCTAATAGCAAGGGCCTCCTTCACCATCTCAAAAGATTTCCTTCTCATCTCTTCTAATAGATAATATGCAACAACATCTTCCATCTTGAAACTGGATATTGTACTCCCAATAGCCATCACCATATGATCCCAAGAGTCTAGCAAAGAACACAATATCAACATACAACGATCCTCTTCATCAATCTTCACACACACAAATGTTAATTATGAAATCAACATGTTGAATGCATTCAAATTATCAGCTATAGACCCTCCTTTCATTCTCAAAGTGTACAACTTCTTCCTCAGGAATAGTTTATTCACCAAGGATTTCCCCTGATAAATAGATGCTAGTCTCTTCCACAAGAAAGATATAGTCCTCTTCATGCACATTGAGAAGAATAGAGTCTTCCAAATAGAGCCTTATCAGCCCCTTAGACTTTCTATTTGTAAGGTCCCAATATTCTTGCTTCATGCCTATCGGCTTCACTCTAGACACAACAATCCAAAGATTATGATCAACTAATAGATCTTCCATCATAAGTCTCCACAAATCAAAATTACTGCCATTAAACTTATCTATTTCAATCTTCCCTAACATGCTCACCATCTCAATCTGTAATTAGAAATTGAAAAAATTCTACAAGACTCCCACTGAATAGAAATTGACACAAAAAACCCAATGTACCCACAAGGATAACACAATTGGCCAAGATCTAATACCACTTGTAAGGAAAGCTAGATGTGGAAACAACTCTCCTAACACCAAAATGTCAGGGAAGAATGTAGAGATACCTTTTTAAATTTTACAATTACAGTCCAATTAAGATGCACATGGAAGAGATAACAGAAACAAAGTATTTCACAAACACATATGAACACCAGATTTACGTGGGAAAACCCTCATAGGAGAAAAACCCACAACACCAAGAGAAGTCACTTTGGATTACAGTAACAAATAATTACATATAGAGTTATGACTTATCTTTTTGATGCCAGATTATAGTAGCTTTCACAATGAATCTTGTTATAGAACATTCACGTTACAGTCTTCACTGAATAGAATTCATCTACTCATCATATAATCACACAACAATCCATTGATCCATCGAACCAGACATCATCTACTACTCTAGACTATATTCATGTCACCCCTATCTATCGAGCTTCCTCGCATAACTGCCACAACGAACTGTCTTCCAATGATTCATTTTCAACTTCTCTGATTAGTCAACAACGAGCCACATAAGATAGTCTTCATAGGGTCAAAAGGCTTCAAACTGTATTGGCATGTCGGTGAGACACTAACCATGTCTCCCCAATGCCCAAAAGCTTCATTGTTGATATCGGCGTAGGTTCCAACAGTCTGCAAGACAATATAGCGAATGCCACAAGTCATACTGAATCCACTGAATTTCATTTCATTCCTATCAGCAAGAGTTTCCTCATCGACAAGACTCATATTGCTATTCACAAGTCACACTAACCTCAACATTGCTATCAGAAAGACTTACTGCTCACCAAAAGGTTACACCGAGACTTCTTGTGTTACACCGAAGCACTCGATAGTCAGCAAGACATTCATGTTTTGCCAAGACCTCACATTAAGCAAACATGTTCTGAAGCATCCACTAGTCAGCGAGACTCATCGCTTTCACCAGGACTTCATACCAAGGTCATAAGTCATACCGAGCACCAAGAAATAGTTAGCAAGACTTTCGTCCATCACTAAGAGTTCTTAGCGAACCCTTAGTGTTACCCCAATGCCTCCAAGTGTATCCCCATCGGCGAGACCTTCATCAGTCGCTAAGACTTCTCCTTGAGACCTTTGAGTTACCTCGAGTGAATCTTGTTGGTGAGACATTTCTATTAGTAAGACTTCTTACCAAACATCCAAGACTCTCCCCAAAGACTTCAATAGAAAACATTGTTTGTGAGACTTTAGCTATCACTGGGACTTTACACCGAAGTATGCCTTTTGGCCAAGGGTCTCCCCAATATAGGATATGAATGGCCTATTGGCTAGAGATATCCACTCGGTAGGAGGTCATACCAAACACAACATGTCATAGAGATAGGAACATTCAGTGAGACTAAAGCAAGGTCACAATGACCTAGACTGTTCAACAAGATTCAAGCTGCTAGTCAGCCAGACACAAAATATGTCACACTGACATGGCCTTTCAGAGTTTTTAGCCTATGGGATTGAGGCACATATTTCCAAGAAAATGAAGGGTGAAAAAATTACTAACCGTGACCATATTTTTTGACAAAAGAAGATTTAACTGCAATTTCTTCATCCATACAAAGCCATAATCTATTTGAAGTCTCCAAAATGGGTATAATGCCAAAGATACAAATATATAACAAGGAACAATAAGCAAAGAAAAAAACACATCAACAATAAATTAATCATTCTAACACCTCTTATACAATTTCTCTACTTGTCTTCAATATTTATTACCAAAGAATGTAGCTTGAATATTGTATCGATATGTTTCATAATATTCCTTTTATCTCATGTATTTCAACTAGAGACCCATCGACAAAGATCGATTCTACAGACTATAGAAGAGTGTCTAATAACTAAAAAGGTGCATAAAAGTTCACAAACTTATGTATCGGTATAATTTTTGTTTGGAAGTTCTTATATTTGCATTGCATGGCTAAGATGTATGTGAAGAAATGTGTTTACAAAATATGGGAACACATAACAACTGATAACCAGAAAGGAAAAAAATGTAGTCATCTATGAAATGAAAACCAAGCCAAAGGCAATGATTTTTACAATGCTTTGCTATGAAACAAACACCACAAATGGCTCTTTCGATAATGCAACTTAAACAATATATTTTCTCACACATTTTAGAGCACATCAATGTTAAAACCCTCCAACTTTCTATTAAAAAAAGACAAAGGTGATATTTTTTCAATACTCTACTCTCAAACTAGCACCACACTAGCATGTTGGACAATAAAACCAAAAAAATATATACTTTCCTAGACTGCAACATTGAATATTTAATTTACTTCCTCCCACACCATCATACAATAAGACTAGGATGCATTATCCATCATGTGAGAAAAAAATTTCCATTATGCTTTGGCATATCAACACAACCAGCTCCCCCACCACCAATCCACGTAATTAGCAAACTCCACACAATCATAAAGAACCCCAAGAAGCTTGTTGTTAACCATTGGTAATCATTGATATCTAGCGATAAGAAATTTTATTCACAATTCGGCTGACTAAAAACCAAGTGCAAATTAACTCGGTTAAGATATGGAGAATACTAAAGATTAACTATGACAATGAAAAACTTGTTACAAGGAGCTTCAAACATATGAGGAAAAGAGAATATCATGAAACATATTGATAGAAGACAAGCAATCTATGTAACAATTGGCATTTAACTATGATTCTTAAGTGTTTTTCTAATAGTTCTTTTACAATTTCTCTATTTTTTCTATAATATTTAGTGCCAAATAATGTAGCTTGAACTTTGAATTGACAAGCTAACTGTTACATAGATTTCTTGTGTTGTATCAATATGTTTTATGATATTCTTTATCCCATTTCCTCAAAGAAAACTCTTCATTATATAACAGTTGGAAATCTATATAATAGTTGTCTTGTCAATTCAATGACCATTTTTACTATATGATTCCTTAGATTGTAATTGTATTTTTTATATAAATAAATTTAGAATTGCATAATATAAATATTGTTATAACTTTAGGGAAATTTTCCATCTTGATAAACAACTGTATGGAAATAATCTTTGAGATAAAATAAAAAGATAACTATACACACATGCAAAAATGCAATGGGTAGAGTAGAATATTTTTTTTGAAGTCAAATGTATGACTATTTTCCAACAAAAAAAAATTCCATCTAAGATTGAAACATAGATTTTAGGAACCAAAATGCTTGCTCTCTTCCTAAATTATTCACCTAGAAGGAGAGAGATTTAGATCCTAAAATGCTTATGTGACATTGAAATTAGGACATTTGTGATGTGATATGATGTAAACTAACTAAAATAAATTCAATTGATTGATGAAGATGATGTAAAATGTATGCAAAGCTAAGATTTATGCCTTATTTAAAAACATAGTGCGATATGCAGAAACTATGAAATATGAAGAGATAGAAAGAAATATGCAAAACAAAAAGAAATGGATGAAAAAATAGTGCACTAGGAGGTAGAATGATGTCACTAGAAGGTTTTGAAATGTCTTTTATTTTTTTGTAAATGACCACTAGGACTCGTTCGCCAAGCATGGCTAATAAGTCCTGCTTCTGCTAAAAACTTCTAGAAATCTATTTGTGATTGCCGAGAGTTGAAATCTTAGAAAACCAATTTTCAGGCATAGGTGGGACTCATTCACCAAGGGTGGTGAATCAGTCCACCTACAAAAATCTATAAAATTAGGGGAATATTCTATTGAGTTAGATCCACAATTCTGTCTCCTACAAGTCTCCTTCTGAAGCTGCCAGAATCGGGTTTGAAAGTGACTTTTCCTTGATAATATGACTTGAATGAAGGGAAGAAGAGTTGAATAACCTTAGAATGCAATCTTCAATGATCCTCAATCTTCCAAAGAACCTAAATCTACATATAAACAATAGAAGAAGATATTTTTTTGATTGTTAGGGAATGGGGGTTTGCCATGGTCAAACCTCATTTAGGTAATTAAACCAAATTGATGAAATAGGTGAATAAGACATGCAACAATGGATTATCTTACCTTGAAAATGATGATTGATATTGGATGTCTACTACAACACATGTGAAACATGTCCTTTAATGCTTTAGAATGCTAACTTGAAGATCTTGCTTGACTTGCAGTGAAAGATAGATAATGAATTCAAGATGAGACATGTAATAATGAGTGGATGGATAGATGGAATTGATGGAATTGATGGAATTGATGGAATGTATAAAATGAGGTAAAAGAAGCCTATTTATAGTCAATTGTGCCCTAGTATCTGATTATACTACATCACAGGCCGACATGTAGTGAAAATAAACTTTAAACTTCACTTTTTCCTACTCAAGGATCAAAATGGGGGCCAAATAGGACTCATTCACCAAACATGGTGAATGGGTCCCAAAAGGGCCATTCCAACACCTATGAAGCTTAGGAGATAGGAAATGTGGTTTAGATGCTATTTTTTCAGGTGTTGGATCAATTAAAGCCTTGGGATGCACAATATGGGTAAAATAGGAATTATTAATGATGATGTAAATGTTGAATAGGGATTGGGAAAGATAAATTAATGTGAAAGTGTAATTAAATGCACTCTACAACACTAAAATAAGTTCCACATAGCCTAGAAGTGCACAAGAACCAATGTGAATGTATAAATCACATTACAACGTTAGTTTAACATTAAGTTCACATTACAACACTAGTTTAACATTAAGCCTAGAAAAGGATGGAAGCTTATTACAAGAATTTACAACACCTTCACAAGATGTTAATAAACACATATTATTTTATTTGCAAGGGTCCAAGACCTAGTGTGGACACATAAGATTCCTCACAACACTAGATTACGGCCTCATTAAGTCTGTTTAATCTCATGTCAAGCAGCGGGTCTTTTTTTTGATGGTACATTTAGCCCGCACTTTAGTGAAAGAAACTTTCTTCCTCACACTAAAGTAGCCATTCAAGAGAGATTCATAGGTATGCCAAGCCCCCAAGATACAAGATCATACAAAGGAGAGGAAGAAAAATGAGATGGAAAGGATGTACTCACTTTGGGCCCACAAAACTTTGGGTTGTCTGCAGGGTGAGAAGGGCCAAAACATAAAGAAAATGAAAAGAGTAACATACACTAGTTGGCATGTACTCACAAATGAACAGAAAAGTGGCTATGGGGAAAAGTCATGCTGCTAGTTGGGCTTCCTTCTCAACCATGCCAAAGTTATACCCATTTGATAACTTTAACAAGGTGCCACAAAGGAATGAACAAAAAAGACAAAAGTACCACAGTCATGCAAGTTGTGTTATGCAAGGTGGAAAAAATGTAATAATGTAAAAGAAATGTAAAAATGTCATAATGTAAAAGATGTTCAAAGGGATTTTACTTAAATTAATGCTATGTCTCTTCTTAGGGAACATTATTCCCAATGTCTCCAAGAGAGGAAAAGTGCGAAAGGTCTCATCTTGCCTCCAAGAGAGGACAAGTGGAGGGTCTCATCCTGAACAACATTGTACCTAATGTTTCCAAGAGAGCATGTTGCAAGAAAGAGAAAATCACATAGTGAAATGCGAGTGGTGATGTATGCCCCCAATTTAAAGAGTTTTTGAGCACCCATACTGTGATCAATTGCTTTAAAGTAGAAAAAAAGAAGAAAGAAGACATGAGAGCTTACCCAGAAATCCCTATGCCAAGTCATATGTTTTTGAAAAGCTGTGTTCTAAAAGAGAGGAGTATGTCAAATGTGAGCTAACCTTAAGACATGTAGTTCACATCTCAAGCTTTCTTTTATATTTTCATGAAAGGTTAATGACTAGCCAAAGAAGGCAATGGAAAATGCATATGAGGACAAGGCTATAAAACCACTTTTCCCCACTAAGTGTAGGACAAAGGTGAGCTGAAAGGATTGATGAAATGTATGCTAGAGCAAAAAATAAGAGCACTTAAAGGAATTAGATGCCCCCATAGAAAATCATACCAAACTCTTGAAAATATTGTATTTTATGACTCAAAGCCTTACATTCATTAGTGTAATGACCATGGATTCTATGGTATGGACAAAATGAAGTCTTGGAATAACATTTAGTTCTAGTTCGAGGAGGGAGTGTGATCAAATTATCATGAAGAAGTTTTGACAAGATATCCTCTTGATTAGGAGGAGAAAATGGTTGTGTAATTGGCATCAAAGATGTATCTTTCATAGGTGTCATACCTACACAATACTCTATAGATTGTGAGATGTTGTCCTTTTCATTATGGAAGGAAACAAAATCTAATGAATTCAAATGATGAGAGTGTTGCAAGATGAGAGTGTGAATGTTGTAATGTTCAAGACTAGGATCTTGGAAGGATGATGTGGGATTATTGAGGTTGAATGAAGGTGGGAAAATATTGTGAGAATGTCCTACGGGATATGTATGAGTTTCATTGATCAAATGGGATGAAATGGACACTTGCATATCCTCAGTAGGCCTATTGTTGCATATTTATATAAAAGAAAAATCAAGAACCACATGTATTTCATAATCCATTTCCATGATATTCTCCCTAGGAGAAGAGTTCTGAGTAGAACTACAAGTCATATGTTCTTGACAAAGAGGACTCGAGTCTTCTAAAGTAACGTCATCACTAAGGGGGGAAGGATTAATGATAGGAGTATGAGGAGGAGAGGATGGGAATTGAATGTCCATTTTCATTAAGGTTTCATTCTATTGTTCCATATTATCTACCCTACAAGGAGAGCATGTAATATGTTCATCTAATGTTAAAGTAGCTTCATCACAAGTGGAGGAGGTATCAAAAGAAGTATCACTATGGTTTCCAAATAAATCTTCCCATAGGACAGGGACATGAGGGAAGGGAAGAGAAAGAGTATCATGATTGAGGATAGAAATATCTTCTAATTCTAATATTTCCTTTTTATATGGAGGAGGGGTATTAGGAGATGGACAAGATTGATTATCAGGACTATGAACATTTGGTAAGGTGATATTGAGAAATGTGTCTATGATGTTATGGTCGTGTTGTGCAAGATTATCCAAAGGGGAATAAGGAAATGGATAATCAAAAATTTCAAGGCTTGTGATTTCTTGCATCACAATACCTTCATCACAAATAGGAGAGATATTCGAAGAAGAACAAGTATGTGTGTTATGATTGTCAACATTACCATTCTCACTAATGGGTATTGAAAGATTAAGGATTGCATTAATGGATTGTTTCTTAATGTTCCTATTATGGTAGTTAAAAGGAAACTCATAAAAGGGAGTATTATGCATGTGAAATCCATGTTTAATTAAATCAAGAGCACATCTTGTGAAAGAAAGCATATTGAAATGAAAAAAATACTATCCAATGCAATTTTTAGTTTAACAAATGAAATGTGGTGAGTGCAAGAAAGTGAAATGAAATCAATGCATGAAACGAGTTGATTAAAGCTAAATTTAACAAAATGCATGCTACAAAAATGTTACCAACTTATATATGTAGGTTAAGGAACCAATCAGAAGCCTAAAAAACAATTTCTGAGTTCTGGAAAATGTTGTTTGAGGTGTAAAAAGGGATTGATTCGCCCAGGGTGGCGAATGAGTCCGAGTATGGACTTTTTTCAAAATTTTCAGAAATTTGTGATTTATTTTTATAAATTCTAAGAGACAATACATAGGATGAAATGAAAAATATAGAATTTAAATGAATCTAAATGAATGTAGATGCAACAAATGCAACCTAAATGCACTTTTTATGAATGCAACTTTTAAAGTCTAGCATGCAAATTAATGCAAATCCTAATGCAAAATGAATTCAACATGAGATCTATGAGGAAAGACAAAAAATAAGAAGAAATGATTATTTAGAAAGTTAGGTTCACCAAAATGAAACATAGATTTTAGGACCCAAAATGCTTGCTCTCTTCCTAAGTTTTTCACCTAGAAAGAGAGAGATTTAGATCCTAAAATACTTATGTGACATTCAAATTAGGACATATGTGATGTGATATGATATAAAATAACTAAAAGAAATGTAATTGATAGATTAATATGATCTAAAATGTATGCAAAACTAAGATTTATGCCCTTTTTGAAAACACAGTGTGATAAGCAAAAGCTATGAAATATGAAGAGATAGAAAGAAATATGCAAAACAAAACGAAATGGATGAAAAAAGAGTGCACCTGGAGGTAGAATGTTGTCACTGGAAGGTTTTGAAATGTCTTTGAAATTATTGTAAATGACCATTGGAACTCATTCGCCAAGCATGGCAAATTAGTCATGCTTTTGCTAAAAACTTTTGGAAACTTGTTTCTGACTAGCGGGAGTTGTAATATTAGAAAATAAATTTTTAGGCCTATAGGTGGGGCTCATTCGATAAGGGTGGTAAATCATTCCACCTAAAAAAATTTGGAAAATCAGGGGAAGATTCTATGGAGTTAGATCTACAATTCTGTCTCCTACAGGTCTATTCTTCTGAACCTATTGGAATTAGGTCTGAAAGTGACTTTTCCTTGATAATTTGACTTTAATGAAGGGAAAAAGAATTGAATAACATTAGAATGTAATATTAAATGATCCAAAAGCTTCCAAAGAACCTAAATCTGCATATAAACAACATAAGAAGATAAATTGTTGATTGTTAGGGAATGGTGGTTTGCCTTGGTCAAACCCTGTTTAGGTAATTAAACCAAATTGATGAAATAGGTGAATAAGACATGCAATAATGGAGTAGATTACCTTGAAAATGATGATTGGTCTTGGATGTCTACTGCAACACATGTAAAATCTATCCTTGAATGCTTTAGAATGCTAACTGGAAGATCTTGCTTGACTCAAGTAGTGAAAGATAGATAATGAATTCAAGATGAGAGATATAATAATGAGTGGATGGATAGATGGAATTGATGAAATTGATAAAATGTAAAAATGAGGTAAAATATTCTTATTTGTAGTCAATTGTTCCCTAGTATTTGATTATACTACATCATAGGGTGACATGTAGTGAAAATAAACTTTAAATTTCACTTTTTCCCTCTCAAGGGTCAAAATGGGGGCCATATAGGACTCATTGGTCAAGCATGGTGAATGGGTCCCACCTAGATGGGACTCATTCTCCAAGCATTGTGAATGGGTCCCACAGGGGCCATTCTTACACCTATGATGCTTAGGAGATATGAAATAAGGTTTAGATGCTATTTTGTCGAGTGTTTGATCAATTAAAGCCTCAAGATGCACAATATGGGTAAAATAGGACTTATTAATGATGATGTAAATGCTGAATAGGGCTTGGGACACATAAATTAATGTGAAAGTGTAATTAAATGCACTTTACAACACTAAAATAAAGGTCCACATAGCCTAGAAGTGCACAAGAACCAATGTGAATGTATAAATCACATTACAACACTAGTTTAACATTAAGTTCACATTAATAATCTTCTAGATTGATGTAATAATGCAATTATAATGTTGAATTTATGAAGAAATAGGTTAATTAAGCCAAGAAAAATGTGAAAGCTTATTACAAGACTTTACAACACCTTTACCAGACATTAATAAACACATATTATTTTGTTTGCAAGGGTCCAAGACGTAGTGTGGACACATAAAATGCCTCACAACACTAGATTAGGGCTCATTAAGTCTGTTTAATCTGATGTCAAGCAGTGGGTCATTTTTCTGACGATACAAATATTTCCCATTTTATAGTTGTAGACATCCAAATTTCACCACTTCCACATGGTCAAATCCATCTCCTTTATCTGTCTATTTCATCAATATTAATTAAATCATTTATTTAGTTACTACTTCACCTTTTTCCTAAGGTGCCTAAAGTATTTATTTTAATAATTAAATAATTTACCTTTCGTCCCTTCCCCTCTAAATTAAATAAATATATCAATTTATTTAATTTAATCATTTAGCCTTGTGAATTCAAATAAATTTTAAATTCCCTCTTTTCTCTCTCATTGTCACATCCTCCATAATCTTATTTTTATCTGGATTGGTTTAATTAATCCATGATTAGGATGTACACACCTTTGATCAGGATTATTGTCACATCCTCCACACCTTCCAACTTGCTTCTAATCTTTCGTTAGTCTTCTTAATCACCCATTTGCACTACCTTAATCTAATCCCCTTGCTACATTTAGCATACCTTTTTTGTCAACCTTCACAATTTCCATATTTAGCCTAGACCCTCTTCCCCATGTCAATTGAAAATTTACATTTATCCCTCCAAGACTCTCCTCTTCCCCATGCAAGTTGTTAGGATCACTTATCATATCACTCACATTAGGACAAGTACTTTCCTTTTTGAGAAACTTGTCTTGTCCACAAGGTACTCCCAATCATGTGGATTTTAAATTCACATTTATTTCTCCAACCACTTCTCTCATCCCCATGATTCCTCACTTGTCACTATCACTCTCATCCCAAGGTACTTGCAAGCACCTCCACCTCACATGTTCCTTTTCCACATCACATGTCCTCTAGACATCTCATCTTCCACATGGAAAGATGTGAGGGCTTGTGAGTCCTCGACTCACCACAACCCTTCATCTTTCCCATGGTGGCAAAATCTTGACCATTCAATCCCTAGAGTCCTTTCCCCTAAAATAGAGGATTTTTGGCTTCATTTTTTCATAACACACATTCAAGTCTTCAAGCATTCAACTTTCATGTTCTCACATGCTCCATTGTTGAATCTTCAAGCTCATCTTGCACCCATTTTTAGCACTCTTGCAATCAAGGAGCACACATATCATCAAAATAAAAGGGAAAACCAAGGAGAAACTCATACAAGATATAAATCTATTGTTTTTCATCTTTATTTTGTTTGAGTTTAACATAGCCCAATCTTGATTTTTTGAAGTGTTCTTTTACTTCTTTTGCATTCTATTTGCACCATTTAGGATAGGGAAAGAATGCTAGTCACATTTATAGAATGCCTAGTGGGACCCACAAACGGGTCCCTTTCCTTCACATTTTCTATTGTTTAACATTTTGCAGGTTTAGGTTACATAGAGGTGACTCCACCATAGACAAGGGTGACCCCGACCCCAGTTGGGCAACCATGACCTTAATAGGTTCAACCCTACTTGAATTTGGGTGACCTTGCCCCAACTTGGGTGAACCTAGCCTCAATAAGGGTGATTGTGTGTTGTAGAATCACCCATCTATGAAATAGACAAAATCTATCTTCAATTTTCTGGATAGGTGACCTTGCCCCAGAGAGGGGCGAACCAGACCTTAGCAATGGTGACCCTACCTAGACAGAGGCATCTATGAGGTAAAACAATGACATAACTTTATTTCCTGAATCCATTTCTTATCATTTTGAGGTACTGACCCCCTAACGTCAGTTTTTGGTGAGTTTTTCTTCCTTTTTGCTAAAATTTGTGCAACTATATCCGTGCTTGTTGAAGATCAAAAGCTAAAAAACTTCTAACATATTTGTTGTAGGAAAAATGGGAAAATTTCTTAGTTAGCTTGTTTTTCTTCATTTTCATACTAGTTAGGCACATAGATCTAATTAGGGGGAGTGAAATCATTGTTTGATTTTCTTTTGAAGTAAGCTATTGATGTATCCAATCCCCTTGCACCATTTGGTGATCTTGGGTGAAAAGAAATCATATCTTAGTCCTTTTTTTACCCAATGAGGCACTACTTCATTCAAAAATTCCCCTTGTACTTCATCTGAGCTTGGGGAGTAGCCAGAAGTAGTTAGTGTTGTCTTTTTAGTAGGACCTACTTGGGGATTTTATCACCCCAAAGGACAATCCCAACCACATGTACCGGCGGGGTATATAAAGGGGGGAGAGAAAAAGTTGTACCCCAATCTAGTCAAGCATCGAAGCTAGGATTATACCTAGATAAGATGTGAAGAGTTGTTCTGAGCCTTCAGTATCTCACTAGGGTTCCCGACTCATGCTTGTAGATAGGCTGTTGTTCATGGTTGTTCCTCACATACTATGTGTATGTCAAGGACTCCCTATTTTTCCTCATTCAGCCTAGTTAGAGGACTGTGCTAGCCATACCCTTTCCAGTAATCTTAGGATTGTGTTTTTTGAACTATCTTTTCTATGCTAAACTGGTACATTCCTATTTCGTCAAGTCAACCTTTGCTTTTTGCTTGTTGTTTGATGTGTTTTGGGTCATTTTCCACAACTCTTTTCATCTAAATTAAGTCTAGATCTATTGACAGAGGTGACCCCACCCCCCATTGGGTGACCTTTCCTTAAATAGGGGTGACCTTTCCCTCAATAGGGGCAACTTTGCCCTTTTCCCAAGTCACTGTCAGTCAAACATCTTGTTTCACCAAGTTGGACGACCCTGCCCCAAATTGAGTGATTTTACCCCTAAAACAACTAATTTCACCTTTTGTTTAGCCATTTTGAGCATCTATCACCTCATTCTGAGCATCCGCTTCCCCATTCTGAGCATCTGTCTCCTCATTCAAAGCATTTTTTCATCAACTCTGAGAATATGTCTCCTTGTTCTGAGCATCCATTCATCCATTTTGAGCATCTATTTACTTGTTTCAAGTATCCATTCATCCATTCCAAGCATCTATCTCCTCATTCTGAGAGTTTTTCTCCTTGTTAGAGCATGAATTTTCTTGTTTTAAGCATCCATTTCCTCATTCCAAGCATCCACATCCTCGTTCTGAGCATCTATTCCCTCATTTCAAGCATTCATTTCTGACCATCCATTCACCCATTCTGATCTTTCATCTCCTTGTTCTGAGAGTCTATCTCCCCTTACAAGCCTCTATTTTCCCATTCTGAGTATCCATTCATCCATTCCAAGCTTCCATTTACTCATTCCAAGCATTCGTTCGTCCATTCTAAGCATCTGTTTACTTGTTTTGAGTATTCGTTCATCCATTCAAAGCATATGTCTTGTCGTTTAGAGTCAGTGTCCCTTCTAAGCATCCATCTCCCTGATCTGAGCATCCATCACCTCATTCTGAGTATCCATCTCCTCATTTTGAGTATCTATTCCCTATTCCAAGCATTTGTCTCCTCGATCTGAGCATTCGTCTCCTCATTCTGAAAGTTTTTCTCATCATTCTGAGAGTCCATCTCTCCATTTTGATAGTTTGTCTACCTATTTCAAGATTTCTTTTCCCCATTCTGATGATCTGAAAGAAGATAGGATATCTTGCCTATAGATAGGTGACCATGCCCTCAACTTGGGTGACCCTGACCTTCACTTGGGTGACCTTGACCTGGACCTGCGTGACATTAACCTTGACCTTAACTTGGGTGACCTTAACCTGAACTTGGGTGACCCTGACCTAAACTTGGGTGACCCTGACTTGAACTTGTGAAACCCTAACCTAAACCTGAGTGACCTTGACCTTGACCTTGACTTGGGCAAGCCTAACCTAAACTTAGGCGACCCCAACCTGAACTTGGGTGACCCTGACTTGAACTTGGGTGACCCTAACCTGAACTTGGGTGACCTTGACTTTTATCTTGACTTGGCCAACCCTAACCTTAAGCTGGGAAAACTTGACTTTCCTCTAGTCATTTGCATCTTTCATTCATCCATCATTTTCATTTCAAACCATTTGCATTCTCCCAAGGTCATTCGTTCATCATCCAAAAGAATCTCTAGATTATGCATGTATCATCGTTTCCCCAATAAAAATCCCCTGAAAGTCTTTAAGAAGTTATTATCCAAATTGACCTAGGTGGTTGAATCTAATCATCATCATCAACATCTACTTAGGATCATCATCTTTCCTAAGTCAGACATCATTGTTGGCCCAATCAATCTACTTTCAATCTCAAGGTGGATTCGGTTCTACAATCATCTCTCTATCCTTTAATCCGATGAACATCACCCAAAGTCACCTAGGGTAATGTTTGAAGTTGGTTTAGAGTCCCTTTCATCATCCTATCCAATCTATCATTCGATCTTATCAATTGTTTCATTAATCAACCTCGTCCAATCTAATCCAACCACATCCCTATTCGATCACCCAATTAATCTACTTCCATCTTGAGGTAGATTCAGGGTCATAATCATCATATGGTAATTCAGTCCCATTGAACCTATAAACTTGGTTTAGAGCCAATCCCATCACATCATTCCATCATCCTAATCTGAGCTTCAATCCTATCCTAATCTGAGCTTTAATCTAATCCCAATCTTAACTTAACGTAGAAATCCCAATCTGAGCTTTAGTCCATCTACATCCAAGATCTTCTGATATCGAAAAAAATCTTGAAATCCATTCTTCCATCTTCTTCCAATCCATCCTATTTATCCTTTCATCACATTTTCTTTCCTTCTAATCATTTGTTCCCATATTTTCAATCCGTATCCATCCCATCCGACATCATGAATCCTTATCCTCCATCAATAGTAGTAAAGAGGAACCCTAATTATGTTGATGACGATGATGAAAGTCTTTTTGATCAAGAGGTATATGACATAGATCCCCTTGACGCTATCATTTCTAGTAATATTTCCCCAACCACTTTCCAAAATTCAATTACCCCTACAAGCTATCTTGTTATTTCTTCATCCATGCCTAATAACAATCCTTATGGTACATTTGACAGGGGATATACATTATCTTCCCAACCCATATCTTCATTGTGTCCTTCATCTACATATTTCTTTTATACAACATCCATGTCCTCTTATGACAATCTATAGTCCCAATCTTCCCATCCTAATCTATAATCTCAATATTCCTATTACAATCCCCCATCCATGTCCCCCTATCCTAATCCTCCTTACCAGTATTCCCATCCTAATCCAACATCCACACCTTCCTATCTTACTCCTACACCCCCATCAACCTATCTTAATCCAAAATCCACATCTTCCTATCCTAATTGATCATTCACGTCCTCCTATCTCAATCCACCATCTCAATATTCACATCCTAATTTCTTGTCCCAATACCTTTATTACAATCCATCACCCATATCCTCTTGTCCTAATCCACCATCCCAATATTCCTATCTTAATTCGCCATCTACTTCCTCTAACATCAATCCACCATCCACATCTTCCTATTCTAGTCCACCATCCCAATACCCCTACCTTAACCCTCCATCCAATCCTAATCCTCCACCTACTCCTAGTCCTACATCCAATCCCATTCCCCCATCTAATCCTAGTACACCAATCCATAATCCTAATCCTTCACCAATCCCTAATCCTTCATCAACTCCTACCACCCCAGCTAAGCCTAGAATATGCATGATTCTCACTCAAGAAGTTTTGCAAGGACTTATGACAAAGAATACATCCCCAAATCCACACCTTGAAGTCATGGAACCATGCCATCCCAACCCGCCATCCACAATCACTAGTGATGAGACCCTTCTCCATCCCATACCTATCATTATTGTTCCTACCCATAGCACCACTCAAACCATTGAAACCATCACACCCACTGTATCCATTGAACCCCCATCTCCTACCCTAAGAACCACCAAACCCATTGATGACAATCAAACCAAGTCACCCTCTTCTACTCTTAGGTCCACCCAATCCAACGAAGACACTCAAATCCAATCCACTCTTCCCACTCCCAGTATCACTGAAATCCATTCCCATGAATTCCATGACTCCACTATCCTTCCATCTTCCCATGTTGAAGAGTCTCTCCAAAACTCCATTATCATGCCTCCCACACATGATGACTCATGCCAAGAGCTTCATCCTGAGCATACCAACATATCCCCTTCTCCAAATAAAGATCCTAACATCCCATCTAGTCCACCTCAAGATCATAGTCCCCCATCCATTCCATCCCATGATTCCCTTGACACTCAAGATCCAATTAGTCCAGCTCATGAGCCCCTATCACCTGCTACCACAAATATAGATCCTATCATGTCACCTAATCCCTATTTTGATCCCTTACCACTCACTCCTCTCGATCAAGATGTTGCTATCCTAGCATCTCCATCTCATGATCCTCCATCATCACCTAATCCTACTATCCCCACATGACTTTTATATCCCCTTGGTACTCTCACATTTTTCCATGGTGATCTCCTTGCAGATGAAAAACAAAGCATATTCACCACCCATCCTCTCCCAAGTAATAATGGACTCACATGATTCTTCCATAATAACAAAAATCTTATCACGGATCAAATGCTCAAGAACATGAACTATCAAGGAAAAGGTTTAGGCCTTCATGAGCAAGGTATTTTAGAACCCATCCAAGTTAGAGAACACTCCTATATGCGAGGTCTCAGATGTACTACTTGTGAATTACGAACCAAAAATGTTGCTACAACCTCCACATACCCTCAAAAATCCTCTTCTCAATGAATAAGGGGCTCCTCCCATCACTCTACCAGATCATTTGTTTCCATCCCCCTTCCTTCATCATATCACCTCCAAACAACCATTCATATTCCTCCTTTATCTGATCCATCCATTTTGGGTCCTTACATCCCTCCATCCACCATCTCCCATCCTTCATCTACTCCATCCATTTTGGGTCCCTATGTCCTTCCACCCACTATGTCTATTTTGGGCCCCTATATCCCAAAATCACCTCCTCCATCTCACACTATTTATCCTTTCATCCATCCATCACCTATCCATGTCACCCACCATAAGCATCCCATTCTCATGTCCCCTAATAGGATCAACAAAGGAACATACCTACATATCCTTCATCCACATATCATCCCCAAGATCCTACCTCCATCACTTCATTCATGTTTCCTCCACACCATCCATAACCTCATACCCATCCCATTTCTATTGGAAGAACTTTGGATGCCAAAATAAAAATGCATAAATCTAAACATACACAAGGATCTAAAGCTCCTGATGTCCCCTTAAAATAAATGTTGAAGAAAATAAAAATCAGTTCTCCAAAATAAAAATAAAACCTATAGGCCACAAAGGCCCACCAAAGAAAAGATCAAAACCATATGTGGATCCAAAAGAAAAAAGATGCAATGCCTTCAAATGAAAAATCTGTAACAACATACAAAGTTGCTAATATGAAAGGTAATCATTCTCATCCACCATCTGCTAAATCTTTTTTGGGTCCTTATGTCACAAAATTCACTATCCCATCTCCTCCATTATCCCCATATCATTCATCCACTGATCCTCCTATCCTTTCACATTGACCACCATATGTGCGACTGTTGGTCATGAACAAATCCACCACATCATGCATCCACCACATCATTCCATCCATACACTTTCCAAAATCCCATCCATTATCCCACATATCTCCCCCATCAAATTCCTTTAATGCATTCTCTTGCATAATCCATTTATTCTAATAAGGTTGCACCAACATCCAATAGTCACTGTCCTTTTGTTGTCTTGATTTGGGAAAAATTCCTCTGTTACTGGAAATTACCATGGGTGTTCCCCTTGTCTATTGAAGACTTCTTCATACAATGGAAAGCCCTGACTCACAATCCTGTACTTCGAAAACTATTGGATTTTTCCTTCCCTCATGTTGCTTGGGGTCTATGGAAAGAATGAAACAACAAAATTTATAGAGATAAAGAATCTTCAATGGCCATTGTGTTTGATAAAATAATCAGATTATTAGAAGATAATTTGAATACTGCCCCCCATAAGGTTTGTAATACCGAGAAACTGGCTTGTTCATCCTATGATCTTATAGTTGGTAAGGAATGGAACATTAGTTTTGACATCTCTTGTGCCCCTAAAAATGCTAAGGATAGGGAGGGTGTTTGCTAGACTTTTCTACCCAATGGTTGGATCAAAGCCAACTTTGATGGGGAGGCTAAAGGTAATCCTAGGGTGGTGGGATGTGGTCGAGTCTTAAGGGATTCTTTTGGAAATTTTCTTGGTACAATTGCCACTCCCCTTGGATCTAAAACCAATCACCTAGTAGAGGTTGTTGGAGCTTTTCATGTTATAAATTTGGCTCATAGTCTAAATTTTAAAAACCTTTGGCTTGAAGGAGACTCTAAAAATATTATTGATTGTCTTTTAGGTAGGTCCCCCCTCGTGGACCATAAATTCTTGGATTGATGATGCCATTTTGACCTTAGCTAAGTTTGATAATATAAAGGTTTCACACACCTATAGAGAAGCCAATGTTGTGGTGGAATTTTTTGTGAATGAAGGGGTTAAAAGCAAAGGACAATGCACATGGCTGAACATTAGTGATTTAGGTGCTAATGTCCAAGCCTTATTGAACTATGATGCTTCACATGGGAAAGATGTGTGTCATCTGATTAATGATGATAGAACAGGGAAAATACATCACTATCATTAGATTGCATAGGTCCGAGCTAATTTGCTTATTCGATAAGTTTTCTTGGCATGCTTTGTGGGCTCATTGGTTTGGCGGGACCATTTGAAGTCAATATTTTGTCTCTATCTACCTTACTGTGCTTGTTAAAATGGGAGGAGATAGAAAAAGAGATGAGTAAGAAAGCTTTGAGATACACACAAGAAATACTAACATGTTGAAAAAAGTTAAAAGTGGGGGTTTACTTCCTTTTCTGGAAAAACTCCATGGTTCTAATTAGGAAGCTACATAGCATTTCGAGAGGAACTAGGAAAATGGGGAATTAACCCTTTTTGGTAGGAAAGTTAAGCTCGATGAAAATCTCATAGCTAAAGTGGCTAGTATGTCCAGTGAAGGACACAAATTTTTCTAGGAAAGGGTTTTCTCTGATGAAGCGGTGGTCAGATTTTAGAAAGAAAGAAAGGGAAAGATTGAATTTGGTGAAAATTTCTAATAGTTACTTTGAGGCTGATACCATTAAAGCTCTATGGAGAAAAGTTATTCACGTCATAATCGATTATATCACCGTAAATGGCCATTTCACAAGGGTCTATAGCTATCATTTTTCCTTGCTCAACCATTTTCACTATAAGGTTAGGGTTTCTCTTCCCTACTATCTCCTTTGTTCCTTAAGAAATAATTTGGAAGACCATAAGAAAAACCCAAGAAGATATCCTATTTTGCATATTGGCTTGATTAGGTTAATTTCCAAACATTTTCAAAATATGTTGGCCCCTGTTAATTTGGATGCCTCCCTGGAGTCTAAGGAGGATGATATTGAACCTAGTTGTTCGGGGAATTTGCCCAATTTGAGCCCAGTGAGGATGGTCCTGACTTCACCCTCTGTCCAGACTGGTAAGAAAACTTTTGTCCATAATCCCCAGTCTATTAAAGCCTGTCCTACTTCTAAGCCTGGAAGCTTTATTCCTAAAACCAAAGGTGTTGGAAAGGATCTACCTGTCAAAAACCTTGTTTGATATTCTAAAGACTCTCTCGATTCTAAGGATTCTTGTGCTAATAATATTTTGGCCTTTATTGTCCCATTGTTAGAAAGAGATGTTAGATTTGGTTCCCCTAGAGCCTCTGACCCTGCAAAAATTTGCTTCAATCTTGATAGGGAACCCTCAGTTGATTTCCTGGGCATTGCTAGGAATTATGCTATGGACCATTTCATAATGTTGACATGGGTCTTTCATGAAATTAATGACCTGAAAACAAAAAATTGGGCCCTCCAGAGTAAACTGGAAGAAATGGGAGCTAACGTTTCAGTGTTATGCAAGAAGGATGTAGAGTGTAAAGATTACAGTGCCAGTAAAGAGATCCAATACAATGCAGATAAGGATAGAAGGATTGAAATAGATTTGGAAAAAATGAAAAATAATGTGAAGATAATTGTTCAACAGAACAATAGGATTCCAAGACATAATGCCATCATTATCAACGCTATGATAGAAAAAATGGATAAAGCTCAATAGGGGTCCTTGGTGGTTGATTTGGAAGAAGTGAAAGATAAAAACTAGGAAGAGGATGTTGGGATTTCTAAGAGAACCAAGGCTAATCTAAAAAGGAAGGCACCACCCACACTGTAGATGATTCAAACTTTCAAGAAGGGTGCTCAGGATATGCAAGACCTTGTGGCAAAGGCTGAGTCTATTCTAAAGACTCTGGGTTAGTTGCTATTGGTTTTTAGGCTTGCATTTTAGCTGGTTTTTTTATTGACCTTCTTGGCCTTTTGTGGCTGGTTGCTACTTTTTCTAGTTTTTCCCTTTATTACAACCTATTTATTTTGCTGGATTTTTTTGTCCTCTTTCTTTTGTTGTAAACTTGGTGGTTTTGGGTCCCTATAAAACCTATTTTTTTCCTTTATAAAAAAAAATCCAATAGTCACTCCACACATGGGCTCTTAATACCTCATAAAAAAATTGATGCTTAAGTCCTTCATCCATATCCTTATCGCTTATCATCTAAATCCCCTCATCCACATCCCTATCCTTATCCATCTCCATCCACATGCTATCCAAAACTTCAAAAAGCCAAAAAAGTCAAAAATTCAAAAGAAAAATCAGAAATAGTAAAGAAAAATAATTCATCCAATTGTGGAAACATGGAAAACAAGCACCTTGGATAAACTTACCATGATGAAAACCTGGAAAAAATATGTCATGTGTAAATCCCCTATCTAGTTTACTTCCACACTTGGGGGCAGCTACATCCCCTTCACCCATTTCCTCCACCTCACCTATTTCCCACATTCTACCTGTCATATCTCATTTATCCCAATCCCCTCCATCCTGCTTGTGATCTTGATATAGATAAGGGAAAACCTACATACATGCTTTGGACACCTCTTAGCATACATTCCCCTCACTTGTACACTATCCTAATCCGTATCCACATCCACCTATCTTCCTTACCCATCATGTTACCACTAATCTCCCTTCCTTATCCATGCATCCTATCCATATCCAGCTCACTCCCTTATTCGCCTATCCTTCTATCTTCTATCCCTCATTCCTCAACATACATGAAATATCTAGAGCAGGGAACCTCCTTCTTTGCACAACATAGTCGTTGGAAACATCATTCATTGATCTTATCATCCCTTCCATCTCCCTCTTTATATCTTCCTATCCATCCATCATAACCATCCCTTTCATCTCCCCATCCTTATCTCCTTACCAATACAAACAATAATTTTGATCTCCCATTCCTTATCTTCCTATCCACCCATCCTTATCTCCCTATCCAATTATCTCTATCATTATCCCATCTCATAATCCCTTGTCATTGTTATCTAGCTATAGAGTTCTCCCCATGCAATCCAATGCCATCTATCTCATCATCATCACTCCTGCTTCTTTTTCACATCTTTCCAATCTCCTGTCACTTTTCATCACTCATCTCTTCATCATATCATCCCCCCAATTCATCTTTTGATGATTTGGATAACTATCCCATCCTCAAGCTTTGTGTGATCACCATCATCCTATCCAATCCACTGGTCTATCTTATCTCATCATCTCAGTCCCATCAACTTATCCATTTATTGTGGTTGTCTCATCATCCTTTATCCATGGTCACTTTTCAACCTTTTCTCAAACTATGTTGCCCCTACACTTTCATGTAGGAAAGGTAGATCTTTTAATCTTCCCTCGGGGCTCCTTTTTTCCATATTTTTCATCTATTATTAGTCTTCATTGTCCTCTTTCTCCTTTTATCCATGGTCTTTTATCGAACTACGAGGGCTCTTCACTTTCATGTAGGCAAGGCTAATCTTTGATCGGCCCCGAGCCCCTAGCTCTTTAGGGTGTGTTAGTCTTGTTTCTTATATCTCTCTCATGTTGAGCCATCAAGTTATGCCCTTATCTAGCTGGTTCTTAACAAGCAAGATCCACTAGTATCCTGAGGTTCAATTGGTTTTGAATATCCTATGTCATCTCAATCTTTTATTTTAGCCTCCATCTTTGGTCTCAATAGGATGCATCCTTCCTAACAGACCTCATCAATCCCATCCATCCCCTTGATCCTATAGCAAACGACGTTTGAAATTGATTTTGATCTTTTGGTGCTTTTGATTTTTGTTTATCATTTGAGCTCTCTATCATACCTTGTCATGGTCGCCTTGATCCATCATATCATGATGTGATTTTACTACTAAACATAGGTATGTATCTTGATCTTTTGTTTGTTATTTTCTTCCTGGTTGTCCCATGTTGTACCTATCAAGATCCCTATGGTCTTGTGTTACGTTGGGGCATCCTTTTGTGCTTGTGGTTATCCCAATGCCTAGCCCGACCAAGGTCTTCATGACTTTTGGGTGTTGGGATAGCCTTCTTTTATGTTGTTTTTGTTTTATGCATTAGATGCTAATCCACCTTAGCTACATATACCTTGGCACCTGGTGTCTTATTCTATAGCAAAAATTAGTGCTCCAAAAATGAAAAATTACATTAGGATTGCATTTCATGATCAATTCTATTGCATTTCATGATCTTTTCCTCCATCATTTTCATTCTTTTCATCCATCACACATCTCAATCCAATCCTAATCCATTCAATCTAGCACAAATCATATAATAACATCTCAATCCAATCCTAATCCATTCTTGCTACAAGCCTTGATCCAATCATCATCATCATCATCATCTTCAAGATGTATCCTTCCCTATCCTTTGGTTTTTTTTTGGAACGTATCCTTCCCTCATCAACAACACTTTCATCATCATCATCGGGATGTACCCTTCCCTATCCTTGTGTTGTTTAGGTATTTATCATTCCCTCATCGATAACACTCCATCCATCATCAACCCATTTTGGCTTGTAGCTTGACTGGGGCAGCATCACATTTGTCATTGACTCCATTTGTGCTTCCTTTCTTCTCACCTTCTCTTCCCCATCTCCTATCACTTATCATCCTCTCTCATCCATCACTTTGCATCATCTTCCCCATCTACCCTTTTTATCATCTCATTCTTTTCGAGAGCACACCTGTGTTCTCTTGAACTCGCATGTCCTCTCGAAGGGCATCCTGAATCCCTAATCTTCATCTTCACTACCATCATTTTTCTTCCTAGTCACTACTTTGAATGACTAGGGCATCTTTTCCAATTTATGCATCTTCTTCCTAGTGCTATCTTTTAATCTTCTTTGAAATGATGCTAGTTCATAACACCATCTCAAAGAGGGACAAAATGTAGACATCAAAATTTGAGCACTACCACATGGTGAAATCCATCTCCTTTATCCATCTATTTCATCAATATTAATTAATTGATTTATTTAGTTAATATTTCACCTTTTTCCTAAAGTGCCTAAAGTATTTAATTTAATAATTAAATAGTTTACCTTTCATCCCTTGCCCTCTAAATTAAATAAATATATCAATTTATTTAATTTAGTCATTTAGCCTTGTGAGTTTCAATCAATTTAAAATTCCCTCTTTTCTCTATCCTTGTCACATCCTCCATAATCTTCTTCTAATGTGGATTAGTTTAATTAATCTATGATTAGGATGTCCACAATTTTAATCAGGATTAATGTCACATCCTCTACAACTTCCAACTTGCTTCTAATCTTCCATTAATCTTCTTAATTGCCTGCTTGCACAACCTTAATCTAATCCCCTTGCTACATTTAGCATACCTTTTTGCTCAACCTTCACAATTTCCACATTTAGCCTAGGCCCTCTTCCCCATGCAAATTAAAAATTCACATTTATCCCTCCAAGACTCTCCTCTTCCCCACACAATTTGTTAGGAGTTCTAGAAATCCTCACTTGTCACATCACTCACATGAGGACAAGTACTTACCTTTTATAGAACCTTGTCTTATCTACAAGGTACTCCCAATCATGTGGATTTAAAATTCACATTTATATCTCCAACCACTTCTGTCATCCCCATGATTCCTCACTTGTCGCTATCACTCTCATCCCAAGGTACTTGCAAGTACCTCCACCTCAGATGTCTCATTTCCACATTGCATGTCCTCTTGACATCTCATCTTCCACATGGAAAGATGTGAGGGCTTGAGAGTCCTCAACTCACCACAACCCTTCATCTTGCCCATGTTGGAAAAATTTTGACTGTTTAATCCTTGGAGGCCTTTCCCGTAAAATAGAGGATTTTTTGCTTCATTTTCTCATAACATACATTCAAGTCTTCAAGAATTCAACTTTCATGTTCTCACATCCTCCATTGTTGAATCTTCAAGATCATCTTGCACCCATTTTGTTCATCTATCAAAATACCCACATCTCTCATTTGAATCCTCATCACCTCTAGATCATTTTGCATCCATTTTTAGCACTCTTTCCATCAAGGAGAACACATATTATCAACATCAAAGGGCTAGCTAAGGAGCAACTGATGCATGGTATAAATCTATTGTTTTTCGTCTTTATTTTGTTTGAGCTTAACGTAGCCCAATCTTGAGGTGTTGAAGTATTGTTTTGCTTCTTTTGCATTCTATTTTGCATCATTTAGGATAGGTAAAGAATGTTGTTCACAACAGTTATTGTAGATTGTGGTTTATGCGATTGTAGAGGGAAACCACACACCATTGTCATGTGCTTGTGAGGGGAAAAATATTTTTTGATTGCATCACATCGTTTACCCCTAAAAGAACATGGCAATGGTGTATATTGCTCCATTCAAATAAACCATTTACAATGTCATAGGTGGCCTAGTTTCTATTTTGTACATGACTACATTTTTGACCTTTCTGGTTATTGGTTGTTATATGTGCCCATGTTTCGCAAACACTTTTCTGCATATACATCTTAGCCATGCAATGCAAATGTAAGCACTTGCAAAATAAAATCTATACCAATATATATGTTTTCGAAGTTAGATGCACTTTTTTAGTTATTATACACTCTTCTATATATTCTCTCTATCCATGTTTTTCGAGCCATCTTCAAATCCCATGATGCCAATTCTTTATCAGGATACCTATTTTCGTCAAGTTGTCACAACAAAAAAAAGACTGCAATATTACAGATCTTGTTTGGAAACATACATTTTTCCCCAACTTTTGTTATTGTATGATATATGATAAGAGTCCATGATATTTTCCATGGACTTTACCTTCCTTTCTTGCTTGGGTGTTTGGCTAGAGCCTGCGAGGCTTTATGATTCCAATATGGTAGGGAGGAGAACGTGCATGGGTTTAGTGCTCTTGCCTTCCATCGTCATATATTTCTTGTTGTTTATATACATGGACACAAAAATTCTGACATGCACTTGTCTACCAAAAACATACTCTATTCTATCCATTGCATTTCTCATTGTTTCCATAGCTCTTTTTTCAAATTCTCCAATAGATTACTTATACATAATTCATTACCACAATGCTATGTATTTAATATGTTCCATTTTATCTCTTTCTATTTACAATAGATAATGCTAACCTATTTTATTTTATATCTATATTATTTCCTTTATAATGCTGCTCAGATACAATAAACATTGAAGAAAATTAGTATGTTGTAAATTGTCTATTTCAATTTCTTTCATGGTCCAACAACTTGATCCAATGCTGCCGACCCTTGTTAAATGCCATCAATAGTACATGTAAGTACAAAAAAATTCCATTATCAATAAATAGATTATGTGAACCAATTGTAAATATTATTAATTATTTTTAGTTTCACTTTCTCTATATTGATTTTACAGATATACTTACTCACTTTTTATGCTTCCTTTTTTATTTTTCTTTTCTGTCCACTAACATACCCTTGTCTTCCATTTGTAGGAACTAGGCTAAAATATGCAAAAGCATCCAAAAATCATGATACCTATTTTTTATAAAGATACCATAGCAAAGAAAACACTACAATATGAGAAATCATATATGAAAACACCAAGTTTTCCCCAACTTTTTTATTGTGTGATATAATGGAACTCCATGAAATTTCTCATGGGAAATTCATACTTTTCTTACTCGGGGGTTTAACTAGAGTCCACAAGGCTCCATGATCCCAATATGGTAGAGAGGATAACGAGCATGGGTTTTATGCTTTTACACTTAATGCCATATATTTCTTGTTACATAGATACATGTGTACACAAATCCTTGTATAAACTTGGCTTCCACAAACATAGTCTATAATAAGATGTTTCTCATCTCATACCAAGTGGTCATGAAGCACTTGAGACTTTATTTTTCAATTATGATTTTTTAAGAATAAATTTATTAAAAAATAATATTTGTTGAGAATTAATTTACTATGGATTCCCAATGATCCGTCGTTTACTTGTGATTCCTAGGATTATTAATTAAAATCAATTTTAAATAACTATTGTAACTAAAATTGTTAAATATTACATATTAATAAAAAAAAGAAGTTATTGATGATTAATTACTTAAAAGTAAAATTAATGGATACATTGCAAATAATAAGATTCGTTCAACATGACCTATGGTTTTATTTTACATTTTCATAATCAATTTTCAACTAATAAATTTTGATGTGGAAACACAAAGATCAATTTTCCCTTTTATGCAAATGGTTCTTAATCTCCCATGCATTGTGTGTGAGATAAGAATGGACAAGTGCACTATAACATAAGGTTTAAAATGCTTTACAATGCTCAAATTAAATGAACACATATAAAATAATCTCTACACCAAAATTAAGCGATTTATAATATGTTCAAGTTAGGTTATTCAAATTGATATCTTTCAATGCACACATAGGTTGGCTTTAACTTTAATACATATGTATCAATATGCTTGATCTATTCCATCTAATTATCCATAATAATATATAAATTGATTTTCCAACATCTCTCTTCATTACGATCTACTCCACATATTTTATCCTAGGTAAATTCCAAAATCATAAGCTTCATCTCCTACTATGATCTAACCTCACACTATTTCATATTGGCTTATTAACACACTTTCCCTTTCTCAACTCAATCAAACAATTGCAAATATTATTGATTATTTATATTTGACATTGCATTCTGAAAAAAAAGTTTGTTTCTTACTTCCCACTAAATAACCATTTGCAGTGGACCCTGATCGACTGATTGTTGCATGCCTATACATGTGGCTGCTAGTTATTAGCCGATAGGCTATTTTACGTGGGGGAACCCCACCAAGATTTCCAGAAGTCTAACGCCAAAAACCCGATGGGGGTCCCGGAGGGCCAGAAGCGTTCAGACCGTATTTGGACGGTTGTGCCTCAAGTCAAATCCTATGCCTGGAAAGTGATGCCACCTTTTCCATAATACTAGATGCATTGCATTGTGTAATCGCCTTGTACTATAATGCTCCCACCAATGTTCATAGGATTGTGTTTGATGGCGTCTTTATTGCTAGAACCTTAGCAGCAACCCAGATTCGAATCCAAGGAAAGACTGGCTCCAACTTTGGTGCCATGGTGGATTGAGGCGTATGCAGAGAGAAGAAAGGTGAATTTACAAGGGTGGCATTCTATGGCATTAAGGTCCCTATTCCTAGTTTATGCTATGCTCACTTGCCTCACGTTTATCTTCATGCTCAACATGGAGCTTGCATACAGGTTGGGTATTGATGGTACTGTTAACCAGGAGCTCAACAAGAGTTTGCTTGTTTGGCCAACCCATAAGGCCACCCTGGTCTCCTGTTCACACTTCCTTCGGGTGAATTTCACTTGGACTCTGTTATCTTATGCTGCAATCCAGACAGGAGAGGTAGAGGAGTGCCGACAAATTCAATACCTGTTGAATGTGCCCATGTCCTCCTATGATGGTAAGGAGTAGTCGAAGCTTTCTCATCCGAGATATGTTAATTACTGGCCAGCATTCCACCATGCCCTACAATCATGGGTGCAAAATAGGCTCTTTGAGCCTACTATTATAACCCAACTCCTTGATCTGGTAAAGACCCCACTAGACCAGCACTACATTCACATTAGCCAGCATACACCCAACCTGTGCCAAAATGAGAGCTTTGGGACAGGGTATGAACATCCATCAAAGCATAAAGGATAGATGATTCTTATCATATGTTGTAGTTGCAACTGCCCTGGTAGACATGTATGTAAAATGTCGAAGTGTAGACAAAGCCCGTGAATTTTTTGGCACAATTCCTCAAAGAAATGTGTTCACATGGAATGCAATGATCATAAGATATGCACAAAATGGATTTGTAGAAAAGGCTTTACAAACTTACAAGCAAATGCAATTGTCGGGTGTAAAGCCATATTCCATAACCTTTGCTAGCATCCTCGCAGCCTGTTGGAAAATGGGAGCTTTAGAACAAGGCATGGACATCCATCAAAGTATAAAGGATAGAGGAATTTTGTCAAATGTTATAGTTGCAACTACCCTAGTAGACATGCATGCAAAATATGGAAGCATAGACAAGGCACATGAACTGTTTGATAAAATGCCCCAAAGAAGTGTAGTGTCGTGGACTGCAATGATATCAGGATATACACAAAATGGATCTATTGAAAAGTCCTTAGAAACCTTCAAGAAAATGTAATCGGCAGGTGTAAAGCCAGACTTGACGACCTTTGCCAGCATCCTCCTTGCATGTGCCAAAATAGGAGCTTTGGAACAGGGAATGGACATCCATCAAAACATAAAGGATAGAGGACTTTTGTCAGATGATGTTGTTGCAATTGCTTTGATAAACATGTATGCAAAATGTGGAAACATGGACAAGGCACATGAACTGTTCAACAAAATTCCTCAAAAGATGTCATCTCATGGAATGCAATGATTGCAGGCTATGCAGAAAATGGATTTGTAGAAAAGACATTACAAACTTTCTGGCAAATGCAATTGGCAGGTGTAAAGCCAGACTCCACAACCTATGTCAGCATCCTCCCTGCCTATGCCAAAATGGGAGCTTTGGAACAATGTATGGGAATCCATCAAAGCATAATGGATAGAGGAATGCTATCAGATGTTTCTATTGCAACTGCTCTGATAGGCATGTATGCGAAATGTGGAAGCATAGACAAGGCCTGTGAATTGTTGGACACAATGCCTCAAAGAAATGTGTTCTCATGGACTGCAATGATCGCAGGATATCCAAAAAATGGATTTGTTGAAAAGGATTTGGAAACTTTCAAGAAAATGCAATTATCAGGTGTAAATCCAAATTCCACAACCTTTGCTAGTCTCCTCCCTGTCTGTGCAAAAATAGGAGATTTAAAACAGGGAATGGCATCCATCAAAGCATAATAGATAGAGGAATTTTGTCAGATGCTGTAGTTGCAACCGCCCTGGTAGACATGTATGCAAAATATGGAAGAATAGACAAAGCCCGTGAACTGTAATTCCATAAAGAAATGTGGTCTTGTGGACTACAATGATCGCAGGATATGCAAAGAATGGATATGTTGGAAAGGCTTTAGAAACTTTCAAGCAAATGCAATTGGCAGGTGTAAAGCCAGACTCCTCAACCTTTGCTAGCATCCTCCTTGCCTGTGCCAAAATGGGAGCTTTGGAACAGGGTATGGACATCCATCAAAACATAAAGGATAGAGGACTTTTGTCAGATGATGTTGTTGCAACTGCTTTGATAAACATGTATGCAAAATGTGGAAACATGGACAAGGCACATGAACTGTTCAACAAAGTTCCTCAAAAGATGTCATCTCATGGAATGTAATGATTGCAGGCTATGCAGAAAATGGATTTGTAGAAAAGACATTACAAACTTTCTGGAAAATGCAACTGGCAGGTGTAAAGCCAGACTCCACAACCTATGTCAGCATCCTCCCTGCCTATGCCAAAATGGGAGCTTTGGAATAGTGTATGGGAATCCATCAAAGCGTAATGGATAGAGGAATGCTATTAGATGTTGCTATTGCAACTGCTCTGATAGACATGTATGCAAAATGTGGAAGCATAGACAAGGCCTGTGAATTGTTGGACACAATGCCTCAAAGAAATGTGTTCTCATGGATTGCAATGATCGCAGGATATCCAAAAAATGGATTTGTTGAAAAGGATTTGGAAACTTTCAAGAAAATGCAATTATCAGGTGTAAATCCAAATTCCACAACCTTTGCTAGTATCCTCCCTGCCTATGCCAAAATAGGAGATTTAAAATAGGGAATGGGCATCCATCAAAGCATAATAGATAGAGGAATTTTGTTAGATGATGTAGTTGCAACCGCCTTGGTAGACATGTATGCAAAATACGGAAGAATAGACAAAGCCCGCGAACTGTAATGCCATAAAGAAATGTGGTCTTGTGGATTGCAATGATCGCAGGATATGTAGAGAATGGATATGTTGGAAAGGCTTTAGAAACTTTCAAGCAAATGCAATTGGCAGGTGTAAAGCCAGACTCCTCAACCTTTGCTAGCATCCTCCTTGCCTATGCCAAAATGGGAGATTTGGAACAGGGTATGGACATCCATCAAAGTATAAAGGATAGAGGAATTTTGTCAGATGTTGTAGTTGCAACTGCCCTGGTAAACCTGTATGCAAAATGTGGGAGCATAGACAGGGCACGTGAACTTTTTGATAGGATTCCTAAAAGAGATGTCATCTCATGGAATACAATGATTGCATGATATGCACAAAATGGACTAAGCATGGATGCTCTCAAAATATTTGAATTAATGAATTCCTCTCAAACATATCTTGACATTGTAAGCTTTTCTTGTGTTTTATGTGCATGCAGCCATGCAGGTTTAGTGGATGAGAGTTCTACATACTTCAATCACATGAATACTTCCTATTGTATTACACCTACAGCTGATCATTATGTGTGCATGGTTGACCTTCTTGCTCATGCTGGCTATCTTGAGGATTCCCTAAACTTTATCATTAAGATGCCAATCAAACCTGTGGTGGTTGTGTGGATGTGTTTTCTTGGTGCCTATAGATTACATAAGAATATAGGCTTAGGATTATTTACAACAACCTTGCTTTATGAATTGGATCCTAAAAATCGAAGTCTCAAACATTAAGAGCATACATTACATAGTACTGACCTAAATGTGTGGGGGGTGGGAATTTTTCTCTTTTCTGTGCCTACGTCTTTGTGTTGCTTTTGAAGCTCGGCCACGAATTGCCATAATCTTTCTATCTCCCCCAACATCTTTCAAGATGTGTTTATACTCGGCTCTGCCTATTTGAAATAGATGTTTATTAAATCATTCAAGGTGTTTTATAATGATGAAGAGGAAAAGGAACAATTGGGGAATGGTAACACGTACCTTGGGTGGGAACAAACGTGGTAGACGCGAAAGTGTCATAACGATTCAACCAAGTCATTAATTTTATTAGTCTTTGCAGGGATTGTAATTTGCAGTAAAGCATATTTACTTCCTTTGATAATCGGGCAGAGACAAATTTAAGGTTTTCCTAATTTTGCAGGATAGATAATTGGTAGAGCAACATTTTCTAAATATCATCTGAAACCAGGCGATGTGAGCTTTTTAAGGATATTTTACAAAGAAATTATAAAAAAAATGAAGTTTTTAAAAGGATTTTTTAAATTTATAAATATTAGCAATCACATCATGGTGTGCAATGGGAACGCCGAAGAGGTGTGGATGTCAATTAGGGAAACTTTGAGCTTATTTTTTGCATAAATTTGTGTATTACATGAGTTCAATTGGTTGGCCATTCATAAAATTATATTGTTGTGCAACAAAGGTCTCTAAAAATGAGTGAAAGAAAATCTTTCAATCAAGAAGACAATGAAGGTCTACGAAGAGGGAGGGGGAGAGATAGGGAGAGAGATGGATGGGTAGAGAGAGGGTAACATTTCTAGAGATGGAGGGGAAGAGAGGAATATAGAGGTAGAGATGAATATAGACTGAGAGAGGAAGATAGACAAATAGATAGAGGTAGAGATGAATATAGAATGAGAGAGGACAAGGGAGACAAATAGATTAGATATAGATAGAGATAGAGGGAGAAATAAAGATAGAGAGATAGGGAGATAAAGGGGAGAGATAGAGAGGGATGGATAGAAAGGAAGAGATAATGAGATAAAGAAGAAGAGGAAGAGGGAGAGATAGAGATATAGAGAGATATATGGCAAGATAGAGTGATATAAAGATATAGATATAAGGAGATATAGAGAGAGGGAGAGAGGGAGAGAGAAAAAGAGAAAAAGAGAAAAATAGAGAGAAGTAGAGAAAGACAAATAGAGATGGAGAGGGAGATAGAGAGAGGGGGAGAGATAGATAAATGGGAAGAGAAAGAAATAGATATAGAAATATATGGAAAGATAAAGGGAGAGAGAGGTTGAGATATAAAGATGGATAGGAGGATAGGGAGGGAGCAAGAGAAGGAGAGATGGGAGAGAGATAGAGAGAGGGAGGGAGAGAGAAAGGGAGAGAGAGAGAGATGGGGAAGAGGGAGATATATGTAGAGAGGGATAGAGAAGAAGAGGGGGAGAGAGGGAGAGGGAGAGATATAGATAGAGGGTGATATAGAGAGATAGAGAGGGATAGGAAAAGAGATAAAGAGATAGGGAGATATACATAGAGAAGGATATGGATAGAAAGAGATAGAGAGATGAGTGAGAAGGAGATCGAGTGAGAAATAAAGATAAAGATACATAGTAGAAGAGATGGAGGGAGAGATGGAATGAATAAGATAGAGAGAGAAGAAGGGGGGAGAGGGAAAGGATATAGATGTATAAGGAGAAAGATAGGGAGATAGATAAAGAGAGATATAGATAGAAAGATATAGAGAGATGAGTGGGAAAGAGAGAGAGGTAGACATAATGAGATATAGATAGAGAGGGGGGAAGAGATAGGAAGATAGAGATAGAGGGGGAAACAGTGAGGGAAAGGTGATAGAAAGAGAGATAGAGAGATAGAGATAGATGTAGAGAAGGAGAAAGAGGGAGTGTGTGTATATGAGTGACAGAGATATATATTTATAAATAAAGAGGGAGGGAGAGGGGAAGAGAAATAGAGAGAGGAGAGATAAGCAGAGAGAAATAGAAAGAGGGAGTGATAAGGAGAGAGGGAGTGATAAAGAGAGAGATAAGGAGAGATCCCCTCCAGTCTGACGTTGATGTCGACAGGGAGAATTTTACGGAAAAACAAAATCGGTCTGTGCCTATCAGCTATTTTGTTGCTCATTGAATATTGTGCAACTGCTTGTTTATTTGTTTTAACATACTGTTACAATGTGTTCAAATAAATTAAAGTCTAACTCCATTACAGAGAATATGTGGACAAAAACACTATTGGAAAAATAATTAAAATGTATAAACGCGACAATAAACCTATATTTATTGATGCATTCTCAGTGACAATGGTTCTACAGGATTTCACCTGAGTTAGTATGAATTGAGGTGGAGTCAACTTCAAAGGGTTCCCTTTTACAATATGACTAAAAGAAAATGTAAACGCTCAGTAAATCTAACCGTTCTTCATGCAAATGGAGCTACAAACTATTTCGATTTTACTATAGCATATTTACAATATGCAGAAATTTGTTTCTGCGATAACAATGAACATTTATTTTATACCACTCCATCCCGAGAGTGAAAATAATGGTGTTTCTTTCCACCTTACAATTATGGCATGTCCATCGGGCTCCAGAGTATAATATTTCCCGAAAGCATATTCTCTTAGTAACAATCTAGCTTGATACATTGCTTGAAAGCTGAAGCTCTTTCCCCTGAACCCTGTTTGTGTGAAGAAACACCTCCACACGTCAGTTCTAACATGCCTAACATTTCTCTCCTTCCCCTCATAGACTATCATATTCTTTATCTGACTTCCAAAAAATAACTCTTCATGCTTCACTCTCTTAATATCATTTCTGTCTGTTAAGGTAACATCCAACAGATCAAAATTGTGCCATGTAAAAGAAAAGCATCTCGTTGAATCTATTCACAAAATTTGGAGAATTATGGTGTGCTTCTACTTGAACATTCACCATTATCTGAGGCCTCAGTTTCTTGATAACCCTTAAGAGATTGTCGAGAAGAACCGGGTCGTACAACAAACTTCTCAGAACAATTGAAGCGTAAACTGCCAACGCCTCACTATATTTAACGGTGAATAAACCTTCCTTAATCTCCTCTATGTTCGAGATCTCCCCCATGTTGTACAAAAACGGAATCCCCAAAGATTTAGCGAGCTTATGAAGTCTTCTTCCGCTTTTTCTAAGCTCTTCGCCATCCATCCCAACTGCTGTTACCTTGAGAAGCTCAAGCGCAGCGATAGAAGAAGAAACAGCTCTGTGTGCAAGATACTCCATTAATACTGTCCAGTGCGACCCACTTTTATCCCGAGATCAATTAAATGACTTTTCCTTGCATTCCCCACGGTGTCTATGATTGCCTTGACAGATGTGAATTGCAGCAGTTTGTTGTAGGGCAGAACTCCAATATAGTAAGCAACGAGGCTATGAAATTCATTTTTGTCGAATTCACTGTCAATATTGAAAGAAAAATCTGAGACAGATTTGGCTACTTTGTTTAGCATGCCGAGAGCCTGGCGTTGGATTCTATCCTGCAGGGCGCCGGAAAAATAATAGGCGAGCCTCTTTGTGGGACTCCCCAACTGACAAGACAAATTCTTGCATTTGCTCACGAGCCGAGCAGTCTGATCATAGTTCCCGTTGCCTATCATTCGTCCAGAGGCTAACAGAAGTTGAACCAATTCCAGCCCCTTCTCTTTCTCTTCATGCAGAACCTCGTTATAGATGCCACCATGAGCGCGTATTCTTACGCGCTGAACTCCTTCAAAATTCAGGATTTGTTCAGACAAAAAGGTATCCTTATTTGGTAGCATTTCAGTTGTAAATTGTGCTTCAGCTAAGAAAATATCATCTACATTGAGGAAACTCTCTCCTTGATAATGTTCCTTCAACTGCCCACACATCATATAGCTATTAATCTGCTCGTCCTCGAAAGGAAAATCTTGAAATAAATTATGGCTCATGAGCTCCTCCACGAAAGGAAACATTTCGTAGTTGGGCAGTGCAAAAGTGTCGTCCACGGCCATGGCTAGATATTGGTCACCTTGAGAACCGTCGGACTCGGAGAGTAAGGAGTTCAACGAATAATCCGATATAGATAGAGCAGGAATTCCATTGTTAGATTCAATCATCTTCTCTTAATTTGCTTCAGATTGGCTTTCAACATTGACTCATGCAATATGAAGAGTGTTTTGCAAAGTCATAAATAAGGAGTCAGGTCAGAAAAGGCCTCTACTCCAGACAGAAAAAATAATGTCACTCATCTTTCGCTACAAAGATGATGTCGCCATCACACCAAATACAACGAAATACATACAATTTCGGCATAAACCGCCAGAACTGATTTGGACGGCTCTGAGACTAATCTTTAAAAATATTTCTATAGGAAGTTAATGCGTAATCAATTATGTCAGCTAAGCTTAAAACTTCCTCGCAGAATCATCCGACTCCAGAATCCAGCAATGTCAGATAGAAGCGATATTATTATGGATGAAATGTGAATATATCGATGATACAGGCCGATGAAGGGTTAATTCACAACTTCATCATATAAGGATAGTGCATGTATGGGAAAATGGTTGTTTATTGTTTATTTGGGGAGTTCATGATTTAATGGCTACTGTACAATCAAATGTTTGGGTGTCAATTTGGCGAACTAACAAAAGTTTTATTAGATTTCATCTACACATATCCCTTACCGCTGACCTCAATTCTTTGTTTCCCCTGTTTGTTATCCCATGTCAAATTTAGGGATGACGAATTGATCCAGGTCAATTTCACAGGAACATAAATCATCCGTAAATATGTAAATAAGAATAGAAGATCTAGACTGAAAACAAATCTTCCACACTATTAATAACGAGGGAACTACATGAAATTGGTTGGCTTATATATTACGCTATTCTCCTTAAGGGCAAACATTAATATTCAAGAGTTTTAATTTAAATTGTATTATGTTACAATAATAATTTAATATTTTAGTATTGTATCATTAATTTATATCAATATATTCATATTATTATATTTTTTTTTATTGACTTTCGTAATCTTTTAGTGTTTTAAAAATCAACAATTAAAAAATTTCTATATTTTATAATTTATAAGATGTAAAAAGTAAGAAATTTTTAAATAGTACAAACCAACAGTTTGTAATATTTCCTATGCAAATTCTATTTTTGAAATTAAAAAAATATTATAACTAATATTTAATGTCATAAATATTTTCTCATAAATTGTTCCTTGCTATGTAGTAAGACATAAATTGAACTAGACATGTACCTCTATTATTATTTTGTCATATATTTTATTGATTATTATTTTTAAAACAAGTGCAACAATTAATTTAGATGAATATTTTTTCTCAATTCATAGATCGTTTTGTTTACAATCCAATCAAAAATTGTTTTTCTTGAAGGAAGGACATCATTTTGAAATCATCTATTATTGCTTTAAAATATTGCCTAGTTTTGCATGTGTCACAAGGAGAAATTGATTTTTACAATAAATGTATTTAAAAAATAAATAAAAAGAAATATAATAAGACTGATATTTAAAATCTATATTTAAAGGAAAAAAACTCTAAGTGCTATATTTTAAAATTTCCTACCATGTTTTTCATTAAGAAAGTAGGGTTAAAGGGCTTTGACCCTATACAAACAACACGAAATAGGCCTCATAGCCATCAGAAAAACTAACAATGAAGATAGAATATGCTCCAAGCCAACAAAATACGCCAAAAGTCCATCCACATAGCTGCAAGCAACAACAACCCAGCCACAACAAGCTACAAAACAACAACCAGCGAGAACAACCACCCCAAGGGCAGACAAGACTAACGAATCATCATAAAAAACAAGTTTAAATGGGACTAAAACAAAAAATGAAACCTAAAACCAAAGAACAAAGTAAAAGAGGCCTTATGGCCAACAAATTAGGCCAATAGGTCGCCCACAAAGCTCGAACACAATAGCCTTCCACAACAACCACCCCAATGGTGGACAAGACATCTCATACTTTAAACCTTTACATAAAATATTGATGAGATTTGAATAAAAAATTACCAATAGATTAACATTACTAGCAGTGTTGAGCCCATCAATATTTCCTAAAACAACCACCTTGCAGCAATCCTGTTTCACAGAGAACATAAATTTAGAGCCAAAAACAACCATAATGCTAATGGAGCAGATAACCCCCTTCAACCAACTTGCCTCTCCTCTTCTATAGGAGAAGTCACCAAGAGTACTTTGACCACAATGACAAGGACTCTCTAGCATACCCAAACTGCACTTGCATAGGAGTGGCCTTTATCTCAATAGGAGCTACAAGGGAGAAAACCTACTAAAAAAGCATGAGCAACCCACTACACTCTGTAAACAAGACTCCACCTCGATAGGAGAGGTCTCCACCTCTAAAGGAGGGGTATGCACCTCAACAAAAGACACAAACTGCAGAGCTAGAAAGATTGTAAACACTCCTATACAACGAGAGAAAACTTGACAACCATGGACAACAAAAGCACTATGACCATCAAATTGAACCTTGTATGGAGCTTAGCAATGAAAGAAATGAGTGAATCCTTGGAGACCATAGCACCCTTGAAGATCATCAGCACACCATCAGTGAAACAAGTAAACAAACTAGAAGTTGTCATAGCAGGAGCTAGAACAACCACTTTACCCGCAATAGCCCAAAAAATCACGAAGCTCCCAACCTTGAGAGCTAGAATAGCAGTGAAACCTCAGAAAATGGTTTGTTTTATATATGCTTTAGGACATTGAACAACTACTTTCCTAAAAGTTTCATTCAAGGATGCCTTAGAGATCTCAATCCAAGGATGGAATCAGGGAAATAGATCTACAATAAGGTGTCCTAGGGTGTGATTAAAGGTAAAAAAGGGGGTTCACCACCAAGCTAGGGATTGGAAAGACAAGAAATGTATATGATATGCAAGACTTAAGTAAATAACCTAGAACTAAATTCAAATCAAAATAGTAAACTGAGAAAGTATAAAGTTACACTTGAAAACCTAAAGAGGCTTAGAATAAGGTCTAAAATCCTAAAAATGCTAATTTTAATGCTCATTGGGACTCATATGCTAGGATGGGCGATTAATTCCCAAATGAGGGTTTCTAGGTAGAAACATGAATCTAGTAGTGACAATTTTGAATCCTCTAAAACCAATAAAATCTACTATACCAGTCCACTCATAAGCCATAATTGGTGTATTAGTCCTATTTTTATTTTTAAGAAAGTATTGAGGTCTGAATCTATTCTTCTATGTCCGCTCATCCTTCCCAACTTTGTTTCCAAATCTGAACTTGTTAAAAAGCCTGTAAAACAAAATATTGTATTGATTTTGTTATGGGGGGTTTTCCTAGACCAAACAACTAGTTTGGTAATTAAACCTTGATAGAAGCAATGGATCTTTAAAGTAAATGTGAATGGAAACCCTAATTTTAACTATATCCAATTATAGGAGATCTAAGGTGCAATGAAACCATATTTTAATGTGTTAGAATAGGATGTATGAATGAACCATAAATATGATGACTCTGGGAGATCCCTAATCACCATAATAAGACATAATAATACATGTACCTTTGTTTAGGCTAAAAATAGAATAAAAATGGAGGATGGAATCACTTAGGAAACAAGTCATTAGGCTTGGGTTCATGGCTAGTTGCATCTCTCCAACCTAAAAACCATCATCAATCCTTCACAATGCTAGATCTCAAGAATGAAAGTGACCTTGAAGACCATCAAAAACACTATTATGTTGCTCCAAGACTTCAAATTTTCTTTCTACTTTGTCTTGAATGCCTTGTGAAAGAATGCTTAAGTTCTCAAGTTAGCATTATGAATGCTTAGGCTTGCTTAGGTGAAATAATGATTTAAAACCTTGTTTATATAGGAACTTCATCTAATTTACAATTTATTAGATCTCAAATGTCAACATCAAGCAAAAAAATTGATTGAAAACCTTAATTTCCCCGTCAAACCCTAAAAAGGGGCCACACAATAGTCATATGCCACTTGTGGCATATGAGTTCCACCTACGGGGACTCATATTGCCAAGGTGGTGCAAGAGTTCCACCCTAGCTTTTTGGGGTGAGTAAATATTGGGTTGTTAGAAAATTGAATGCCTTTGTTGATTTCATAAGGATTTTAGTCGAAATAAGCCTTGAGATTCGAAATAAATGGTGATAGGGGCCTAATAATGATGGTTTAAAGGGTTGTAAATGTAAGGGTGCTAAAATATGTCCAAATTAAGTGTGAAATTGTATTGTCTTCATGAAGGGAGTATAATTGTATACACTACATTTAGCCCCCATTTTAGTGCCCACGTGACTCTACATGCATATGCAAGCTAAAGGAATCTGAACAATAAAATTCATGTCATAAAAGGATAATCATATGGATTCATTTATGAGCATAGGAGAATGAATCCCCCATCTAGCTAACTGTAAAACCACAATGCTAGGAACTACATCCTACAAGACTGATTCATTATTCATTCAAAAAAATTCTTGTCTAACTTCTTCTACAAATCAAATTCAAGGGTAGATATGTGCCCCCCTTGATTTCACTTGCTTTATGTAGGTGGAATCAAGGTAGTGGTCTAGTCGCATTGAATTTCATAAGTCACAATATAGGGTATTTCCAAGTACCATACCATAGAATGGTAGATGTTTGATGATAATGTGAACATAATCATGAGTCGAACACAACAAACAGTGTCAAAAATGGAGTTCTCTAGCCCCCAATATGCTATTTTTAATGAAAAATCATTTTTAACCCTAATATGCAAATGACCAAATTTAAACATATATAGGAGTATAAAGTGAAGCTAATCATAACCATTTTGTCTCTTACCTTATTTTAGTTTGATTTTGGTGGAGAGTGAGCAAGAATTTTGAGCATATGACCATATGCACCCCACTAAGACTCAACAGTCTATGCGAGGAGGTGACATAAGGTGATCTACAACATCGTGTGAGTGGACTCTTTTGTACCTTTCACTTTATTGTTACACATTTATTTTATATTTTTACACATTTCTAGATAGATTTAGGACCCTAGAAAAAAAAGTTTCAAAGCATCCCTTTCTTTCGCAAAGTATCCCTTTTCTTTGCAAAGTGTCCCACTATTTCGTGAAGTGTCCCACTTTTTTGCAAAGTTTCTCATTTCTTCGTGAAGTGTCCCAAAAAAGGAATAAAGTGTATAGGACCCTTATAAATTACCCTATCAAGCAAATTTAGCATTCTTTTTGACTATTGATGTATAGATTTAAGAATTTTATAATGCTTATAGTTAATTTTTTTCTTTTTTGTTAGATTCCTCCATGATCACGACAATGTCTTGGTAGCAGACTATTATGTTGCTTATGAGACCTCATCATGACACTGTTTGAGGATGATAGATAGATATTGAAAGCTATTGGGATATATTGGGCGTACTCATGCCTCCCATGAGTTCCCACGATGCCATTCTCATGGAATTAGCAGAGAGATGGGATGTAGACACTTGCACCTTTCGTCTACTGACCGACAAGATAATGATCACTCTAGAGGATGTACATCACATTATTCATTTTCCTATTTGAGGAAAGACAATCCATTTCATAAAGGACCATACATACAAAAAGATGATGGCAGATATAGGGTATTGCCTTGGAGGGTTAGTTCGAGATGAGATCATGTGACCATGTATCAGGCTATAGTGGCTGCTCTATGCACGATCGCCACTTGTGAGATGGATTATGATATTCATCATAACACTAGTACATTCCCAAATGGTCAAGGAGCACACCAAGATGGAGGCCTAGTTCATATGATACAAGAGGTGGAGCATCAACAGACCATCTATGTATGGGGTTGCAACATACTTGCAAATCTATACTATGATTTAGGACGATTTGTGTATCACGAGGTTGAGAGCATGGTGCACTATATGATGCCTAGAGCATACCACATGCATCAAGATGACAATATTTCTATCCATATGTGACCTAGGATATCCATAGGCATTTAGCTATCCATTGAGATGGGCGTGGTAGTATCGAGATTTCCATTTTTGGAGAGTTCATTTTCACCGCCTAGATAAGGAGGAGATCCTTTGGAAACCTTACCAATTGATACCACAATGGCCAGATGAGACCTAGTAGTTGAGGAGGATGCAAAGGGATGGATTTATACTAGGGAGGCATGATTATGTAGTAATACCATTCCACTACGATTGTTTCATGAGGCAATTCAGATAGGTATAGGTGCCACCACTAGCATGCCCAATTTACATGTGATTAGTGCGGAGTTGTAGAAGGATAGGAGATATGATATGACTAATAGTGGATGATGTTGTATTCAGTGATTTAAATGAATCAGATATCGAAATGCCCCCAGTCTCTGATGTTGATAACGTTGGTGCCATAGATGCATATGAGGAGTGGCAGGCCACAACTTGACCAACTTAGGTATTTTCTATGGATCATCTTATATAGGCTTTGCATGGAAACTTGTAGATTAGAGGGATGAGGAGGAGGAGGCAAGTGGGGATAGAGGGATCAAGGTTGTAGACCTATTTTTAGATGAGGTAGAGGAGGACTATGATCAAGAGGAAAACTCAGACTATGAGGAGGACGAGGAGGACGAGGAGGATGAGGAGGATGAGGATGAGGAGAAGTAGGAGGATGAGGGCTAGTTGATGAGTGAGATAAGTGAGATACTAGACAAGGGTTCAATTGGCCATAAGTGGATAGGTACAGCTCCCACCCATGTTACTAGATCATAGTCAATAGCAATAAGATGCACTAGCACCTATGAGCATGGAGATACTAGCACATCCTCTATGCCTCGTGCATAGGATGAGGTTGTTTTTGCATAGTTGACCAAAAATCTAGGTGATGAAACATTATTTATTCTTATTGTTTATGATTATAATCATGCTTTATATATATATATATCATGATGTGTACTAATTATCTTTATGATTTCCATCTTCCAGGGCCTGTGAGAGAGTTGCATGATCTCTATGGATAGGTGGTTGTAGAGATAGTACCTCCTTCACTTAGAGACAAGGATATCAATATAGACCACATGCACCTACCTATTTTGCAGCAACATCTAGTGTTTTTCGAGCCTTTGGTGAGGCTGAGAGGAGCATACTAGTGCACTACTAGGCATTTTGATCATGTTGAGGGTGATTTATTGGCATTGTAGGCTGAATATGAGGATCTTCAATCATCCTCAAGACCCAACGGAGGTTGAGAGACTTCATGTGGAGGTTGTTAGGCTATAGGAAAATAGGGACTGCATATAGCGGGATTGGCTAGAATTCGTGAAATAGGAGACCACAATGGTTGGACGAGTAGGGGGCATACAGTTTGCACTCGATTCTCTTATTAGTTCACGATTACATACTATCATATCTTGATGGGCCATCTCTCAACAAATGTGATCACTGAGTCTCAAGGGATCTGGGAGCCACAAGTCACACTAGAATTGTACACTTGATGATATGTACTAAAATTTTGTGATATCTATATATATATACATATATACATATATATATACATATATACATATATATATACATATATACATATATATATATATACATATATACATATATATATACATTTTGTGATCTTTTATGTTTGACTATTTATGATTATGTGTTTAACTTTGATGGAAATGTGATTTAACAAAAAATCTTTGCAAGACTATTTATAATAATGTCTCCATGATCTAACATGTTTTATGTAATCTAATTAAAACTATTTTAGTTTTCTTTCAAATGAATGATTATGATTTATTATGTTATGCTAAATTAAATGCACTTATGATCTAACTGTAGAACATTATATGCATGTAAGGATCTACTATAACACAACATACAAGATTAACTTGAATAGTATGAAACCTAAAGTAACCACCTAAAATTAACTTAAATAATTACATTAGTATTCAAGACACACGAATAATTGTTTGTCAAGAACGAAGCAATGTGAGAGAACATAGAATGTCATCTACTAACTTTAACACCACCACTTTATTATTCACACTTGTGAAGAATATTAGACATAGTACCAACACAAATGCATAACATTAATAGGTTCTTTAAGATGTGGTCCATTTTTGTTAATGTATATGCTCCAGACCCATAATTTTCTTCAATTATGTAAGGTTCTAACCATTAGGGCTGAATTTTCCTTTTCCAATCAGGGCAACATTCATTGCATTCATTCTCAAATAACACCAAATCACCTTTAATAAATGTGCGAGTTTTGATGTTATCATTGTAACTATGTTGCATTCTTCTAGAGTAAGCCTTGAGATGCTCAATAGTGTTAATGCATTGTTTATCAAGCATTTCAAGTTGATGCAATCATTTTTCCTTATAAGTATTATCATCAATAATTCCTTGAACATAAATTCTTAATGAAGGAATTTCTATCTCCAAGGGCATTATCATCTCAACACCATAGAAAATATTATAAGAAGTATTTCTTGTTGATGTTCTAATACTAGTATGATAATCCCATAACACATATGCCAACTATGTGTGCCAATCCTTATTATGTTCGCTTACTTTTTTCCTTAATATTTTTTGAAGAGTCTTATTAGTTGATTCAATTTGGCCATTAGATTGTGGGTAGTAGGGTGTTGAAAAATGATGTTCAATGTTCAATGTTTCTAAGAAGGTCTTCATGTCATTATTTTTAAATGGTGTCCCATTGTCCAACACTAATGTGGAAGGAAGTCCAAAGTGGGAAATAATGTGTTCCAATAAGAAACAACATATTACACCAGTGGTTGTTGAATGAAGGGGAATGAATTGTACCTATTTTGAAAAAAAAATTGTTGTAGTAATTGGGGTTTTATGTCTGGTAGAAGAAGGTGGTGATATTTTTCCAATAAGATCTAGACCCCACACTAAGAAAGGCCAAATAGGAACCTGGGAACGAATCTCAGAAGCAAGAGCAAGAATCAAATTGCTATGCTCTTGACATTTGTGAAATTTCTTAATGTATTCAAGGGAATCTTGTTCCATATTCCTCCAAAGTATCCTATATTGAATAACCTTTGAACTAATGATCTTCCTCCCAAATGTCCTCGACAAGCACCTACATGGGGTTTTTCAAGTCTTATGGGGATTTTAGATTGTTTAAGGAATCTAAGTAAAATTCCATCGAAGGACCTTCTATACAACACATTTGCGAGGATTAAATATCTAGTGCACTGTCAAAAAATGGACACTTTTCATTTTCATGGTCTTGTTAGGCCTGTTCTCTTGATGGTAGATCTTTTTTTTTTGATTCATTGATATAATGTGGCTTGAACATTCATATTTAGGTACTAAAATTCAAATAACGACGTCTTGTGAAGGTGTTCTAAAGTGTTGTAAAAAAATTCTACACTTTTCTAGACTCTATTCATTACAATTCACCTAAAAATTACCTTTTTACTCATCATCAAGTCCTATTTTGAAGTGTTGTAAAGTCATGTAACAATATTTCATAATTTTCTAGGAACAAATTCACTATTTATCCCTTTCTTATGACTTATTTGACCCCTTTATTCCCTTATAAGGCTTAATTAATTATATTTTTGAATGTAAACCCAACAAACAACATTAGATATGATTTAATTCTCGACACCCACATTCAAGTCCTAGGTGGGACCCATTCACCATGGGTGGCGAATGAGTCCCCCTTGGCTCCAAATTCAAAATACTTTAAATTTTTTTAAGTTCCTATTTAAAATCACTTGATGTCGGTCTATGATTAGGTATTAATAGGTTACTAATGCACAAGATTGTTTAAATAAGTGATTTTCACCTCATTTTACATCTCATCCATTCAAGTAATCTCATATAATCATGCAATCATTCAAGCACTCTACACATCAAACCAAGCATCAATCAAGCATTCAAAGGCAGCCATTGACATTACTTCCGATTTGCATAATCAAGGGTTTGGTAAGTTGATAGAATTGGCATGTTTTTATTTTATCATTATTTTGCATTTTATTATTTCATAAAGGGTTTGATTACCAAAGTGGGGTTTGACCAAGGAAAACCCCTATTTTCTAACCCTCAACCATTTTTCCCTTTGCTCATATGTGTTTGCAAACCTAGGTATGTAGATTTATCAAGCATTTAGGTGATTGAAAAGTGGAGAACACGTCAACTAGTTGCTTCAAGTCAAATCAACTCTATTGCAAGCTTGGAGAAGTTGTTTTTTCCATTTCCTGTAGAATTGACTTTGACAACCCGACAAGCAGATATTTCTAGATCTGGTGTTGCAAAGTTGTCTCTTGATTTTTCAAAATCTTGGGAGAGGACTAATTTTCCACCAATGGAAAATGAGTCCCACCTTATGACAAGAAATCTAAGTTTTGTCAGATTTTGGATCTCGACAGTCAAAAACTTGTTCTTGACAAATTTCACTAGTAGCAGGACTAATTGGCTACCCTAGACGAATGAGTCCCACTATTGATTAACTTCAAACAACATTTAGATAATTCCAGATTACTCAAATCTTGCCTAGGTGTACTCTATTTGATCCCATTTCTTTTTTTTTTCCTTAATTCAGCTTTTAGTTAATTGTTTGCATATCATAGTGTGTTTTCAAACATAGTGTAAATCTTAGTTTTGCATTGACATTCAATTATAAAGATCACTTTGTTGCATTTAGTTCACTTCATTTTGTTTGTACAATATCATATATAACTTAATTTGAATGAACCCATTAGCATTTTTGGCCCTACCTCTCTCCTTTTAGGTGAAAAACCCTAGAAGAGCTAGAGAAGTACTAGAGATCCAAAAAAATCTATGGTTCATCTAGATGCAAGTTTCCAAAGGTGAGCTTGAATATTCTTAGTTGTCAACTCAGGAAAAGTACCCTCTTTTAAATAATTAAATATCAGTGCATACAATTCACCAGAGCTTTCAATGGTGGTTGATAACACTTCTTCGACTTTAGATTATATTGATGGTTTCATAATTATATGTTTAATGAATGTGAAATATTTTAAAAGATCTTGAGGAGATATCAAGGAAGCCACACTTTCCATTGCATCTACATGTCGGTTATCTTTTCATGTAATGTTATCAATGGTGTATGAATCAAACTTGTCTAACAAAGTCATTGTGAGATCCTTATATTTTGATAATTTTTCATGCTTTTCCTAATATAATACATTTATTTTCTTAATGACTAATTTTGAATCACTAAATATCTTAATGTCTCATGGTCCTAGAGCTAAAGTGACATGTAATACAATAATTAATGCTTCATACTCTGTTGTATTGTTTTTGCATAGGAACTTTAAGTGATAAGACAAGGGAATAGGATTTCCTTTAGGTGGGACTATTATGACTCCTGCATCAAAGTCAGTTCTACACTTAGAGTTGTCTAAGTATAACTCCCATGTATCTATTTCAATCATCAACACATTATTGTTAGGGAGTGAATTATTATTAGGTAATGCTAGGGGAGAAGGGGCATTAGCTAATTGGTTGGTCAAGGCTTGTCCTTTAATTGCATAAATTTGTGAAACAAACTTAAGATCAAACTTAGTTAGCAACATAACCCGCTTTGCTAAGCATCTTGAAAAAAAAAATTAGTGAAAAAATGTTTTAAAGGATCAAAATTTTCCATCACATGTATTTCAACATTTAGTAAGTAATATCTCAATTTAGTAGTAGTGAATACAAGAGCCAAACATTATTTTTCTATCATTGTGTATCATGTTTCATAATCAATCAAAGTTTGGATAATGTAATAAACAAGACTTTCTTTACCATTTTCATCATGTTGAGCCAATAATACTGCAAGAGCACATGCCGATGTTGTTGTATAAAGGATGAAAAAAATTTCTTGCATAGTGGGTTGTAAAATAGGTGGAGTAGCAAGGTAATCTTTCAAACTCTCAAAATCGTATTTACAATCCTTATTCCAGTTAAACTGAATCTCCTTCTTAAGAAGATGTATATAGGGTAATGTTAAGTCTACTAGGGATCCTATAAAATGATAGATAGCAAAAATCCTTCCTTTTAAATTGTGTACAATTGAGAAATGTTTCAAGGAGGTTGCATGTTAACTATAGCATCAATTTTCTTTGTGTCCACCTCAATGCCTTTGTGAGATACTATAAAACCTAAAAAAAATCCACTATCTACACCAAAGACACACTTTCTCCTAGATTCAATCTCATCTTAATATTTTTTGCATTTGTTCAAAGATTTTTCAAAGGATATTCACATTGTCTTGTGGATTTAAAGATTTAGCTAAAAAATAATCAATATAATCTTCCAAAATTTTATTTATGTAATCATGAAATATCAATGTCATAGCTTGTCGATATGTTGTGCCTATGTTACTCAATCCAAAAGGCATGACTACCCAAAAAAATGTTCCCCAAGCTATAGTAAATGTTGTTTTATATTGATCTTGAGGATTAAAAAACATTTGATTATATCTAGAATATCCATCCATGAACAAAAATAAAGCATGTCACGCAGTGAAATCCACTATCATGTCAATATTATGAAGGGGGAAATCATCTTTTAAAGATTATTTATTTAAATCACAAAAATCCATACACATCCTAATACGATTGTCAGGCTTCATGACTACAACAATGTTTGAGATCTAAGGAGAATAATCTATAGGTCGTATAAAACTAGCTTCAAGGAGCTTCTCAATCTCAACCTTAACTAATAAGGTTATCTCAGGATTCATCTTTCATATCTTTTGTCTAATTGGTTTAGCATTTTCAACAAGAACTATGCTATACATCACTATCTTAGCATCAATTCCTGACATAGGGTATTTGAAGGATCATGATGGGCAAAAAAGGTTGCGAAATGATGGGTATGTATAGGGTATGTGGCTTACAACTTTTTTTAACCCAAAATTGATGAAACGAAAAGGGTTTTTAAAGGAGATTCACAGCTTTCCACCAATATAAAGTATGCTTTACTTTGAATTTAGTAAATAATTATTATTCATTTTCTATTGGAATTACAACTAAAGTCCTGATTGATAGGCTGATTGAAAAACATCTATAGCTTTCAAACGGTATCACATTTTTTGAATATGAAACATGTGTCACATTCTATGCTTCACATACTATAAGATTTAAAAGAATTTAATTTCATGAAGTTTTGACCAAGTTATCATGGTCATACATATGAGTTTTTATATTTTTTAAAAGTTGTAATCAAAATTCATAATTAATTATTTACTTGGAAAAAAATTACAAAAAAATATGCATCACATCAAGACATTAGTCCTCTACTTATATCTAAAATCTTATTAAAAAATATTATCATTTTAGGGTATGTGCAGGATCATCATGGAAAAAACAGGCCCTTAGGTGGCAAAAATTTCAGAAAAATCAGTGTTAGGCAACTTGACGTAAAAATTTGAATAATTTATCTATATTATTTCAAAAATATGTAAGAATAGAATCTATAGAAAATTAAATTTAGTTTCCAAACTACTAGATTTATTTAAAAATAAATAAAATCTATTTGGTGAAAGTTTGAAATTTCAATGCAATAGTACTTAAATTTTAGAAAAAAAAAAGTAGGTGTCAATACCACTAACCATAATAAAATGATAATATTTTTTATAAGATTTTATATATAAGTAGAGGACTCATGTCCAGATGTGATGCATATTTTTTTGTAATTTTTTCCAATTAAATAATTAATTATGAACTTTTTATTACAACTTTAAAAAATATAAAACTTGTATGTTTACCACCTTAACTTTGTCAAAACTTCATGAAATTTATTTTTTCTTTTTTAATCCTATAGTATGTGAAGCATAGAATGTGACGCATGTTTTGGATTTAAAAAATGTGATACCATTTGAAAGTTATAGATGTTTTTGAATTAGCCTATCGATCAGGACTTTAGTCGTAATTCTAATAGAAAATAAATAATAATTATTGATTAAATTCAAATTAAAGAATAATTTATATTGGTGGAAATCTGAGAATCTCCTCTAAAAACCCTTTTCGTTTCATCAATTTTGGGTAGAAAAAAAGTCATCAGCCACATACCCTACAAATACCCATAATATTGCCACTTTTTGGCCCCTCATGATTCTGCACATAACCTTTATTCTTGTTAGGGTGGTCAGATAGACACCTACTTCTTATTTTTCCCTTGAAATTTATGTGTTACTACATTGAAATTTCAAATTTTCACCAAATAGATTTTTTTCTTAAATAAACCTAGTAGTTTAGAAACTACATTTAATTTTCTACAGATTCTATTCTTACATATTATTGAAATAGTGTAGATAACTTATTCAAATTTTTACATCAAGTTGCCTAACTCTGATTTTTCTAAATTTTATCACCACTTAAGGGCCTATTTTTTCCATGATGATCCTACACATACCCCATATCCAAATAAATCTAAGCAAAATTTTTGGTAAAATCATAAAGTAAAGTTGCATGGTCTTTTTCTTCATCTTCATGAAGGAATTTTCCTATCTTAATCACTTTTTCTTCATCTGCATGGTCTTCTTCTTCATCTTCATGGTATGTGGATTGTATCTCTAAAAGGAAGTGCAATTTGTTTCAAGAATTCAATATTGTATTCTTCATTTCTTTATCAATCTCATTACTTTCCTTTTCTCTTTCTTCTTTCTTAGTACTAATCATAGCACATGTAACCTATTTCTTCTTAGGAGGATTAAATGGCTTATCATAAAATCCTAAAATTTCTTTCAAGGATTCAACATTGTCAAAGTAATCCAATGATTCTTCACAAGTTTTATCAATCAATTTAGGATGCTTCAAGGTGATAGTTGTTTTATGGTTACACATGATGATGTTGATGTTTAATGAGGGTATTTTTGTTTCTTTCATTATCTCAGAAGGGTAATATCCCAAACCAATTTTTGTTTCTTGCATGTTAGGCTCTATAGGAACGTGCATATTCCTTTTTCTTTCCTTCCACATCCTTTACCACTATAGCCAAGTTCCTTTTATGTAAACTTTCTCCATTTATTTCAAGTTTTGGTGGTTATTGATAGTCTATCTCATCAATGTTTGTTTTATAACTTGTGTCTTCTTCTAGATTAGATGAGATAGATTCTTGTGAGTTTTCTTCCAAATTCCACATTGACATCACCATTGATTTCTTTTTTTTTGAATATTTTCTTGTGTTGTGATTTTTTATTCTCCCATAAATAAATGTGCATACTCTAAGGAAACCAAATCATCTTCCAATAACTTTGAAACTTTTCCCATTTCTTGTTTCTCTTCTTTCATAGGTTCTATGTTCGATGTTGGAATTAATGTGTTTAGAGGACTTGTCATTCCTTTTTCAACTTGTAAGAAAATTTTAGGTTCGAGGTCTATTTCAACATGGTATATTTTATAATTATAGACATACTTTAAGATACGATAAAGGGTTGAAGGCACTGCATGCGTCTTATGAATCCAAGGTCTTCCTAAGAGAACATTGAATGAGAGATCATGAGGCATAACATGAATAGGAGTTTGTAAGGTAGCCATTCCAACTGTAATAGGCAAAGTAATCACAACAAGCAGTTGCTTTCCAACATTGTGAAATCCTCGAATCAATGAGGAATTAGGTTCAATTCTTGATTTATCCATGCCAAGTCTATCTAAAAGGGTCACACTACACACATTAAGGGCAAAGCCATTGTCAACAAGAGTTATTTTTATTCCCCACCCATCATAGGTACCTATTATCATGAAGGCATCATTTTTCTTTCTAATTTCCAAAGGTGGTAGCTCATGTTGATGAAAATTAATTTATATGTTAATCACATCAATTCCTTGAATTAGAGCTGCCACATAATTTGCATTTGTACTATAAGCAACCACTACTTGTTGCAAGGTGGTTTGAAGCATAGTACAATAATTTGGTAAAATTTGAGTTAGATCCCATAGGGATATTTTTGTACGAGTATTCTTAAGTTGTTCCACAAGATCATACTCCTTCCCACTATTCAAAAGCAAATGAGGGGTACTAGGAAAGATAGGGTTAGGAAAAGGTAAGGATGTTGGAGTTGGTTGTGGATTATTTCTAGTGTTATATGTATGAGAAATGGTATTATAACTTGATGTTTGTGAAACATTATTCTTAGGTGGTTCAAGGGTGAAAATAGGTTTGTTTTGAGTTTTAGGTTTGTGTGAAGGTGGGTAAAGGATGAGTTGAGGTTGGATGATATTAACTTCTATTTGTTTCAGTTTTCTATAAGAAGCCTTAGTGGATGAACCTTGCAAGATGAAATCATCAAAGGATTCATCTAACATGTCAAATTCATCACTAATAAAAGGCTTGAGGTTTAGGTTATCTTGGAAAATATATTTGACATACTCAAATAACTATGCTTTCTCCAAGTGATTCATCAGTTTTATAGGTATTTTTGGTTTTTATTTCTAATGAATTCCAAATGTAATCTAATCTTATTGAACTATGAACTAATGTTAGGAATGAAAAATACAAAAATCTAATTTTATCCACAATTGAAATTTATCTAAATTAAGCTAGATCTAATGAAATATATGAAACAAAAAATCAATAAGTTGAAGCAGAAATATAACAACAAACTAAAACATACAAACAAGGGGTTTTAATGCAATAAGATGCAATTTTAGATCTGACATGAGATAAATCACCCATAGTGGTGTGTGAGTCTCAATCATGGTTTTTTAGGGGTTTAAATGCCGATAAATAGTCAAGATAGAATACATAGAAATGAAGAAAAATCACATGTACTAAGACTAAATCATCTAGAAGGGCAAATGAGTCCCTGATTATTGTTTTTTCATAAATTTTAGAAAATTTTGAATGAATGTTAGGATTTCTAGTTTGAATGATGTCTAGACTATGTGCAATTATATATTTAAAATGAAATTCAATGATGAAAGAGGAAAAAATGTAACCTATATCCACTCTCACTAATGCAAGATTTAGAAACCCTAGATATAGGACTATGATGCACTCCAAATCATAAATAAGGAATTCTAAAGGATAGGTTCACCAAAATGAAACCTCAAAAAATGGTTTGTCTTATATATGTTTTAGGACATAGAACAACCACTTTCCTATAAGTTTCATTCAAGGATGCCATAGAGATCTCAATCCAAACATGGAATGAGGGAAAGAGATTTGCAAGAATATTTCTTAGGGTGTGATTAAAGGTACAAAGGGGTTCGACCACCAATCTAGGGCTTGGAAATATACTAAATGTAATTGATATGCAAGACTTAAGTAAATGAAATAGAAATGAATTCAAATTAGAATAGTAAAGTAAGAAAGTACAAAGGTTTACCTAGAAACCTAAAGAGGCTCAAATAAGGTCTAAAATCTTGGAAATTTTGACTTTAATGCTTGCTAGGACTCATATACCAGGTTGGTCGATTTAGTCCCAGATTAGGGTTTATGGGTAGAAACTGAAATCTTGTAGTGACAATTTTGAATTCTCTAAAACCTAGAAAATATGCTATACTAAGACTCATATGACACAAGTGGCATATCATTCCCATTCTTCTTTCTTGGAAACTCAAGGTATGAATCTATTCTTCTATCTCTGCACTTCCTTCTTGACTTCATTTCCAAATCTAAACCTGTTAAAAAGCTTGCAAAATATAATATTATATTTATTTGTTTATGGAAGGTTTTCCTCAATCAAATCCATGGTTTGGTAATTAAACCTTTATAGAAACAATGGATCTTGGAAGTAAATGTGAATGCAAATCCCAATCTTAAGTGTATCTAAGATTAGAATATCTAAGGTACAATGAAACCCTATTCTAATGTGTTAGAATAAGATGCATGAATGAAGCATAAAGATGATGAATAACTTTTGGAGATCCCTAATCACCCTAATAAGCCATAATAATTCATGTACCTTCCTTTAGGATGGAGATAGAATGATAATGGGAGATAGAATGACTTAGGAAACAAGTCATTAGGCTTGGGTTGATGGCTAGTTACATCTCTCCAACCTAAGGACCATAATGATTCTCCATAGGAAACCATCATAAATCCTTGAAAATGCTAGATCTTAAATTAAAGTGAGCTTGAAGACCTACAGAAACACTATTATGCTGCTCCAAGACTTCAAATTTTCTTGCTACTTGCTCTTGAATACTCTTGTGAAAGAATGCTCTAGTGCTCAAGTTGGTATTATGAATGCTTAGGCTTGCTTAGGTGAAATAATGATTTGAAACCTTGTTTATATAGGCACTTCATCTAATTTAACATTTATTAGATTTCAAATATTGACATCAACCAAAAAAATGAATTGAAAACCTTAATTTCCCACTCAAACCCTGAAATGGGGCCACATGGGACTCATACGCCACTTGTGGCATATGGGTCCCACCTAGAGGACCCATATTCCCAAGGTGGTCTATGCGGGCCACCCTAGCTTTTCGAGGTAAGTAAATGTCCGGTTGTTCAAAAAGTTGAATGCCTTTGTTGATTTTGTCAAGATTTTAGTCAAATTAAGCCTTGATATATGAAAGAAGGGGTCTTAGGGGCCTATTAATGATGGTTTAAAGGATCATAAATGTAAGGGTATGAAAATAGGTCCAATGTAAGTGTGAAATTATACAATATCTAAGAAGGGAGTACAATTTTCTACACTACAATAAGAACTTCTCATATAAATGTTGTCAAACTTAAACCTTGCAAGCCCACCATACTTGAAGGTTCTGGAGTGAAGAACAAGAAACTAACATTTGCTACCATTTTGACTTCATTTGATCATGATTCTTTTTATTTCTAATGAGTAGTGCATGCCTAATAAAATTATTCAATGTTATTTTTAGGGAAATGATTCCATATAATTACTAAAGAGGCACACATATTCATGAAAATAATTTCAACTATAATGAGCCTAGTATGAGTTTTATTGTCTCTAAAGATTGGGACAAAAAAAATCATATAAATTTTTAAAATAGTATGTTACCTAGAAGTAGAAGAAAAAACTATGCTTTCACCTTATTATTTACATCTTGAACCAACAATATGGAATTTACCAAGGTACAAAAATTTTAAACTAGAAATATCCTAGATAATATTTATCAAGGCTATCACTTTTAGATTACATGATTAAAAATGAAGGCAAACATATTCTCAATACTAAATTTTTTACTAATTAGTTCCTGAAGAAAAAATCATATGTATGAGCATAAAAGTGAATTAGTTCATGAAAAAATAAAAACCTATTAATGTACAAGAAACTATTTGGTATTTCATAGGGCTTTAATAAATTAGTAAATCAATGAGTTACATGTCAATTAGTGAGCAATATTAGTTTTATTTATATCGATTTTAGAAATCAATTTAGTAGAAATATCATCCTAGCTCATTAAAATTAAGGTTTAATAGATTCTTATTCTTCGTTACTTATTTATTCTAGGGATTATTGAAAATATTATTTCCTTTTATTTTTATTTTTATCAACCCATCTAAACATACACCTTGTTTGTTCTTGGACTTATGTGTTAATTTTAGACTTCTTATTTAGTTTTAAAATCTCTGAATTTCCTAAAAATAAAAATTGTATTTTAGTACCCTGTTATTAGTTCATACACTTTTATCATTTTACGGTTATCATTTAAATTGTATGTAAAATTCTCACTATTGTATTGTTTTCTCATTGTTAAGAAGTCATTGCCTCTATCATAAAGTGGATCAAAATTAAATTAGCATGATATATTTCTCATATCATCTATAAAAAATTCATAACAAGGAGAAAAAATATTGTGATACATACATATATTAAATGTGTGGTCATGATTTTATCTTCTCTACATGATTACTTTCATACGAAATTACAAACTAGCCACTCGCACCACTCAGACATAGTTGATTAATATTCCTCAAAATATTTTAAGTAGTAATCTATTTAATTGAATGAATTTTAAAGGAATAGATTCCATGGTTATCTCTTCAACCTCTTTTCATGGTTTGTGTTTCTCTTTCTAAAATGGATTTTTTATATTATCACATCCATTAGATATTTTGTGTATTTCATGTTATTCATATTAGTGCTATATTTTTTCCTCTTGTTAATTCTTCTATTTTTATGTCCAATATTCATCTATAAAAGAAGAAAACTTATTTTGACCTAAATTTTACGAGCTAATTTTTTTTGCCTACTTGTACATTGAGATTTACAAATTTTAAATTAATTATACACTATTATAATTTAATAAAGTAAAATTATAATTTTAAAAATTAGAGAATTTAATATTTAGACAAGATTTAAACATAATTGAAATAACTAAAATATAGTTTATAGAATTCTAGAATATAACATTACCTAATTTAATTCAAAATATAATAAATTTTATATACTAATTGAAATTATATAAAAAATACGGAGGATACTAGAATGTGATGAAATAGATTATGTAAACTAGAATGAAGGAAAAATGATATGAGAATCCCAAGTTACTTGGGTGCACAACAAGGAAGAATTATATTATAAAATAATACATCATAAACAAAATAATAATATAATCTATTAGCCTCTAAATAATTCAATGAGAGAAAATAATAAGGAAATAAATATCGAAGGCTAATGTACTCACATGGAGGAATTAAAATAGAACAATAATATATAGAATTTTCTTCCAAATACTCTAAATTATTACTTGACAATAGGAATCCTTCAATACCAAAACTCACACAAAGTCTTTGTGTTGTTAGATTTGGCTTGAACTATGTTAAGTATGTAAATAGCAGGACGAATTGCTTATGTCCAGTTGTCTTCCAGTATTTTATCTCTTTTTATCATAGTCTACAACTTCTTGAATAGTTATGTTTTTCCTTTAAACAACTCCATTCTACTATTGAGTGTTAGGGGTAGACAAGTGCCTCTTTATTCCACAAAACATGTTAAAATAATTGGAGATGAATTCTCCACCTCTATTAGACCTGAAACATTTGTTCTTCAAATCCATTTCATTCTCAACCATAGCTTTAAATTCTTCCAATCAATCTACACCTTCATATTTTTTTCTAAGAAAAGTAAGCTATGTCATTCTAGAATAATAATCAATCAAATGCATGAAATACCTATCACGTTCAAGACATCTCACCATTTTAGGACCACATTTGAAGATCTATATGTATTTATTAAAGTATTATGTTAGCATATTCCTCATATTCTTTGAAACTACTCCTTATTTGTTTCCAAAATTTACAATCTTTGCAAACAACATTCATAGGCTTTGTGATTCTTGGTAGGTCTCTTATTGCATGAATAGAACTGATTCTAATCATATTTTCAAATTTTATTTGGCACATCCATCTATTCCATAACCAAGAGTTATCACTAATTTGAGTCATAAAGCAATGACTATCAACACCATTAAGATGATAGATATTTCTATATATCCTCTTACTAGCAACAATCATAGTTCTAGATCCTTTTCTATTCACACATCCATCATCTTCAAACACAATATTAAACACCCTTTTCTACACATTTTTTCATCACTCAAAATATTATGTCTTCAGCCTTTAACATAGTAAACATCTTTGGTATTATGCTTGCCATCAAAGCTGATTGAACCTATTCCAAAAATATTAGCTCCTGAATCATCTCCAAATTTAACTAAACCCCCATCATAACTTTCTAGTTTAACAAACATAATTTTATCTCCAGTCGTTTGATTAGAGAAACCACTATCAACAACCCAATAGTTCTTATCTTGTCTAGCATAAAAAGAAGATATGAAAGTATCTTAAATCTTATCGTTTGTTTCCAAAACAGTTTCCTTCACAAAAATTTCAAAGTTAGCAAAAGTAGATTCATATTTTAATTCCAAGAACAAGGATTCATCATTATTTTCATAATTAGATTCATCATCATAAATACCAATGTCTTCTCTAACATAGTAACTTCTCTTAATCATCTTTCCTTTGTTTTCCTTACTTTTATTGTTCACAACTCTGTTTGGAAATTTTGAAGCAAAGTGACCTATATTTCCATGTCTAAAACAATTGAAAGAAAGTTTACCTTTGAACTTAATATTTCCCTTTGTCATCCTTCTTACAAAGTTAGTTTCCACATCATCAAGATATTCTCTATCTGAATCTTCAACCTTTTCTAATTTTCTAGCCTTGAAAGTAGTCTATGTTGGAAGAATGAAGAATAAAATCTTAATTATGCATATTTTATGTTGTCATTGATGCCACCATGTTCTATGAGTTGAAACTGCAAGTTTAAGTTCAAGTTTCATCTGGTATTCTAAACATGTATGTAGTTATTATCCTCTGATATTTTGGTTCACAATCCTCCGCTCATGAATATCATTGCTTGCAATTTTGGAAAATGTTTTTTGGATGTTGGAAGCTTGTAAGTTTAGAATCTCATGTGTACAGGTGCTCATATGGTGAGTTGGAATTATTTTGTTGTTGCATTTTATTATTAGGTCTATCTTTGGCCAACCGAATGTATTGTTGATGTTGTAATGAATTGATTGTGTGGTTTAGATGTAGTTATGACCTATCTTAGGTCCATGCCGACATTTTGTAAGTGTTGCAAACTTGAATTGTTTTTGGAAATATTTTGTACAAGCTTGAAGTCAACAATTGATCTTTTTGGTGAATAAGGGTCACATCCAATTAGGCCGACCTAATTGATGCTTGTGGAAGAATCAGATATATATATTAGATAGTTTTGAGATTGTTTAAAAAGGAAGAGATGTGTGAAGAGAGATAAGTATTCCAAGATGATGAAGTGTGAAAAGTAAGTTTACTGAGCATCAAAGGAACTAAATTAGTACTTGTTAGGTGTAAATTTATCAGTTCATTTTTTGGTTATAAGCCATTTTCTTATTGTATATTTTGTACGCAGTTAGCCTCCTATTTGGACAATGAGTCCTTGCACCAAGCCACGCTTTGTAATATTGTATAACTAGTTATACTATATTGTGAGCTAATCCGCACCCCCCCTCTTAGTATCTATTGGTTGTTATGGTTGTGTTGCTGATATATGGTTGTCATTAATGTCAACACTATTAGCAATGATGTATTGTAGGCTATTAGTGGAATAGTGAAGGTCATGAAGGTGTCTTGATTAGTACATTTATGATTAGTCATTGTGGACTAAATGGTTTATTTCTAAGTGTATCTAGTTGATCCACTGAAAGTTTCAGAGGTCTACATGAATATTTAATCGTGTTAGGAACAATTGTGTTCTGATATTTTTTTGTGGCTTTTGTTAGTGTTCCTAATTGAATTTGATGTGATTCCAATAATTTCAATTGTTGTGGATTCTTCTTTTATGATTCTTGGTGCTTGTGGATGGTTCTAGATCATTCTCTATCTTTGTTGCATTCTCGCGTTGATCGATGTGCTCGTGGTTGGTGATTTTTCTCTTATGTGTTTGGATTTTTATGTTCTTGGACAACATGGTGGTTGTAACGTGTTGTGGATCCTTAGAGATTAAAATTTTAATTTTTGGCATGCTCAAGGATTTTTTTTTTAAGTCTTCATTATGTTGTGGTCGACGGTGTTCGATTCACATTGAAAATCTACTTGTAAATTTGGGCTGACATTGTGTATATGTTTTATATTTTATTTTGGCCGATGAAGTTGTTGATGTAATTCCATGTTGCAGATATATAAGAGCATTTTTTTGTGCAAAGTTAGTAAGGAAGAAGTGCTAGAGAAATAGAAAGTGTGCGAATAATAATCTAACCATTCGATTGCAGAGCATAGTATGAAGAATTTTTAGTGAAGTGTGAAGGAGAGTTTTTGCGCTTAACTGAAACTGTAATCAGGATTTTGTAGGAATTATTTTCTCAGTTCATACCCTGCAAATCTAATCTAAATTTCTGTAAGATAGTGTTTCTTCATTGGGCAGTGAGTCCTCTTGTAATTGAGCAGTGAGCTCTAGACAGTGTGCCTGAATGCATTTTCATTCCCATTATTCTTCATTATACTTTTAATGGGGTATAATATTGTGGATTGACATCCACCATGGTTTTTCCCCTAACAGGGTTTCCACATAAAAAATATTGGTGTTCTCTATGTTTTTGATGTGTTGATTGTTTGTGTTTTATTGTTCATTCATTAGATCTGAGATTAAGTTAAGTGAAGTTTGAAAAGTTTAAATATTTTGTGACAACTAATTCACCCCCCCTCTCAGTTGTCTATCCTTATTTTTCCAACAGTATATTGGGTATTCAATAATTGGTATTAGAGCTTGGTTCCTCTAAAGAATCCTAACAGCTTGAGGAAGATCTTGAAGATTAAAAAAATGGATGAATGGAAAAAGCTTGAATAGGAAGTGGTCAACTTGAAAGTAGATCTGAAAAAAGAAAAACTTTATGAAGATAAATTCAAGACAAGCTCCACTAACCTTGATGATTTGATTGTTGGATGGAAACCAACTAAAGAAAACAGTGGTTTGGGAATAGAAGCAGGTAAAATCTCGAAGGCTGTGTAGACCTGAAACATAGTTAATAATCAAAATACTCAAGATAAAAGAAAAAAGATAAGAAATACAAGAAGCTTTTCTAGAAGACCACCTATCAGATAGCCAAATGCTCAAAGGTACCCATATTTCAATGGTGTTTTCTTTTTATGTAATAAATTTGGTCATAGGGAAATGGAGTGTAGAAGTAGAATAAACTAGTATGCTAGTTCCTTCTTCAAACAATGTTTTGCATGCAAGAAAGTTGGACATAGCTAGTGAATGCAAAAATTAGATGATGAATTGGTTTAATGGAGGAAGAATGAATCAATCCTTTGTTGATTACTACTATACATGTAATAAGTTTTGACACAAAGAAAATTAGTGTAGATCAAGGGTTAATGGAGGTCAAACAAGTTAGAAAAAATATTGTTTGCTACAATTGCAAGAAACCTTAACACATCTCAAGAGTATGCAAAAGTAAGGGGGGAAAACAATCTGATTTGATAAAAAAGAATGAACCAGTGAAGACAATTGAAAAGAATGAGGTTAAGCAAGAAATGAAAAAGTTATGGAAGAAGGAAGAAGATCCAAAAATATTAAATGTGTTTGTTCCCTCATCTGGTGTAGACAATTCCTTCAGCAATTAGACCTAGCATGATCATAGGGGAAGCATTAAGAGAAAACTATTTGAACCCCCTAGATATCTATATGTTAGTTGTTGGCACAAAGCTATATTGTAAGGAATGGATAAACAAAGGTTATACAAAAGGAACTGGAAGAAAAGTTGAATACATGATCATTTGTGGAGAAAATTAGGGTTTTTCAGTGTAGTGAAGCAGGTTTTTACTAGCTTTTAAAATTATATGGAATTTAATGCAAATTAGGGAAGATCATTTTTTTATAAAGCATATTTGTAATGCATTTTGATCACTTGTTCATTTGAAGAAAGTGGAGAGCGATTTGGAGAATTCTTGAGGCAATTTGGACAGTGAGCTATGTAAATCCTAGTTTTGGTTTTCATGAAGGAAAAATGTATTTTACTCTTCTATGTTGTTGGTTTGTGTGACTGTTCTTTTTGAAAAAAATTGAGCTCAATTTGTGGAGAAATGGAAACTCCTATAGTTGTAAATGTGTCAGAAATATCTACACCTTCCTATAAAAAAATATTCAATGAATATTTTCAAAGATGACCCTTTGGGAACGTTCTCATCGATTCCTCACAGTTTCATGCCCACTGAAGACACTAGAATGTATATTCAAGTTAAGAATGAGGAGTATAATCACAACAAGTTGATAGATATATGGCAGAATGAGCTCATCCAGAATGATTTATTGATTAAACACAAGTATATAAATATTGTTGCAAAGAAGTTGGATTGATGGAATTACTTTTTGAACTTTAGCTCCACTGTTGATCACAAATATGTTAAAATAGCTCTTAGTATAATGCATGATAAGTTCTTGTGGAATAAAAGACCTCACCTTATAACTAAAGAAGTGATTTAAGCTATTACCAAACTTTGTGATACCAAACTGGTACCGTTGTTGAAATCTATGAATAATGAAGTGGTGATGGAACTCACTGGTGCAACATTTGACAAAAGGGATCTTACAACAAAGTCTGTTACCAATCCTGTTGTGAAGTATGTAGCTATAATGGTCAGACACAAGATCTACTTCACAATTATAGAAAATTTTGTGTCTAGTAAAACAATATACACTGATAGGACATGGTAGTTAATGGTGCTGAGTATGATCTATGTGAACTTCTCTGATAGTAGTTGTTTGAAAATTTGAAGATGACCAAGGAGAAGAAACATGCTTTTAATTTTGGTTTCTTGATTGTTTGCATGTTGTTCTAATTCCTTATAAGGCTTCACATAAGAGATGATGTGGTGATTTGGAATACATCCAGACTGGTTGCACATCAAAAATTTTATTACATGCACAACTTTGGTGATTTGAAGAGTAGAGATAATGCTCTCACAATATTCTTTGTTCTATTCAAAAGCAACATGAATGAGAGAGAAAGGATTCCAAAAAAATTTGTTGAGAAGTACAAGAATGACATCATATTTTTTGTATCCTTGATGAGTGCATGATTGAAGCTTTTGAACCTTGAATTGTATGTATTCAACCATTGGGTTATGAAGTTATAGAGGAAGAATTCAGAGGCTATGTACAAGTTTTTTTGAAAATTACAAAAGATAAAAATGAACCTACAATGGACACTTATGCAGAAAAATCTATGGAAGTTCACTTGGAGCATAAAAATCTAGTAATAAGAAAGAAGGTAGATGAAATTGTTAGAAATTTTGGCTTCACTGATGGACATATTGCACAAGGTAGAGTCATGGGAGAGAAAATGGCTGGAGAATCATCAAGACTAAGGAGATCCAACATACCACTCCTTCAAAACCATCTGTAGCTCCTGTAGTGAAGGTAGAGCCCAGTGCTCCTGGTAAAGGTAAAGGCCTCGCTCCTTCCAGACCCACTACAACATATATAAAAAGGAAAGAAACTCCTTCAGTGGTACTAGTCAAGAGAGGAAAGAAGGAAAGGAAACAAGGGAAAATAACCTTAGCATCATTGAAGAGCAAGATGAAGAGGTGGAAGACCCTGCAACAAAATTGGTAAGAAAGAAAAGAGGAAGCATGTCCTCTAGTTAAGGTGCTTCACAGGAAGAAAGTGTTGGTAGTAAAATATTTCATTGTGTATTGTCTTCTGAAGAAGATGAAGAACAAGATTTTGGTGTTCATGTGCACACTAAATTGGACTTGCAGAAGCCTAAAGTGCCAGAAGAGGCATCTCCAAAAAATGAAGAAAAAAATGCCTCTCTAGTAAGACCTGGTTCCCCTCTCATATTAGAGGATTTGGTAAATAGATTGATACATTTTGAAGATATGTTGTAGCCTACAACAAAAATTTATGAACAAGTAGGTAGAGAGGACAAAAAAAATTAATTTTGGCTATTATTTAGTATGTTATCACTTTGGAAGTCAGTTGGGATTGTGTTAAGAACTATGTGCCTAAGAAATTGTTGGAAGTCCTGATGAAAAGAAGATCAGAGGTTGTTGAATTTGAAGAGAAAATAAGAAATGATGCATTTGAGAAGATTGGGTCCTCTTTGACCCCAATTTATTTGGAAACTCTGAAGAAGGTATGCTCAAAGATATTCTAGATGATGAAAATAGTATACACTTTAAAGATACAAGATAAGAAGCAAATAAATAAAATAAGGAAAGAAACTACAAAATCCATTAGGGGTATGGCTGAAAAATATGGTATGTTTGGTGCACTCCCATATGGTTTTGCACCTAAATATGGAGAAGAATATTTTGCATAATTTAAGGAAGACATTCCTTCAGGTACAGGTGATACAAACATTCCTCTAGAAACAAATGAGACAAATATCCTTCTAGAAAGAAGTGCTACAAATGATCCGATAGAGATAGAGAAAAAAAATGAGGAAGAGGTTGAAATAGATAAGCATGATATTTTCCCTTCAAATCATTCTAAAGAATAAAAGGAGAAATATGAAGGTCAATGGAATTAAAAAGAAAAAGGAAAAGTTGAAAAAGAAGAAGAAAATGTAGTAGTAGAAGAAGAAAAGCTAAATGAAGAAAAAGTAGCAGAGGAAGAAGAAAGAAATGGGTAATCTTCCAAGAAGAATGAAGAAGATCAAAGATATGTTGTAGATTCACATAGGTCATCCATAAAATCCTCCTCCGTTGATGATGTATTGAAAGGATTGTTATCCAAGTTGATTAGATTCCTACCGGTGATTCCTATGGAACTTCTACAACTCCTCATGATTCAAGGCAGTGTGGACTTGGATAAGATTTATCCCATTCATAAGTTTGTGTTTGGGGATGCATTGCATGCATTTGGAAGAATTGAAAATATGGAAACACATCAAAAGGGGACAAAGCTTATTGATGATGCTCTCAAAGCTTTGCAGGAGGCCACCCCGATTACATCAGTTGATACATCCCTCACTTTGGTAGAGAATCTAAATTTTTTATTGGACTCCTTTAAGGAGTATTCCTCTAGACTTGGCGAGAAGACAAGGCAAGAGGTTACGGATAAATTGGTAGAGGAAAGGTTTTTGGTACTTCATGATAAGTGTTTTCTTCCACACACCATTGTGAAAAAGAGCCTAGAAATTGTGCAAGCTTCTGAGTCTAAAGAGAATACTATATTTTATTACTACATAAAGTGGTTGGATGCCACACAAAGTATTAAATATCTCATGGACTCCATTGAGTCCCAGATGATAGTTGTTTCTAGTTCATACAGTGCATCCAAAGACAAAGACAAAAAAACCTAGAATGCTATCTTTGCTCAAAAAGAGAACTTATTTATTCTACAGAAGTAGATGGAATATATCACTAGAATATTTAGTTAGCTAGGTGACCTTGTGAGAATGGAGTACACTCTGGTCATTAATGCTTTGGAAAATGCAAAAAAATAGAAAAGATCAATCTGACTCTAGGTAATTTGGATGATGTAGAAGAAATCTTGATGGAATTAGAATCTCTCAAGAGAATGCTTATATTTGCTAAGAAGAGTTGGGAGAATGGTAAGGCAACATGGAAAGGTATTCTCAAGGAGCTTCAAGGCTCTCCATCCTCTAGGTAATGATTTTTTAGTTTTCATATTTTTGGACCACCCTTTCTCCTTGATGTTAAAGGGGGAGAGAATGTTAAGGAGAGAAAAGGGGAGAGTGTGTTGTACATAGGAGGTTTGTAAATTATTTTAGCACATGTTTCCATCAATGACAAAGGGGAAGATTTTTGGAAGAATGAAGAACATATTAATTATACATATTTTATGTTGTCATTGATTTCACCATGTTATATGAGTTGCAACTGCAAGTTTAAGTTCAAGTTTGATCCAGTATTTTGAATCAGTATCTAGCTATTATCCTCTGGTATTTTGGTTCACAGTCCTTCACTGATGAATATCATTGCTTGTAGTTTTGGGAAATGGTTTTTGGATGTTGTAAGCTTGTAAGCTCAAAATCTCATGTGCATAGGTGCTCGTATGGCAAGTTGGAATTATTTTGTTGTTGCATTTTGAGCATATTATGTCTATCTAGACGACCTAATGTATTGTTGATGTTCTAATAAATTTATTTTGTGGTGTGGATGTAATTGTAACCTATATTAGGTCAATTCCAACATGTTGCAAGCATGTGACATGCTTGAATTTTTTTTGGAAAGATTTTGTACAAGCTTGAAGCTGACAGTTGATCTTTTTGGTGAATAAGGGTTGCATCTAATTAGGTTGACCTAATTGATACTTGCAAATGAATCGAATATATATATTGGATAATTTTGATATTTTTTAAAAATGAAGAGAAGTGTGAAGATAGATAAGTATGCCAAGATGATGAAGTGTGCCAATTCAGTTTATTGAGCATCAAATGAACTAAATCAACACTTCTTAAGTGTAACTTTATTAGTTCATTTTTTGGTTGTAAGCCATTTTGTTATTGTATCTTTTGTAGGAAATGAGCCTTCCATTTTGGATAGTGAGTCTTGGTAGTGAGCCACCCTTTGTAATATCTTCTAATTGGTTATACTATATTGTGATCTAATCCTCACCGTATTTTTTCCCATTTTGGGTTTTCTGTGTAAAAATCTTGGTGTTCCTGTTTTGTGTGCTTTTATGCTCTGTTAACGCTTTCTCTCATTCTTACTATTATATGCATTGGAGTAATTGGATGGTATTTGTTCAATAATTTTAAGAAGATACCAATTCACCCCCCACTCAGTATCTTGGGTATTCAATAGTCTCCACTTTTGTACCATTTTTTAAACCATTTTTTTTCATTTCATATGAAGTTAGTGTTCCAAACAACTAATCTCTAGTGTAAGTATTAAAATTTGTAACATCCTCAATAGAAGATACCTTTTCAGTATAAGAGTGAGGAAGAGATCTAAGAACTTTCTTTACCACTATCAGTTCTTTCACTTGTGCACCAAAACCTCTCATTGCACTTACCGACTCATCAATCCTCAACATATAACTTCTAATTGTTTCATCTTCAGAAATTCACAAGGTCTCAAAGAGTTCCTTCATATTCTACAACATTACTTGTTTGAACTTATTATCTCCTTCATGAATGGTTTCTAGATTATCCCAAACTTATTTAGTAGTCTTAAGATTAATAAATTTTACTAATTTAGAATTTGAAAGATGATTAACAAGAATGAACCTTACCTTACCATTTATTTCATGGGCCTTGATCTCTTCACTTGTGCTCAAACTAGTTGGAGGTATAATATATTGATTCTTTATTTCCTTTTCAATATTAAATCCAAATGATTTAAGATATCCTTGCATATTTGTCTTCTAATATGCATAGTTTGTGCCATGAAACTTAGGTCTCTCTATATTTTTTTCCATCCTAGTGATGCAACTTCAAAGTTTCATCCTTTGTGTTCTATTTTATCCTACCTTATGTCTCTGGTTATCTATGGTGTTTGGTAAAAATCATAGGGTTCAGGTTTTTCCTTTTTCTTCATGTAAAACCCTAGTGTTCATCTTACGCCTTGGGTGAGATCTATTTGGCTGTTACTTTTTGGGAGGATTTTAAAACAACTTATGCCCCATCACTTCATCTAGGCAAGGGTCCCTTATTGATTTATCACTTTATTCCCTTCACTTAACTTTATTTTTCTAAGTCTTGGATGGTCTCATGCTCCCTTGTTTAAATGACAACTTATGTCATTGTTTGTTGTCGGCCTAGTGATGTCCCCTTATTCCTTTAATAAATGTTTTTATTTTGCAAAGGGACGAGTTCACACGACCGTAGATCAATCATCATTGGATCTCAGAAATTCCCTGCCATCCCACAATGACCCCACCACACTGTTTTGGTTCTTCGCGATATCACAGGTCAGCGCCATGTGTCTCACATGGTGAAGCTGAAGGGATGATAAAATACTTTTATATATCTATTTGGTTTTAATACATTAGGCAGCGGGTTACTAAAATGTTATGAGATGCATGTGTTTCAAATCAATGAAGATGTTTTAATCTTGGTAGAAAAGGTGCTCGATGGTTGATGACAAGGTTGGTGACTATGTTGAATGAACATGATTTCCGATAGCTGACATCCATGGTTGCCGGCCATCGCGTGATCAAAAGTTATGAGGTTTTTATTGATTGTGATATCACGAGAAGGCACCACGTGAATTTCCTTGGCAATGCATAGTATGGTGGACCCCTTTTTGCCACAATGGAGATTGTGTTAGTTTGATTTGAAGGTAGTCATTCAATGATTTGACTAAAGTGAAGGATTGACAGCTTGTATTTGAATCTTATTCAAATCCAATTGGAGTCATCTGTGTAGCATGTGAGTAAGCTTTAATGGCAGACATGACATCTACTACCATGGTTTGATCGAAATAAAAAAATAATTCTTCTACTTTTCGTGTCACGAAGAATTCAAAACATCTTTGCGGAGCAGTTGCAGAGCTGAGGACGAAGTTACAAATTTGTTACAACAAAGATTTTTATTTCTACAAGTGCAAAGCTATGAGTTCAATTATGTGTTTCCTGGTTGGTTTGAATTTTAAATTTGAGAGAAAATTGATGTGTGTTTGTCGTAGGGCTTGTTGATAATTTTTTTAGGGCTATAAGTTAAGTGAATTATGGGAAATTGCAAAGTTTTGTTTTCTAATTTCATATTTTTCTTAGCCATAGTTTTTTTAAGGTTTGAGGTAACAAGGAAGCCCTATTTTACTCAATATGGCACAGACAAAGTAGCACTTTGGCCAGATTGATTATTTAAGTAGAAGCCTATATGATGATTTACGGGATCAATTTCCCTTGTCAATGAATGATAGGAAGAAGGGGTTGGTTTTGATGCAAGGAAAAATGCTAGGGGAGGGATTGGTATATAATTTTTCCAACATAGCTGATGATAGGGTTCCTCTTACTGGTCTAGAGATGTTCAGATTTTTGGATAGAGGAATTTTTCTCACCCCTTATCTGATGGTTGGATGTGTGATATGGGGCAGTTGGTGGTACCAAATGTGTTATCTGATGTAGACCTGCTTAGGATAGTGGCTACATGATATGACCCTGTCACACAGGTGATTCAAGATAATGATGGATAGGTTTTGTTAAGCATCAACAAAGAGAAATTCTGATAGGCTTTTGATTTGAGTGAGCCTAGTACATTCTTGGTTCCTATTGATCTTGAAGAGATGAAACAAGAATATGGGAGGTTGAAATCACTTTTCAGAGCTAATTTTTTTCCACCTCATTTAGCTAGGATAGGGGGTTAAAAATTCTATATTAGCCCTAATGACCAAGGACCTTTCAGATTGAATTACTTTGCAAAGAATTTCTTGGCTACCTTTTACTCATTCTACCAAATGTTTGGTTTTCACCCCAACACGGTGATGCCTATTGCTTACATATTTATGGGGGTACAAATAAAACACCCTAATTTCTCAGTGATTTATGATTTTTCTTCTTGGTTGGCCGAAAAGATACATGAAGGGTTGTTGAAGTTATAGAAAAATGATACAGGCACTCCATTCTTTTGGTATTCCATGTTAATGTATATGTTCTTTTATAAGAATTCTAAATTCTTTTATGAGAAGATGGAGTTAAGGTAGTGGGTTAATGAAGAAAGGTTTCCAGTGTAGGTGTGGACTACAGATTTATCATGTAACAGGGAGAACACTAGTTATGTGAATTTTGATAATTTTTTTGCTTTCGGATTGAGAGCTAGGATGATGGTAAATGTACCTAGGATTCCTGAGGAGTTGAATGATATCCTCAGACCAAAGGGGAGGAAGATAGAATTGAAGGTTTTCCATAACTGGGGTGATATTATTCCATACCCAGTCAGCACTCTCTTGAGGGTGTATGGTTTTCAAGGGACCCCTCATATATTGCCATATAATGTGCCACCAAGAGTGGGATTTGCAGAAGTTATGTTGTAGATTGGTTGTATCCATGAGGACAACCTTACTAGGAAAGGTAAAGGAACATTTTTCCCGAATTACAAGGTGCTATTAGATTTTGTCTTAAATCAAAGGGAGGCTAGATACACTTTGTAGATACCTAAAAATGACCTAGGCCTGCAAGCTTCATTTTTACCACTTTCGTCCAATTGTAAATGTGACATTAAATTATGTCCTTGGTCCACATTCGACTATTAATTAAATAATTCATAATTGTTTAATTAATTCATGTCCTTTTATTCTTCATGATTATTAAATAAATAAATTTTATTTATTTATTCAATACATCTTTAATTGTCTAAAGTCTTCCTTTAATTAAATAAATTTCTAAATTTGTTTAATTACCTTAATTCATTTATTTCTTCCTAATTATTAAATAAATAAATTTCATTTATTTATTTAATATGTCACGAATCCTCACAATTAAATAAATTCATTAATTTATTTAATTCTTAAACATATCTTCTAAATTGAATAATTAGTCTTTAATTATTTAATTAACAAAAATAATATTCCTCTCATTTTAAATAAATGAAATTATTTAAAATGTCATCACAATCTTAACTGACATTCCATTTTGGTAAATAATCTAAAAAAGATTATTTATTTGTCTCACAAAATTTATATCTTGAGCTGATTGGTAGCTTTCTTCCAAAAAAAACAAATAAAGCAAGCAGGTTCTTGATTTTAATCAAATTTGCTTTTCAGTCCATCTTTTGTGGATCTCACAAAGCAGGCTATTTTTATCTTCTTAATTTTGAAAATCTTTATTTTCAAAATTAATTATCTCATCTTTTCTCCACCGCCGATCTGATTTTCTCATATGACATCTTGACCACTCACTTAAGGATTTTACCCTAACCCTGATTAGGGATTATCAGGTTAAATCTCATCCTCTAATTTTAGGTTTCTGTCAGGAGTCGATCTCGTCCGTCCATTCAAAATTGTGTTTTCTATAAAAGAAAATTTTGTTCATAATTTTGGGACCACTTTGTTAATATAGGCAATATAGTCATTTAGCATTCATAATTATTATTTTCATTTATCATATTGTCATAGGTATAGGAATTTAAGATTCAAATCCTTCAAAGCTTGTTTAGGGCAATGGCATAGTCAAGATTGCTCACACACTCAATCTGAGGGCAACAAAAATCAACAAGTTAGAAGGTGTAATGGAGATCAGCCATGGAGATTGAAGACATTGGGTGAGATTGTTCTATTTTCTATGTTTTCATTTATTTTCCTTTGCACTTCATTACTTCTTTGGGTTTATTGTGCTTTCAATTCATTGAATCTAATCCTTAGAAATTTACCCTTAGTTACATTGGTGAACCGGACGTGAAGACGACTCTGTTATTTGCTATTATTTTCATATGTTTTTCATGTATTTTCTGTCATTTTTGTAGGTACAAGTACAGAGTGATGCGGTCTTTTTTTTTAAATCGTGACACATTGTATGCGTCACGACACATTAGAAGACCCAAATGCCGCAATCACTCTGTCAAGACACAATCGTAGTCCAGAAAGCTACAGTTGAAATACTGAGCCGCATTTGATGAACCAAGCGACGCATTCGCTCTATCGTGACGCATTTTCCTAGTAATGTTTTCTTTTCATTTGCATTTGAATTTTTGAGGTTTTTATGTTCTTTCTATTTTTTTTAGCACTCTAGTTTTATTTTCTACATTTTTCCCAGTAGGGGCTGTCGTGTTACTAATCGTGTTTCACAGTGTGTGGTGGTTACATTTCATGGGTCCAAGACTGGTGGATAAAACTACTAACTTGTGGTTTTGCAGCTATGCTTGTTAAAGACTCATTTCTCAAACAACATGTTTGCAATTTCTAGTGTAGAAAACACTTCATTTGGTGCTTTAAAAATGGATATGTGTTTGATTCTATTTGATTGTGCTTGAAGGTGGTAGGTGATTATGCTTTCACCTTGTATAAACTAGGTGATCAAAAAACTAGACCCATCTTATTTTGTGTCACCCTCACGATTTGGCAATTGAAGTATCCTCTCCCCTTGCCCACTTGTGCAATCCTAGGTGTAAGAGAAACGGTTACTAACTCTAGAACTTGGGCTTGTTCTAGTGGGAAAAAGTACTCACCCTAGGATGACTCAGATCGGTAGCACCCTAACACTGAGGGACTTCCAGACGATATATAAAAGTGGGTTCTTGGGGAAAGCCCAAGAATCATGAGTGTGGTTTCGATGAGATGGATTCGAAAGGGGACTCTCACTACATGGATCATGCCCCACAAACGGAATGCCCGTATTAAACACCTCTTGTCTTAGTGTCCAACCATTCTTTTGGTCGTTGCTTGATATAGTGCAAGGTATAGTATCATGCACGAAGACACTCACTACTGACCCGCTTGAGTAGAGATAGCAATTCTTGGGATGTCATTACCCAAAGAATCTAAATTTGGTGTGCTCAAATGATGTTCATGAGCTGTGGAGGGGAGCCAATGCCACCAAAATTCTAAGCTATCTTCTCTCGAGAAGGAAAGGTGTTTATCACCAATCTAGGGTATATCAGTGGGCTATATCAAGTATACAAACCCTTGGCCTATTGGGCTTTTAGGATTGTACTTGTCTTATGTGTGATTTCTTACATTCAAAAAACTGTGTTTGTCAAGTGCTTTCTGGTTTTATCACATTTACAGTTCTAAATCAACATTCAACACCAAACAAATCAAACTTGCCATCAAAATTACAAGAAAATCAATTTTAAACAAAACTGTGTCGCATCTGTTGAACCGCAATCAAACTTTTGCACCGCAATTGCTCTGTTAAAACAACATTTGACATTTAAAATGCCGCATCTGTATGCATCGTGACACATCTGAACACTATAGAGCCGCATATGCAAAACCAACTCGCATCTGATAGTCCAAAAGCCGCAATCGCAAAAACAAACCATATTTGACAAACTGTGATGCATTTGTAGCTTCAAATGACACATTTTCCTATCATGAATCAAACCCTGAAACAAATCCAAATCTAAGTTGACACTTTGTTAGTATTTTTGTCAAAAATAGTTTCCAAAGGAATCCTATCATAAACCAATTTTGAAATTGCTCAAAACTTTTGTCCATTAGTTTGCATTCTTTACCATAGGTTTCACCCTTCATCTTGATTTTTAGGTGCATACATTTGACATTAATTTGTCCCTAGGCTTCAAATCATAGCATACTTTGGATTAGATAAATCTCAGCACCAATTCACAAGCGTCATTATTTTTGAAACTAGGTTATCTTGGACTTCATCATCATTATCTTTTTCAGTCATTGTCCCTTTTTGTGAGATGTTTTCCAACTCAAAAGTCTAGTTAGGAAAACTCACTAGTCATATTGGCCTTGTCATTTTGTTATTTTCAGTGAAGTCCTTTAGAAACCAAAATAAAAAACAAAGATTCAGTTTAGAAATGCTTAGTTATCCTTGTTTTAAATTGCATTATAGGTTTTGACATTGCATATTTTATTCCCAAAAATCCAAAAACATTACACATTTTAGTCATAATTTTGAACTTAGAATTCACATAGTGTCATCCTTGCATTTATTTGTCATCTCCATTTTGAGAAATATCATTTTATGGTGGAAACTAGACTCCAATAACAAAAGAGACAAATGGAAAATTTTTGACAAGACCCCATGTCCACTGTAAACAATCCCACATACGATCCAAACTAGACTTTGGATGATCCATTTGCCAACACAAAGGACCAACCTCTCACAACAACATCCCCCTCATCAAACAATCCATTTGAACTATTCTTGCGTAAAGATGAATACAGTCAAATACTTGAGGAAAACCTAGAGGTAGTGGCACAAGATCCTGAGGCCTCTCAATTCGTCAAACAAATCATCCTATATGACAGAGATAGATACTTGGCCATACTCTTAAGTCAAGGATCCAAATTACCTAAAGGATTCGACATCGACATGTTGAGATCAACATCCCCAGACCCTAAGATCAATAACACACATAACTTGTCAAACAGTGATCAACTTTCCAACACTACGAGCAACACTTTCTTTGACACTACAATGACAGTACATGCTAGTCTCAACATCTCAAACACCTCCAACTCAATAAAGGAAACATCCATTGGAGGATCACAGTTAGCCACAATGCCCCTGATATCCATGATACTGTCACAATCGGTTGGAACCACCGATGGTCCCTCAAAAACGTGGGAAGGTTATTCAAACCCTCTCTTTACCACAATAGTAAATGTCACAGGGGCATCATCAAGTCACAACAATCCCCCCTTGACAACCACATCTAGTACCATGAGTACACCTTCGACACACCCTCTCATTGGTATCTCGTAAAATCCTTGGGGGGGAGGCAAACGACATGTATTCATTCGAGGACAAAAAAAAAATGCGAAAATGTCAACACTATCAAATACCATCAAACCCCAAGGGCACAATACAAACATTCCCCTTGCACAAAATTAATAATTTGGACAAGTTAGTCAACAAACACAACCCATGACATCATTCACAAATCAAAATGTTCATGGTCACCATATTCCCCAAATATCAACGCAAATGACTGGGGAACATATTCCAACCTACTCATCCCATGTTCATACTCACCAACATACACCCAACCCTAACTTTCAGTACCAACAACACACCAATCCACACACATCATACATGTCACAACAATCCATATCACCACAATTCACCAATATTCACACACAACAAACAGGGACCTATGGTGTACCAGGAAACCCAACACACGAGACCACAAATGATCCTATTATGGATTCCTTACAAACAAGATTGATGGGTTTAGAGAAAACTATCCAAAATATATACGTAGCGGGCAAAAAATCAGAAATATCATATGATCTAAATATATACCCATTTGACATGAGTTTATACATGCCTCCATTTCATCCGAGATATGTGTCACCCAACTTCATAAAATATAGAGGCAAGACAAACCCCATTGAACATGTTCACGATTTGGCAACTAATTGTATGGACATCGCTTATGAACAAACATACTTGATGAGACTTTTCTCTAAAAGTCTAGCGGGTCCTACACTTGAATGGTTTTCCAATCAAAAGGATATCCAAACATGGGATGAGCTTAAACAAAAATTCATAAAAAATTATGCATACAACATTAACATGGATACCTCTATCACTAGCTTGTGCAATCTTATGCAAGAGGATGCTAGTGAGACTTTCATCCCATTCTTTCAAAAGTGGAGAAGTCTAGCTAGTCCATGTCACATTGATATACCTAAAAGGGAAAAGGTCGACATGTTTGTGCAAACACTCCTTGGGCCCCTGAAATATGAATTGCAAGTACATTGTTGCACAAACTTCACATACTTAGTTGAGAAAGGGGTCCAAATTAAGAAAGCCCTTATCACAAAGGGAGAACTAAGGTACGGTCCCAAAAATAGAAATGCCAATCTACTCGCTAACAAGAACAAATATTGGGTTAAAAATAAACATGTTACAAACGACGACATTGTTGACACCAAGGCTACAAACATTGTGGGTCTTTTACTGGCCCTAAAAGGGGTTCAACAACAAAACAAACCAACAACAACATTGACACCTCCTCCCAATGTACCTTCAAACAACCAAAGTGGTCAAAACAATCAGGGACAATACCATCAAATGAGACAAATTCCTAAAGGTCGCACAAACACTTCTTTGGGTGAACCCATTGAGGAAGCCCTCAAGAAATGCATCCAGACTGGCATCACCACACTTCAGGAACCAAAACCATATGACCCAGGACAATTCAAACAAGCATGGTGGGACAATAATGCATTCTACGATTATCATCGTACAAAAGGACATAAAACCTCTAATTGTCAACAATTGAAAAATCTAGTACAAGATCTTATCAAAAGTCGTATCATGGAAGTAGGCAGATCTCAATTCACCTCCAATTTAGATCATACTATCCATAAGAACACATTGCAAGACCATGGTTCTTATAATGCTTCCACCTCATGTCCACAGACAAACAATAATCAAGCTAACTTCACCTGAGCCAAGTATGATTATTCTAGTGGACCAATTATAAATAATGTACAAACTGATGACGAATACATCAACACCATTACAATCAAGAGAGCACCTCAGTGTAATGTTACTACTCAAAGTGGCAAGGTCACTATAGTTGGTCTGTCTCCCGCTAGGCAACACAAAATTACCATACCTAGCCCATCTGCTAAATAGACAAGAACCACCCCAACCACCAAGCAAGGGCAACCCAAAATTTAGTTCAACCTTATTGACCAGCTAGGCAAGACTCCCGCACAAATCTCTATACTTGAGCTACTTCGTGTCTCTCCCACGCACAAGGATATACTAGATAAAATCCTGCAAGAGTCATCGGTCCCCAAGGACATTGATGTCAATATGTTTGAGACCATGGTGGGATACCTCACTACACCTCACCATGTCGCCTTCTTGGATCAAGATTATTCATCACCTAAAACTAACCACAATGATGCCTTCCATATAGAAACATTTGTCCACAAACACAAATTCAGACAAGTATTAGTAAATGGTGGAGCAGGATTGAACATATGCTCCCTCAAATTGGTTAAGGCTCTAGGATTCTCTGATGCATGCATAGACCCAACAAAGAGTATAGTGATCAAAGCATATGATGATGAAGAACACCCTTCATATGGCATTATCTCACTCCCTATCAAAGTGGGACCAATCATTGTAGACACAACCTGCCAGGTCCTGGATTTGGAATTACCACACAACATCTTGCTCGGCCATCCATGGATCCATGCCTTAAAAGTTGTTCCATCCACATATCACCAATGCCTAAAGTTTCCATTTGACGGCACATAAATAACCATATATGGAGACCCCGACCCTTTCCAATACTGTACAAAATTAAGAGGTATCTCTGAAAATCGAGTGCCTATTAACCGAGAAGCACCTGGCTCCTCGTCATCCAAATACATCGACCCATCCACACTCACACCATCTTCCACATCCACTCCATCCATGTCTTCCACCATACCACAACCTTCCACTAGCCCTAAGGCTGAATCCACTATCAAAATTCAGGACCTCGGCTACGGAGAATTCAAACTACACACAGCATATAGCATAACAACAATACCCAAGTCACCAAAGGTCTACTTTAGGCCATGTTTCAGAATGGAACCCCAAATTATTTTTAAGGTTCCACCAAAAATAGTTTTCATCAAATGGGGGGACATGAGTAATGAAGACCTTGCTGACATCACAGGATGGATCTATAAGGATACTATCACACTACCCCCATTGCCAATTCAAAAATATGGCAAAGGTTATGACATAATGAAGGCTAAGGGCTACGATGGTACTAATGGCCTGGGCAGAAATAAAGCAGGACGAAGGGAACCCATTGAACCTTTCAAAATACCAAAGTATCTTGGATTAGGGTTTGGATTGCCTGACTATGACAATCGACGTACCTCTAGAATTTTAAGTGAGTGAGTACATGCTTCAGATAGTGTCGAGACTACTAGGGAGACCCTCACTGAAACTAACTCCCAAGAGTGGGAATTTGGCTCAGAATGATCCCTAAGTGATTGTTGCCTAGATGATTTGTTTGTTGAAGAAGGGGAACTAACCTCTGAACAAAGATTTTGGCAAACATTTAAAATTGATCAGGCACCCAATAGTCAAACTCCCATTACAACCTCCCATGATTTAAAAACCCCACTATCTGAATCCTATCAGTCCAACCCATCCGAACTACCAAATGACATTGATAATCATGACTCTAGGTCCTTCACCCCTTATTTCGACAAAAAATATGAGACAAGTGAAGGGAAATAATGGATAAAATCTAATGTGGAGTTGGATGATGATAACCTCATCTACAATATCATTGAATCCATCTACATGCTTTATGCATCCTCCTCACAGTTCACCAACACTGACGATGGCATTTCCCTAGTTTATCCTCAACTAGTCGATTGGGACCAACAAGGCTCGCCAGTCTTGGATATGTTTCAAAATGATGAGGCAATTGCAGAATTTATGGGATTATGCGAAGACATACCTAATGGTGACCACAAGGTGGGATTCGCTATTGATTTGGATTGTACGGCATACTTTGGTGAGACTGCTCCATCCTCTAGTCGCAAAAGTAAAAATAAAAATAAAATAAAAAATGAAACATCTCTAGGTGAAAACTGAAAGGCACCTTTTGACAACAAAATAGTAAAAACAAAGGACGTATCTGCAGGTGAAAACCTCTTTGAGGTGCCCAAAGATGGAGGACTGGATTTTCTTCCTGTGCAACAAGAGAAGTTAGCTATGCTGGTAGAATATACCACAGAAGACAATATATCGACTACAGAAGACCTCAAAATGGTTCTCTTTGTTGCATCATTGACTGAAGAAGAGAGACCAGAATTTCATAAATTCTTTGCTGAACATAAAATAAAATTCGCATGGTCCTATGCAGACATGCCAGGATTAGACCTAGAACTGGTCCTACACCATCTGCCACTATTGCCTAATGTCAAACCAGTCAAGCAGAAGTTACGCAAAATGCACTCTCAAGTCACTCTATTGGTCAAGGCAGAGTTGAAGAAACTTCTAGATGCTGAATTCATTCAATCAATTGACTATGCAAAATAGATATCTAACTTGGTGCTGCTAACAAAACCAAATGGTTTGATCCATGTCTTCACAAATTTTATAGATCTAAATAAGGCATGCCCAAAGGATGACTTTTCTTTACCCAATATTGACATCATAGTTGACCTTACAGCATGATATGAGATGCTATCCCTCATGGATGGTTTCTCTAGCTATAATCAGATTCAGATTGCCCTAGAAGACCAGCACAAAATGGTATTTACTTTCCCATGGGGAACATACTGTTGGAATGTCATGCCCTTTGGTCTCAAAAATGTAGGCACCACATATCAAAGAGCTATGACTACAATCTTCCATGACATGATGCATAAAATAATGGAAGATTATGTAGATGACCTATTGGCTAAATCAACAACCAGGAAAGATCACCTTCGGGTTTTAGACATAATTTTCAAATGACTGCAAGAATACAAACTCCAACTAAATCCTAAGAAATGTGTCTTCGGTGTAAAATCAGGTAAACTCTTGGGCTACATAGTTTCTTGAAGAGGCATTGAGGTTCATCTAGCAAAATTCAAAGCCATCATAGACATGCCTCCTCCCAGAGGAATCAGTGAACTCAGAACTCTACAAGGTAGGGTACAATCTATTCAGCGCTTCATAGCCCAATTGGCTGACAAGTGCCACCCATTCCAATACCTGTTGTGCAAGGCTATCCCCTTTGTGTGGACAGACAAATGTCAAGAAGCCTTTCAGCAAATCAAAGACTACCTACTATCAACGCCAGTTCTCATGCCTCCCATTCATGGAAATTCATTGATCCTGTACATCTCGACAACTAGTTCAGCACTGGGGGCATTTTTAGAACAAAATGACCAAGAAGAAAAAGAAAAAGCTATATACTATATTAGTCAGACGTTGGTCGGGTATGAGCTGAAATACACACCAATTGAATAGGCTTGCTTAGCCATGATCTTTGCAGCACAAAAACTAAGGCATTACATGCTAAGCCATCAGACGCAGCTGGTAGCAAAGATCGACCCCCTAAAATATTTGTTGAGCAAGGCAGCATTAACAGGACATCTGGAAAAATGGGTCATGATTCTATGTGAATATGATATTCAGTATGTGGAAAGAAAGGCGATAAAAGGACAGGTCATTGTAGACCAACTGGTAGGTGCACCTTTGCAAAGTGATCACCCACTAGTCGCAAATTTTCCATATTAGTCGATATTCCATACAAAACCTAAGGCACCTTGGCGACTCTATTTTGACAGATCACACACAAACCATGGCTTAGGTGCAGGAATCTTGTTTATCACCACTCAAGGAGACTCAATTCCTAAGTCTTTCCGCATTGCATTCCCATGAACAAAAAATGTGGCAGAATATGAGGCATTGGTTACAGGTCTAAGAATGGAAATAAAATTGAAAATCAGGGCACTACATGTCTATGGGGATTCTCAGCTTGTCATCAACTAGGTTAATGATGACTATGACACAAAAGATGAGAAGTTTATGCCCTATAAGCAAATGGTTGACAGTTTCCAAACGTAATTTCATATTGTAACTTTTGAACAAGTTCCAAGAACAAAAAATAAAGTAGTGGATGCAATGGCTACAATAGGCTCTCTCCTTGACATCCCAAGCAATCTGCCACAGTTGGAGTTTCTCATAGAACAATTGTTGGTTTCTACCTATGACATTCTAGAATCGTAAATGGTCTATGAACTTGTTGGTCCCAACTCTCCCTGGTATCAAGACATTCACGACTACCTTAAGTCCCAAACCCTTCCACCCAACCTATCCAGTAACCAGAAGAAGTCTTTCATTAGAAAAGCTGTAAGATATGCCATCGTCAGTGACACCCTTTAATACCATAGCTTTGACAATACCCTCCTTAGATGTCTTGACACTAATGACATGGGTACAACCTTATGTGAAGTACATGATGGTATATACTGATCTCATTCGAGTGGTCCTACTCTAGCTAAGAAGATAACGAGACTTGGGTACTATTGGATGACCATTGAAAAGGATGCATTATAATATGTCAAGACTTGTCATAAATGTCAAATTCATAGTGATTTGATCCATGCTCCCGCACAAGAAATTTGGTCGATCACCTCTCCTTGGCCCTTCACTCAATGGGGACTCGACCTCCTAGGTAAGATCCATCCAACCTCGTCCAACGGCCATAAATTCATTATCACTGCCACTGAGTATTTTACAAAGTGGATTGAAGCCATCCCATTGACATATATTACCGGCAAACAAATATCCAAGTTCATCCTTAACTACATCATTTTCCGATATGGCCTTCTGTAATCCATCATCACTAACAATGGACATCCATTTAAAAACCAAGATGTTCGGGAGTTATGTGAGTGATTTCACATCCAACACCATTTTTCATCTCCAGATTACCCTCAAGGAAATGGTCAAGCTGAGGCGTTGAATAAAACCATTGTTAAAATCCTCAAAAAGATGGTCAATGATGCTAGCCATGATTGGCACATACAACTCAATCCTACTCTGTGGGCTTACCGCACTAGCATTCGTTCGCCTACAGGGGCCACTCCATTTGCCCTGGTCTATGGTGCTGAGGCAATCTTTCCCATTGAGGTCAAAATTCCTTTGTTACGAGTATCCTAGAAGGGTTTAACAGATGAAGAGGAATATAGACAATCACGCCTGCTTGAGCTGGAAATACTGGAAGAAAGAAGACAAAATTCCCTGAACCATCTACAAGCATATAAGAACCGTCTCTGTTGCAGTTACAATAAGAGGGTCATGGTCAGGAAATTTGAAATTGGTGACCTAGTCCTAATGCAGAACCCGAAGAACCAAGCTGACAAAGAAAAGCTAGGAAAGTTTGAACCGAACTGGTTGGGCCCTTATGTCATCATCTCTTCTTTTGGTTCTGGAGCCTATCAGCTAGTGACTCCAGATGGAGAACAATTGATAGAGCCCATCAACAGTTTCCATCTCTGGAAGTTCTACGCATAGCATCAGGAGATCGAGCTAAGAATGACAAAAATACAAAAAATAAATAAATAAATAAAATAAAAACAAAATGACAAAATAGTAAAGAGAAAAATTTTTTCCAACAGTGAAAACCTGGCAAACAGGCACTTTGTATAGGTACCATGGTGAAAACCTGGCAAATAGGCACCATGCGTAATCGATCATTGCTCTGCCATCTACTGTCACTTTGTATGCCTTCGCTTAGGATGGAGGACATCTCACACAATTATTATGCCAGTCAACATGACATTATAGCCTTCCTTTCATGGTTGATAAACGATTGACATCAAGTCCTAACGACTGTCCATCTGGTAAACTAGTAGCATCCCATCCATATTCCTTAATGTTGGCTACATCTTAGACCTGATCGGGGGCAAAATTTGTATCATATAACTGCAGTGGATGTCACATATGACTTTTTCTACCTTCAATGGAGCATAACTTTGATTTATTTTCTTTGTCACAATGCGACATGCTACATTATGACAAAGAGGGGAAAAATGTAGATACCTAAAAATGACCTAGCCCTGCAAGCTTCATTTTTACCACTTTCGTCCTAGCATAAATGTGACTTTTAATTATGTCCTTGGTCCACATTCGACTATTAATTAAATAATTCATAATTGTTTAATTAATTCATGTCCTTTTATTCTTCATGATTATTAAATAAATAAATTTTATTTATTTATTCAATACGTCTTTAATTGTCTAAAGTCTTCCTTTAATTAAATAAATTTCTAAAAAAATGTAATTACCTTAATTCATTTATTTCCTCCCGATTATTAAATAAATGAATTTCATTTATTTAATTAATATGGCACTAATCCTCACAATTAAATAAATTCATTAATTTATTTAATTCTTAAACATATCTTCTAAATTGAATAATTAGTCTTTAATTATTTAATTAACAAAACTAATATTCCTCTCATTTTAAATAAATGAAATTATTTAAAATGTCATCACAATCTTAACTGACATTCCATTTTGGTAAATAATCTAAAAAAGATTATTTATTTGTCTCACAAAATTCATATCTTGAGTTGATTGGTAGATTTCTTCCAAAAAAACAAAAGCAAGCAGGTTCTTGATTTTAATCAATTTTGTTTTTCAGTCCATCTTTTATGGATCTCACAAAGCAGGCTATTTTTATCTTCTTAATTTTGAAAATCTTTATTTTCAAAATTAATTATCTCATCTTTTCTCCACCACTGATTTGATTTTCTCATATTACATCTTGACCACTCACTTAAGGATTTTACCCTAACCCTGATTAGGGATTATAAGGTTAAATATCATCCTCTGATATTAGGTTTCTGTCATGAGTCGATCTCGTCCGTCCACTCAAAATTGTGTTTTCTATAAAAGACAATTTTGTTCATAATTTTGGGACCACTTCATTAATATAGGCAATATAGTCATTTAGCATTCATAATTATTATTTTCATTTATCATATTGTCATAGGTATAGGAATTTAAGATTCAAATCCTTCAAAGCTTGTTTAGCACAATGGCATAGTCAAGATTGCTCACACACTCGATCTGAGGGCAACACAAATCAATAAGTTAGAAGGTGTAATGGAGATCAACCATGGAGATTGAACACATTGGGTGAGATTGTTCTATTTTCTGTGTTTTCATTGATTTTCCTTCGCACTTCATTACTTCTTTGGGTTTATTGTGCTTTCAATTCATTGAATCTAATCCTTATAAATTTATCCTTAGTTACACACTTTGTGAAATTTTTTGATGAATACCATTTGAGGTGTGGTCCCAAGTGACAACATGATCCTAATGGTTTCTTTTTTGTTTTTCAAAAAAGGATAAAATGTGGTATGTTTGTGCATGAGTTCAACTTCCCTGAAGACTTGATTAGGAATGAATTTCACCTAAATAGGCAAGAGTTGAACAAGGAGAAATGGATAGCCTATGAGAAGCTATTGGATATTGTGCACAAGATGGATCCAAAGTATGATCCATTGATGGAATTCAGTCCATATTAGAGGAAGATTGACTTCTTGTTGGGAAACTTCAAAGAAATCATGGGTACCCTATTGGCCAAGAAGGTAAATTTGGAGTTAGACTTGGGCAGATAGGAGCAAGGTTCTAGGCCAATTGAAGTGAGGCAAACTTACCAACATCCAAAGAGATGGCCTATTTACAAAAGGAAGAGAAATGATAGTAGTGATGAGGAAGAAGATGATAGAAAAGGAAAACAAATAATGAAATTTCCTACACAAAAGGGTCCAAAGCTCAAAAAACCTAGGGCAATTAAAATTATTGATTTGGAAGCATCACCTAGAAATAGTCCCTCACCACCACCATTAGATCCAAGCCCTAAAAGGAAAATAATTGAACAATGAAAAGAGGATTTGGTGGATGAGATTGTTGTCACTAACCAAGACATGCAGATAGGTATACCTTCCCCTCCTAGGCTGCTTGAATTTGCTATCTCTGATTTTGATATGAAATAAAAATGTGTACAAGATGTAAGAATGGAAGCATGTAAGGAGTTTTAGATGTTAATGCATTTGTAAAAACTCCAGTCTTCTTGCATTTAGTGTGGAGAATGAAATTGGAAGAATATCAAGACAAGTGCAAGAGGAGAAGAGAATTGAGACCAAATAGGTTAGACTAGGAGAATGATGATGAAGTGAAAGCTGAACTAATGGAAGAGTTCAAAAGCATCACTCCTGAGGAGGGGAGAAAATTGGTAAATAAAGTTGGTGTCTTGATCTTACCTGAGTGGGACATTGCAGATGTTGTGGCTTTTAATGCTATTCTGAAGAAGAGGTCAAGGAAGCATTGCAATATTCCTCCTTCAGTGAAGAGTACAAGACTTTAGTAATTAGGGATTTGGCCCCTCAAGATAGAAAGTTGAATGTTACTAACATCAACCAAAATCTAAAAGGAGGGTTGATAATAAAGAGAGCTTTAGAGACCTCAACCAAAAAGGCTACTAATTTGACTATGAATGTGGCCAAATTGGCCCAAAAGACTATTGAAAGAGAGGAGGCTAAACAAAAAATCCTAATGGAGAAGTGCAATTCCAGAATTGGGGAATATAGCAAGATGCAACAAAGGAATGTTGAGCTATAGACTGAGGTGGATAGGTTAAAGAACAAGAAGATTGGGGAGACATCAAGTGCTCAAGGGATCAAAACATTTCCTTCCACATCAAGGTCAAAGTCTCCTGCTTCTCCTATTGTTTTTACTCCTGTGTCACCTAGCCAAACTCCTTCCCTCAGCTTTGCTTTAGAGCTAATTGATGAAGAAATGGAATACCTTGTTGATCCTTCAAAGAAGCAGTTAATGCACAAAATTACAGAGTTACAGGAATCCTCGAAGGTGAGTGAGGAGGGAGTAGTTTTAAAGAAAAGGGAGGTTGTAAATGTTGTATTGAGTCGCTTAAATGAGAAATTTGATGATATATTGTTCTCAGTGTATTTTTTATATTCTTTATTATTAGATGCAATAAAGAATATTGATAGGGATCAGGAGGTAGTAGTACCATTAATTGAAAATTGAATCCCTAGGGCCAATGATCTTGATATAATGTATAAAGCATGAAGGTTTGATATAAATAATAGGACCAAATCATTAAGGCCTAATTAGGTGTTAGTTAAGTCATTACAAGGTTTTCAGACCTTACTAGATGATTTGAGTAGGAAGATCAAAGAGTTGGTGAAGAACTTTGATGATTGGAGTGACACATTGTTACCTGATATAATCGATGAGCAGGGAAATATCAGGTCACTCCAATAGTTGCAAGATCAGGAAAATGAATTCATCAATGATCAAATTAGATTAGTTTGTGATGACTCAGATTATGATTTATTGGTGAGTTGTATGGAAAAAATCATTAGTACCAATTCATTCTTTGAATCTTTTGAAAGAGAAGCAAATAAGGTGGCAGTTAAGTATACACCTTATAGTGTCAAGGGGAATGAGGTAGTCAATTCTGATTAGCCAACTGATGAGGAATACTATAAATGGGTAAATGTGTATTTAACTGAGGAGGAGTAAAAAGAAGTAGATAGTTAATGGTTGACAAGTCAACTGTTGCAATTACAATGTATTCCAATTTTGTTTTTGGTCATAGTCTTGGCATAGAATTCTTGAAGTTTTTGTTGCTGCATCAATCATTCTCAGCGGAAACTATGAACAAAAGGATTCTCTGAGGAAGTTTTTGTTACAAATTTTTGGAATGTCACAAAGCGGTCCAATTGGTTGGTGACACATGTGCTTTCTAGCTAGATGCTTGTTCGCTCCTTCTTTTCTATAAGAAGGATTTCAAGGCCAGAAGTATGGTTTAGCAAGTGAGATATTTTTGGGTCGAGTTTAGGTGAAGTGTAGAGAATATTGTAAAGTTTGATGGTTTTAGAGAAAATGCAATTTAGGTTTTGAGTCATTCTGTAGTTGGTTTTGAATTCATGAGGATTTGATGTTTTAGAATAGTACTTGAATTTGAATTGAAATGATTAATTCAAACTCATGTCTCTCCATTGTACATGATGAGATTGTAAAGCAATTTTTATCAAGGATCTTATATGTGTTGTGTTAAATCTGTCATATACCCTTAAACACTTATGAATTTGACTCCACCAATGGATATATGGCACTGATCTAAGTTGTACTAACTCGTATGGTTCAGTATTTGTTTATCTTTACCTAGAGCTTGCTGCAAATTACAAATCAATGACTATTTCATACTTTGAAGAGTGTTTTAGTTATGTCATGCTCCAAATAGTTGATATTATTGATGAACAACCAATTCTATTCAGTATTATCTTTTTATGTTGAGCTATTAAATGAGATTATTTGTTGTTGTTAATGTTTTTTATGATAATGGTGTAGAGGTCATAAACGCATTAAGGGATCACCCTCCTAGGTCTTGTAGAGCCCAAAGTGTAGGAGGTCTTTAAAATCCTCGTCATTTGGTCTAGGTCCTTCGAGCTACCCTTGATTGAAATTAGAAATTCCATAGGTAGATTGGAAGACCAACCTGGTTATAGTAAAAGAAACCTACAAAATGGTGACTGTTGAGAATGAACTTGAGAAAATTCTGATAGAAGATCATTCTACCTTAAAAGAGTCATTGAAGTTTCAAGTCAATCTATAACTAGAGGTTCATAGTTGAGTATTTGCACTCCCCATCTGAGTCACAACCAACAAAATGGCGACTCCGCTGGAGAGCTAATTGTAATATTTCCAGTTAGTGTGTCGGTTATCTATTTTGCATAGGGTTTTCATAATATTTATGTGATTTGAAGGTCGAGCCTGTGGTTATGTGTTTATTTTTTCCATTTCTTCTATTTTCAAAGCATTGTGAGTCATTTAGTGAAACAGAGTTGTACGTTGCCAGTATAAAGTTCCAAAGGTCTTTTGAATTCCACCAAGTATCACTGGATATTTGGTATTCCCAAGATAATTGGGTGGTAACTATGAAGTCTCTACACTAGTGTGCATTTTATTTTGAAAATAATATAAGTTGAAGGATCTTTTGGACAAGTAGGTAGAATGAAGAAGACTGGGTCATTCATGAAGAATCATTGGGAACATAAATTGGAAGGTGAACTTCCTAAAATGAAGAAGAAGGACTGGATAAAGAGAAGACCAAAATCTAGCAATGTTGCTCCCATGTCATAGAATCCTGTACACCAAGGTACAAGTAGGCATTTACACCCTATCACTAAAACTCCTGAAGAGGTGTCTAGAAATTCAGAATCAGATAATTGTGGCTTTTTTGATGCATTATTTAATACACCAGTTCAATAGGATGTAACATGTCAAAATAAAGGGCCTGTTAGTGTTCGATATAATACAAAGAGAAGAGGTGGGAGTAGAAGTTGAGGCCATCACAAAATAGCACCAGTGATGTGCCTCCTCCTTCTATTAAAGATGATGGAACCCCTTTATTGTTTGAACATGTACTTGAAGAGGTCAATAATAGATCTAAATGATACATCGAGTTCTGATATGACCTTGCTTGACCCTGATGATGTTCTTGGAGAAATTGATTCCTTGAGATGGGAGATCCAAAAGCAAGTTGAGCTCAGAAGAAAAAAGGAAAAGGAGAGGGAAATAGAATTGATGCATGCTGTGATTGAAAGGGATAGGTTGATTAGACAATTGGAAATAATGAAGTTCCTAAACCAAGAAAAACCTAAGCAGATGTTGAGGGCCCTATTGTACATGAAGTTGTTGATAAGGAGATAAAGCATGTGTTTAGGGAAAGTCTTTTAGGTCAAGGTGATGCCCAATCAAAACCTGCAGACTCAAAACCCTCAAATTCTATTAAGTTTCAACTGAGTAATCCAAACCCTAGGCCTATTTTAGATAAGGGAAAACAAAAGGTTGAGGGGATTAAGATAAATGAAAGGGTAACTTCTCACCTTCAAGAATGAGATCCCTCACCACAAGTATCATTACAAGTTGAAACTACCTTAGAAAAGGCTAGAATGGAGATTAAGGCTCTTGTAGAGGAGTTGGAGAGGACAATGATTGAGTCTTCAAATGCAGAAAAGAAGATGAAAATAAGTTCCTCAAGATGTCATACATTGATGAGGCTACATAAGCTGCAACCTCATCAAGTCATCAAGAATCCTTGAAACACAGTCCTGAAATTAATCTAGATCCCACCACAAAGAATTTTGTCTTGAAGTTTCATGCAAGTAGGTTTGTTAATCTAAATCAGGATGGTCCTAGGGTGCAAAATTTAGAGTTTGGTGTTGATTCTCAGAAGATTGAAGGCATATTTCAAAAAAGACCTATACAGTTTGAAAGGTATAGGTAGTTATTCTTTGATGGTATTCCTGGTTATCCAAATCACATTCCTGATGGTCTGAGAGAAAATATGAGTAACTTTGTTGGAAACAATGTTGTGACAATAGAGGAACACTTAAAATCTTTTATGGACATGATAAATGATTATGAGGTAGAGCATGAATATTTTATAATGAAATTGTTTGTACAATCTCTGGTAGAGAATGGAAGGGATTCATACAGAAGTTTACCTATTACTAGTATTGGTTCATGGGATGAATTTAAAAAAAAATTCAAGGAACAATATGGTGATAAAACCAATGCTATTTTTATTCTAAATACATTTAATAACATCAAGAAGTCATTGAATCAGCTTGTGATAGAGTTTAATCTAAGATTCCAAAAGGCAACGTATAAGTTGCTCTAGGTGTTGAGGCTTTATGAGAATGTTTGTCTCACTACATATTTCAATGCTTTTGATGCTAAAATGGCATATCTCCTCAGAGATAAGGACCCTCAGACTATGAGGGATGCATTTAGGGTGGCTCTAAATATTGAGAATAATAGAAGAGTTTCTGGGAAATACGGTAGGAGAGAAGAACCCACACTTTTAAAAAATCCTAAGGATAAGACTGAGAAGGTCTCTGTTGCAAAGCCTAAGGATGATAAAAATTGGGTAAAGTTCTTCAACACTTTGAAAGACATAAAGTATATTGTTTCCAAGCAAGAAAAGGGTATAGGAAATGAAAATCAATAGTATAATAAAAATGATAGACCACCCAGGTTGCAAAATTATCCTTATAATACAAATTGGAAGGATGGGAAACCAGTCTTGCCTGGCCAAAAGCCTAAAAATGATTAGCATACGCTAGAACCCTTGCAGAAGCATTCAACAAATATATTACAGGATAGACCATGGTGTGAGGTGTGTGAACATCCCCATGATCAAAATTACTATGGTGTTGCTCAATTGCTTGTTGTTGAGGAAATGGAGGATGATGCTCATGAGCATATTCTGGAATGTGAGGAGAGTGATGTAGATGTTTCTATGGCTAGATATTATAATCATGAGGTAGAATGTTCCTCTGATGATGAATTACAAGGAGCTGATGTGGATAATCAAAGACAGAGAAGTGAGATGTACCATCAACATGTTTTTTCTGATGAGGAAGGTGATTTTGACTATAATGCTTGCAATATGGAGTAGGTAGAAAATCTAGCGTCCTTAAGGAAACCATCAAAACAAGAGATTGCAAGATTGACTGAGGAAATGGCTGCTCAAGTACAAAGTTCTCTTCAATTGAGAAATAAAACAGTGGGTGGCGAACAGGGTAAACTTGCTAGCTTGTTTATTAAAGAACAAAAGGATGAAAATAAGGGTGTTAAGGTTGATATCAAAAAGGATGTTGTCAAAATCAAAGAGGTTAAGAAGGATAATGTTTGGGGAAAAAAGAATGAAACCCCAAAGCCTCAAGAAGATGTAAGTTCATCATTAGTGAAGACCAAAGTGATTACAAAGTTTGTTCAACCTATTGCAGAGGATAGGAAGCAAAAGAAACTTGGAGAAAGTAAACAACAAGAGAAAAAGGAAGATGATGAAGGTATGGTATCTTATTTTCCTAAATATACACCCATAAATATGTTTCAAGTGATTTTGTAGGTTAAAGTTATGGTACCTTTTCTAGAAATGATGAGAATAAATGAGCATAAGGAAAAGACAATAGCCTTGGTCATAGGTGTTGTTGGTAATAAGATTGAACAAGGTAGTTGTAAAGAAGCAAACAATAAAGAGAAAGAAGTGGAGGGAATTGTGTCACAAATTCCTCCTGTATATTTAGGGAATTATATTAATATTTTCCTTGAAAATATAACCCCTTTCTTCTTAAGTGTTGATATAAATGGAAAAACTATAAGGAACTGTATGATAGATTCAAGGGCATCAAATAATGTTATGCCAGTCAAAATAATGGAGGCAATGGGCTTGTTAGTGGATACTACTCAAGGTTAATGCTATGCTTTAGATTCAAGAGAAGTGCCAGTTGTTGGAACTATCAAAGAATTGCCTTATAAATTGACTCAATATCTTGAGAAATATTTAACCATGACTATATTAGTTGCAGACATCCCACCTCATTTTGGGATGCCTTTTTCAAGAAAGTGGAGTGCATCAATGGGTGGTAACATGCAGTGTGATCTATCATTTGCTACTTTTTCTATTGATGGTAAGGATGTCAAGATTGAAAGAGAGTCAAAAGTATTCCATATGATTGAGCATGACCCGATTGAGAATATGAAATGTTTTAATGATAGTGGCATAAATGAATTTAGGGCTGAGGAATTCCCTAGAAATTGAGATAAGCCTATTGGACCAATTGATACAAAAGTAAAACAATAGTAAGAGGCTGATGAATTTTGGACTATGTATTTTGATGGTGCAATTTCAAAAGAAGGATCTGGTGCAGGTGTTTTGTTATGATCAGCAGGTAGAAATACATTCAAGTTCTCTTTCACTTTGTTATTTGAATGCACAAATATGTGGTGGAGTATGAGGCCCTATTATTGGGGTTAAGATTGGCTGAAAAACATGGGATCAAGAAGCTTAAGGTAATTGGAGATTCTGAGCTTGTGGTTTCCCAAGTTAGATCCAGGTATGTATCAAAGAATAAGAGGTTGAAATAGTATAGGAATGTTGTTTGGGATGAATTGGAGAATTTTGGTGCATTGGGCACATAATGGATAGAGAGAGGCCACAATAAAGTGGAATATTTATTAGCAAATATTGCATTGAAACCAAATGATATGACTTATGTTGGAATTTCAAAGGTTGACGTGCAAACTAGACCATCCATTCCTGATAATATAAAAAATTGGAAATTATTTGATAATGATGATGACATACTAAGCTTTTTGAATTGAGTGGATGAATATGAAAGTCAACAAATTGACTTTGGAGCTTTTGTGGAAAAAATTGATGGTAAAGATACTGTATTTGGAAATGAGGTCATTCAATTAAATAAAAATATAATTCCTAAGGGTTTAGTTGTACTAGAAAGAGTGTATGATAATTAGGATAGGACAAAGGCTAATCATACTACTTCCCATCCTAATGACTTGGAAGAGATAAATCTTGGAACAACGACATCACCAAAAAAGGTATATATTGGAAAGAGACTATCACCAAAGGTGAGAAGGATGTTGATTGAATTATTAAGGAAGTTTAGGCATGTGTTTGCATGGTCCTATGATTACCTTAAAGCATACAGAGAGTATCTTTTCCAACATGATATCCCTTTGCGGGATGGAGCCAAGCCATTTAGGCAAAAAAAAGGCCTATTAATCCTAATCTGGGCCCCAAGATGCAAGAAGAATTAATGAAGCTAAGGGATGCAAGGATCATCAAGCCAATGAGACATTCATCCTGGGTATCAAATTTGGTGCTAGTGAGGAATAAAAATGGAGATGTCAGATTATGTGTAGATTTCAGGAATTTGAATGTGTCTTCAATGAAAGATAACTATCCATTATTGAATATGGAAGCCATGTTGCAAACAATCATAGGTTGTGAATTGATGTCTATGATGGGTGGGTTTTTTGGTTACAACCAGCTCATGGTCAAAGAGTCTAAGCAATTTAAGACAACTTTCACTACACCATGGGTAACATTTTTCTATGTTAGAATGCCTTTCGGTCTGATGAATGCAGGGGTTACTTTTCAGAGAGCCATGGATGTGGCATTTTCAGATTTCATTAACTTGTTTTTGGTTATTTATCAAGATGAATTGACAACATATTCTAAGAAATAAGAGGATCATTGTGAGCATCAGGAGAGGGTATTCACTAGAGCATTGGAATATGGCATCTCTTTGAATCCAAAGAAATGTGTATTTGGGGTAACAAAGGGAAAATTGTTGGGACATATTATTTCCAAGCATGGAGTAAAAATTGATCCAGAGAGGGTAATTGCAATAGATATAATCCCACAACCCCGCAATGTCAAAGAAATACAATCTTTCTTTGGAAAAATAAATTTCTTAAGGAGGTTTGTGACAAATTTTGCTAAGACAGTTCACCCGATTTATAAAATGCTTAAGAAGGGAGCCATGGTTGAATGGGAAGAGGAATATGTCTTGGATTTCTAGGCTATTAAGTAAGCAATAAAGGAGGCTCATATGTTAATAACTCCTGATTTTTTGAAACCCTTATAGATTTTTTCATTTGCTTCTTTCCACACAATTGTAGCTGTGTTATTGCAAAAGAATGTCAAGGGTTTTGAATAGCCTATATCCTTTTCCAACAAATTTTTACAAGCTGCAGAACTTAAGTAGGATATAAGTGAAAAAAAGGCATATGCATTAGTAAAAGTAGTGAAATCCTTCATGCCTTATTTGATGGGAGCTACTATAGTTGCATATGTACCTAGTGCTGCTGTGAAGGATATTTTCACATAACAAGAAGTGTCAGGAAGATGGTGTACATGGATCAACATGATCCAGGAGTTCAAGATTGAGATCTAGATTACTAAGATGGTGAGAGGACAAGGATTGGCCAAGCTTATGGCCCAAAGTAATCTAGAAGAAAATCAAATAAATTGGCTAGAAGAGGAAAATAGATCACACATGTGCAATATGGAGCATTCTAAATGGTATAAAGGTGTGATATAATATTTGCAAAACATGAAATTTCCTGATAACTTGAGTGAAAATGAGAAAAGGACATTGAAACTACATGCTATTAAATATTTTATCATAGTTAGGAAGCTCTGGTGGATAAATGGAGAAGGTGTCATGTTGAAGTGTGTTGACCAAGATCAAGCACAAGAACTTCTAAGTGAGATGCATGGTGGATTTTGTGGAGGTCATTATATGGCCAAAACAACTACAAATAAGATAATGAGGGTTGGATTTTGTTGGCATACTATTTTTAAGGATGTAAACCAATTAGTAAAGACATGTGATGCTTGTCGACGTTTCTCTAGTAAGTTAAAATTTTCTGGCAACTTGCCTCTAAAACCGGTTACAGTGGAATCTCCATTCCAACAATGGGGTATTAATTTTATAGGAGAGATAGCATGTAAATATAGTGGAGGCCACTCATGGATATTGGTGGCCACTAATTATTTTACCAAGTGGATGGAAGTGATTCCAACAAAGAAAGCAACTAGTAAAGTGGTAATTGACTTCCTGATGAGCAATATATTGACTAGGTTTGGATGTCCAGAAAGGATTGTGTCAGATAATCCAATGTGTTTCAGATCTAGAGAATACATAGAATTTTGTGAAAAGCATGGCATCCAAATTTCTTACTCATCACCGTATCACCCACAGGTAAATGGACAAGCAAAATCAAGCAATAAAAGCTTGATGAAGATCATTATGAGAGTCCTGGATTAGAATAAAAGGGAATGGGTTTCTAAATTGAGATTAGTAGTCTAGGTGGACAAGGTAACTATAGAGAAGGAAATAGGTTGTGCCCCATTTGACTTGGTTTATGGGATAAATTCAAGGTTTCCCCAAAATATTTTTTTGGAAATTTATAAGTTTTTCTAGATGTACAATAATGAAATTGATGATGAGATGCAATTGAGAGTGGAATCTCTCATAGAATTAGATGAGACTAGGAGGGAAGCTCAAATGAAAAATGAAAAATTTCATATGCAAGTAAAGAGGTTGTATGAAAAAAGGGAAACTACAAGGAGTTTCCAAGATGGAGATTTGGTCTTAATATGGAATGCTATATTAGAAGATAAAGGGAAACATGGAAAGTTTGATGCAATCTGGTTGGGTCCATTTTTTATAAATGGTAAGTGGGCTGAAAATTCATACTTCCTCTAGGACATGACAGGGGATATTCTTGAACTACCAGTTCATGGATAGTTCTTGAAGTTGTACTTCACTTGAAGTATGTTGTTTCCATGAACAATAGTTTAGGTTAGTATATATGGTAGTGTAAGTTTCTTTCCTGTCAGGTTGACTTTTCTGGGAAATCCTTTTTGGTCATCTCTACATTTGGTCTACTCAACTTGAGATTTTGAAATATCACTTCATTCTGGTGGAATGAGTGCCCCCAACTGGAGCCACTAATGGAAGTTCAAATTTTCATCCTCTGTGTTATATTTTATCTTGCCTTATGTCTCTGGCTATATATGGTGTTTGGGAAAAAGCTTAGGGTTGGGGTTTTTCCTTTTTCTTCATGTAAAACCCTAGTGTTCATCTTACGCCTTGGGTGGGATCTATTTGGCCGTTACTTTTTGGGAGGGTTTTAAAATAGCTTATGCCCCATCACTTCGTCTAGGCCAGGGCCCCTTATTGCTTTATCACTTTATTTCCTTCGCTTGACTTTATTTTCCTAAGTCTTGGATGGTCTCGTGCTCTCTTGTTTAAAGAAAAACTTATGTCATTGTTTTTCATCGGCCTAGTGATGTCCCCTTGTTCCTTTAATAATTTTTTTTATTTTGTAGATGGATGAGTTTGCACAACCATAGATCAATCATCATTTGATCTCAGTCGTTCCCCACCATCCCGCAATGACCCCACCACACTATTTTGGTTGATCATGATATCATGGGCGAGCTCCACGTGTCTCACATGGTGAAGTTGAAGGGATGATAAAATACTTTGATATATCTACTTGGTTTTAATACATTATGAAGCGGGTTACTAAAATGTTATGAGATGCACTTGTTTCAAATCAACCAAAATGTTTTAATCTCAGTATAAAAGGTGTTCGATGGTTAATGACAAGGTTGTTGATTGTGTTGAATGAATAGGATTGCTGATGGTTGAGATCCATGGTTTCCCACCATCACGTGATCAAAATTTGCAAGGTTTTTATTGATTACGATATCATAGGCGGGTGCCATAAGGATTTCCTTGGAAATGCATAGTATGGTTGGCCCCTTGTAGCCACGATGGAGATTGTGTCAGTTTAACTTGAAGGTAGCCATTCAATGATCTAACCAAAGTGAAGGATGGATGACTTGTATTTGAATCTGCATCAAATGCGATTGGAGTCATTCATGTAGCATGAAAGTAAGCTTTAATGGCAGACATTACATCTACTTCCATGGTTTGATCGAAATAAAATAAATATTCTTCTGCTTTTAGTGTCATGAAGCATTCAAAACATCTTTCTAGAGTAGTCGTGGAGCAAAGGATGAAGTTACAAATTTGTTACAACAAAGATTTGGGTTTCTGCAAGCACAAAGCCATGTGTTTAATTTTGTGTTTCTTGGTTGGTTTGAATTTTAAATTTGGGGAAAAATTGTTGTGTGCTTGTCGTAGGGCTTGTTGATAATTGTTTTAGGGATATAAGTGAAGTGAATTGTGGGAAATTGCAAAGTTTTGTTCTCTAATTTCATTTTTTTCTTAGCCCTAGTTTGTTTAAGGTTTGAGGTAGCAAGGAATCCCTAGTTTATTCAAGATGGCACTGATGAAGTAGCACTCTAGAAAGATTGATTATTTAAGTAGAAACCTATATGATGATTTCCTGGATCAATTTCCCTTGTCAACGAATTATAGGAAGAAGGGGTTGGTTTTGATGTGAGGAAAAATGCTAGGGGAGGGATTAGTATATAATTGTTCCAACATAGCTGATGCTAGGGTTCCTCTTATTGGTATAAAGATGTTCATATTGTGGTTTGGATAGAGGAATTTTCCTCACCCCTTTTCTAATGGTTGGATGTATGATATGGGGAAGTTGGTGGTACCAAATGTGTTCTTTGATGTAGACCTGCTTAGGACAGTGGCTACACAATATGACCCTATCACATGGGTGATTTGAGATAATGATGGAGAGGTTCTATTAAGAATCAATAGAGAGGAATTCTGACAAGTTTTATATTTGAGTGAGCCTAGTACGTTCTTGGTTCCTATTGATCTTGAAAAGATGAAAAAGGAATATGGGAGGTTGAAATCACTTTTCAGAGCTAAGTTGCTCCCACCTCATTTGGCTAGGGTAGGGTGTTCAAAAGTCTATATTAGCCCTAATGACTAAGAAATTTTCAGACTGAATTGCTTTTCCAAGCATTTCTAGGCTACGTTTCACTCTTTCTGCCAAATTTTGGGTTTTCACCCCAACATGGTGATGCCTATTGCTTACATGTTTATGGGGGTGCAAATACATACCCTAATTTCTTAGTGATTTATGATTTTTCTTATTGGTTGGACGAAAAGATACATGAAGGGTTGTTGAAGTTGTAGAAAAATGATACAGGATCTCCATTCTTTTGGTATTCCATGTTAATGTATATGTTTTTGTATAAGAATACTGAATTCTTTTTTGTGAACATGGAGTTAAGGCAGTGGGTTAATGAAGAAAGGTTGCCAGTGTAGGTGTGGACTACAGATTTATCATGTCACAGGGAGAACACCAGTTATGTGCATTTTGATAATTCTTGTGCTTCTAGATTGAGAGCTAGGTATATGGTAAATGTACCCAGGATTCTTGAGGATTTGCATGATTTTCTCATCCCAAAGGGGAGGAAGCCAAAATTAAAGGTTTTTCATAACCAGGGTGATATTGTTCCATACCCATTCAGCACTGTCTTGAGGGTGTATGCTTTTAAGGGGACCCCTCAAATATTTCCATACAATGTGCCACCAAGAGTGGGATTTGCAGAAGTTATGTGGAAGATTGGTTGTATCCATGAGGACAACCTTACTGGGAAAGGTAAAGGAACATTTTTCCTAGATTACACAATGGTATCAAATTTTATCTTTTCGAAGGAAGGTTGGATGCACTTTGGGAAATTTTTTGAAGAGTACCATTTGAGGTGTGGTCCCAAGCGACAACATGATCCTGAGGGTTTCTTCGCTCTTTTCAGAAAAAAGGATAAAAGGTGGTAAGTTTGTGCATGAGTTCAACTTCCCTGAAGACTTGATTAGGAATGAATTTCACCTAAATAGGTAGGAGTTGAACAAGGAGAAATGAATAGCCTATGACAAGCTATTGCCTATTGTGCACAAGATGGATCCAAAATATGATCCATTGATGGAATTTAGTCCATATCATAAGAAGATTGACTTCTTGATGGGAAACTTCAAAGAAATCATGGGTACCCTGATGACCAAGAAGGTAAATTTGGAGTCAAGCTTGGGCATACAGGAGCAAGGTGCCAGGCCAATATAAGTGAGGTGAACTTACCAACCTATAGAGAGATGGCCTATTTATAGAAAGAAGAGAAATGATAGTAGTGATGAGGAAGAAGAGGATAAAAATGAAAACACATAATTAAATTTCCTACACAAAAGGGTCCAAAGCTCAAAACACCTGGGGCAATTAAAATTATTGATTTTAAAGCATCACCTAAAAATAGTCCCTCACCACCACCATCAGAGCCAAGCCCTAAAGGGAAAAGAATTGAACAATGACAAGAGGATCTGGTGGATGAGATTGTTTTCACTTACCAAGACATGTAGATGGGTATGCCTTCCCCTGCTAGGCTGGTTGAATTGGTTATTTTAGTTCTCAATATGAAAGGAAAATGTGTGCAAGATGCAAGAATGGAAGCATGTAAGGATTTTTTAGATGATAATGCATTTGTAAAAACTCCAGTCTTCTTGCAATTAGTGTGGAGAATGAAATTGGAAGAATATCAAGATAAGTGCAAGAGGCGAAGAGAATTCAGACCTGGTAGGTCAAATCAGGAGAATGAGGATGAAGTGAAAGTTGAACTAATGGAAGAGTTCAAGAGCATCACTCCTGAGGAGGGGAGAAAATTGGTAAATCAAGCTAGTGTCTTGATCTTACCTAAGTGTGACATTGCAGATGTGGATTTTAATGCTATTTTGAAATCCAAGCACCCCTTACAAGATTTTGAAGAAGAGGTCAAGGCAGCATTGCAAGATTTTACTTTCAGTGAAGAGTACGAGACCTTAGCAATTTGGGCTTTGGGCCCTCAAGATAGAAAGCCAAATGTTATTGACATCAACCCAAATCTAAAAGGAGGGTTGATAATAAAGAAAGCTTTAGAGGCCTCAACCACAGAGGCTACAAAATTGACTTTGAATGTGGCCAAATTGGCCAAAAAGACTACTGAAAGAGAGGAGGTTGAAAATAAAATCCTAATGCATAAGTACAATGCCATAATTAGGGAATATAAAAAGATGCAGCAAAGAAATGTTAAGCTACAAACTAAGGTGGATAGGTTAAAGAACAAGAAGATTGGGGAGACATCAAGAGCTCTAGGCATCAGAACATTGCCTTCCACATCAAGGTCAGAGCCTCCTGCTTCTACTATTGTTTTTACACCAGGGTCTCCTAGCCAAACTCCTTTGCTTAGCCCTACTTTAGAGATAATTGATGAAGAAATGGAATACTTTGTTGATCCTTCAAAGAAGCAATTAATGAACACAATTATAGAGTTATAGGCATCCTTGAAGGTGGGTGTGGAGGGAGTAGTTTTAAAGCAAAGGGAAGTTGTAAATGTTGTATTAAGACACTTAAATGAGAAAGTTGATGAAAAATTGTCCTCAGTGTATTCTTTATATTCTTTATTATTAGATGCAATAAAGAATATTGATAGGGATCAAGAGGTAGTAGTACCATGAATTGAAAATTGGATCCCTAGGGCCAATGATCTAGATATAATGTATAAAGCATCAAGGTTTGATATAAATAATAGGCCCAAATCATTAAGGCCTAACCAGGTGTTAGTTAAGTCATTACAATGTTTTTAGACCTTACTAGATGATTTGAGTAGGAAGATCAAAGAGTTGGTGAAGAACTTTGATGATTGGAGTGATACATTGTAACCTGATATAATTGATGAGCAGGGAAATATCAGGTCACTCCAATAGTGGCAGGATCAGGAAAACGAAGTCATCAATGATCAAATTAGACTAGTTTGTGATGACTCATATTATGATTTATTGGTGAGTTGTATGGACAAAATAATTATTACCAGTTCATTCTTTGAATCTTTTGAAAGAGAAACAAATAAGGTGGTAGTTAAGTATACACTTTATAGTGTCAAGGTGAATGAGGTAATCAATTTTGATTCACCAACTAATTAAGAATACAAGAAATGGGTAAATGTGTATTTAATTGAGGAGTAAAAAGAAGTAGGTAGTTAACGATTGACAAGCTAGCTATTGCAGCTAAAACGGATTCCTATTTTTTTTGGTGATAGTCTTGGAACAAAATTCTTGAATTTTATGTTGCTGTATGAATCATTCTTAGTGGGAACAATGAACAAAAGGATTCTTTGAGGAAGTTGTTGTTGAAACAAATTTTTGGAATGTCACAATGCAGTCTAATTGGTTGGTGACACATGTACTTTCTAGCCCAATGTTTGTTTGCTCCTTCATTTCTATAAGAAGGATTTCAAGGCCAGAAGTATAGGTTAGCAAGTGAGATATTTTTGGGTCAAGTCTAAGTGAAGTGTAGAGAAAATTATAAATTTTGATGGTTTTAGAGAGAATGCAATTTGATTTTTGATTGTAAAGCAATGTTCATCAAGGATCTTATATGTTACACGTTAAATATGTCATAAACCCTTAAACACTTATTCATTTGACTCCCCCAATGGATATATGGCACTGATTTGAGTTGTACTAATTCGTATGGTTCAGTATTTTTTTATCTTTACCTAGAGCCTGCTAAAAATTGAAAATCAATGACTATTTTATGTTGTGAAGAGTGTTGTAGTTATCTCATGCTCCAAATAATTGATATTATTGATGAACAACCAATTCTATTATGTATTATCCTTTTATGTTGAGCTATTAAATGAGACTATTTGTTGTTGTTAATGTTGTTTATGATAATAGTGCATAGGTCATAAATGCATTAAGGGATCACCCTCCTGGGTCTTGCAAAGCCCAAAGTGTAGGAGATCTTTAAAATCCTTTTCGGTTGGTCCAAGTCCTTCAAACTGCCCTTGATTGGAATTAGCAATTTCATAGGTTCATTAGAAGACCAACCTGGTTACAGTAAAAACAAGAAACACCTAGATCTACCTTACGTGGTTAAAATTTTATCCAAATAACATTTCTCTAACACTAATTGTTAAATGAACAAGACAATTGAGAGGGGAGTGAATCAGTTGTACCAAATTAAAACATCAAAACCCCCAACAATAATTAGATCCACATGAATTCATTAAACCCTTAATCTGTTATAATATTTAAACATGAAAAGAAGATAATAGAAAATGAAACAACCAACATTGTAATTCACAAGAGAAGACCCAATTTATGTGGAAAACCCAATGAGGGAAAAACCACAGTGAGGATAATATCACAATATAAGTCATTGCTAGAATAGGATGCACTGTCCATAAAGGCTCATAGCCAGGGCTCACTTTCACAAAAAATAAAAGAAGATAGATGATAAATTTTACATAGACAACAACTTATCAATGTAATAGAGAATCCACTATAATAGCTCCAACATCTCATAGTCTCGTTTGAATGATTGTGGACACCTTTAGCTTAATGCATTCAAAAGTCCAAAACTTTGGTGTTTGCATTGCTTTTCTCAAACTCACAATCTACCCTTTAGAAATTCACATCACTTGTATCATACACATATATCCTTTCTATCTTATCAATCTCCAATATCTCAGCTCATACTTATATTGTCCTAAACCTTGAAAACCTTTTCTAAGGTCACGTATACACTCTTCACACTTTAAAATTTCAAATTAGGTCAGCACTAAAATTTACCATGATGGATAGGAATATAGAATGGAATAAAACAAAACTTAGCTGGGACCAAAATTAAGTCTTACACACCACCCTACAACTTCATTAAAACTTGAACATCTTCAAATGTAGTGTCAGCACTAGGTTGGTTGTTACCCATTGAAAAAAATTAAACTTTGAATTGCATGCTTCCTATGAACAATCAAAAACCTCTAGAAAATAAACTTCACCTAAACATGATCCAAGAACATCTTGGAAATGAACAAACTCCTTCACAACAAATCACTCCTTTAGAATGTACAAAACTAGTACACTCAAACTACACTTCCAAACACTACATCTTTACAATCCAACTTCTAGAGTACCAAAAAAAAAATGTTCTTCACACAAGGAAGAGAACAATATCATCAAATCTCCTTTGGACCCATTATTCTTGAAGAAAAAATACAAAGAAATGTGGAGAAAATACATTTTTTCCAGACACTTGTGTAAGTGATATTACAAAACCAATTCACACACAAGTGAAAATAACTTCCTTTGACCATCAATCCATAATTCAAAATTCTTGATATAGAAACTCTGAACATCTCTAACCAACATATCCAAACCATAAAAGTAGATTTTTAGCATAGAAGAAATGAAAAGGAAAACCATAACACCTCTCCAAACTAAAACACCTCTGCAACACCTTGTTTCCTTATTTTATCAATTTTCTTAGTATCTTTGACATATAAACCATAAGCAAAAGCTTATCAAAGCAACACTAGAGTTTAACATCAAAAACTTAACTAATGAAAACATAATGCATCTAATCAAAGAAAACATATCTTCTCAACCACTGCACAATTATCATCAATGATAACATAGGATTGTTGACATCAATGACAACACCATTATACTTGCAATAGCCATAGCATTCAAAAATGAGAATATTTTCATAAAATTGATAAAAATAATTCTTAATGACCTCAGGATCCTTTATCATATTTTCCTCATCCAATTTTTAAAAATGGTTCCATCAATTATGCCTAATGGGACTCATTTGCCACCTTGGGCGAATGAGTCATGTCTAGCCTAAAATAAAAAAAATTCAAATTATTGTAGGGATTTTATCCTCCTAGATCTGACGTTGGTGTGTAGTGTTGTAATTTCAAGAATTATTGCATAATTAAGTAGAAATACAAGGTTATTTCACTCATTTTCACCTAAACATTCAAGAGATCACCTAGCAAGTTGAATGAGCATCCTAATACCAAGTTTCAGCTCAAAATAACATTCAAGTGTTTACAAGAGAATTCAAGATCATTCAAGAGTAGATTATCAATTATTTTAGAGAATTCTTCAAGCATCAAGTATCATGTCAAAGTCTTCATGCATCATGTTTACTTTTGAGCTAACATTTGTTATGTAGGATTTTATGATTCAAGCTAATATTTTATTCAAGATCTATCACATCCAAGAAAGATTCAAGATCTGAAATAATTGGAACCATCTCACACATGTTTGTAGCATATTATTAATAGGTTTGATGAGTTGCAACATCATATTTTTTTGATTCATTATTTTGTTTTACTATTTCATTTAATTTCAAGGTTTGATAACCAAAATGAGGTTCCACGAAGGAAAACCCCTATCCACTAACAAAACAAAATTTTCCCTCTCTTTAGTGTGTGATTTAGAGATTTAGATTGAAGCTACATTGAAGAGAAATTTTGGAGAAAGTTTTCAAAGTGCCTAAAGTTGTCAAAGTTGTCAACTTGCATTGGAGATAATTTGAAGACTTCTACAGGTTTCAAATCAAGGTTCAAGATCTTGAAATGACATGGGAAGCATAAAGCAAACCTTGAATACTAGATTCAAACTTTGAAGCTTTAGAAAATCCTAACTGTATTGATTCACCAGTTTTGGTGTATGAGTTCTTGTTTCGGTCAAAATTTAGGTTTTTACTAATTCGAATACCCATTTGCTAGATTCTTGTTTCTACAAAGAAACCCAGATCTAGGACTGATTCGTTTAGCTTGGCATATGAGTTCCAATCAGCATTAATGTCAAAATTTCTAGCATTTCAGAGCCCCATTCAATCTCCTTCAGATTCCTAGGTCTACACATTCCATATTACATCTTGTTATTCTATTTTATATGAATTTCTAGGTCATTTATTGAAGCATTGCATCATATTAGGGTTTAGAATTACATCTTGCATTGCATTTGTCTTTTCAAGTCTTAACTTGGTGGTGAGCTCCTCATTAGTTTATAATTAACCCCTAGGACAACCCATTTGCAAGATCTCTTTCTCCTCTGCATTTAGATCTCTAGGGTTATCCTTGAATGAAATTAGAAAGTGGATGTGCTCTATGTCCTAAACCATACAAAAGCATCCTACAACCATTTTTCTTTCATTTCATTTTGGTGAACCTACATTTAGAAAATTAAAATTTTGATTTGGAGTGCATTATTATTGTAGATATTGCTTGCATTAATATTACACTAGGGTTTGCATTAGTTAGTTGGCATTCTATGGTTTCTAATTTTGCATTAGTGAAAATTCATATAGATTGCATTTTTGCATCTCAAATCATTGAAATTCATATAAAATTTGGATTTTCACTTAGGATACAGATCATACAATATAAAAAGCATAAAAATCAATTGAAATTCTCTAATTTTTTTGAAAAAAACCCTCACTAGGACTCATATGCCCCTTAGGGTGAATCATTCCTAGTGTAGATTATGCAATGCATTTTTCAAAATTGAAAGCTTAGTTTTTATGGTCATGTTTGTTGTTGATACATTTTTGTTCTAGTTTATAGAGTTTTTGTTATAGTCATTTCATTTTTTCTATCTTATATTCTATTTCTATTCATTTTTCATTTAGAAGCACTTGCATGAGTATTTGGTGTCCTATTCCTAATACTGCAGTGAGATGAAGTTTGAGACTCATGTCATCTCGCAATAGCACAATCATCATGGATCTTGGGTTACCCAGCTCTTTCAATCCTAGTATTGACACTAGTACACTAGGTATGGACCATACCCTTAACAACTCTTTACCTTCAAGTAGTGTGACGCATGTTGAAACAATGGTTGCTAGTGTTCCACAAGAAAACATAATTTAAATCAATGAAGACTTAGCAAACCTACAACATCAAGTGCATAATGACAACATTTCAACTTCCTCCATCCCTAATATATATAATATTCATTGCATGCTTGAAAGTGAAGATGGAATCGACCTTATGAGAAACATAGTTCATTTTTTTGGAAAAAACCTCACATCAACCACTAGTTGTCCTTTACCTACATGTAATGTCACAAGCTAAGGATGGATTCAAATTTCTCCTCCTGCAACAATTTCCACAATTCCTACCTATACCAACTCTCAAGTCACAACAAAAATGCAACCAACTATTAATGTGATTCCATCCTTGGGTATTTCTACTACCATCCCTAGTACCTTTGTGGCATTGTACGTCATAATCCCTACTACCTTACAAAATATAAGCATTCCATTCCATACACCATTTCTCCTTTCTCACCTCCATCTCATAAAAGAAGCAATGAACCCCTCATAAATCAACTATTCCAAATGGTTTCATCCCTTTAAAAACAAATTTCCATCATCAACCAAAATCAAATGGCCCACCTACATATTATGTCAAAAACAATCCTTTATCCTTGGAGATATTGCAAACACCGATGCCACAAGGTGTAGAGGTTATTAGATTCAAGAAATATGGGGGAAAGGGAGATGCTTCAAACCATGTTAATGCTTTTACTACCCTATGTAGTGACTTTTTCCTTGATGATAAACTCTTGGATAAAATTTTCCCTAGGTCCTTGAAAGATATTTCCTTGGAATGGTTCTCTTTATTACCAAACAATTCAATTTTTTCATTCAATGAACTTGTTGAGGCATTTTTCAACCATTTCCATGTGCATATGACCCCTATGATGACCTTGGCCAATTTGATGAGATGGAAGAAAAAATTTTTACTAAATTTATTTCACGCTATCAATTGCTTTATTCCCAAATCAATTTCAAGGTTCTTGATCCTCACCTTCAAATAATGTTACCAAGATGAAATTCCCCTCCTTCAAGAACCTATATACTACCATCCATGATTATAAAAATTCAATTAGTAGTTGAGATAGAAAATCCACATCTAGTCGTACTAAGAAATCTGAATCCGCAAACCAAAACAGTTCCCAACCTTTCAGAAAATAGAACAAAGGTTTCCTTCAATTCAATCCCCCTGAATAAACAAGTCAACATGTCAATAACCAAGTAGATGTTGTTAAAGTATTGATACCCTTTAGCTATGGGGACCCAAAAAGAAAATTTACTCCTTTACCTGATACCCTTCATAACATAATGAAACAAATTTTAGAACAACAAATGATTACCTTACCTCTCATTAAAACACCTGATCCTAATAAACCATAGCCCACTAACTATAGACCAAATTCTTACTACTATAATAACTAAAAAAATAGACATGATAGAGAATGTTGTAAGAATCTTAAAAATCTTGTGCAAGACCTCATTGATTCTCATTGCAAATTTTTACCAACCCTATGCCTAATCATAACATTTCATTTGTCAAAGCTAGCAAAAATACAAAGAATATTGTGATGAATGTTGATATGGATGATGATAACAATGATACTGTTCAACATGAGCCTATAGATAATGATCCTATGGATGATATGGTAGGAGTAATAGACACCATTCCTCGTAAGGGCCAAAGTAAAAATCCTTTTGACATTTTTTTCTCCTCTAAGGATATACTTAAACATACACCCAATGGTCCTCTTTAAATAGCTGGACATATGTATGATAAGTCGGCTAATGGGATACTCATAGATCCTATATGTAGAGAGAACATGATCACCGAGGAATTCCTACTTCTGTATGAGCTCTATCAAGATATATATGATAAATAGAAAGCATGGATTAAGATGCATAATGGTTTTAATTTCCCAATGATGGGATCAATCACTCTTCCTTTACAAATAGGACCAAAAACATTAGAAATATCATTCTCCATCATCCTCCAGTGGGATCAATTTCATGTGAAGCTAGTTTATCCATGACTTTGCTCCATGAATACATTCCCTTGAGTTGTGCATAAATTCTTAAAGTTTCCCTTTCACAATGAAATTTTCACTGTCCATCATAGTGGCTCTAACCCTTTGTCCTCCCATAGAAAATTTCCTTAGATTTCTTTTGGCCCAAGCATATAGAACCTATCAAACCTTGAGAAGAATTATTTTCCAATCCTATCAAAAGTTCAAGGAAAAGAAAATATCAAAATTATCCCTTTGAAATTTGCCTCAACCTACAACTAAGCCTACCATCCTTGATGAAACCATCATTGATCCTAAAGAAATTGCAAACAACCAAGACCAAACTAAGACAAAAACTTCACCTACTTCCTACACAATACCAAGAGATAACGAAAAACAATCTCGTCATGCCTCCTAGAATAAACCATTTACTAAATCAAATAGAAAGTGGTTGAAGAACCTCCTATGGTTTGTTTCATTCCTTCCCTTGGGGAAGAAAAGAAACCTATTGTTGATCATCCTGCTCCTACACAAACATAACTTGAAAATCGAACTTTAAAGAAACAAATGTGCTAGAGAGCATAGCCATAGACATTGCGCCCTTTCTTGCAAGTAACATGAAGAAATAAACAAAGAAAAGAAAAATCCAAACTCGAATGAAGAAATTCATAGTGAATCTACCCCCACCCCGAATTAGAGTGATCCTATAATATAATCACAACAAGTGTTGAACCCTTCTTCATACATTATCATTCAACCTCCTCTCATGATTAATTTAGATGAAGATGATGATGAGATTAATAAAATTGATGAAGAGGTTCTTAATGAGTAGAACACATTTTTTCCTCTTCCATGAGCTTAAACAACAATTCTCCTAAGAAGAATGTTGAACATGGTGATGGCCCTAGTTTGGCAGTTTTTATTGTTCCTTTGGCTGGTTTTCTACCTTTGGTATACAATGAACATGATTGGGATGTGGAAAAACTACTTTAGGTTGACATACATGTGCCTTACTAGTTTCCTTGCATTATTTATTTTTCTTTTTGTGTGATTGCATGTTCCTATTGTGATCCCTCGTGATGTTATGTTTGATGTATTTCTCTCTGTGAAATTCCTCTATCTGTATCTTCATTTTTCTCTATTTCATAAATCTTTATCTTTTCCCCTTTTATCTCTATTTTGTATTTTCATTTTGGGGATGATGCAAGACGTTGAGATATTCATGTCTCTTCCATGTTGACCCAAAAGCTTTTCCTTCATCTTTTCTATTTGCCTTGTGTTTTTCTTTTGGGGATGACACAAGGCCTCAAGACATTCATGTGTCTTCCATATTGACCCAAAATATTTTTTATTTATTTTTCATTTGTATTGTGTTTTCCTTTCTGGGATTATGCAAGACATTGAGAAATTTAGGTCTCTTCCATGTTGACTCGAAAGGATTTTTCTTTGTTTTTCGCTCTCTTTGTGTCATTCTTGTAGTTCTGTGTGTATTTGGGGAATGATGATAGTTCTCAGCTCTATAAAAATATTGTAGCAAGAACATACTGACCCCAAATCCATAGATCCCTTATTTGTTTGGTGTTTTAATTTTTGGGGCAGCCCCTCTATTTTCTTGGCATGACATAGCTTCATTTGGAAACATACGACTTAGCATAGGGATTTTCAAGTTATCTATCATGTCTTCTTAATTAATTTATTCAAATTATTAGTTGGATTTTATCCTCCTAGATCTGATATCAACTTGTAGTGTTTTAATTTCAAGAATTCTTGCATAATTATGTATAAATACGAGGTTATTTATCTCATTTTCACCTAAGAATTCAAGAGATCAACTAGCAAGTTGAATGAGTATCACAAGGGCATTCAAGTGTTTACAATAGAATTCAAGAGAATATTATCAAGCATTTTAGAGCATTCTTCAAGCATCAAGTATCATGTCAAAGTATTCATGCATCATTTTTTTTTTGAGCTAACAATTGTGATGTAGCGTTTTATGATTCAATCTAATATTTCATTCAAGATCTATCACATCCAAGAAAGAGTCAAGATCTACATCCATTGGAGCCATCTCACACACGTTTGCAACATCTTATTGATAAGTTTTGGTGAGTTCCAACATCATATTTTGTTCATTCATCATTCTCTATTCCTATTTCATTTCATTTCAAGGTTTGATTACCAAAATGGGGTTTGAACAAGGAAAACCCCTATCAACTAACAAAACAACATTTTCCCCTCTTTGTATTGTCTTATTTGTAGATTTAGATTGAAGATACATTGAAGAGAAAGTATAGAGAAAGTTTTCAAAGTGCCTAAAGTTTTCAAAGTTGTCAACTTGCATTGAAGATACTTGGAGGATTTCTATAGGTTGCAAATTAGGGTTTCACATGCTGAAATCAGTTGGGAAGAACAAAGTAGACCTTCAAGACCAGATTCATACTTTGAAGCTTTAGAAAATCCTAACTAGACTGATTCACCAGTTCTAGCGTATGAGTCCTATTTTAGTTTAAATTTAGGTTTTTATAGATTCAAATACCCATTTGGTAGATTCTTGTTTCTCCACAAAAACTCAGATCTAGGATTGGTTCACCCAACTTGGTGTATGAGTCCCAATAAACATTAAAGTTAGAATTTTAAGCATTTTAGAACCCCATTCAATCTCCTTCAGATTCCTAGTTGCACACATTCCATCTTACAACTTATAATTCTAATTTATATGCATTTCTAGGTCATTTAGTGAAGCATTGCATCATATTAGGGTTTAGCATTACATCTTGCATTTCATTTGTCTTTCCAAGTCTTAACTTGGTGGTGAACTCCTCATTAGTTTATAGTCATCCCCTAGGATAGCCCTATTGCAAAATCTCTTTCTTATTTGCATTGATATCTCTAGAGTTATCCTTCAATGAAATTGGAAAGTGGGTGTGCTCTATGTTCTAAACCATACAAAAGCATCCTAACCCATTTTTCTTTCATTTTAGAACCTAATTTTCACTAGTGTTTCATTCAAATTATGAGGGGTAAAATGCATAAATAATAATGAGAAATTAATCGTAATAGTTATAACAACATATAGGGAGGCTTTCAGATGTTGAAGTGATATGTACCTTGTTGGAAAAGTATAGTTTTGGGCCTCATTAAGGACTCATTCGCCTAGTGGAAAATGGGTTCCCATTAGGGTTCCAGAAAAGTGATTTTTGGGTTTTGTTCTTCAGTGTCTTCACTCCCAACTCTGAGGTGTTCAACCCCCAAATGTTAGAAATAAATTATGTAGAGTAATTTCCATGATCTTGCAATAAATATGACAACTTTTACAACTTTGCAACTTTGACAATTTTTGCAACTTTTGTTCTGCAATTGATCTTCAATCTAAAACCTACAATAACACATCAAGAGAGAAGAAAAAAATAATATTGTTAGGGAATAGGGATTTTCCTTGGTCAAACCTCATTTAGGTAATCAAACCTTATGATGAAAAAATGAAACATGAACATGAGACATGAAACATGGAACATGAAACACTGATACCTTAGATGAAGTCTTGGATTATAAATTAGAAATATAGCATGAAGTTTCCATAAGGAATGTAGATCATTATCTTCAATTTTTATGTGAAACAATTCTTAAAAGGCGTCGGAAAAATAAGAGGGGGGGTGAATCAATTGTCACCAAATTCAAACATAAAACTCCTAACACTTATCAACTTTGCAACCACACAATTTGGTTATTAAGTATGAACATGAAATTCATATAACAAAAAGTAAAATCAACACAATGAACACCAACTTTTACATGAAAAATAAAATAAGGGAAAAAACATGTTGAGGATTAACTCACAATATAAAGTGATAGCAAAACTGAATACAAGAGGCTTTCTACCTAGGGCTCACTACCCATAATAGGACTCACTATCTAGATACAAAGGTTCATTGCCTACAGAAAGGACTTAATATCCAACAAGAAGGCTCACTATCTATAGATACAAAAGATAAAAAAAAATATCAACCACAAAAATTTACATGCATCCAAAGCCTTGATCAGAAGATTGCATAAACCTTTAGCTCTTTGCTTTCAAGAATCTAACATAATAAAGTATTGCTGCATTAACTCACTTTTGCACAACTTTTCTCTTCACTTGTGGCTTATTTCTCTATGTTTTATCATCTAATACTTTGCATCTCAACTTGCATTTATACCATATTCAACCTTAAAAACATTCTCCAAGGTTGGCCACATGCACTTCATTTCATAAATTCAAACTAGGTCGACAACTCAACATTCCTATGGTGGAAAAGAATGAGAGTGGACCAGTTAAACACTTAACCAATACCAAAAGAAATGTCTTGGATCAACCACATGCTTCCTTAATTAAATTTTAAATTCTTCATATGAAGTGCAAATACCAGGTCGGATAAACCTACTAAAAAGAAAAATTAACATCGAAGTACATGCTTTCCAATAAGAAGATAACACACAAATGATGTAACACACTTTTTCATACACAAAAAAACATCCTAAAGAATTCCATATACATCCATAGCTAGTGTAACAACCTTAGATCATATAACTCTTTCCAACAATCCATCCAGACTATGCAAACACACACAACAACTCTAAAACTCATCTTTCAGAGAACCAAAACTTGAACATCTCTGCCAGAACCTAGAGAACATCATTACAAAACATTTTCTAGATCTGTAACATCTTAAACAAAACAATGGAGGGGTATGTGTAGGATCATGGTGCGCCAAAAAGTGGCAATATTATGGGTATTTGTAGGGTATGTGGCTGACGACTTTTTTTTCACCCAAAATTAATTAAATGGAAAGGGTTTTAGAGGAGATTCTCAGCTTTCCAAAAATATAAATTATGATTTAATTTGAATTTAATAAATAATTATTATTCATTTTCTATTAGAATTATGACTAAAGTCCTGATCGATAGGCTAATTGAAAAACATCTATAACTTTCAACGGTATCATATTTTTTGAATCCAAAACATGTGTCACATTCTATGCTTCACATACTATAGGATTAAAAAAAGAAAAATAAATTTCATGAAGTTTTGACCAAGTTAAGGTGGTCAGACAGACGAGTTTTTATATTTTGTAAGAGTTGTAATAAAAATTCATAATTAATTATTTACTTGGAAAAATTACAAAAAAATATGCATCACATCCGGACATGAGTCCTCTACTTATATATAAAATCTTACAAAAAAATAATTATCATTTTATTATGGTTAGGGTGGTCAAACAAACACCTACTTATTTTTTCCCGAAATTTAAGTACTACTGCATTGAAATTTCAAATTTTCACCAAATAGATTTTATTTATTTTTAAATAAACCTAGTATTTTAGAAACTACATTCAATTTTCTACAAACTCTATTCTTACATATTTTTGAAATAATATAGATAACTTATTCAAATATTTACGTCAAATTTCCTAACACTGATTTTTCTGAATTTTTTGCCACTTAAGGGCCTATTTTTTGCATGATGATCTTGCACATACCCGGAGGACTATAGAGTAGAAACATTTATTCCAATCCATATATAACCAACTCTACCAAAATAGTTCACACACCGTTGAACACAACTTCAACCTTCCATCAAACCAACATCAACAAATTTGGAGATATCATAAAAAAATCACAAACAACAAACCTTCAGATCTGCATGAGCATAGAATCAACACGAAAGAAATGTGGAGCACATACAAAAGCACATTTTGAACACATACATAACTTTGACTTCACTCTTTACTAATTTTCTCAAAAGCACTTGGTAACCCATTATTTCAGCACATTTGCAACATCATAAGGATAGCTCCATGTAATCACAACATCTCAATATAATTTCAACTATGCATGCACAATCTGCAACATTCTAAACTATGTTGAAATCAATGATAACATTAATGACAACACCACCAAACTTTATCATACTTGCAACAACAATGCTTTACTTAGATCTTCAATACTACATCAACACATTAGCTCAACAACATTCATGATACACTATGCCTTTGACATGATGATATGAATCATGATTGCTACAATAAAAATTGGATAATCCACTGGTGCAGACATAGTAGGAGGGTCCTCAAAGAGAAAAATCTATTATGTGTAACAAGAGTCACACAATAGAAGCAACACATAATATGGAGGCAAATGTAGATTCAAACATTCTTATTATCAAAAAATTTGATTAAAATTAGTCAAAAACATCTGGGCTTACAGATTTGGATCATAGGCCTGATACAACATGCTCAAAATATAATATTCCTATATGCTCCTTAATTCGAGTGAAAATCCTACATATCAAATCTACATTAATCTACTTAGTCAACTACTGCTATCCTAATGATCATTACAATGCTTTATATCATATCCATAGATCCACAATCTTCTATATCAGTCAAAGATCATTACAATCTCCGATGAAAGAAAATGTAACATGTGCATGAAATAGGTCAGCCTCAAATTTGAATTTCTCCTTGGTGGGTGCATAGGATGAAGTTTCGACCTAAATTAAGGTCGGGGATACTCCACAGAACAATTTGGAACACACTGTAAGTATCTGAATGTTACAGGAAAGATCCACAAGAGATCAAACTAGCTGTTAGGCTTGAAACTTATTCCTGTGTTGGTTCTTGAAACTGTCACTTAATCCGGGAGTGATAACTTGTTGGAAAAAGATCCAATCATGCTAAAATATTGGAATGAGGAAAATGAACATGTCTACAATTAATGAAAATGTAGATCCGATGGGTCAGGTGAGAAAATATAATGAATCCACCAACTTGAACTGAACAAGAACTCATCAAGAACAAAACTGGTATGAAAATATTTTTGGTTGATGCAAGATTACCAAGAACCAAGAATTCTCTTGTATCAAACTTCTGGGGTTATTTGAAAAGTGAGTCCCTTACTTTTTTTGGGCTAAAGGAAAACCAATGTCGTCTACCTCAGCCTAAGAAATCCAAGAATAATTTTTGACTAGTCTACCTTTCCACTTCATAAAATATTCTTTGTACTTTCTTCCACGAGTTTTCCTCCCATCTCTGATATCCAATATCTCTTCTATCTCATTTGATTCTTTTTTAGGAAATTGTTTCTCCAATCTTGTTTTATTGTCTTCACTGAATTCATATTCATGGTATTTATATAGATGTTCAATGTTGAATATAGATGATATACCCATGCCATTCGGTAACTATACTTCATATCAATTTCCTGAATCAAATTTCTTCAAAATCATACAGGGTCCAAACTTTCTCATCTTGAGCTTATTTTATGTGCCAACTAGAAATATTTCATTCCTCAAATACATCATCACTTCATCTCTAACTTTGAACTCCTTATGTCTCTTCTTTTCATTTGCTCACTACTTATACTTTTGGTTCATATCTTCCAATTTTTGCTTACTTGAGTATGCATTGTATTCACTTTCTTCATATGTTATGCAAATTTATCTGCTTCTACACTCATTTTTTCTTCCATACTGATATCTCACAACTCTGATATACCTCTTGGATGAACTCCAGTAGTAATCTCAAAAGGTGTCTTTCTGGTACTCCTGTTCACTGAATTATTGTAAGAAAACTCTACTTGTCCAAGGACTAAATCCCAACTTCTGGTCTTCTCTCCAACCAAACATGTCAACAAATTCCCCAAACTCTAGTTTACTACCTTTTTCTATCCATCATTTTATGGGTGGAAAGTAGAACTAAAATTTAAATGTCTTTAACTTCTTCCAAAGTCTCCTCCAAAAATAACCAACAAACTTCATATCTATGTCTAAAAGAATACTCCCAGGTAATCCATGTAATCTGACCACTTCCTTGAAAAAAAGGTCTACTACATGTATAGCATCTGGTGTCTTCTTACAAGGTATGAAATGTTCCATTTTATAAAATATATCCACCACCACAAATATATAATCATTACCTCTAAGTGTCTTCAGCAAGCCAAGTATGAAATCCATGTTGATATCCTCCCAAGGTCTCTCTGAAACTGCCAAAGGCTTATACAATCCCATATTCTGACTACTCCCTTTCACAACTTGACAAACTTTGCAACTCTAAAAAAATTTCCTAACATCCTTATGAATCTATGGCCAAAAGTAACTCACTTACCGATGATACTGTCTTATCAATTCAAAAGTGTCCTACCAATCCTCCACTATGTTTTTCTTTCACCAAGTTATCCCTTATTGAACTCCAGGGTATACACAATTGATTCCCTCTTAACAATATATCCTCTTGAATGAAATAATCTAACCACTGACTCTTATCCTCCAAGACTGGTTCTTTACAAGCTCTCCAAGGTTCTACAAAATCTGGGTCTTCTTCATACAAGTTCTTCAATTCATCAAATCCTAATACCTCCACTCTCATCTCTGCCAGTAAATTCCTTTTCCTACTCAAAGCATCAAAAACTCTATTTTACTTTCCACTCCTATGTTTCAAAACAAAATTATAAATTTGCAATAATTCTACCCATCTCATGTGTCTCTGATTCAACTTACCTTGATTGTTAAAATATTGTAATGCTTGATAATTTGTATACAACACAAACTCATAAGGAAAAAAGTAATGTATCCACATCTTCAAGGCTTGAACTATGGCATAAAACTCCTGGTCATACACTAAATATCTTCTCCTATTATCATTCAATTTCTCACTGAAATAAGCTACAAGTCTCCCTTCTTGACTTAGTACTACTCCAATTGCATTTCCACTTACATACCAGTCTACCTGAAATAACTTATGAAAATATGGTAAGGTCAATAGAGGCTGCTCAATCACCTTCTATTTCAACAACTCAAAAATCTGATCTACTCCAGACGTCCACCTAAAATCCTTCTTATGCCCTCTCATTGCTTCTATCATAGGACTGTAAATAGAGCTGAAAATCCTAATGAGCTTTTGGTATAAACTAGCCAATCCATGAAATGATCTTACCACTCCAATTCTTTATGATGTATGCCATTCAACAATGTCTCTTACCTTTTAGGATCCATCTTCAATCCATCCAAAAATATCACAAATCCCAGATATACCAATTCTTCCTTCATGAAACTACACTTCTTAATGTTTATCAACAACTGCTCTTCTCTCAACCTCTGCAAAACTTGTCTTATATGCAACAAATTTTCTTCTCTAGTCTTATTGAAAATCAAGATGTCATCTAAATAGACAATCACAAAATTACCCAAGAATTTCTTCAATACCTCATTCATCAGCCTCATGAAAGTAATCAGTGCATTTGTTAGTCCAAAATGCATCACCAACCACTCATACAATCCTTCATTTGTCTTGAATGTTTTCTTCCACTCATCCCCTTCTCTAATTTGTATCTGGTGATATCCACTCTTCAAATCTATCTTTGTAAAGTATTTAGCTCCACTCAAACAATCCATTATGTCATCGATCTAGGGTAAAGTAAATCTATACTTCACCGTGATTTTGTTTATGTCTCTAGAATCTATACACATCCTCCATTCTCCAAACTTCTTAGGTGCTAGCACAATAGGTACTGCACAAGGACTTAAGCTCCCTCTGATCAAACCCTTCCACAAAAATTCTTGCACTTATCTATTCAACTCTTCATTCTCTTTAGGTGTCATTTAGTGTGCTACTTTATTAGGAAAACTAGCTCCAAGAAATAGATCCATGCAATGACTAATACTCCTCATAGGTGGCAATCGATCAGGTACATTATCTGAAATGATATTTTCATATTTTATCAGCAACTCCTTTATCTCCCCTAGTTGTTCTTTTTCAAGCTTCAAGTCTCTAGCCTTCATAGGAACCAAGGCATAGCACATTTTCTCATGTCTCAGTCCATCCAAAAATCTCCTTCCATAAACCAAACAAACCCTAGCATTCGTACAAACCTCAACTTTAGGAACATCCTCCAATGGGAGCAAAGTCTTCTTCATCCAATTAGCAACAATGGTATATGTATTCTTCTTTCCATCATGAATAGCCTATCTATCATATTGACAAGGAATTCCCAACAAAACATGGCATACATCGATAGGCATGATATCACACAAAACTTCATCATGATAATTTTCTATTTTCAATTTCACCAAACATTGTTCACTTACGAGTATCTTATGCTCATTTTGAATCCATGCTATCTTATAGGGATTTAGGTGTTTCAATATTTCCAACTTCAATTTGGTCATGATTTCTTCAGAAACTAGGTTCTCTAAGCTTCCACTATCAATAATAACTTTGCAACATTTACCAACTAACTTGCATATGGTCTGAAACAAATTCTTTCTCTACAATGGTTCCTTCTCCATCTCACTTTGACACAATACTCTTCTATTCACCAGCACTTCTCCATCTTCTAGTTTATCAGATGATGTGACATGATCCTCCTTAGAAAAGGATGTTCTTCTACTATTTTTTGTCTTTCTACTTGTCTCTCCTTGATTACATTCAAATGCTCTATGTCCTCCACCACACTTAAAACCCTTCTGGACCGACCCAGCCCTCCGGAACTGACCGAACCCTACTTCAGGACTGACCCAGCCCTTTGTGTAGGATTGAACATACTCGAACAATAATGGTGGGTCGGTCCTACATGAAGGGCAGGTTGGTCCAACCCCACCAAAGGCCAATATGGTCAGTGTCGAAGGCTCTCAACTAACTAGAATCTACCCTCCCGAAAACCCCCAGTCCGACCCCACCAAAGGCCATATGGTTGGTGCCAAAGGTTGTCTTAGGGCAGTTTGGTGGGGTTGGGGTAACTCTATAGCCTCCCACCCCCCCACCCCTTCAATACTCTTTCTCCTATCCTCTATCATATTTTCTATAACCCTCATCTCGGTAACCATCGTATCCTCCTCTTTAGTAATATTTTCCATCATCTCTATGGTATAAATTATCATTCTTACTAACTTCCTTATCTTTATTCTAATCTAAAAAAGATCCTCTTCCTTCTCAATAAAAGTTCTTCCACTTTGAAATCTTCCACCTCTTTCTCTCTATCTCTGGTCATGTCTTTTATTCAGCTTCTCTTTTTCTTTTGGGGTAGATTGATATTCCTCTTCCACACTCTACAACTTAATCAAACTGATCTCATCATGTATAGATGACCTCAATCCATTCACATATATGGCTACATTCTTGATCCCATCCTCCAAATGTTCAGATTTGATATTCAACTTGTAGAGCTCCTCAGTATACTTTGTCACACTTGACTCCTTTTGCTTCAAATTTTGCAAATTCTAAAACAAGTTGATCTGATAGTGTGCAAGAATAAACTTTGTCTTTAACTTATTCACCGTTTGATCCCATGATCTTATCTTTTCCTTTCCTCTTATTTTCCTATATGTCTGCAAATGTTCCCCCCAAAGGGATGCATGTCCTTTCAACTTTTTACAAGAAAATTTCACCTTCTTTTCCTCAGTGGTACCTTCAAAATCAAAATGCTTCTCCATCTTTGTTATCCAATCAAGCAATTCGTCATAATCCAACTTACCATTATAATCCAGTGGATTGAAATGTGGTTTAGTATTTTCTCTAGTTAGGGATCTTATGAACCTCTCTTCTCCCTAATCCAAGCCAGGTTGATCTTCTCTTTCCCTTTCTTCCTATGCTTCTACCTCCTCATCACTCACATAATCAACTGGCTGAACTCTCCTTAGGGCCATTCCAACTACATCTAATCTAGCAAAAATTCCTCTCAACATCTCCATCATAGTTGGATATGCATTTCCACACACTCCATTTCCTCTACCATTTCTTCTTCCTGCAATCTTTACATAAGTCCTCTCTAGATGTAGGTTGGATCCTTAATCTTCCACCTTACAACAAATCATCAATAAGAATCAACAAACTCTAGTGATCTCTCACAAAATGAATCTTGCTTTGATACCAATCTGGTGCAGCCACAGTAGGAGGGTCCTCAAAGAGAAAAAAATTAGACCATATCGAAAGAGTCACACAATAGAATCAATATGGAATATGGAGGACAATATAGATTCAAACATTATTATTATCATAAATTTTGATTACAATTGGCCGACAACATTTAGGCTTACAAATTTGGCTCACAGGCCTGATACAACATGCTCAAAATACAATATTCCTATATGCTTCTTCATTCGAGCTAAAATCCTACATATTAAATCTACATTAATCTATGTAATTTAATTATTCTATCCTAATGATCATTACAATGCTTTATATCATATCTGCAGATCTAGAATCTTCTATGTCTGCCAAAGATCATTACAATCTCTGATGAAAGAAAATGTAACGTGTGCATGAAATAGGTCATCCTCAAATTTGAATTTCTCCTCGGCGGGTGTATAGCATGAAGTTTGTACCTAAATTAAGGTCAAGGACACTCCACGAAACAATTTGGAACACACTATAAGGATCCGCACATTACAAGAAAGATCCACAAGAGATCAAACTAGCTGTTAGGATTGAAACTTATTTTTGTGCTAGTTCTTGGAATTGTCACTTAATCCAAGAGCGATAACTTTCAAGAAAAATATCCAATCATGTTGAAATATTGGAATAAGGAAAATGAACATGTCCACAATGAAAATGTAGATCTGCTAGGTCAGGTGAGCAAATATGATGAATCCACCAACTTGAACTAAACAAGAACAAAATTGGGCTGAAAATATTTTTTGTTGATGCAAGATTTCCAAGAACCAAGGATTCTCCTACATCATCCACCCTCAAATTTCCTCTTGAATGCTCTTTAAGGCTATATAATTCTCTTGTGAAGATTGATTGATCTCATGAAAGTCTTCTCTAGGGGAACTATGTAAAATTACCTTTTATTTATTCCAAGTCTAGATTGTTTATCCAAAACAATTTACAAGTAGAACCCAATGTCTACTATGCAAACAACACATGTGCGCTCACTCTAGGGTAGTGGAACCTAAGGCTATCCACTAGGTGAGTATCATGAAAAGGTGACAAATGAGAGAATCATATTAGCCTCCCATACCATATCAAATTTATCCTCCTAACAACTTCAATAAGGCACCACAATTCTAAGTGCTTCTGAATGTTATTTCTATAAGTTTTTGTTCAAAGGGATCTTGTTTCATGTAAGGTATTCTTCTTAGGGAACATCATTCCTAATGTATCAAAGAGAGGAAAAGTCAAGAATATCATATTACCACTTATGGGATACCTCATTTCACATCATTCCACTAAGGGAAAGTTGTATGCTTTGACATATCACACTCTTGGAGGACATCAAAACCAATGAAACCACCAAGAAAAGGATGCATCATAAGAAAAGTAAAGTCACACCATGAAATATGCAAAATGTTAAAAGATTTCATCGGTGTATGGCCCCACTTTAAAGCAATTTCTAACACCATTTTCGTGAGCAACTGCTTTAAAGTAGCCAATATTTTCTCCTTAGACATGAGAGATTTCCTTGAAGAACACTATTCCAAGTAATATATTTTCAAAATAAAACTACACCATGAACAAGGAGGGAGGGGTTTCCCCAAGAATTCATAAGGGATCTAAGGATTTCGGGTCATTATGTCTTTGCTACAATTTTATTTCAGAGCTTGAAACGGTCCTCATTCCCCAAATACTCATAGAACTAGAAGAAGGGAAATTAGATATTGAAAACAAAGAAAAATCCCTTTAGTTCAACATGGAAGAAACCTAAATGTCTCAATGCCCTGTGTCATCCCCAAAAGGAAAATAGAAGATAAAGAAAAGATAAAGATAATATTTTGGGTCAATTTGGAAGAGACCTAAATGTCTCAATGCCTTATGTCATCCCCAAAAGGAAAACACAAGACAAATGAAAAAGAATAAAATGTGTACAACATAGAGAATAATGTAGATACATATACAAGAATGCACAAAAAGATAGAGACACATCACACAAAAAATCATAGGTGATAACATTACTCACATGCAATCACACAAAAGAAAATGAAAAAGAAAACAAAGCAAAAGATAAGGCACATGTGCATCAACCTATAGCATGTAATCTGCATCCCAATCTTAGTCAGTTTAAATGAAAAGTGTACAACTAGCCAAAGGGACAACAACAAGTGCCAAACTAGTGGAAGCACCAAGTTCAACACTCTTTCTAGGAGATTTGTCATTTGAGCTCACAGAAGTGGAAAACCATGTATTCAATTCATTATGCACTTGTTTATCAATCTTTGCAATGTCAATGTCATCATCTAGATTAATCACAATAAGATGTTGAATGATAATGTCTCTTGAAGGTTTTTATTTATGTTGTGGTGAGGGTATAGAGCCATCTTGCATTGATTTAAGTAAGTTGAATTTTCAATTTTTTCTATTTTTTCTTCTTGATTTTTTAACATGTGAGCAATAGCACGTCTATGCCTGTGCTCTCTAGCATTTATGGTTCTTTTCAATTCATTGTCAAATTATGTTTGTGTAGGAGTGGGTTTGTTAATCATAGGTTTTTTTCTTCCCTTAGGAGAGGAAAAAAAGGAACCACAATAGGTTGTTCAACCACTTTCTCTTTAGCTTTATAAACTTGTTTGAGTTTAGGAGGCACAACGGGATTTTTTTTTGTTATCTTGTCATCTCTTAAAGGAAATTGCAGGAGGTTTTGTTATAGGCTGATCTTGGATGGTCGGAATGACCTTGGTTCAATCATTGTTTCATCAAGGATAGGTTTCTCCATGGAGGGTTGAGGCATGTTTCTAGGATATTATTCTACTATATTATTTTCCTTGAACTTTTGACAGGATTTTAAAAAGAACTCTTCACGAGGTCTAATAGGTTTAATAGGCTCCAACCAAAAGAATTTCAATGAAAAGCTCCCTCAGGAAGACACAAGATTAAATCCACTATGATGCACATTAAAAATATCATTTCCAATGGGAAACTTTGAACATTTATGAACAATTGAGGGGATAGAATTCACGGAGTAAATCCATGGATATCCTAACTTGACATGAAATTGTTCCAATTGTGAGATGATGGCGAATGAGACATTTAATGTTCCTCTCCAACCTTCAAAGAAATATCTATCGAGCCAATTGTAGGACAAGCAAAACCATTATGTATCTTGATCCATGCCTTTGGTTTATCACATGTGTCTTGATGGAGTTCATTCAGGAATACAAATTATTTAGTGATCATATTCTCTCCATAGATGAGATCATTAAGTATTCCATTAGTAGGCTTGTTATTGATTCTTCTAGCTATGTAAAGATGACCATCAGGCACATGTTTAAGTATGTATTTTGTGAAAAGGAAATATCAAGAGGCATTTTATTTGATCCCTTCAGAGCTCTAGCATTAATAAATTTTACCACTTTAATGGATTGTTCTTGATTGTCATATTTTATATTTTCATCATCTGTTACAACATTCATTACATCATTCTTTGTTTCACTATCTTTGACAAATGAAATAGTGTGCTTCGATATGGGATTTGTAAATATTTATAAATTCTAGTTAGGAGGAGCTACAAAATTATTTCCTTGATCATTCACACCACCAATTTGAAGTTAATTACTATCAATAAGGTCTTGCACAAGATATTTAAGGTGCTTACAATATTTCGTACCATGTCCATTTTATCGATGATAATGGAAATATGAGTTTCATTGAAAGCTTGCGGGAATTGGTCGATTAGGAGAACACTCTTTAATAGGAGGTAAGGAAAGCATATTCTTTTTAACAAGCTATAACATGATATTCTATTTCTATCACTAATGGAAAAAGGAATTTTTGTGTTTATAACAGCCACCTAGTTATTAGTTTATTGACTTGGATGAGGGGATTTCACTTGTAAAAGGCACCTATTTTTCTTCTTGAAATGTTGGTAATTATTTTGATTTCTAGATTCAGATTTTTTAGGATGGCTAGGGGGATTTTTCACATCACAACCAAAAGCAGTATTCTAATAATCATGAAGGGCTATACATAACTTTGTGAAGGATGGGAATCTCAACATCTCAAGATTTTTTTCGAGTTTGTTTTGTAAGTTGGCAATAAACATTTGTTTAAGGTTACTAGAATAATGAATTTTAATGTTTACTTATAAATTATAAAGTGCTTGGTGTCTGGCTATGAAATCATTTATTTTCTCATCATCCTTTTTTTTGCATGTCATTAAATTAGCTAGGGTCATCTTGCGACCCATGTGAATTTGGAAGTTTTTGTAAAAGGAATCAAAAAGTTCATTAAATGAACCAATTAAAGTATTCGGTAAGGAAGAGAACCACTCTAATGTAGTATCCTTCAAGGAATTATGGAATAGTTTAGCCAAGAGTTTATCTTCAAGGATGAAATCAATAAATAGAGCTAGAAAAGCAGAAACATGACTAACAAGATCTCCTTTCTCATGATATTTCTCAAATTGGGGAACTTCTATACCTTGTGGAATTTGTGCTCTCAATATCTCTAGGGATAGGGGATTGGTTTTGATGTATTGTGTAGGTTGAATATTGTTGTTTTGAGTTAGGGCTATAAATTTTTATTTAATGCATGACATGGTTTGCATAAGTGTGTTGAGGATAGTATCATTTTTATTGTAAGGTGGAGGGGAATAAGGTGTATTAGTGTACGTATGTGGAGGGAAAGTGAATTGTAAGTTTGTGAGGGAGGATGGTTGAGGATATATTGTATTGGATTGCACAAAGCTAGAAGTATTCCTAGTGGAAATACCTAAGGAAGTATTTATAGTGCTAGTAGGTTCAATGGAACTGTGGTAGGTTGATTACTAGTGTATTTAGGAACGAAAATAAGTATTGTAGAAGATGGAATTGAAGTTCCACCTTGGATTTTAGTACTCCCCAAAGCCTGATTACAAGTAGTGATGGTAGGATTGGTGTTTTTGACATTAAGCACATTGGTTGTAGGTAGGGAAGTCATGGTAAGTGAAGTATGCATACTATGATACATAGGGGTTGACTATCAACACTATTAGTAAGAAAGATAGAAAACCCAATATCCATGGTGAATGGGATATCGTTGGGTGATATGAGCCTCAAACTACGTCTAAAAATATTTTTTCCAATAGGGTCCACCAAGTTGTAAAGCTCATATAAGTTTTACAAACTTAGTGTGCAAACCCAAAATGGACAGAGGCAATGCAATGACCTAGAATGAAATGCATTTTTTTAGATTCTAAACAAGGAAGTTTATTAATTTCACTATGCAACAATCTAAAAATGAAATTTTGTAAATGTAATTTTGAATTTTAACAATGCACTAAATGAAGAAAATTAAGCTATATCTATGATTTTGATATTATCCTTAAAAAAAGCATTAAATAAGGCTTGTAGATGCAAAATAGGACTAATTAGAGCATAAAGAATCCATGTTTTAACAAGAAGGGTCCAAAAAAGTGTGAAAATGTAAAGGGATACATTTTCCTACACTAAATGAAATATATAAATAATAGATATTATTAAAATAAAATTTACACAAAAGACAAAATATTTAGACTTTGGAAGTGGGAAATGTGTAGATTAACATGTCACTAGCCCCTCCCTTTAAGGGAATTGGGATCCAATGTGATGTAACTAGCATCCATGTGGAGGTTACATTAGGGTGGTATCTCACAACCCTCCCATTTTTCATTTCTTTTAAATTATTTTCTTAAAGTCAAAAAGTATATATATAAAATGAATCATTTGTGGTTTATTTATATTTAATCTATTTTTTTAGAGAAATAACAAGAAAGCATAGTAGTTATTTATGCTAAAAATGAAAATTTTGATTTAAAGCTATAAATCTAAAATCAAAGCTTTAGCATAACACCAATGAAGCTTTTCCTAAATAAAAACTAATGAAAAAATGTAACCTAAACAATTAAAAACAAAAGTATCAACATTCAAAGGAATGTAAACTCCATTTTTCTCCTATCATCAAGATCTTGATTTATGCATTTGGTGCTCTCCTATTTGCACAAGGACAAATACAACAAGAAGCTTATGATCAATGAAATGTCTAAATATTGGTTAAGCTATTGAAATCAAATCTCGAATATGTTTTTTGATGAGAAGAGAGGGCTTTTATAGATGTCCTCATATAGTGGATTCATGTTGCAGGAGAGATGTGGGATTAAAGAGTGAAATGGAGAAATGAATGTTTATCACATATTGCTTAATCAAATGAAATTCATTGAAATGAAAGAAATAAATGGGTGACCCTATGATATAATGAAGGTTTAGGAATTTAGAAGAAAGATGGATTTGAGAACTAATGGATGATTAAGTTGATTTATGCATTTAAATGATTTAATGAAATATATAAATGGATAAAGTTTAATGTGAATTGAATGTATGGATATTTTAATAATAATGTGAATAGAGTTGTTCCATCAAAAATTGGACCCTCTTGAAGAAAGAGAAAATTTCATGTATACTTAGACCCACTTTTGAGTCCCTTAATATCATTTCCCCTTTAAAATGGCATTTCTAGGCACCTTAGACCTATTCATTTTGATCTAGAGGCCCCTTTCATATGGGAAATCACATAAAACCTAACAAACAACACTTAATGACATCATATCCTAACAACCAACCTTCAAATGATAGTAGTGGGACCCATTTTCCACCCTTGATGAATAAGTCCCCTCTGGTGGGACCCATTTTCCAAGGGTGGTGAATGAGTCACCTTTGAGTGAAAGTTCAAAATCAAGCAGAAATTTAAATAATTTTATTATTATTTCTAGTGAATGTCAGCCTCTTAGGTCTAATTAACGGGAAAATAAGGCATTTCTGCCTATAAATACACAGTTTAAGTAATTTTACACAACTTTTTGATCACTTTATATCATCTCAAGAGTGAAAAGCATACTACAACAAAGTTCATAAGCAAAAGTTGAAGTTTTAGGATAGCAAACTAGAGTTTTTTGCAAGTCTTCGAACTGACTTACATTGTCAAGATCCAACATTGCAAAGGGTTTATGATGGATTCCTATGGTTAATCATGAAGAAATCTAGGGTGAAGAGGTGCAACTAGCCACCAAATCATGCCTAAGGAGTTGATTTGCTATTGATTCCATCTTCCATTATTACTAAATCTTCAGATCAAGGTTTTTATTGTGATTATTTATAATTTTTATATCATTTATTATCCTTGTTTTATGTGTTGTAAGGTTTTTAGGATAGAGATATCACATCCTTTCAATCATTCTCGCATAACTTATTCTAGAGCAATAGAATAAGGTTTTTTGTCATGATTAAGCCTTTCCTAGTCTTTAATACATCTAATCTTAGGGTTTATGCATATTTCTCTCTATTGAAGGTTTGATTACCAATCTAGGGGTTTTCCCAAGGCCAACCCCCCACTAGATCAACAAGTTTAGGTTATTTTGCAGGCATTTCTAGAAATTTGGAATTGGGACTCCGTCAAATTTTGTTGTACATGTGTCAAGGTGCAGATTTGAACTTTGAATTTGCAGAAACCTGAAGGTGGACTAATTGACCACCCTTGGTGAATGAGTCCCACCTAAAATGCAAAAGTGAGTTTGAAGTTGTTTCAGGTCCCCGACAGTCAGAAATGAAGTTCTGTTTAGAAAAAGACCTGACTTGGGACTGATACGCCACCCTTGAAAAATGAGTCCCAGTCAACTAAATTCTTGATTTCATCAAATTTTCAATTTGTCATTTAGTCATCTACAACTATCCAAGTGTGCACTTTCTAAAAAAAAACCCTTTATTTAGTTAAATATTCCATTTTTTATCATTATTTCTATTTATTTACATAACACACTATGTTTTCAAATATAGCATAAATCCTAGTTTTGCATTCATTTTAGATTATCTTAATCAGTCAATTGAATTTAGTTTAGTTATTTTACATCATATCACATTACACATGTTCTAATCTCTCTCCTTTTGGGGTGAAAAACCCTATAAGTTCAAGAGAAGCATTTGGGTCCTAAAATCTATGTTTCATTTTGGTGAACTTGACATTTTGAACATAATAACATTATGATTTACATTTCTAAATTGCATTTTAGGTCTGCTTCATTGTAGGCTCTTGCATAATTTAGATTTCTTAAAAACATTTCCTTAGTACAAGCATTCTTTATCTTATCTTATTGCATTTCTTTCATCTTTGTATTTTCATTATGAGGTTATAGTGTATAGAGTTCATATTTTCTAGAAAAACACAAAAAAAATAATAAAAATAAGAAAAACACTAAAAAATTCATCTCTTGGAACTCATTCGCCACTTAGGGTGAATCAGTCCCTTTACAAATTTTCATTAGAATTTCCAAGTTTTAATTTCTTGCATTGCATATTTATGTTTTTTGTCATTTCCTTCCTATTTTAGGTTGGATTTTCTCTATTTTTCTTAGCATAGATTTCATTTCTCCTCATGGAATTTATGGAAAGTCTTAGAATTTTACAAATTCCATTTTCAGTTATCTTTTGTAGTCCTTTTAAATCAGCTTAGATTGAGGAAACTATAGCAAATCTCCAAAACCAATCAAACACTACCTCAAACGATCCCATTAAGCATATGATTCAAATTCGTAATAACATCTCATCCAAGCCACTTAGTAGAGATGTTGTTGCTAAGTTAGATGAAACCCTCAAGGGTGTCCTATCACTCACTTCATCCTCTAACACTTATAATGAGACATCTCCAACTCTTACCGAAACATCTTTCCTCAAACCCTTTGATCGTGATGACATTGCTTTGTTAGAAGAAGCTCCCTTGAAGATTTCATCTCACATAAGCCATCTACTAAGGTTTGTGGTAAACTCCTTACGACACATGATAGTTCACCCTTACAACCTTTTGGGAGTGATGACTTTCCTTTGAAAGATGAGTCTCTTCAAGACTCTATCTCATTTAATTCATCCACTATGGTTTGTAATGAAATTTCTCATGTTAAGGACGTTCATGTAGTTCAACCAAAACTTATTCTTTACCCCCCTTAACATCCACTCCATCCTTCTAATAAACCAAAACTTACCCTTTAGCCACCCTCACATCCCCTTCACCCCTCTAATGTATCACAACAATCTAGTGATGATATTGTTGTTCATACATATAACACACTAAATAACCCACAAACACCACAAATAATTTGACCATAATTACCCTTACCTAATCCCCCTAGTGCTCCTCATTACCTCCCACCCACAAAGGAGTATGATCTTGTTGCGCAATTAAATAATACTACCACTAAAATTTCTCTTTGGGACTTGCTTCAAACTTCACCAAGTTATAATACCATCCTTCAAAATTCCTTGAGACAAATCATAGTCCCTCCTAGAACTACTCTGAGTGATGTGGCCGCTCTTGTTCAAACACATAGTCAAGTGATATTACTCTTCATCAACATGAGATCCCTCCTTTGGAGTTACGAAAGCAACATGATGCTTTTATGATCATTGCTCAATTTCATCACATAGGTATCAAGTGTAATCTTATAGATAATGGTTCTACTCTTAATGTGTGTAGTTTGAGCCTCCTTGACTACTTGAAGGTGGATAAATAATAGATAAAACATAACTCCATTTCTATTCAAGGGTTGATAATATAACAAAGCAACTGTTAGGGGTCATTACTTTACCTATTACAGTTGGAGTGGTTACTTTGCAAACTCCTATCCATGTCTTGCCTTATGAAATTTCATATAATCTTCTTCTAGGAAGACCTTGGATTCATGAGATGAATGCAGTCCCTTCAACTCTTCATCGTATCATGAAGTATGTTTATAACAATCGCATATATCAAATTGAAATTGACCCTGAACGTGAGAATTGTTTGCACCTTGCAATGTGAATCATAATTCCTCTCAAAACATTAATTCCAACCTCACACATTGATCCTCCTAAAAATAAACAACATGACACAAAATTACCATCTACATTAATTGGTGATGATTGGGGATCCTTAGATTTCACACCTTCATTTATCAGAGATTACATGCTTACGGACACACCCAATGGAGAGCCTGACCAACCCGCTATTATGTTCACCCAAAATTTTGAACAATTGTCTCATACATCTATCTCTTACAATATAGATGAACATGCAACATACACAACAAATTTTGAAGAGATAGATTATCAATCCCCACCTTCACCACGTGAAATGGAATGAATTTATGGGAAAGGTTATACATTTGTCAAATAATTAGGCTATAATGGAAAAGGGTGTGGAAAAAATGAACAAGGTATTTGTGTTCCTATTGAACCAAATATGCAAGAAACAAAAAATGGGATTGGGATACTATTTTTCTAAAATGACTAAAGCTACTCAATGACCATCATTAAATATCAATATGATCACATGTCAACCACAACACAAACTCACCCTTACTCATCTTGATTTTCTTGATCCAACCCTTCCACCTTCATGGTTGTCTATCGATAGTGATGAGGCTTTCAAACACATACTTGGTGTTTATGGTACCTCATCCTCGCCCGCTTCCCTTAAACACATTACATGTGCTATAAATATTATCAAGCAAGAAGCAAGTGATATCAATGAAGAATAGTTGGAATTTGAAAGTCCTAAATCCAATGGACTCCCTTTAGCAGATACGATTTATGTACTTATGGACATTAATGATCAAGATAAAGTCATTAAAACTAGGAAGTGTCTTGATGATGAGGAACAAGAAGATACAAATACTTTCCTTCATGAATTTCTTGAGATATTTGCTTCAAAATATTTTGATATGCTAGGAATAGACCCGACCATTGTGATGCATAATATTGTCCTTGACAACACAGTTAAACCTATTCACCAAAAGATTCGTAAAATGCACCCTAAAGTGGCACTGCTAGTTAAAGAACTTGAGAAACTTCTTGATGCTCACTTTATACGACCTATTAATTATTCTCCTTGGATCTCAAACATTTTTGTAGTTGCAAATCTAGACAACAAAATTAAGATGTATGCTGATTTTTTATACTTGAATAAAGCCTCTTTGAAAGATGATTTTCCACTTCATAATATTGATATAATTGTGGATTCAACTCCTGGACATGTTTTTTTGTCATTCATGGATGGATTCTCTGGTTATAATAAAATCCTTATTAATACATGTAATCAATACAAAACTGCCTTCACCACTGTTTGGGGAACATTTTGTTGGTTGTCATGCCTTTCGGTTTAAAGAACATTAGTGCAAATTATCAATGTGCAATGACATTAATATTCCATGATTACATTCACTGAATCTTAGAAGATTATGTTGATGATATCCTTGCCAAATCTTTAACTTGGCAAGACAACATAATTTTCCTTCACAAAATATTTGAATGAATCAAGGAATATAACATGCAATTGAATCCAAAAAAGTGTTTATTTGGTGTAGAAAGTGGTAAACTCTTAGGATCTATCATGTCTCATTGAGGCATTGAGGTGGATACAAATAAAATTGATGCAATTTTTAACATTCCACCTCCCAAGAATATTTCTCAATTATGTACGTTACAAGGATGAATCAAGGCTATTAGATGTTTTCTCGCCTCTTTAGCTGATCACACATCACCATTCACATATCTTCTGAAAAAGGATGTTCCTTTCGACTGGAATGATGATTGTAAAGAAGCTTTTCAGAAAGTAAAGGAATATTTAGCTACTCCACCTATTTTACAACCTAATATATTTCATAGACCATTTATTTTGTACATCATCGCAACTACCATGCTCTCGTAGCATTGTTGGCTCAGTACGATGATCATGGTAAAGAGCAACCTATTTATTACATTAGTCGCACTTTAATCGATTATGAAATATGCTATTCACCAATTGAAAAATAGTGTTTTGATATTGTATTTGCTACTAGTAAGTTGCACCACTATTTACTAAATGTTGAAGTACAAGTTGTAACAAAATTTGATCCTCTCAAATACCTTTTCAATAAAACTGATCTCTCTAGTCTTTTAGCTAAGTGGGTAATGTTGTTAACTGAGTTTGATCTAAAATTTGTTTCACAAAAATCAATCAAAGGTCAAGCTTTAACTGATCACTTAGGTGATGCTCCTTCTCAATCAATTTTTTCACCCATTCATTCCTTTCCTGGTGATCAGGTTTTAACTGCTGATACACAATCATGGAAGTTATTCTTTGATGGATCTAAGTGCCGAATAGGTTTCGGTGCAGGTGTGGTCCTAATTCCATCTGATGGTAAACCTATTCCCTTAAGGTACCATTCGAACTTCTTATGTACAAATAATATAGCTAAGTATGAAGCATTGATTGCCTACGTTATCCATTCACATGAGACATAACCCAAACAGATAATATTCGAATGTTTGGAAATTCACAATTAGTTATTAAAAAAATCTATTCCACATATCAAACTAGACATGAAAAACGATCAAAGTACAAGGACCATATCATGAAACTATTGGAAAATTTTGACTCATTCACCATTGATAACATCCCATGAAAAGATAATTGGCATGTTGATGCAATGGATAGCACAACCTCTCTCATCTCCCCACTCGATCCTTTTATAGAATACACATTCATTATCCATACCATCATGAAACCTTTGATTGATAGTTCATTAGAAAACATCTTAGCTATAACCTAAACATCTTCATGTGAATGGTATAATATGATATACAATTACTTACAGGATGGTACCATTCTCAAACCTACCACAATGAACACTCGAAAGTTCTTATGAAAACTTGCCACTAAATATGTGATTCTTGCAGATGTGTTGTATAGAATATCTTTTAATGGTCTCTTATTACGTTGTCTTAAGGATTCTAAAATCCCCTAAGCACTTGAATAGGCTCATGCTCATGCTTGTGGTGGTCATTTTGGAGGACATTCATTAGCACACAAAATTATTTGTATGGTTTATTATTGGTGACATATGGAGAAGGATTCATTCACTTATGTTAAATGATGTCACAAATGCAAAGAGCATAGTAATTTGATTCGCGCTCCTGTCATTGAACTTCACATGAATGTTCCCATTTGGCCTTTTTCAGTATGGGGGTTAGATCTTATAAGAAAAAAATTTCCACCTTCTTCTACCAAACATACATTTATTATCACTTCCATTGAATATTTCACAAAATGGGTTTAATTTGTCCCTCTTCATTCAACAATTGCTGAGATAATTTGTCATTTCTTCGTAGATCATATAATTTCTTGCTTTGGAATTCCTTTTGCAATTGTTTTAGATAATGGAACACCCTTTAAGAACAATGAAGTTCAACAATTTCTCCAAAATTTTAACATTCAACATCGTTTCTCCACACCATATTATCCACAATCCAACAGACAAGTTGAGCACACTAATAAAATTCTTGAACAAATTCTTAAGAAAACTATTCACAACAATCATATGGATTTCCATACACAACTTCCTTATGCACTTTGGGCATATCAAACTAGTGTCCATTCATCCATTGACACTACTCATAATCTTGTTTATGGTATTGATGAAATTATGCCCTTAGAGTTAGAAATTCCTAATTTGTGAGTTGCTCTCCGGGACATTTTTTATGATGACACTTATAAAGGTCAATGATTACATCAATTAGAGATGCTTGATGAACAACACATTAACGCTCTTGTGAATATCCAAGCCCACATTAAATAGTTATTGTAGACACCTAAAAATGACCTAGGCCTGCAAGCTTCATTTTTACCACTTTCGTCCTAGCATAATTAAGTTATTTAATTATGTCCTTGGTCCACATTCGACTATTGATTAAATAATTCATAATTATTTAATTAATTCATGTCATTTGTTCCTCCTTGATTATTAAATAAATAAATATTGTTTATTTATCTAATACGTCCTTAATTATCTAAGTCTTCCTTTAAATTAAATAAATTTCATAATTTATTTAATTTCCCTTTGTCATTTATGTCTTCTTGATTAATTAAATAAATTTTATTTATTTAATTACATCACTAATTAAGTCCCCTTCCTCTAAAAATTAAATAAATTCTTATTTATTTAATTTTTGTCCACTTTCCACTATAATTAAATAATTTTAATTTAATTATTTAATTATTCATTTAGCTTTTTCTCTCATTAAAATTAAATAAATTTGATTTATTTAATTTAGCCAATTCTCTTGAGTTTGAATTAAATCATTATTTAATTCAAAAAATTCTTTTGTCACATTCCTCCATAATTAAATAATATCTTTATTATTTAATTATTTACTGGTCACCTGGAGTAAATAAATTTTATTATTTAATTTCTCCAGCAGCCTCTTTGTCCGTGCCAGTCTTATCTTCCAAATTAATTCTTGACTTTTGACTTCTCATTTAATTTCAGCCCTAGATTGAATTATTTTATAATTCAATCTCAACCCTTCATTCTTACCTGTTGCCCTAATTTTGACCTAACCCTAATGTGCACAGCAGCATTTAATCTTGATCATTGATCCTAGGGTTCTTGTCATCTTTTCATCCTGGCCACACATTCAAAATTGCAGTTTTTATAAAAGGGCAATTTTGTTCTCATTTGCTCTCCTGGCTCTCTTGGCTCTCTTGGTCTCTTTCATACTTAGATTTCACTTTATGCTACCATTAGTTTACAGTCATAGTCACTTACAGTCATAGTCATTTTAGTCCATTGTAGGGTCATTTTATTTTATGCAAATCCTTCAACACTTGCATAGGGCTTAGTCATTTGTCATAGTTGCTCACACAAATCTGAGGGCACATTTTATTTACTGCAAGCTAGGAGGTGTAACAAAGGTCAATCATGGAAGGTGGAGACTTAGGGTAACATTATCCCTTTTGTCTTCACATCACTTCCTTTGTGCTTTGTTATTTTCATAGGAATTTTATTGTTATTGTGCTAACCCCTCTAACTAATTTTAGAATTTTCCCTTGATCACATTGGTGAACCTGACGTCATTTTTTGTCTTTTCGTATGTTTTTTGTTGTGTTATGTTGTTTTGCAGGTACAAGTACGAATCGCCGCAACCTTTTTTTTAAAAATAGTGTGATGCATCATATGCGTCGCGACGCACCCGAGAATCGTAGAGCTCAGGGGACACAGATGCGCATATGTGTCCCCTGAGCCGCATCTGAAACCCCGAAAGCCGCATTTGCAATCCGCGCTGCATTTGTCTGGTATAATAATTTTTTTCCAGTTTGAAGGTTTTACTTTCGGATTTCGGGTTGTCTAATCTTATGTTTTTCTGCATTCTGTCTTTATTCCTGCATGTTGAATAAGATTAGATTTTCTGTCACTAATCCTTTCTGGTAGCGGCTTTCTGTTTTGGTAGGGTTTTTTGGTGTTTTCTATTGTTTTGCAGGATACTAGTATGGATCGCCGCAAATGTCGCAACGCATCCGCTGACAGAAATGACGCAACTGTTCTGACAAGCTGCAACTGCCAATTACAGAGACACAACTGACATTCTGAGCCGCATTCGCAGAACCAAACAACGCATCTGATAAACTGAGTTGCATCTGTCTGGTAATACCGCACCGCATTTGTCTGATAAACTTTTTCTTTCAGTTTTGAGATCTTAATTGCCAAATTTTGGGTTTTCTATTTTTCTGGTTTTCTGGTTTTCTATCTTTTTCTATGTTTTTATTCGTGCATGTTAACCAGATTAGGTCTTTTGTGTTACTAATAATTTCTTGTAGCATGTGGCGATCATCTTTCATGTGTCCAAGACCATTACATACAAAACTACTAACTCATTGCTTGCAGATTCGCATGTCAAAGAGGGAGAAAACAAACAGTGTGGTTGTTTATTTCTAGATTAGCAAACTTTGAATTTGGTGCTTATAAAAAGAATCATGTCTTTCATGCTTGATTGTGCTTGTGGAGTGGTAGGTGAGTATGCTCTCACTTGGTGAAAACCTTGTGATCAGAAAACTAGACCCATTCTTTTCTGTTATTTTACCCTTCACGATTCGGTATATCGGAGTATCCTCTCCCCTTGTGCATTCGTGCTATCCTAGGTGTAAGAGAAACGGTTACTGACTCTAGAACTTGGGCCTGTTCTGGTGGGAAAAAGTACTCACCCCAGGACAACTCAGACCGGTAGCACCCTGACACTGAGGGACTTCCAGCCGGTATAGAAAAGTGGGTTCTTGGGGAAAGCCCAAGAATCACGAGCGTGGTTCCGACGAGATGGATTCGAAAGGGGACTCTCGCCGCATGGATCACGCCCCACGAACGGAATGCCCGAATTAAACACCTCTTGTCTTAGTGTCCAACCGTTCTATTGGCCGTTGCTTGATATAATGCAGGGTACAGTATCATGCTGAAGATTACTCACTACTGATCCCCTTGAGTAGAGATAGCAATTCTTGGGATGTCACTACCCAATGAATCCGAATTTGGTGTGCTCAAATGATGTTAATAAGCCGTGGAGGGGAGCCAATGCCACCAAATTCTAAGCTATCTGCTCTCGAGAAGGAAAGGTGTTCATCACCAATCCGGGGTATAACTGGTGGGCTATATCAAGTATACAAACCCAAGGCCTAGTGGCCCTTTTAGGATTGTGCTTATCTCATGTGTGTTTGGTTATCCCTTAAAACGCTGTGTTTGTCAAGTGCATTCTAGTTTTGTCACAGTCCAAACAAAACATTCATCAAATAAACCAAAAACTTCCATCAACATACCACGAAAATCACTTTGAAACAAAACTGTCATATTTGTTGAACCGTAACTGATATTTTGTAACGCAACTGCTCTAATAAACCGCATCTGAAACTTAGAACAACGCATCTGTAGGCATCAGGACACATCTGTTAACCTGAAAGCTACATATGATAAACCGAGTCGCATCTGACAGTCAAAAAGACGCAAGTGAAAAAATGAACTATAGTTGCTAAACCGTGACGCAATTGCCAAACTGTGACGCATTTGCCTGTCAAAATTTTAAAACTGCACACTCAAAACCAGAGACCTCCAAACTGTCAACCATCTGTCAAACTCTGTCATCAAAAATATTTTGCCAGCAACCCAATTTGAAATTGCTCAAAGTTTTTTCTCTTAGCTTGCATTGATCATCTTAGGTTTCATACCTCACCCCATTTAGTATCATACATTCAACATTACGTTGTTCCTAGGCTCATATCTTGCATATTTAGGAATAGGAAAATCTTAAGCACCCCTTGGAAAAATCATTGTTTTCGAAATTAGACCCTTTTGGACTAAGTTATCAAACATCCTTTTAGTCATTGTCCTCTTTTGTGAGATTTCTTCCAACTCAAAAGTCTAGTTAGGAAGACTCACTAGTCATCTTGTCAACTTGTCATTAACAACAAAGTCTTGTAGCAATCCAAATCAAAAACAAAGTTCAAGCTTAGAGGTGCTTAGATAGCCTCATTCTACATTGCATCCACATTGCATACCTTATTCACAAAAATCCAAAAACAGTGGTCATTTTAGTCATCAATTTGAACCATAGATTTCACCTAGTGTCATACTTGCATCTAGTGGACATTCCCTTTGAGCAATCTCATTTATGGTCGAAACCAGACTTTAAAAGCACAAAAGACAAATGGAAAACTTTAGGAAAGATCCCAACAGTCATCCACATGACTCAAACTGGACCGTGAATGATCCCTTTAGCAATCTAGACAATCAACCTCTAGTGACAACACAATCCTTACCTAACAACTCATTCGAACGCTACATGCAAAGAGATGAAAATGTTCAACTACTTCAAGAACACATAGAAGCATTGACACAAGACCCAGAGGCCTATCAGTTGGCTAAAACAATAGCACTTCATGACAGAGACAAATTTGTAGCTATGCTCTTGAGTGAAGGAGCTAAGTTACCACCAGGATTCGACATTAACATTCTACATGATCCTAATGCCAACAATGTTCACAACATCTCACATAGTGGTCAAGTCCTAAACACTACAATCAACATCCCTTTTGACACCACAACAACACTGCATACCACATCCAACACCCCAAACATCTCCAATACAATAAACGCTACATCTATTGGGGGATCACAATCATCCACAACATCCACAACACTACCCCAATTAAATACAAACACTCTTGGCTCCTTGACATTATCGGAAAATTATTCCAATCCTCCTGTTATCACAATAGCAAATACCACAGGGGCATCATCAAGTCATCACAACCCCCCCTTGACAACTACATCTACTACCATGAACACAACTTCAACAAAATTGTTCAGTAGTAATTCACAACATCCTTTGGGAGGAGCCACAGGGCATATCTTTATACAAGGACAACAACAAAACATTAACACGACAACACAGTCAAACGTCATTACCTCCCAAGATACAAATACCAATGTTCCCCTTGTGCAAAATCAGCAATTCACACAAAGTGGCCAAATAACTCAACCCATGACATCGTCAATACATCCTAACATTCATGGTCACAATATCCCCCAAATAACGACACACATAGCTGGGGGACACATTCCAACATACTCATCCAACGTTCACGCTCATCAACATGCACCTAATCATAACTCTCAATACCAACAAAACATGTCATATGTACCGCAACAACCTGTACCACCACAATACACCTATACTCACGCGGGAACACATGGTGTACCAGGCAATCCAATGTATGGAAATGTAAATGACCCTACCATAGATGAACTCAAAACAACAGTGCAGGATATGGCGAAGACAATACAAAACATGTTCATCACAGGCAGGAAATTCAAAATATCATATGATCTGGATGTATACCCATTCGACACAAACTTGCGTATGCCTGCATTTCCGCTAGGATATGTGTCACCCAACTTCACTAAATATAAAGGCAAGACAAATCCCATTGAACATCTTCGTGAATTTGCAACTAACTATATGGATATCGCCTACGAACCCACATACTTGATGAGACTTTTTTCCAAAAGTTTGGCGGGTCAAGCCCTTGAATGGTTTTCAATGCAAAAATATATCCAGACATGGGATGAGCTCAAAAGAAGATTCATAAAAAATTATGCATACAATATTGACATGGACACCTCTATCACTAGCTTATGCAATCTCACACAAGAAGAGTCGGGTGAGACATTTATCCCGTTCTTTCAAAAATGGAGAAGCCTCGCTAGTCGATGTCACATTGACATTCCTGAAAGAGAAAAGGTTGACATGTTTGTCCAAACACTTCTAGGGCCCCTCAAATTTGCATTACAAATACATTGTTGCACAACCTTCACAGAATTAGTGGAAAAAGGGGTCCAAATTGAGAAAGCCCTTATCGCAAAGGGAGAACTGAGGTATGGTTCCAAAAACACAAACACCAACTCACCCGCTGACAAAAACAAATATTGGGTCAAGAATAAACATGTTACAAATGATGGTGTCGTCGACGCCAAGACTGCAAGTCCCATATTGGCTCTGAAAGGGGTGCAACAACAAAATAGACCAACAACGACATTGACACCTCCCCCCAATGCTCCTTCAAACAGTCAAAATGATCAAAACCGACAAGGACAATATCATCAACTAAGACAATTCCCTAGGGGTCGCACATACACCAATTTAGGAGAACCCATTGCAGATGTCCTCAAGAAATTCATCCAACATGGGGTCATCACACTTTCGGAAATAAAACCTTATGACCCAAGACAATTCAAACCAGCATGGTGGGATGACAACGCAATTTGCGAATACCATCGAGTCAAAGGGCATACAACCTCCAATTGTCGACAACTAAAAAACATAATCCAATACCTCATTGAAAATCGCACCATCGAAGTAGGTGGATCGCAATTCAATTCCAACTCAGATCATACTATCCACAAGAATCCACTACAGGATCATGGTCCCCATAATGCCTCCACTTCATGTTCACAAAACCAAGCTAACTTCACCTGAGCCAAGTACAATTACTCTGGTGGACCAATAATAAATAATGTTAGAACAGACGAGGAGTACATCAACACCATTATGATCAGGAGAGCACCACAGTGCAATGCTACTACGTGAAGTGGCAAGGTCACTATAGCTGGTCCACCTCCCCCTAGACAAGCCAAGATCATTATAGCAAGCCCATCTACTAAACAATCACAACTAGCTTCATCTGCTAAACAACCAAAACCTGTCTCAACCCCACAACAGTGGAAACCCAAAAGTCAGTTCAATCTCATTGACCAACTAGGAAGGACTCTAGTGCAAATATCTATCCTTGAGTTGCTTCGTATCTCTCCTGCACACAAAGAAATCCTAGATAAGACTCTCTTAGAGTCGTCGGTCCCAAAGGACATTGATGTCAATCAGTTTGAAACTATGGTGGGATATCTCACCATGCCGCACCATGTTACCTTCTCATATCAGGATTACTCATCATCTAAAACCAACCACAATGATGCATTACACATAGAAGTTTTTGTCCACAAGCACAAGGTTAGACGGGTTTTAATAGATGGTGGAGCAGGGTTGAATATATGCTCCCTTAAACTGGTTAAGGCTCTCAGATTCTCTGATGCATGCGTAGACCCAACGAAAAGCATAGTGATCAAAGCATATGATGACAAGGAACGCTCTTCGCAAGGTGTTATCTCTCTCCCTATCAGAGTGGGACCACTCATTGTCGACACAACTTGCCAGGTCCTGAATTTGGAACTACCATATAACATTTTACTTGGCCGTCCATGGATCCACACTTTAAAAGCTGTTTCATCCACATACCACCAATGCCTCAAGTTTCCTTTTGATGGTACAGAGGTAACCATATACGGAGACCCCGACCCTTTCCAATATTGTACCAATTTAACGGGTATCTTCGAAAACCAAGTACCTATTAACCGGGAAGCACCTGGCTCCTCGTCCAAATACATCAACCCTTCCATGCTTGAGTCATCTTCCACATCCACTCCATCCATGTCTTCTGACATATCACAACCCTCCACCAACCCTAAGACCAAATCAACTGATAAAATCCAGGACCTTGGCTGCGGAGAGTTCAAACTAAATACAGCATATAGCATAACTACAATACCTACTCCTCCAAAGATATATGGTCGACCATGTTTCATAATGGAACAGCAAGAAACATTCAAAGTTCCACCGAATACAATTTTCATCAAGTGGGGAGACATGAGTGATGAAAACCTTACTGACATCACAGGATGGATCTACAAGGATACAGTCTCACTACCTCCACTACCAGTCCAGAAATATGGCAAGGGTTACAATATCATGAAGGCTAAAGGCTATGATGGTACTAGTGGCCTTGGAAAAAACAAAACTGGTCGAAGAGAACCCATAGAAACTTTCCAAACTCTGAAGTATCTTGGATTAGGGTTTGGCTCACTCGACAATGATGATCGACGTACCGCTGGACTTTCCAGTGAGCGAGTACATGCTTCTGAAAGTGTTGAGACTACTAGGGAATACCTAACCGAAACAAACTCCCACGAGTGGGAATTTGGCTCTGAACGATCCCTAAGTGACTGTTGTCTTGATGATTTGTTTGTCGAACCAGGGGAATTGACCTCTGAACAACGATTTTGGAAAACATTCAAAATTGAGTGGGCACCAAACAGTCAAAATCCCACTACCACGTCGCATGACACACAACAACCACCATCCGAACCCCCTCAGCCTAATCTATCTGAAGTATCAGATGACATTGATAACCAGGGCTCTCAAACCTTCACCCCTTATTATGACAACGAATATGACACTAGTGAAGGAGAATACTGGATAGAGTCTGATGTTGAGTTGGACAATGATAACCTCATCTACAACATCAATGAATCCATATGTATGCTATCGGCATCCTCACCCGAATTCACTAACCTTGACGATGGCATTTCATTAGTCTACCTTGAACTAGTCGATTGGGACCAACAAGGACCGCCAGTTCTAGACACATTCCAAAATGATGAAGCCATTGCTGAATTCACGGGATTACGCAAAGGCATACCTAGTGGGGATCACAAATCAGGATTTTCTATTGATCTAGACTGCACGGCATACTTCGGTGAGACAGTTCAGTCCTCTAGTCGCAAAAGTAAAAATAAAGTAAAAAATGAAACGTCCCTAGGTGAAAACCAAAAGGCACCTCTTGACGGTAAAATAGTAAAAACAAAGGACGTATCTGCGGGTGAAAACCTCTCAGAGGTGCCCAAAGATGGAGGACTGGATTTTATCCTTGTGCAATAGGAGAGATCGGCCATGCTTGTTGAGGACACCATAGAGGATAACATTTCGACTCCAGAAGACCCCAAGATGGTCCTATTTGTAGCATCATTGACAGATGAAGAAAAACTGGAATTTCATAAATTCTTTGCAGAATGGAAAATAAACTTTGCATGGTCCTACACTGACATGCTAGGATTGGACCCCAAACTGGTTCTACATCATCTGCCACTAGTATCCAATGCTAAACCAGTCAAGCAGAAGTTGTGCAAAATGCACCCACAAGTTGCTCTATTGGTTAAGGTCGAGTTAAAGAAATTACTGGATGCCGGATTCATAAGGTCTATAGATTATGTTGAATGGATTTCCAACCTAGTGCCGGTGACAAAGCCAAATGGACTAATTCGGGTATGTACAGATTTCTGGGACCTAAACAAAGCATGTCCAAAGGATGACTTTCCTTTGCCCAACATTGACATCATAGTCGACCTAACTATAGGACACGAGATGCTATCCCTCATGGATGGTTTCTCTAGTTACAATCAAATTTGCATTGCTCCTGCAGACCAACACAAAACAACATTTACTTGCCCATGGGGTACATACTATTGGAACGTCATGCCCTTCGGCCTAAAAAATGCAGGTGCCACATAACAAAGGGCTATGACCACGATCTTCCATGATATGATGCACAATATAATGGAAGACTATGTAGATGACTTATTGGCCAAGTCAGCAACAAGGAAAGACCATTTGAAGGTACTTGACAAAATTTTCAAGAGACTAGAAGAGTACAAGGTTCGGTTAAACCCTAAGAAATGTGTTTTTGGTGTCACGTCAAGTAAGCTATTGGGGTACATAGTCTCCCGAAGAGGCATAGAGGTCGATCCGGCAAAGGTTAAAGCAATCATAGACATGCCTCCACCTAGAGGGATCAGTGAACTTAGAACCCTGCAAGGCAGAGTGCAATCTATTCGCCGCTTCATAGCTCAATTGGCAGATAAGTGCCACCCATTCCAGTATCTATTACGCAAAGGTGTCCCCTTTGTATGGACAGATAAATGTCAACATGCCTTCCAGCAAATCAAAGATTGCCTGCTATCAACACCGGTCCTCATGTTGCCTATTCATGGAAATCTATTAATTCTATACATCTCAACCACTAGTTCAGCACTGGGGGCATTACTGGCTCAAAATGATCATGAAGGGAAAGAAAGAGCAATCTACTACATCAGCCGCACACTGATTGATTACAAGCTGAATTACACGTACATTGAACGTGCATGCCTCGCAGTTGTCTTTGCAGCCCAAAAACTAAGGCATTATATGCTCAATCATCAGACACAACTAGTTGCCAAAATTGACCCATTGAAATATCTATTAAGTCGAGCAGCGTTAACAGGCCGATTGGCAAAATGGGTCATGATCCTAAGTGAGTACGACATACAGTATGTTGAATGCAAGGCAACAAAAGGGCAAGTAATAGCAGATCAACTTGTAGATGCACCAATGCAAGCCTCTCATCCATTGGTAACTGATTTTCTGGACGAGTCCATCTTCCATATGGAACCAGCAACACCATGGAAGCAATATTTTGATGGATCTCACACTGGTCATGGCTCAAGGGCTAGAATCTTATTCATCACACCACAAGGGGATTCAATTCCTAAGTCATTTTGAATTTCTTTCCCTTGCACAAACAACATTGCCAAATACGAAGCACTAGTTACAAGTCTCAAGTTGGCAATCAAATGGAAAATTCAGACATTGCTTGTATTCGGGGATTCCCAGCTAGTAATCAACCAAGTGAATGGTGACTATGAAACAAAGGATGAGAAGTTGCTTCCTTACAAGAGGATGGTGGATAGTTTCCTAACATACTTCCAATCAGTGTCTTTCGAACAAATCCCCAGGGTACAGAATAAAGCAACTGACGCAATGGCTACTATTAGTTCTCTCTTGGACATCCCTAAAAATGTGTCACAATTTGAGTTCCTAGTAGAACAACTGTTGATACCAGCATATGATATCCCAGAGTCAGAAATGGTTTGTGAACTTGTTGGTCCCAACTCTCCTTGGTATCAGGACATTTATGACTATCTGAAGACTCACACCCTTCCATCAGACCTATCCAATAACCAAAGGAAGTCCTTCATTAGAAAATTCGCAAGGTATGCCATTATCAGTGACACCCTATACCGCCGTAGTTTCGACAATACCCTCCTTAGATGTCTTGACACAGATGAAGCATGTACGACCTTACGAGAAGTGCACGATGGTATATGCGGATCTCATTCGAGCGGTCCTACTTTGGCTAAGAAACTAATGAGACTTGGATATTATTGGCCGACAATGGAAAAAGATGCAATAGAATATGTCAGAACCTATCGCAAGTGTCAGATCCATAGTGATTTGCTCCATGCTCCAGCACAAGAACTTCAGCCAATCACTTCTTCGTGGCCCTTCGCTCAATGGGGACTTGACCTCATGGGTAAGATTCATCCGACCTCCTCCAACGGCCATAAATTCATTATCACCGCCATTGAGTATTTCACAAAGTGGATCGAAGCCATTCCATTGACATACATTACTGGCAAACAAATATCAAAGTTTATCCTCAATTACATCATTTGCCGGTATGGCCTCCCACAGTCCATCATCACTGACAACGGACGTTCGTTCAAAAACCAAGATGTACGTGAGTTATGTGAGCGATTCCATATCCAACACCACTTTTCATCCCCATATTACCCCCAAGGAAATGGCCAAGCTAAGGTGTCGAATAAAACCATTATTAAGATCCTTAAAAAGACTGTCAATGATGCTGGCCGCGATTGGCACATACAACTTAACCCTGCTCTGTGGGCTTACCGGACTAGCATTCGAACGCCTACAGGAGCTACCCCATTCGCCCTGGTTTTTGGCGCGGAAGCCATCTTACCCATTGAGGTCGAAATTCCTTCACTACGGGTCTCTTTGAAGGGTCTAACGAATGAAGAGGAATACTGACAATCACACTTGCACGAGCTAGAAATGTTGGACGAAAGAAGAAAAAACTCACTGAATCACCTCCAGGCATATCAAAACCGCCTTTGTCGCAGCTACAATAAAAAGGTCATGGTCAGAAAGTTTGACATTGGTGACCTGGTTCTCATGCAAAACCCTAAGAACCAAGCAGACAGAGAAAAGCCAGGAAAGTTTGAACCAAACTGGCTGGGTCCATATATCATCATATCTTCTTTTGGTTCTGGAGCATATCAACTGGCAACTCCAGATTAGGGAACAATTGACTGAGCCCATCAACAGTTTACACCTCCGAAAGTTCTACGCATAGCATCAGAGGACAAAGCTGGAGGGCCCTAAAATACAAAAAAAAATTTTAAAAAATAAAAAAATCGTCACCTTGATGAAAATCTGGCAAACAGGCATCTGGGTGACACCAAAAAAATAAAAAAATCACAAAAATAGTAAAAAGAAAAATAATTCGTCCAATAGTGAAAACCTGGCAAACAGGCGCTTTGGACAAGTACCATGGTGAAAACTTGGCAAACAGGCGCCATGTGTAATCAATCATTGCTCTGCCATCTATTGTCACTTGGTCTAAACTTGGCTTAGGATGAAAGCTATCTTCGCCATTATTCCGCAAGTCACCATCACATCCTACTCTACCTGTCCTAGTGGAGGAACGATTGACTTCAAGCCTTGACGACTGTTTGTCTGGCAAGTCAACAGCATCTTATCTGTATCCCGTGCAAATGGCTAAATCTTAAACCTGACTGGGGGCAAAATGTTTATCAAGGAACTGTGGTAAAAAGTCTTGAAAAAAGACAAAAACATCATAAAAAGTCCTGAAAAAAGACAAAAGCATCATAAAATGTCCTGAAAAAAGACAAAAACATCATAAAATGTCCTGAAAAAAGACAAAAACATCATAAAAAATCCTGAAAAAAGGCAAAAACATCATAAAAAGTCCTAAAAAAAAAAAAAAGACTTAAAAATCATAAAACCATAAGAAGAAAACCAAGCAAAACATTCGACCGCGCAAGGCACACAAGTGCACTGTCATCTCTGGTCTAAGTCAATCAAGTCAATAAGTCCATGTCATTGTCCGAACTACATTGTCTCTGCGCATTTGCTACGTAGGCAAGACTCATACTTGAGTCCCCAAGACATTAGGTCAGTCCTATTAGGTTTGTCAAAATAAATCATGGCGCAATCTTGGCTCATCAAGACAAAGTCATTGGTCATGTCGAACTATGAGGTCTCTGAGTGTATAACGTAGGCAAGACCATCTATCGATGGGCCCCCGAGGCCACACTAGGTCAGTCCATTAGGGTTCATGACACTACAGTGACACACACACGTCAAAAATCTTCAATCAATTTCCAGATAGGAAAACTCGTGAAACAAAGTAAAACAATCTTTTATTCAACATGACACTCTCATCAAGGCAATATCGGCATATAATCAAACACAAGTCAACTTCGGTCACAACAAGTCAACCTCAGTCAAACACAAGTCAAAGCACGTCAAATCATTATTACTGATTAAACTGTCAAATTTTGGTTAGTCTTCAGATGAGTCCTTCTGAAAGATAACCTCTGTCATTTATGCCTTAGGATGTGTCCTTCCTAGGCGTCGTCATCGTCATTCGGCATTTTGAGCGATCTTCTTGATAATTAAAAATCACTCTTCCTGACATTAGTGTTCTTCAGATGAGTCCTTCTGAAGAACCAACTCTGTCATTTATGCTTTAGGATGTGTCCTTCCTAGGCATCGTCATTACTTTGAGGGACCCCTTATGACCATTAGGGATCAAATCCTCCCGACATTCGGCATCATTCAGGATGTGTCCTTCCTGAATCCACCAAGTCTCGACATTTTCAAGGTCATCAAAACTTTAAACATTCGGACATCTTGACATCATCAGACATGACACCTCGGCATCAGAACAATGGATATCCAGATGTACTTAACAAACACTTGGCAATTGTCTTTTCATTTTTTATCATGTTATTAGTTTTTCAGCGAGATCCCACTAAGCAGGATTTAGAGAAGCAGCGACGTAGCATGACAATTGACACGCATGACTACTAGCTTCTCAACCAGATCCTGATCTTGGGATTTAGAAAAGCAACGACATATCATGATAGAGACTTCATTTTTTTTTTTGACAATCATGTCACTAGTTTCTCAAGGATGTCCTGGCAACAGGATTTAGAGAAGCAACGATGTTTCATGATCTGTCATTGTCTTTTTCTGCTTGTGGTTGATGATGACAACAAGACTGGGGCAAGCATGCTCCTAGTATGAGTCATACTCATCCTTGTCTGTGACTATTTTGTCTTGGGTAATGGGACGACCTTGCACACCTAGATCTACGTCATATCTTGGTGTTTGTTGACCATTACAACAGTTTTCCCAATGATGATTAAAGAGCAACGAATATTAAAAGTCCTATAGTAAAGTTTTGAAAGATTTGTATCTTCTCATAGATCTCATATCTTCTCCTCTTTGGTCTGGTCATCTTCTCTCGTCAGTCCCGCCATCTTCTCTCGTCCATCCTGCGATGATATCCTGTGTCATTCAAAAACATAAGTGCATACATGATATATCCATTGCATTAAGTCCATACATACATCATCCATGGCATTAAATAATATCATACATGGCATTACATCATATACATAATCACAAACATCGCATTAACATAATCATCATCATTGCATCTTCTACATAAATGCATCATGCACATCATTAACATAAGCATATGAATATTGCATCACCATGGCATCAAAAATCACAACATAGGCATCATAATACATAAATGGCATCATAAATTAAGCATCATATATCATACACACATAATGCATAGAACATCACATAACACACATAGGCTGCATCAAAACTGCATCATCATATAAATATCATCTCAAAAATATGCAATGTCATAGGATAGAGTCAATGGATATCCCAAAAATGGAGCTCGTACGCTCAACAATAAACATAGTGTGTCCAAATACAAATATGCCCCTAGGGTAGGCTCTCATCATCCCCTCGGGGTGAAGAATGTGGTGGTGGCTGAGGCCCTGTCACTAGCTCTAAAGCAATAGATGGTCATGTAGTGGCCTGTGTCTATGAAGATGAGGGAACTACGAATGAAGGCATCGTCGTGACAGTAGGGAACACCTGCGAGGTCACCGCTGTTGGACTCTGAGAAGTGGTGGGATCTGTCACTGGTGGCTGGCCCTGTACCGACCTCTGTGTTGAACCAATAGAACCCTGACTATGCCCCAAATGATGACTCAGAGTATGCTTGCGGGAGTGATGTGATCTGTGGCCTGATGTGTGTCCTGTGGAAGTCGACCCTCCGACACTGGTGTGGCTCCTGGTACCACTGCCACTACCTGACCTGTGCCCACTGCCTGTCCTCATCTGTGATCGAGATAGGGTAGGATCTCATCTTTGGTGGCACTGCCTACTCATATAATGTCCTGTACTGCCCTAGCCTCGTGCTCACTCTGGCCAACTCCTGAGCCATGTCTCCTATGGGTCCTGTACATAGGGCCGCAAACTCTGTGCACCATCGCGCTGAATCCTGCTGGCGAATCACCACCTGATCCCGCTCTACATGGGCTACCTCCAGTGCCGACTGTAGGGACCTCACCTGTGCCTAGCTGGCATCTAATCTCTACTGTAGATCGACCACTAGCTGATCAGCTGTAGCATCTGGTGGCAACTCTGAGGATGGTATCTCCTCCTCACCCTCCACCATCTACCATCTCAGGAGTCTCTCTGCCTCACCTATGGCCTCATCCTCCTCATCATCATCATCCTCCTCTCCTGCCACCCCCGCCTCCTCCTCTCCTGCCACCTCTGCCTCCTGTCTCTCTCCCTCTACCTCCCCCTCCCCTACCACATCCACCTCTAGTGCCCTGACATCCTCCTCCTGTCTCTCCCCCTCTGCCTCCTCCTATCCCCCCACCTCTGGCTCCCCCTCCTGTCTCCCCTTGCCCTCTCTCTCGTGTCTGGGCTGCTCCTCCATCTCCCCTTCCTCACCAACCTCGGGGATAACATCTAATGCTACCCTTGCCAGGCACTGTAACACCCTGCGACCTAGTACCTGTCCGTCCTACCGTCACCTCCTGCCATCTCCGCTATCATCTCCACCTCAACCTCCTTCTCCACCATAGCCTCCATCTCCACCTCGCCCTCCATCATCACCCCTGCCTCCATCTCTCCCTCCATCAGCACCCCTCCCTCCATCTCCATCCCTGCCCCTGCCCCTGCCTCTGCCTCTGCCTCTACCCCCATCTCTGCCTCTGCCCCCTCGTCTGGCTCGTGGCACTCGTGGAATCACTGACCGCCTGTCAACTGGTGCTGGCCCGTCAGGATCTGTCAATGGCACGGGTCGGCGTGCCTACCACCATAGATCATAGGCTAGTGTGGTACCTGGATCTGCTGCTCCACCTCTCCAACCCTAGGCCTAGGCTACTAGCCCATCTATCTGTTGTGTCGCGAAGGCCACTGGGATGGCCGGCCCACATGCATACTCTCTAGATGATCGGGCATACTCTGCTGTCCCCATGGCTACATCATGCTGCTCTCTGAACTGTCTTAGTACATGCTGTGGCAGGTACATCTCAATAATCAGGGATGTATGTACTATCCTGCCAATAAGGTATCGATACTGCCTGTAAAAACTCAGATGATCATCCTTGGCATCCCATGCCTCACAATCCCTGTAGGGTCTCCAGATGAAGGTCACCATGGTATCAATCCGATGCCGCCACCACCCTGTCTCACCCACATGAGTCTGCTGTAATGCGCAGGCATAGTAGTAGGAGTAAGGCATCCCCTTGGCCAACTGTAGTCTGTCGATAGGAGGGTAGAATATGGCAATATGCTCCCATGCCCAGATCATCATCAGTGTGGTCCCACAGGAGATGCTCTCTCTTCTCCTATATACAACGTCATACAGCTAATGATAAAGCATCCCCAGCAAACAGGGACCCCATGCATAAACTGTCCTATCTCATCGCATGCCGACCATGACATCCCCCCAACCAATCAGAAATCTGTGTCCTCGTCGGTCAGGAACCAAGATGCCACCAATTAGAGTCGCCAGGAATGCATCAAAGCAACTGTAGTGCTCCGCCAGGAAATCCCAATGGATCTCGTAACCCTCAATGCCAAGTCCGGCACCCTGATCCTAGTAGTACGCCCGAAAGGTCTGCTCACCATGACAGGGATCGTACACGATCCGCTCCCCTCGAATCAGAATCCAGAGAATATGGTAGACATCCTCCAAAGTAATGGTAGCCTCGCCTGTCGGCAGGTGAAAGGAACAGGTCTCGGAATGCCATCTCTCGCACAGTGCCGTCAGCAAACCCCTGTTCGCCCGAATGGCGGGCATGAACGCAACATGGAATAGACCGAGTCTCATTAATCATCACCGCTCTCACAGGCCTAACTGATCGCCAAACTGAAAGGTCCTCGGTCTACTCTCTCTCTCGTATAAATAGGGGCAATCTGCCTCTGCAAAAAGACGAACACCGCATTAACACCTTTTTGGACAATTGTGACCATCATGGAAAATAACATAGGGCATGAAAGCATCAAAGCAAGTTAAAGTACGAAAATAGGCAAATGCGTCGCAAAAACACAAGTGTGTCATTCCAAAAATCAAATGCATTGCACCAAGTCAAGTGCGTCGCTTAATTACACTTGCATCACGAATTTTGGCATTTGCGTCGCCACATTGCGAATGCGGTGCAGAATATCACTTGCGACTTTCAAAAAATCAGTTGCGTCGCAACATTGTGATTGCGGCACTTGAAACGTCAAATGCGATTCGGTTAAGCACTTGCGTCGCACCAAATATTGAATGCGGCGCAAACCGCCGGTGCGGCTCGTTTGTTCTATGCACTTGCATTGCGACGCATCAAATGCGGTGAACACGAAGTTAATTGCGGCTTACGCGAACGTGTATGCGTCGCGGCGCATTCGTTCACTACCCTAGAAAGCATTAAAAAACACGTAAAACGAGAAAATGACAAAGTAAGTTTAGGGTACATACTGCTAGTCTTGAGCCCTCTGGCCTTCTGAAGGTCCTCACGATCTCACCACGGTGCTCTGTCACTGGAATAACCATCGTAGCTGCTGCACCTTTTGCTCTGAGCTCTCAGGATTAGCAAGGTGAATAGTGAAAGTGAATTGACTTTTACCCCTTTGACCTCCTATTTATAGGGTGAAAATGACATTTTTGAACCGCGGTTAATACTGGAGGCTCATTTCCGCACCTTTGACCTCTCCGTAAGTTGCTTTAAACATGTCAGAATCTAAAACTGACTGCGCCGCTATTTTTCTAGCCATCAAATTGATTTATCGGGACCTTTTGCAAATTTTTCTGGCACTGACCCAAAATTTGAAAATTTCCCGAGGGGGCAGGAATACTCCGTACCTTCACTGGGGCATATTCTTGACTTATTTTTCTTTGTCACAATGCGACAAGCGACATTATGACAAAGAGGGGCAAAATGTAGACACCTAAAAATGACCTAGGCCTGCAAGCTTCATTTTTACCACTTTCATCCTAGCATAATTAAGTTATTTAATTATGTCCTTGGTCCACATTCGACTATTGATTAAATAATTCATAATTATTTAATTAATTCATGTCATTTGTTCCTCCTTGATTATTAAATAAATAAATATTATTTATTTATCTAATACGTCCTTAATTATCTAAGTCTTCCTTTAAATTAAATAAATTTCATAATTTATTTAATTTCCCTTTGTCATTTATGTCTTCTTGATTAATTAAATAAATTGTATTTATTTAATTACATCACTAATTAAGTCCTCTTCCTCTAAAAATTAAATAAATTCTTATTTATTTAATTTTTGTCCACTTTCCACTATAATTAAATAATTTTAATTTAATTATTTAATTATTCATTTATCTTTTTCTCTCATTAAAATTAAATAAATTTGATTTATTTAATTTAGCCAATTCTCTTGAGTTTGAATTAAATCATTATTTAATTCAAAACAATTCTTTTGTCATATTCCTCCATAATTAAATAATATCTTTATTATTTAATTATTTACTGGTCACCTGGAGTAAATAAATTTTATTATTTAATTTCTCCAGCAGCCTCTTTGTCCGTGCCAGTCTTATCTTCCAAATTAATTCTTGACTTTTGACTTCTCATTTAATTTCAGCCCTAGATTGAATTATTTTATAATTCAATCTCAACCCTTCATTCTTACCTGTTGCCCTAATTTTGACCTAACCCTAATGTGCACAGCAACATTTAATCTTAATCATTGATCCTAGGGTTCTTGTCATCTTTTCATCCTAGCCACACATTCAAAATTGCAGTTTTTATAAAAGGGCAATTTTGTTCTCATTTGCTCTCTTGGCTCTCTTGGCTCTCTTGGTCTCTTTCATAATTAGATTTCACTTTATGCTACCATTAGTTTACAGTCATAGTCATTTACAGTCATAGTCATTTTAGTCCATTGTAGGGTCATTTTATTTTATGCAAATCCTTCAACACTTGCATAGGGCTTAGTCATTTGTCATAGTTGCTCACACAAATCTGAGGGCACATTTTATTTATTGCAAGCTAGGAGGTGTAACAAAGGTCAATCATGGAAGGTGGAGACTTAGGGTAACATTATCCCTTTTGTCTTCACATCACTTCCTTTGTGCTTTGTTATTTTCATAGGAATTTTATTGTTATTGTGCTAACCCGTCTAACTAATTTTAGAATTTTCCCTTGATCACAGTTACAATGCAAACATAATGTCCATGTCATCCCTCACTCATTTTCTAGGGGTGATTTTTTTCTTATTGAAAATCAACAAATAGCTAGTGCAAATAATGAAGAAAAGGATAAGTTTATCCTTAATTGGTTGGGACCTTATATAGTTGACACTAGTTTTGGGTTTGGTGCTTATCTTTTAAAATAGATTGATGGAACACCCCTTAGGGAACCTATTAATGTCGTACATTTTCATCGGTATCTCATCTAATTCCCTTTGAATAGTATGTTTTGCGTAAGAAATGTTGTTCAGAGTTATTTGAAGATATTCTAAATAGCTTTCACATTGATTTTTTCTTGACAATTAAATGTATGTTTGTCTTGAACACTAAAGTAATTATTTCTATTCATTCTATAATTTCTTTAGATTTCATACTATTCACATTTATCTTGTGTTAAGTTAGATCCTTAATAAGGTATTTAAATTAACATATCACATTTAACAATGTCGTATATATACTAAAACTACAATATGTTTTACATTAGATCACATGAATTATGCTAGATCATGTAGAAATTAATCAAAATACTTTTTCCATAAGTTCTTTCAATAATCACATAGCATTTAACAAACATATTAAAAAAGATACATCATTATAATTCATAAGGTGTGTGTCTATATGTATCTCAATCCAAAAAGTCTCATATACATCTCAAGAATCTTATCATAATGGTCAGCCAGAGCTAGACCCCTTAGGCTTTGGAACTCATGATCTAGTCCCTAGACATCATGAGATGGTCATGTGTGATTGTGATTGTGAACTACCATGTCTCAATGCATACTCCGGACCCTGTACTCATCCGACGACTACGAGTTGCTCCTCTACCATCTGATCCCTCTCTGCCTGTGTCTGAGCTAGCTCTTCCCGAAGTCTCTCTACCTATGATGAGGCCCACGATGACTGTATTACACTCTAAGCCCAATGGAATCACCTCCTCACACTCTCATACACTTCGCACAACCTCACAAATGGTCTGAGTGACTCTGGCTCTTCATTCACAATCAGTGGGGGAATGTAGTCAAGATCTATCTCCTCCTCCTTGAGGGATACTGACACTATCTCTGTAGCTGTCTGACGATAGAACTCTTGCCAGTCTCTCATCACTCTTACAAGATATATCATGTACACAATTAGTAACACATCATCATCATATACATACATCAAATATCAAATACTCAAGGGGTATGTGCAGGATCATGATGGGCCAAAAAGTCACTATTTGATGGGTATGTGTAGGGTATGTGGCTAATGACATTTTTTTACCCAAACTTGATGAAATGGAAAGGGTTTTTAAAGGAGATTCTCAAGTTTACACCAATATAAATTATGCTTTACTTTTAATATAATAAATAATTATTATTCATTTTCTATTTGAATTAAGACTAAAGTCCTGATTGATAAGCTGATTGAAAAACATCTATAGCTTTCAAACGGTATCACATTTTTTGAATCTCAAACATGCATCACATTCTATGCTTTGCATACTATAGGATTAAAAATAAATAAATTGAATTTCATGAAGTTTTGACCAAGTTAAGATGGTCAGAAATATGAGTTTTTATATTTTTTAAAAGTTGTAATAAAAAATTCATAATTAATTATTTACATGGAAAAAGATTACAAAAAAATATGAATCACATTTGGACATGAGTCCTCTACTTATATCAAAAATCTTATAAAAACATATTATCATTTAACTGTGGTTAGGGTAGTCAGATAGATGCCTAAATCTTATTTTTTACCTAAAATTTAAGTACTACTAAATTGAAATTTCAAAATTTCACCAAATAGATTTAAAAGAAAAAAAAAACTAGTAGTTTAGAAACTAATTTCAATTTTCTATAGATTCTATTCTTACATATTTTTGAAATAATATAGATAACTTATTCAAATTTTTACGTCAAGTTGCCTAAATTTGATTTTTCTAAATTTTTTGCCTCTTAAGGGCCTATTTTTTCCATGATGATCATGCACATTCCCCAAGGACATGCATTAATTTAAATATTATTAAATTTCTCTGGATGCATGTGGTAGGTCAACCTTCTCATCTCTGGGGGCCATGTGGGATGAACTAGCCTCCCTCTAACTCTGGATGTTGATGTTTGTTGTAGCCACTGCTCATGATCTGGTCTTGTAAGTATGTGAAGATGTTCCATACTCACCCTAATCCTCAATGGCTACCTCATCACCCTCATTGAGGGGTGACTCCTCCTCATAGTAATAATCCTCCTCATAATCCTCTGCCTCCTCCTCCTCATCATCTCCTCCATCCTGGTCCTCATAGTTAGGATCAATGTCAGACTGGTACTCCTCATCGATCACATCTGTAAAAATATCTATTGGCCTATACTGTACCCCCTATGACCTCTCCTCTAACTCATATCCTTTGTTGCTACCTTTGCATCACCTAGGGGGAACTCCATAGGAAACACGGGAGTTGGTTGTGTGTATTACCACCACTCCTCATACTCATCTATGCTACCAAAATAATCATCGTTAGATGCTGGTGGCTGGTCATGATTTGAATCATCAATATCACTCTCACGAACATGATCTATAGTCATCCAAACAATATCCCCTAGCCTTTAAACACTTTGCACTGATCATCTGATGAACGGGAATGCCCTAGGTGGTTTATGAACCTATCCAAACTACAACATGACTCATCCATAATAGAATGGTCGTACAATGTAGTCATACCTCCCTACCAGAAGTCTATCCATCTACATCCTCTATAACTAGCTTGTTTGATCTAGCCACTAAAGAGTCAGTAGATATGGTCTCCATAGTATCTCTTCCTCCTCCAGTCAATCAAATCTTACCCTCCAATACTCCAAATCTTTGTACTGCCATAGTCATCTCAAAGGATAGCCAAATACTAGTGGGTACTCTACTACTATCGCAAATGGAAATCTAATAGGCTTGGTACATGCGATATTCTCTAGGCACCACACCTATAGAAGCATACAATGGACCATATTTTTGATCTCCCAAAAAACAAATCTCCCTAAATCATAATACAAATGTGCTAGAATACAACGACCCCATGCGTAGACTTTCCACTAATCATACATCCCTCGTACCAAGTGTACCAGTTTTCCATCCAAGTGTGTCACTCATCCATATGGATTGAGTACCAGTTCCACTATGTGCATCATAATTTGTCTCACCATAGGAACTTATGAGTACAGTAGCATCAACAGCTCGATCCATGCTCTAACTCTCTCATAAGGTATTGGTCCTCCTAGGCAGTACTGCATATCTCTCTTTTCTTCATGAAATGATTTCTCCCCTTGAAAATAAACTTGCACTCCTTGAATAGGAACTCAAAGAATGCAATGTATGTCCTCGAGTGTGATTGTCATTTCCCTGGTGGGAAGATGAAAGGTACATGTGTCTACATCCCACTGCTTGCACAAGGCTATTAGCATGGCATCACGGTATCTCATGGGTTGCATCATGAATTTCTAATAGATACCCACTAACTATAGGTGCTCTGTCTCTATTGCTGATAGTGGTGGTGATAAGTCTCTAAAAAATGATATTTGTCTTCCCCTAGCCGTTGTCACGATCGGGTGGGAACCTATCACAATCATCACAAAACACTCTAAAAATCCATATAAAATCTTCAATTTTCATATTTTTCATCATGCAAGTGTGCTAAAGTCAATCTAGTCTGATATTCTAGTGGCTCTCAACTCTTTAGAACCCTTTTTGACCATTTTACAAAGAAACAGGGACACTTCACGAAGAAACGAGACATTTTGCGAACAAAAGGGACACTGCAAACAAATGGGACACTTCGCAAATTTTTTTCCAAAAAACCTAAATTAACCCATCCCTTCCGATTAATTATTATAATATCATCAAAACACATGGAAAAAGTTGTAGAATTGACTCACCTCATGATATTGGTCATTGCGTGCGACCTGCTCACGAAGATCGTCCAACCGCAAAGGTGTATAATCTTGTTTGCTAGATATATTTTCCTTCTAATTTTCACTATCAAGCTACAACAAAGGTGAAATTAATAGTAAGTGAAAAATTAATTTCATCTCCTACTTTTTATCTCTATTTACTTTTACACTTTAACCTAATAATCTTCCCTTTTATATATAATACAATCATTCTTCACATTTACATAACATGAGCTAGAGTAATCCATTTTTCATGTTGTTTGATGTGTTAGAATCATGATTCTACACCTAACATCCTCATTTTCCTATTATTGTGTGCCATGGTACCTGGAAATTCCCTACAATATGGTGTTTCTTCTTCAATTTGGCTACATTGCTACCTTGATTCCACATCCATAAAGCAAGCAGAATCAAGGGGGGGCATACATCTACCCTTAAGTGGGATTCATAGGAAGTTAGATAAAAGGATTTATGGACAATTAATAAATCTGTGTTGTAGGATGCAGTTCCTAATGTTGTGGTTTATAGGTAACTACACTAAGGGCTTCGTTCACCCATCTTTTGAATATGTATCCTTTTATATAGTAAATTGCATCGTTTAGAGTCCTTTAGCTTACATATGCATGTAGATTCATATGGGTGCTAAAGTGGGGGCTAAATGTGCCATCAAAAATTGTACCCTCTTGAAGAAAGAGACAATTTCATGTATACTTAGACCCACTTTTGAGTCCCTTCATAACATTTCCCCTTTAAAATGGCATTTATAGGCCCCTTATACCTATTAATTTTGATCTAGAGGCCCCTTTCAAATGGTAAATCACATAAAACCTGATAAACAACACTTAATGACATCATATCTCGACAACCCACCTTCAAATAACAATAGTAGGAGCCATTTGCCACCCTTGGCAAATGAGTTCCCTCTGGTGCGATCTATTTTCCAAGGGTGACAAATGAGTCCCCTTTGAGGGAAAGTTCAAAATCAAGAGGGGATTTAATTAATTTTGTTCTTATTTTTGGTTAATGTCAGCCTCTTAGGTCTAATTAATGGGAAAATAAGGTGTTTTTTCCTATAAATACACATTTTAAGTCATTTTACACAACTTTTTGATCAATTTTCATCATCTCAAGAGCGGAAAGCATACTACAACAAAGTTCATAAGCAAAAGTTGAAGTTTTAGGATAGCAAACTATAGTTTTTGTAGGTCTTGGAGCTCACTTACATTATTATGATCCAACATTGCAAAGGGTTGATGATGGATGCCTATGGTGAATCATGAATAAATCTAGGGTGAAGAGGTGCAACTAGCCACCAAACCATGCCTAAGGACTTGATTTCCTATTGATTCCATCTTCCATTGTTACTCAATCTTTAGATCAAGATTTTTATTGTGATTATTTATGATTTGCATATAATTTCTTATCCTTTTTTATGTGTTGTAAGGTTTCTAGGATAGAGATCTCGCATCCTTTCAATCATTCTCGCATAACTTATTCTAGAGCAATAGAATAAGGTTTTTTGTCATGATTTAGTCTTTCCTAGTCTTTAATACATCTAAAGTTATGGTTTTTGCATATTTATTTCTATTAAAGGTTTCATTACCTATCTAGGGGTTTGACCAAGGAAAACAAACCATTAGATCCACAAGTTTAAGTTATTTTGCAGGTATTTTTAGAAATCTAGAATCGGGACTCCATCATATTCTGTTGTACAAGTGTCAAGGTGAAGATCTGAACTTTAAATTTATAGAAACCTGAAGGTGGACTAATTTTCCACCCTTGGAGAATGAGTCCCACCTAAAATTTAGAAGTGATTTTGAAGCTGTTTCAGGTTCCTGAAAGTCAAAAATCAAGTTCTGTTTAGAGAAAGACCTGACTTGGGACTAATTTTTTACCCTTGGCGAATGAGTCCCAGTTAGCTAAATTCTAGATTTCATTAGATTTTCAATCTATCATTTAGTCCTCGACAACTTTCCAGGTTCACACATTCTTAGAAAATACACTTTAGTTAGTTAAATATTGCATTTTTTATCATTATTTCTATTTATTTGCATAACACACTATGTTTTCAAACATATCATAAATCCTAGTTTTGCATTCATTTTAGATCATATTAATCAGTCAATTGCATTTAGTTTAGTTATTTTACATCATATCACATCACACATGTCCTTATTTGAATGAACACAAGCATTTTAGGATCTAATCTCTCTCCTTTTAGGGTGAAAAAACCTATAAGTTCAAGAGAAGCATTTGGGTCCTAAAATCTATTTTTCAAGAGTATTATGAAATGATTTATGGATAAATGATTGTGTGAATGGATAAATGCTTATAATATTTTAATGATTGAATAAAATTAATGAATGAATAGAAGAAAGTATTAAATGAATCAATTAAATAGTTAATAGTATCCACTTAATTAATATACAAAAAGTAGGAAAATTGTGAGGAAATTTTTTGAGTTTGTACGTTTTTCCCGTCTTTGGGACAATGTAGACTATCACTTTGTTTCAAAGAAAAATAATTAATTAACTGATACATTCCCTAGGGATATCCTGGTAAGGATGATGATAAGGATGATATGCCCCCTCGAGAGATTGATGGAACAAGAAGTGATAAGATTAATCTCTTGATAGATAATGAGGAGAAAATGTGATAATTGATATTGCATGAGTGGTTAAGCAGAGATGCACATTTGATGAGAATTCACAATTGATAAGCATAACTAAACAATTGATGCAAATGCTCAATATAACTAGGTTTATAAGTTGATTAAGCTGATTGAGATTGATGCTAGTGCAAAACAATGATTGATTAGTAAATTGAGTGACCAGGGAGCAGTGGAGTCCCATGTTAAAAAATAAGTTGATTGATTTGATATTTTTATTAAAAGACAATCATCAGTTAGATAAACCGATTAATTAACCTTTCAGATAAGGAGCATGAAGAAAAAATTGAAATGATGAAGGAAATGGATGATGGAAGAAATGATAGATGAAAAAGAGACATCATAGAGCTTATTATGTCACAATTTAGTATAAGAGTCTAGATAACATGAACTTCTAGATGACCTAAATATTATTTGCATTTTTATTTAGCAATGAAGTATAATCATCTAGGTATAAGGACCTTAGATGACCTAAATACTTATTGAATGGAAGACATTATCACACAAGGAATGCTCAAATCCACACTAGACTCATAGGTCCCCGATGATTTTAGACAACCATGTCTTAAGATGAGTCATCCTATGAATAAGAAATAATTCATAGACAAAAAGTAAGGGAACATGCCCCATCCTCACCTCTCTAGTCCAATACATCCTTGAGAAGCTTAAAGACATGGTTATGTGAATGATCATCATGGAAAAAACAACCCCTCAAGTGGCAAAAACTTCAGAAAAATTAGAGTTAGGAAAATTCATGTAAAAATTTGAATAAGTTATCTATATTATTTAAAAAATATGTAAGAATAGAATCTCTAGAAAATTGAATGTAGTTTCTAAACTACTAGGTTTGTTTAAACAATAAATAAATCTGTTTGGTGAAAATTTGAAATTTCAATGTAGTAGTACTTAAATTTTAGGGAAAAAATAAGTAGGTGTCTCCGGCTTGAACTACAATCTCGACCATACTAAATGATAATATTTGATTTAAGATTTGAGGATCTGTTCCGATATTTACCCATAATTAATTATGATTCTTACAATTCCTGAAAATATAAACTTTGGCGAAACCATCGACCCCGAGTGAACTGATATCGATGCGGATCCGGAGGATGATGATCGACATTTTGTTCTTAAATCTGTATCAGGATAATCGGCTTTTGCTTATGATTGCTTGATCCCAATTTATCTGGCGCTATGGAACGGATTGATCTCGATCTGATTGACCGGAGTCGATCAACGATCGATCGATGATCGATCGATCTGATGATCTGAATGATCCTGCACATACCCACATGCTACCAAAGATAAAAATCATAAAATAATCAAAGATCGACAAACAAAAAGGAATCATGCTTCCATGTACATCTGATTCTTGTCACAATTTATGCGTTTGGTTGGATTTGAAAGGAGGGTTGATGGGTATGTTGTAATGTCCGCTTGACTATTAATAATGATGTGTTTTGATTTTGTTGAAGTTCAAAGTCATGTGGCGATCTAAAAGTATCAATGTTTTGGAATTTTTTGAGGTTATGTGTTTTTTTTTGGATTTTTGAAATATTTGATTTTTTTTGTGGATTTTCAAAATATTTGATTTGTTTTTGGATTTTTGAAATTTTGTTTTTTCTTTGGATTTTTGAATTTTTTATTTTTGGGTTTTCAAAAAATATATATTTGTTGGATTTTTAGAATGTTTGATTTTTTTGTATTTTTTTAAAATTTTATGATGGAATGAGATGAATTGCAAGCGGGCAAACATATAGAGAGGATAGGTTTCTCTAACCACGAGATGCTAAGTATCTCAACCCATAGCTAAGGTTGAGGAAATTCCTTAATCAAGGATAGGACCAACTTAGTCTCTATAAAGAAGTGAGCAAGTGAGGGGAATGTTGAACAATTCACAAGCCGTGGTGAGTGTGCAAAGGCTATTATTAAGTGGAGGGTGAATGGAAATGGGATGGAAAGATCAAGTGAAGCTCCAAAGGAAAGAGGAGCAAAGCCTCTACACATGGCACTAATTTCTTGGTTTTCACCATGGTACTTGCTCAAGGTGCCACCAAAGTGGTTTTCACCATTGAATGAATCGACTTCTCTTTACTTTTTTCATTTTTTCATTTTTTCATTCTATTTTTTAAAAATGATTTCAAGACTTTCTTCCATTTTTTTGTATTTTTTCATGACTTTTTTCTATTTTTTTGTACCATTTTAGGAATTTTATTCCATTTTTTATATTTTATCAGGAGTTTAAAAGAGCATAATCTCTAAAGTATTTAGGTATAAAACCTACATATATGCAGACTATTGATGGGATCACTAAGCAATTCTCCTTTTGGAGTGGATAATTGGTATGCCCCAGATCCATACACATAAGTGATTTAATATATGGACCCGACTAGTTAGGATCATATCTAGATGACCATGTTAGATGAAGAGATATGATTTGGATGAAAGGTGTGGATGATGGATGTCAAGGATGACTAATGTAGTGGGTGAATGGAGTTTGGGCATGATTCCTAATGTGCACACTACATGGGCCATTATTAGCATATGTTGTTGGGACTTATTAAAAAACTCATTTTTTTTATATATTTGAAACTCATGGTGTGGACATCAGTTCAATAAAAATTGGATACTAAGTTATCATTACCATTTATCATTTATAGTTTCAATAAATTCTTGTTGTTTGGCCTCTACCTGACCTTGGGTAAACCCTCTTGATCATCATCATTTGTTGTTTGTGGAGCTCAAAACACCAAAATGGGGTTTGAATTAGGAAAGACCCTATAGAACACAACCTTTTCCCCTCTTTGATTTTATGTGTGATAGATGTTGAAGTTTTGTTAGTAGTAGGTCATAGGAAACTCAAAGAAGATAGTAACCAACTATCTGGAGTTTATAGATCTTGAGAAAGCATATTTTCTTGTCTAGGGTAGTACCACCATTTACCCTCAAATTTATGCCTATTTTTAAGTAACATATTTCTCTCTATATCCAATTTCTAGATCTATGTTTTTCATTACTTTTAATTTTTATTTGTGTGATAAATTATATTTTTATATCTAGAGTTGAAATAATTTAAAATTGTTAAATAACACATAAAAATTCTCCAATTTTCAACTAAAAAGAACCCTAGGAGATTGGATATCTCTTGTGAAAGCAATTAAAATATCAAAATCTATTTTTTATGATGGATTATAGAGGGAAACTGCAAAAACATTGTTAATAGTTAATCTACTAGTTGGATCTATGCTATCTCTTCCTACTCTACACTTTGGTTAACCTAATGTATCCTAGACTATAGTTTTATGGTTTACATATGATAAGGTTTTAAAATTGGTCAAAAAAATATGTTATTTGAATTTCTTGTTATTGGTTAGCATTTTTTTAATTTAAAAAATAAGCATTAAACAACTTACTAAATTCAATTTAGACCCAAACTGCAAAATAATTTTCTTTAGTTAGATTTTTCTAGAACTAATTTATAAACATTGTAAGTAATTAGTACAATATATATATATCTATACTATGTGAAACTCATATTCTATGGTGATTCACTGGTCTATAGACTAGGTAAGCATCACATAAAAATGTTATCTAGGTATTTTTGGCATATTTTTGTACATTATGTGTCTAGTTGGTGTAAGCATCATAATTTTGTATATTTCATAGTGGGAACATGTCACATCATCATTATGTATATGGTACGAAGTCATTAAATTTTTTAATTAGTATTATGTTGAAATAAAATTTCTAGCTGCATTAATGATTAATTCACTGTTGACCTCTTAATTCATTTCCCCATAGTTATATTAGTGTGTGCTAGGATTAACCACCTAATATGATTTGTAAAATTTTATGGTGACCTAGGCTATATTCATAATGCAATGAAAGTCACTAGTGTTGTATGTATGAGTATATAGGCATTCTCACTGATGTCAACAAGCTTGTGTTCTCATTAGTGCCAACTATATGAAAAGGAAGATCATTGTTGAGGGAGGATTTTGGATTGATGATACTTTGATTAGTTACATTATAATGTAATTAGTCAACTACTGATGTCAACCTCTAGTGTTGTGTTAATAAACTTCTATAAATGGTTGATAAAATTATGTACATGATGAGGATGTATCTTTGATGCTTTATTTTCAATTCATTTTGATAAAATTTGATAAAAAGAGGAAATAGTGTGTTGCAATATTTTTCTGGGTTATAGAATAGTTTTTTGGTGATGCTCCACATTTCTTCTAATTTGAATATCTTCCTATGCATTTTAGATATGTTGATTAGAGGTGTTCATAGGTTTTGTATTCATAATTTGGTGTGTTTGATAATTATGCAAAAGAAGTTCGATTCACTAGTGTGTGAACAGTGCATTGCATAGAATTCTAGGAGAAATGTCTTTGCTTCACATTTCTCTATAGAGTGGTTTCAGGTCTTGCTAATTTGAGGGTGTTTTGATTGTGCTAGTATCTTTGTTCAATCAATATGGTTCAAGTTTTGTTGCTTCGAGAGTTTTTCTCTTAAGTGACAAAGTATGGTAGAGAAGTTGGAGTTTACTAAGTGTATAAATTTCTTAGGTGGAATTTTTTCTCAAGCGGTTTGTTGGATTTCAAGGTGATTTTGGAATATTCTAGATCATGTTCATGTATTATGTGTGGTTTTCAAGTTGTTCTTAGATTTAAGGAAGCATGTACTTCAAATTTCAATGGTGTTTACATGGGTAATGATGAACCTAGTGTTTACACTGATTGTAGTTGATAATAATGTTTATATAAGTATGTGGTTGAGTGGTATTGTATTTTTGCATCCCAAATAAGGAATGGTGTGGTCCACATTCAGTTATATCTACCACATAATTGTTTGAGCATCAACCTAATTTTAATTTTTACTATTGATGTGCATAGCCAACCTTGGAGAAGGGTTCCAAGGTTGAGGATGGTATAAGTAAGATTTTAGTTTTTAAGGGATAATGAGATAAAAAAGATATATGTGAATGATGTGAATTGTAATGTGTTAGAGTATTAATTTTAGAAGTGTAGTGTTAGATTTCTTGTGCAAAATTATTGGATCCACTAAGTAGAAGGTGTCTACAATTCTTCACAGTATGTGCAGGATCATGATGGGCCAAAAAGTGGCAATATGAAGGGTATGTGGCTGACGACTATTTTTTTACCCAATATTGATCAAATGAAAAGGGTTTTTAAAGTATATTTTCAGCTTTTCACCGATATAAATTATTCTCTTACTTTGAATTTAATAAGTAATTATTATTCATTTTCTATTCAAATTACGACTAAAGTCCTGATTGACAGGTTGATTGAAAAACATCTATAGCTTTCAAATGGTATCACATTTTTCAAATCCAAAACATGCATCACATTCTATGCTTTGTATACTATAGGATTAAAAAAATAAAAATTGAATTTCATGAATTTTTGACTAAGTTCAGGAGGTCAGACATACAGGTTTTTATATGTTTTAAAAAGTTGTAATAAAAAATCATAATTAATTATTTACTTGGAAAAAAATTACAAAAAAATATGCATCACATCGAGGCATGAGTATTCTATATCTAAAATATTATAAAAAAATATTATCATTTTATTGTGGTTAGGGTGGTCAGACAAACAACTACTTATTTTTTCCTTGAAATTTAAGTACAACTGTATTGAAATTTCAAATTTTTAGAAAATAGAATTTTTTTTGTTTTAAACAAAATTAGTAGTTTAGAAACTACATTCAATTTGCTACAGATTGTATTCTTAAATATTTTTGAAATAATATAGATAACTTATTCAAATTTTTATGTCAAGTTGCCTAACTCTAATTTTTCTTATTTTTTTACCACTTAAGGGACTATTTTTTCCATGATAATCCTGTACATACCCTTCGGTAATGCTATAAATGTGTTTATAATATTGTGGTGGACTTCAATTTTGCATTAAGATGGATCTCTCTATGTTTTTTTTCTATTCTAGCAATGAGCCTTTCTTTCTTTGGGTAATGAGCCCTCTACTAGTGAGCCCTATCATATTATGTGTTGAAGCTACTCTATA